>CM032456.1:85638534-85663534 GCA_019049505.1 Pachyrhynchus sulphureomaculatus
TTAGACTGCAAAGTCTCAATATTACCAAGTGTTGTGTTTGGTTTTAAATAGTATGATACATTCTTTTTTAGCAGTTTTAAATACCACCGTTTTGATATAAACTTAATCCTTTTGGGTTTACCTACTACGTAATTTTTAAAATCCATAATTATTTCTAAGAAAAAAATGTTATCTCCATAGAGTTTACAAAATAATAATTATTTTTAGCTCATCAAGAAGGGCCAATGAAGCTGTTAATTTTTTACCAACACTGCTAACTGCTTAACATTTGTATCACATTATATTGCTGCTTTCCTACAAGAGTAACATGTGTAGTTAAAAGTCGCCCTGATAAACCCCTGGGCGTGAAGCGAGAGTCCTTGTGTTATCTGCAACTTTTTTATTTTACTTTATTATACAAATAATATTTAAACCAATGGATATACTTTTATTGTATTTGTCATTGTATTTGAATGCAAAACTACAAAGGTAAACCTTAGATTAAATAAAATTAACAAAAAACTTTTTTACCTTCGACAATCTGTCTCGATAGCATACTCTAAAGGATAAATGTTTTTCTATAATTTAAAATAATAAAGTTAAAACATAAAATTCAATCCGCCTAAAAATGGTTTGTATTCCGATATCAAGTCATATTCTCAAATGAGCGAAGCTGTAGGCAAATTCTATAAATTTTATTTTTTATAAAAGCTGCATTTCCAGCGGCAAATGACACAACAATTTGTGTCAGGAAAACCTAGCAATATGACAATCAATCCAATTGAAAATAGATCTGATAGGACCGTCTTTATTTTTTTGTAAAATGAAATAGTCAACTGAATAAATATATCTACCTTAAAATGTAAAAACGAGAAATTTTCAAATGTTTTTAATATGTATACCTATGTATTTATCTTTTTTATGAAGCAGTGTCTTGTAAAGATTTCTGTCACCATCTTCAGATCTTGTATTCAAAGTTAAGGTCCCCTTATGATGTGATACTCTTTGACCGTCCGTATAGATATTAAACATTCGTGGGGACAATGGAAAGCCATTCCGACTCCCACAGTCTTTAATTTTTTCTTTTTAAATTCAGCTTGAGTTGAGATAAAAAAAATCATTGACGTAATTAATACAACTCAACAGAATCATCTCTGACAAAAACTGCAATAACAATCTGAAGTGTTTTTAATTTATTACTTAAAATTTCCACTAAAAACCGACTATTTTTAATTGTAACCCACTTAAACTTAAATTTAAACTCTTGGTCCAATAATAACAAAAATATTTATATACTTTAATATCATTTTCTTCAATGCCATTTTTACTCTTAATATTATTGAGAAAACAAAAGTTTAATGGTTTTTGAGACAAAAGGTCATCATAATACACATAAATAGATATATAAAAAGGAAAATATTTGAAAAAAATTTCCAAGACGCACACGGGTGTATCACTGAAGATAATACGTACAGAAAAGTATTTGCCCTTTTTAAAAACATCTCTCACCCTTATTCGAGCCCTTATTTGTTAGTAATATAAAAAAAATTCGGCAAACAAGGTAAGCAAGCTCTTCGTAAGTCACTTAACTCAGACAAGTCAGCATTGTAAATGCCAAGTGAGACTTTGAACGAAACGTCTCAAAAATGCTAACCCGGAATGTAAAAAAAGATCTATATAGATATATATATAATATATATATATAAATATATATAAAATATAATATATATATATATATATATATTCTTTCTCACTTCGATTTGGTTTTTGAAAAAAAAAGTTATGAATTTAAAAACAAAAAAAAATGGCTCAGAATTTTTTTTCAAATTGCCATAACTTTGTCAAAAATTGGCCAATCGAGACGGTTTTTTTTCAAAATTTTCGTAATTAAATGTACTTTTAAAAAAAAAATACAAAAAAATTTATTGATAATAAAATCTATGCCATTTTTTATTTGTTTTATTTTTTTTTCTTAAAAAAAAACTTGAATCAATTCTGCAGTTATCCCGCCAATCTCAGAGTGGGCCGAATTTTTTTTTTCTATTTTTTTTTTTTAATTGAAAAAAAAAAATTTTCAGTTTTTCACAATTTTTTAATTTTTTTTTTTAGAAAATTTGTTTATATAATAAAATAAATGATTTCACGGTATATTATACTTAATTTATAGTCTAAACTTACAACTAATGACTAGAAGTTCTACGTTTGATACGATTAACATTCACTGAAAAATTGAAAAAAAAAAATTGAATTTTTTTTTTAATTAAAAAAAAATAGAAAAAAAATTCGGCCCACTCTGGGATTGGCGGGGATAACTGCAGAATTGATTGAAGTTTTTTTAAGAAAAAAAATAAAAAATAAAAAATGGCGAACTTCAAAAAATTGACGGTTTTTCTCAAAACAGGGTAAAAATTTCATAGATTTTATTAACTAAAAAATTTTTTTGTATTTTTTTTAAAAAGTACATTTAAATTACGAGAATCCTAAAAAAAAGTCTCGATCGGCCAATTTTTGACAAAGTGACAATTTGAAAAAAAAGAGCCATTTTTTTGAAAAATTCATAACTTTTTTTTAAGGTGGGTTTAAAAAAATTTAAAAAAATTCTGAGAACCGTTTTTTCATAGAGTAGAAAAAGATAAAAAAACTTTCGGCCAAATCGAAAGGGGTTGGTTCAGGTTGAAAAGTGGTCGATTTTTGGCATGGAATATATATATATATATATATATATATATATATATATATATAGCTAATATACATATCTAATTATAAAATATATATATATATAATATATATATATATAGAAATATATATATAATATATATAATAAATATATATATCTATCAATATATTATATATATATATATATAGGAATATATATATATAAATATATATATATATTACATATATATATATATCAAAATATATAATATATAATATATATAAATATATATATATATATATATATATATATATATACAGTACAATCGCGATTAACTGAAATGCGGCTTATCCGAAACAAACTGTTCAAAAGCAAATTGTATTCCCATTAAACGAAAAAAAAAAATCCCCATTATTCGAAACAGACGCTAAGTGGTTTCCTTAATGTGTCAGTGGACTCCCCGACATCTAGAATTTTCACCGCTGTCTATGTTTTGGTTAGTCGACGAGTGTTATAAGTTACTCATTAGGTTTTATTATTATGGGCAGAGGTAACAGTCTCGTTTCAATAGATATTTTACAAAAATGGAGCGTCATAATAAATAAGCGTAAACGTGTTGTTATTACCTTAAAAGAGAAACTTGAAGCAATTCAACGTTTAGATAATGGTGAATTTCTTAAAAATATAGCGAAGCATTTAGGTTGTAGCCGTGAGTACTGTTTCAGAGTGGAGAAAAAATCGCGAAAAACTTGAAAAATGGTGTAGTTTTTTGTCATCGCCCACACAGGCACGAAAAAGTATGAAAAGCGGTGAATACCAAAAAGTAGATGATTCTTTATTTTTATGGTTTACACAGAATCGAGAACGTGGAATACCAATTTCAGGAACAATTTTAAAACATAAGGCAGTGAGTTTAAGCGAAGAGTCCCCGTTATTGAAGCGCCTGTAAAATTTTTCTGCAAGTGATGGATGGCTAGACAGGTGGAAAAAAAGACATGGTGTACGTCAACTGAAAGTTTGTGGAGAAAGATTGTCGGCTGATGTATCTGCTGCAAAAAGATTTTGCAGAGAATTTTGAGCAGCTTATGAAAGAACATGGTTTACAACCAGACCAAGTCTATAATTGTGATGAAACAGGCTTGAACTACAAGCCGTCAAATACCTTAGCTTCAAAAACGGAAGCTGGAGCACCTGGTTACAAACGTGGCAAAGAACGTATTACTGTTTTTGCATGCAGTAATGCTTCTGGAAGACATAAACCCCCATTATTATGTAATGGTAAGTCAACAAATCCACGAACCTTTAAAAATATTCGTCGCAATGCTTTTCTTGTTTTGTATAAAAATCAAAATAATGCCTAAATAAACGCGACACTATTTAAAGACTGGTTTTTTGGAGATTTTGTTCTCAAAGTGGAACTTTTTTTAAAAGAACTTGGATACCGTAGAAAATGTATTCTGTTACTAGATAACACCCCCACTCACCCAAGTGCCGAGCAACTTGAAACTGGAAAAATAAAAGCAATGTTTTTGCCTCCTACTGTAACTTCTCTCATTTAGCCTATGGATCAGGGTGTACTGGAAAATTTAAAACGGAAATACAGGCGTTTGTTATTGGAGTATATTTTAGAAGAAGTAGATGAAGGTGGCACTCTTACTGATTGTCTAAAAAAGATAAACTTGAAAAATGTTATATATTGGATAGCTTCAGCCTGGAATCAAGTAATGAACAGTACTCTGGAAAAATCTTGGTCAAAATTAATTCCACAAGAGGAGAGACATTACTCAGAGGCAGAAACAGAAGATAATGAAAGTTTACATCAAATTATTACAAGAATATCAGTGTGAAAGTGTTACGGAAACCGATGTTTATGAATGGTTAAACAGTGATAGTGTGGAAGATGAAATGACTGACCAAGAATTAATTAAAAGTGTATGCAAAAAATGCTAATAAAATAGACAGTGATGACGATGATGATAACGAAGTAGAAGCCACTGACAATATTCCAGTAAAAATGTCACATTCAGAAGGACTAGAGGCTTCTAGAAAAAGCGTTAACTAGAACAACAAGAAAATGCTACTGCCGCGGACGTTTTGCTTATCAAACGTTGGAGAGACATTGCAGCCAAAAACAGAACTAACGCAAAACGAGCAGTTAAAAATTACCTCATTTTTAACACATTAAAGTTAAGAATGCAACCGTTTTTATTTTCGATTTTCCGTACATATACGTAAAATAAGTAAACTAATTGTTCTATTCTTTGTTTTAATAAATACCTATGTACGTAACAGCATATCGTATAAATGCTTTTAAGTCAATCTGCAATGTTTGTATTCATTCTGAACTTCTATTTTATAAAAAAATTCGGATAAACCGAAATTTCGATTATCTGAAATCACTTTAGTTCATATTATTTCGGATAATCGAGATTCTACTGTATATGCTAATAGCGGCCATGTTGGTTGGCAGACGTTTTGACATCTCATGTCAGATGTGTTTGGTAAGGTTTTGCCAGTCAATCATGAATCGTTTCTCGTTAAAAGAACGCTTGGAAATTGTCCAAAATTACTACGCAAATTCACGTTCAGTTCGCGCTACGCAAAGAGCAATTTGATAAAAACACGGTCGTCATTCTGCTCCAAATGAGCGTGCTATTCAGCGTATAATTAAAAGTTTGAAAGTGAATTTACTCTCCACGATAATCAGGTGCCTCAACGTATAAGAAACGCTCGCAGTGAAAGAGAATATCGTCGCCGTTCGAGCCAGTGTTTGTGAGAACAAAAATGTGTCGATTCCACGCCGTTCTCAAGACTTGGGCATATCTCAGACGACAACTTGGGGAATTTTGCGATTGGACTTGGGTTTGCAACTGTATAAAATGGTAAAGCTTATGGACCATCGTTTGCGGCGGGAATTCGCTGATTGGGCTCTAGAGAGGATGGAAGCCGACACCCAATTTCATTAGAAAATCATCTTCTCCGATGAGACCCATTTCTGGCTTCGTTAATAAGCAAAATTGCCGTTATTGGAGCGAATCCAATCCACAAGTGATTCATGAGACTCTTTTGCAACCGCAAAAAATCACAATTTGGTGTGGATTATGACACGGAGACCTCATCGGATCTTATTTCTTTAAAAATGAGGAAGGAGCTACCGTTACCATGAACAACGAGCGCTATAAACTCGATGCTGCAGGAATATTTTTTCCCAGAATTTGACGAAATGGACGCAGATGAGTTTTATTTCCTACAGGATGGGGCACCGCCCTATATTTCCGGCCCAAACATAGCTTTATTGCGCGACAAGTTTGGTGAGTCATTAATTTCACGAAATGGCCCTACCACTTGGCCGCTGAGAACGTGCGATTTAACGCCTTTGGACTATTTTCTTTGGGGCCACACTAAATCACAAGTTTACTGCAACAAACCAGCAACTCTTGATGCACTTGAAGCCAACATTCGTCGTGCCATAGCCGGCGTAAGGCCGGAAATGCTGCCCTTTGAGCGATATCTTGTTTAAATCTTAAATGGCATAAAATTTCCGTTAAATAAAAGTTTCAGAATGAATTTTGCTTAAAAACTCTTTGTTTTATTCAATTTAAGACGCTCTTAATGAAAATCCCTCTATATATACTACTATGATCAAAAAATAGTGACTTTTAAATTTAAATCGCCCGGGCATTTCCAAATCGGATTAATTTTTTTTTCGTTAGGTTGGTAGAACCTTAACTGCCATCTGAAGACCATAACGTCAGTAGTTAATAAGATTCGCTTACATTCGTTCAACAACAAAAGTCGATTTTTAACATGAGTGAAAAAATTCAGCAAAGAAGTTGCATTAAATTTTGTTTTAAAAATGGCTTCCCAAACGTTCGAATTTGTCTCCAGAGGCCGGAATTATGGGCCGATAACTCTTGGTTTTTTCATCAGGATAATGCGCCTTCCCACACAGCATTGGTTCTTCGCGACTTTTTTTATCAAAAATTCAACTCATATCATCCCGCCTGATTTAGCGCCGTCGGACTTCTGCCTATTCCCTAAACTCAAAAAAAAACCGCTTCCAGGACATCGTTTTGAGTCGATTGAGGAAATTAAAACCGAATCGAAGAAGGCTTTAAAAGCCATTCCAGAAATCGAATTCAACAACTGTTTCGAAGACATTGTAAATCCAAGGGGGAAAAAAGGAAATTCCCCTATATACGTAAAGGTTCAATAAATTTGCAATCATTGATAAATTCGACGCGTAATCTCAAAGTCCAACCCATCACGATTTTAGGCACCTGGTCCTTAGACACTGGAAATACGAAGCGTCTCCTAAAAGCATGGGTGTGAAGCTTAGATGATGGAGACAGAAGGAAAGCGACAGGAATCTTTTGAGGATATGGTGCTACTGGAAGAATACAAGTTTTGTGGACAAGATACAAACGAGTAAGTGTTGAATACAGTAAAAGATGTAAGGACTATTAGGAAAACGTTAGTGAAAGAAAGCAAACCGATAAGATGATGAACACATGGATGTCTAACCCTTTTCGAGAGATTGTGCCCTTCAAAACTGTTTAAAGGTACAAATAAATCTTTATGGAGAGTTACGAATAATTCATTGAATCCAAATGAGTCCAGGACGAATAACACTGACAAAATCGTGGGTGACAAATTTTGGTTAGTAACGTTATGGTACACTTATTCATAGTTTATCTGTTGTTCTAAGAATGCAAGACCATTATACCGAATAATAAAATTATGTAAGTTTGTTGGTAACGTTAAAACAATTTTCTTTATATTTTAAGTTAGGTACTTTTCCAAACTTATACTTTGGAAACTACCTCAAAATCATATCACTTTTTAAAAATATCTCTCTATGTTCCAAATGGAAACGAAACCAAAATGCAGTGCATATTTCAAAAACACTATATTAATTTGTGACTAAATATATAATTGATTGCTATATGAATGTTTAATATGATGTTGACAAATGTTGAAGGAATATTTTTATATCAACTGAGCGACAGGCTAACTCTGCAGAAAAAATAATAAAATACGTTAATAATAATTTTCTATTTTTACAGATAATAATATATATATATTATATATATATATATATATATTTATATATATATATATTTATATATATATATATATATATATATATATATATATATATTATATATATATTATATATACATATATATATATATATATATATATATATATATATATATATATATTATATATATATATATATATATACGTAGATATATAGTGGCGTGCAAAAGTTTCCGGCCAGTGACATTTCGTACGCTAATTTATTAAAAAAAAAGACTAATGATTTTTAATCATTATGAGATGTGAGTATGAGATATAGGAAACAAAATAATATAGTAAAAGAATATTATTTATGCTTGTGAATATATTTATTATTATTATTCTTACATTTATACGTGCAAGTTTCCCGGCCACATAATATACACTGACGCAGTAGGACGTGAGAGACGTATTTACGAATAATAGCGCGTTGAATGTTCACATTTAGTTCATAAAAAAAGGTTCTGGGAGCATAAACATGGCTCGGCATATGCAAATCCAAATTCGTGAGAGAGTAATAAAATTTTCAAAAGGAAAGTCTTCTCGTGAGATTGCTTCATTATTATCGATAGGTAAATCAACCGTGAACGATATTATTGTAAAATACCGTTGTGGATATGGTTTAAAAGATCGTCCGCGTAGTGGAAGACCAAGAAAAACGTCTAAAAAAATAGATCGTATCATTAAACGCAAATCAACTGCGGATGTCAAGAAAACTGCTGCCGAAATTGCACGCGAGCTAAAGGATGAAAACCTAGCTAATGTTAGTCGTAGTACTGTGACACGGAGACTACATCGGATGTGGGACTTTTTGGCCGTATAGGTATTAAAAAACCATTAATCAGTAAAAAGAATAAGAAGGCCCGATTACAATTTGCCAAAGATCACCTAAATTGGACAATCAAAGATAGGAAAAAAGTAGCTTTCTCAGACGAATCTAAATTTAATCTTTTTGGAAGCGATGGTAGACAAAATGTACGACGTCCTATTGGTACGAGAAATGATGTTCGGTACCAAATTCCTACTGTAAAACACGGTGGAGGAAGTGTGATGGTTTGGGGATGGTTTCTCTGCACAAGGAGTCGGTCTATTGATCGAGAATCAACGGAAATATGAACGCTGATATTTATAAGGACATTTTAGAAAACAATTTGTTATCATATACTGAAGAAACATTGCCGCAGAATTGGATATTTCAGCAGGACAATGACCCCAAACATACATCCAAGTTGTTAAAACAGTGGTTTTCTGCTTCAAATGTGAGAGTTTTAAGCTGGCCATCTCAATCACCGGACTTGAACCCGATAGAACACTTATGGGAAACGCTAGTTCGAAATTTCACATATTCAAATAAAGCCACATTATTCAAATCATTGAAGGAAGAATGGGATAAAATTTCACCTGTTTGTATTAATCGATTCATTGAGTCAGTGCCACATCGTTGTGCGGCTGTTATCGCTGCAAAGGGTATGGCTACAAAATATTAACATAAAAATATAATTTAAGTCTATTATAGAGCTTATGGACTAATAATTTTTTCTCGAAGTTACAAAGTAGCCGGAAACTTTTTACACATATGAATATAAGAATATTAATAATAAATATAATTCACAAACATAAATAATATTCTTTTACTATATTATTTGGTTTCCTATATCTCATACTCACATCTCATAATGATTAAAAATTATTAGTCTTTTTTTTTAATAAATTAGAGTACGAATGTCACTGGCCGGAAACTTTTGCACGCCACTGTATATATATATATATATATATATATATATATATATATATATATATATATATAGTATATAAAAGATATATAATTTATATATATATATATATATAGGGTGGGCCATTTAAAACTTTAAATTTAAAAATGCAATAAAACAAAAACGGTTTTTGAAATTTTGCCAAATTTATTTTTTTGTTGTGAAGTACAATTGTTCCGGTTAGAGATGGAATATGATTTCATTCATATGGCTGCCGCGGCTGGCCTCACAGTACCCCATTCGATCGGACCAATTTTTCGAGCACTTTTGCGAGTGTATGGGGTCGTATCTCGGCAATGGCATCACGAATGTTGGCCTTCAAATGCTCAATTGTCTCTGGTTTGTTCGGCATAACACTTGTCTTTAAACGGCGCCCCACAGAAAATAGTCCAACGGTGTCAAATCGCAGCTTCTTGGCGGCCAATTGTCAATCACCATTTCGGCTAATTAAACCGCCATCAAAAACGTTTTTGACGCAATAAATCGATTGTGGCATGAGATGTGTGGCAAGTTGCACCATCCTGTTGAAACCAAACATCGTTCACATCAATACCATGAAGAGCGGGCACAAAAAAATCGGTTATCATGGTGCGATAGGTGTCTCCATTGACCGTAATGGTTGCGCCGTCCACAGCTTCGATATTTTCGGGTGTACGCACTGTACGAGCACGCTCACGTCTTGGCGCATCAACAATGAAACCAGTTTCACGAACTTTAGCAATAAACTTGCGTATACCGGGCACTGTTGGTCCTTCTCTGCGACCAAATTTTGTACGACATTTTCGTGCAATTTCCGACCAATTGTCTTTGTTTTGGAAATTAATTTCCAATAAATCCCAACATTGCTCAAGCGTAAATCGAATCATTTCGTTCAGTGGAGATAATATACTGAATTTTGTGACAGAATAGAATGACATAAGTATTGCCAGATTCGAAATAAACCGGTGGTTCAAATTTAAACCGATAGATGGCCCACCCTTTATATATATATATATATATATATATATATATATATATATATATATAAATATCTAAATATTTGTTTAATTCTAAATAAATAAAATAAAGTTATTTTTGTCTCGGTACAGCGACGAGGTAGCAGTAATGTACTGAAAAGTATATTTCAAAAAAAACCTCCACCATATTGTTAGGTAACAAATAATTTTTTTTATAACAGATAATTATCAAACGTAATGCACTCGTGATAATTTTCACTCAATCTACAATTTATGAAGACTATTCCAGAATTTTTTTAAAATTTTTTGATCAGTACTTTTTCGAGACAGGGTGGGGGAAAAGCTATTTTTGGCCATTTTTCAAAAATATTACAAACAAAAGTGTACACAAGGATAACAACACGTATATTTTTGAACTTGTGTTTTCATTAGCTTTGATTAGTCACCCCATTCGATGACCTCCGATTACACCCCCCACAACTAACCCCTTAAGTCAAAATTTAACTTTCAAAACTATACGGCTCTGATTGGGCCAACAATTCCTATATCTGTGCCAAATTTCAAGTTTATATGTCAAACAGTTTCAAAGAGAATCGGGTGTGACAGACATACAAACACCGAAGTGAACCCATAAGTGTTCCGTACGGGACAGTAAAAAAAACTGTTTCTACATTCTTAGGGGGCGGAGGGAGGCTACGCCAGAGGCAATATGGTAAATAGCTCTCACTTTCACAGCTGCTTAACTTTTTTGTGTCCGAGTTATCTAAATAGGTTCGATCCAAAGTTGGCAGAATATTTAGACAGTTGCCGTCTTAGGATAAATCTTTATCTATCCAGGATCTTCCCTAAATAACATAGAGAACTGTCTCATTTAATCACATAGGCTAGGATGAATTACAAAATTTGGAATGTCATCTTATTAACAAATAATTTTATTTATCATTTTTCTTTTTGTTCGAAAGACAAAATACTTAATCGCTTTTTTATAAGTCATAGTACTTCCAAATTCAACATACTGTTTTCTTAACAAATTATCAAGACAAACTAGATACCCTTGACTTTTGACTTTTAAAATATAAACAAAATAAATAAATAAAAATAAATATTAAAAGTTTCTGAAGGAGATAATAAGAATATGCAAAGATCGGACCGTCAGGTCATCGTGTTATTTTTGTTGCTTAACAATGATGTTTTTTTTTTATCAATTTTGCTTTTTTGACGAATCGACAATGATTAACGTAGAATAACTATTTTACGTCAAAATTAAAAATAACGCAACTAAAATATATATATATAGTACATAACATCACTTTTTATCAAAAATTTTTACAACAGTTGATGACGAAAGTGTAAAAATTAGTCACTATTTCCGTAAAAGGATTATCGGTGTTTAATGTGGTTTTTAATAGTTTTTCGTTCTTTTATTTATAGCGTAAAATAGTTTATTCTTGCAAGAAATAATTCGTTTCAGCACTTTCTTATTTGTAACTCTGCCTACCGAATTAATATTCATATTTCTTCTGCAGCACCATATCTGGAATATCTCTGAATTATCTGTAACGTTGAGGAAAACAATCATAATTCCTATTGTTAATATGGATTTAGCATTATAGATTCCTATTACCAATTTTAACAGGTATGGTGGCAAAATATAGTAGCTCAATAGTTTCTCACTGAATTAAAATTAGTGAAATGTCTATTTCTGTCTGCTCTTTGTTGATGTATCTGCTTCACGAATCTACCTACTTAAAATATACAGGGAATCTTCTACCAGATGTACAAGTATGAAAAGCGGATTTTTTTTCTAAAAAAACATGTTAAATTCGGAAGAATGATAAAAAGTGCTTTATTCAAAGTATGCTCCATCGCTTGTTATACCTTTTTTCCATCTTTCGGACAATTTGTGAATACCACGTCAGTAAAAATCTTCCCCTTTTGCTGCGAACTATTCACCGAGCCATTTTTTTACATCTTCGTACGAACCAAAGCGCTGCTCAGCAAGTGCGTGACCCATCGATACAAACAAGTGGTAATCGGAAGGAGCCAAGTCTGGTGAGTAAGCCGCATGGGGGTAGAACTTCCCACCTGAGTGTTTCCAACGTGTCGCGAACTGGTTTTGCCGTATATGATGAAGCAATGTCATGAAGAAAAATGACTTTGTGTTGCTTCTTTCGGTATTCTGGCCTTTTTTCAAGCAGCAAACGGTTCAAATCGGTCAATTATTGTTGGTAAAGTTTAGTATTAACCGTTTCCCCAGGTTTTAAAAGTTCATAATAGACCACGCCCCTCTGGTCCCACCAAACACAGAGCATCGTGTTTTCTGCCAAAGCGATTCGGTCTTGCGGGCGATGTGGATGGTGCGCCTGGGTCTACCCATGATTTTTTACGTTTGAGACTCTCAAAATAAATCCACTTTTCATCCCCTGTAACTATACGATGCAAAAAACGACTTCCTTTTGTACCGAGCGCGCAAAATGTCACACGTGTTTTTTTGCGCTTTTCCATTTGCCTGTCATTCAACTCATGTGATACCCATCTACCAGTCTTCTGAATCTTTCCTATCTCTCGTAGCCGATTGAAAACAGCTTGTTGACTAACGCTCAATTGCTCGGCCAGTTGTTTTTGTGTTTGCGAATCATCTTCGTCCAACAATGCTTGCAATTCTACATCTTCGTATTTTTTTTGCGGTTTTCCACGTTCCTTGTCTGCAACATCGAAGTCACCAGTTTTGAAACGCCGAAATCATCGTTCACACGTATCTTGCGATGGAGCATGTTCACCATAAGCTTCTCGAAATAATCGGTATGATTCAACAGCAGTTTTCTTCAAATGAAAACAAAAAATTAATGCGTCCGCGAATGCTCTTTGTTCGGTATAAATTTCGGCATATTGAACACAACAACACAACACTATGCACACACTTTTCAAATTTATCACTCGTGCGCGTCTGACACTTGTTGATGATACAATAAAATGGCGCAGTGTCAAATCTTTATAGCACAAACTGCATTGGTGCACCATCTGTTCTCTGAAAATCCGCATTTCATTAAACTTGTACACCTGGTAAGCGTCTGACTGCTTCATGTGAAACCCCGTATTTCGCGGTAATACGATAAATCTACGAGCGAAATAAAAATCTTATTCCGATATTTTCTAGGATAGAAGGTCGTTTTACCAATTGGTGTATTTTAAAAAATGAGCAGAGTTTGGAACTACATTTAACTTCATGAGGAAGATGAATCTACAACAGTATGTGGGTTGTGTAACGTAAAAGTCACGCGACGTTTAGGAAAAATAATAGTACTTCATTTTTATGGAAACATTTAAAATTTAAATATCCCACTAGTTTGCTCAATGAAGATAAGAACGAAGCAGTTAATATTACAGAATTTTTGGGACATCCAAACAGTAGAATATAAATGATCCTAATGCAAAAACTGGTGCCTAATTCTCAAGATATTTTTTCCACTCTGATGGTACCTCAAAAACGGAAGGATTCAACAGCTTCTTGAGCTGATAAAAATCGCTGTCATTTTTTTTTGACATTCGGGAACAAAAAAAAGTCATTAGGCGATAAATCAGGTGAATATGGGCATTAATTCGATGTTTTTCTCTGTTAAATAATCAATTGTTTGACGTGCTGTATAAGAGCTAGTATTGCCATGTTGAAGAATAATGCCACGTTTTAGGTTGTTTTTCCCGATTTGATCAATGATTTCTGGCAAACCAATTTTTGTATACCATTCCGCATTAACTGTTCTTCGATCCCTAAAGCAATGGTTGCAACATGTCCAGTATAAGCAAAGAAACAAACGATCATTTTCTTGGAAGTGCTTCGCGACCGAACCACTTTTGTTGGAATCGGTTCATCTTGGAACACCCAAACAGTTGATTATTGCTTAGTTTGCGACTCGTACTAATATATCCAAGTTTCGTCTCCTGTTGTGATAGTGTATACGGATTTTGCATGTCCTCGGTCGAATTTTTCGAGCATCTCCTTATACCAATTGACACGAACCTTTTTTTGAGTTTCGGTCAAATTATGCGGAATCCATTGGGAACAGATCTTTTTCACAACTAAATGTTCATGCAAAATCGAATGTACTGCAGTGTTCGATATGCCTAATGATGCCTCTATCTCATGGTAAGTCACATGCCGATCCTCTTTAATCATGTTGCGCACAGGATCGATGTTTTTTGGAACAATAACCGATTTTGGTCGACCTTCACGAAATTCATCAGTGACCGAAGCACAACTATGACGAAATTCTGCAAACCAATTGTAAACAATCTTTTCTGATGGTTCATTACCAAAGTTGAACGAAGCGATTCGAGGCATTGTGGTTGAGTTAGGCCTTTACTAAAATCATAAAAAATTACCCAACGAAAGTCTTCACGTGAAATTTCCATTTGTTCAAAAAACTGTTTTTTTTTTTTTTTTTGACGCGTTAGGAGAACTTGCTTTTCAGTTTCTTTTACCTGTATCTTCTTTAATATTTAGTGAAAGGGTAATTTCTAAAGTTGGAAATATATATGAAGAAAAAAGGACGACAATCTGTCGTCTGAAAATGGTGAAATACTAGCAAATTGCAATTTACCTTTGCTAGATTTTAAATATTAAAATATTCTGTATTAGTTTTATACTAATATAAATAGTTTAGGTTTATAGTTGTTATTATGTTTAAAATGTATCACTAATCATGATTAGTGCACGTGATTGTATAATTAATTAATAATTGTTTTCAATTAATAAAATTAACTCCGCCTGTAGCATCCGGGGGTGGATTGAGTAGCCTGACGGTGCTGTTGCCGGTCCCAAGCCCGGACAAAGGAGGAGGGTTTGTGGGCAAGGCTAGCAACCTACCCACAGTAAAAACAACACATGGCTCACAAAAATAATGTAAAGCCTCAGAACAGGACGGACAATGGGTTGACGAAAACGGCGAGGAAACGGAGACTGAATAACAATAAAAAAAGGAATATAATACGAATAGCAACGTGGAAAATAAAAACACTAAATAATAAAGATCAGGAAATTGGAAAGGAATTAAAAGATAGAAAGATAGAAATATGCGCATTACAGGAAACAAAAAAGAAGGGCAAAAGGCAAGTGTGGCTCGGCGAATACCTTTTAATATATAGCGGGGTCGAAAGGAATAATGGAGCAAAAGAGGGCGTAGCACTGATGATCCACAGAACATCCAAGAATGTAAATACATATCAGAAAGAATAATAGTAACAAAACTTAAATCAGAGAATCAAAAAATTAACATCATTGGAATATACAGTCCAGAAAACTGCAAACCGGAGAACGAGAGAACAAAATTTTATATAAGTAAGATACATAGAAAGATACATGGATAAATTACAATAAAGCAATTGTATAAAACAACAGAAAATTTGGCACCCGAAACACCAGAAATAGTAATCAACGAAACATCAGAAATAGATGATAAACAGGTGGAAGAAGCTCTCAAAAAATTAAAAAACCGAAAATTAGCTGGTAAGGACGAAATACAAAATGAACTATTAAAGTATGGAGGAGTAAAACTGACTAAAGAATTGACAAAGCTCATAAACAAAATAACACAGGGATCGCAAATACCAGAAGAATGGAGAACCAGCATAATGATACCACTTTTAAAAAAAAAGGAGAAAAAACGATCCGAATAATTATCGAGGACTTATGCTTGTACACAACTTTAAAACTGACGACAAAAATTGTTACCAATAAAATAACTCTACTTATACAGCTTTCCGAAGAACAACACGGATTCAAGAGCGGAAAATTCTGTAACGACGCAGTATTTGTAATCAGACAAATTACTGAAAAATCAGTTGAGTATAACAGACCAGAGTTCTTATGCTTTATAGATTTGGTAACAGCATTTGATAGAGTACATCTGCAAGACGCAGTGCACACACTTTATGACAAGAATATTCTATTGGATATAATGAAACTAATTGAGAACATTTACAAAAGAAATAAAATAGAAACGAGAGTAAATTCGGAGTTAACTGAACCCATAGAGGTAACAACTGGTATTAGACAAGGAGACTCGCTGAGTCCCCTACTGTTTAACATTCTATTAGAAGAAATAATTAAAGAAGTAAAAACAAAAAAAGGCTAGAAAACTGGCAATAAGAAGATACAAATATTGTGTTACGCCGACGATACTGTCCTAGTCACTGAGAATGAAGTTGACTTTCAGAGATTATTACATCAGTTTAATACAACAACAACGAAATTTAATATGGAAATATCGGCTGAAAAAACCAAATTAGTAGTTACCTCCAAAGAACCAATTAGGTGCAAACTGGAAATCGATAATGAGATTAAAAAAACAGGTGACGACAGTTAAATATTTAGGAATTAAATTATCATATAACAACAACATAGAAGAAATAAAAGAATAAATAGTAAAAGCCTATAGAATAGCAAGATGCCTGAATGAGACTATTTGGAAAAATAAATACTTGAGAATAAAAGTAAAATTTCGTATACATAAATCTGTAGTTCGACAAGTTATGACTTATACAACAGGGACAAGACCAGAAACACGTAAAACTCACAGAGATACTTACAAACAAGTGAAATGAAAACATTAAGAAGAATTGCAGGAAGAACACATTGGGATAGAGAAACGTAAGGCACATATGTGAAGTAGAGGATAAGAAACATAAAAATAAGAATGGAACCAACAAATGAATAGAATGTCCGAACGACGATTAGTGAAAATAGCTCGAGATAAATCACCAGTGGGCCGAAGGAGTATAGGATGCCCACGAAAAAGATGGAACCATGACCTGTAGCGACGATACATTAAAGAAAAACAGGCAGGAATGCCTAATAGAAAAGAGAAGAAGATTGTATAATTGTTATAGGTATAATCTGTCTAATCATTAATAAACGATTCTAGACTCGAGTGAAGTCTTAGAGATGTCTCCAGGGGATTGCCGGATAGAGTAATTAGTCCATAGCCGCTGTCGATGTATCATTTCTTTGGCAAGTGGACGTTAGTTGTTGGCCAAATACAGCAAGCTAACACTGGATATTATGTCGAGGCCAAAATATCCGCAATATGAGATGCACGCTTTTGAAGACAAAGGCTTCCTTGCGAGTAAGGTTCTGGGGCTTACCTCAAGTTTCGCCCCGCAAGAGAAACACACTAAGCACATTCGCATCGTAAATACTGAGTCTAAGGTTTCTAGACACGAAGTTTGATCTCCATATCTACCCAGTGCACACTAGGTGGTTAGGGGACGCTGATAAGGTTTTGTACGTTTGTATTCGTATCTCCTTTTATGGTTACGATATGAAAAAATTTTCAATGTGTTATGTAGATTAATTTAATGGTAAAATTTATTATTATCATTAAAAATAATTACGAAAATTGTGGAGAGGTTTTTAGCCTAGAGAAAGCTAAAGAAGGTAAATAAATTTATAAAACCAACAAACATAATCTTGACGATAAGAGATGAAATTTTTACAATCAGAGATGAGAATGTCTACGAAGTATTAGCTACGGAATGGGAAAATTTAAAACATATTTTTAATAAAAGATGTGAACTTAGTTTGCATGTCATTATCAACTACTGTGAGCGACCAGAGGTATTCAAAGGAAAAATTATGGAGTGAAGAATTTTATTTTTATTTCATTTTGTTTTGAACGCGGATTTGCTGATTGTAAAAAACTAATCAACAATGTTTTAAGTGTTTTCTTTTAAAATAAGGCGATAATTAACACGTGATTTAAAACAGATTTAGAAAAGAACTTCAACTTTATCAATGTAATGACTATTATCTTGAATTGATGAAATAACAATTAAAAATATTCGTAGAATGTTTTTTTTTAAATTTAAAGTATTACTATTACGATTTAAAGGTAGGATTTCCCAGCATAAAGTGATTTGATCTTGAACTATCCACGGTCAAAGATATGTATAGTACAATCTGTCAAGTAAGAACGTGTCCGCGATAATTCATTTGTGGTAGATGCGATTGTAACGATTTAACAAAAAATCGGTAGAAGAAACATTTGATTACAACGCATTTTAGTAAAAGTATAAGTCGATTCCGAATTTTCATCGAAATCATGTAAAATCTAAGTCTTCCATCCAAAGGGCAAAATGACACATTCCGCGGTCGCTAAATATATTAATAAGTCGGTATTGTTTGTGAAGATGTGGGTAAATGGTTTTAATGAAATGAAAAATGTCGACGATTTGCCAAAACGTGGCTCGGTAGGCAAAGTCACTCCGAAAGTCGAAAAACGAATCGTATCTTTGTTTTCACGAGACCCGAAATTGACGCTGCTTCAAGGAGCGGCAAAATTAAGAAAACCAGGCTTGAATGTATCCCATAAGACCATTCGACAATATATTCGTGCTCAGGATGTCAAATTCCAAAGCACACTGAAGAAACTTTTGCTGGGAGAAAACCACGTCACGAGGCGGCTCTGTTGGACCCACGATAAGATACTAGAGTGGCCCTCACGATCGCCGGACGCCTATTGAAAACGTTTGGTCCCTCGTAAAGAGAAAGCTCAGAGAAAAGACTCTGAGGACTCTGACTAAGTTGTCTCGCGAGATTCGAAAAAATTTGCAGAATATGCAGAAAATCTCGTCGACGGCACGCCTCGAAGATGCCAGGCAATTATTGATACAGGAGGTGATTGGACAACTTACTAAGGTAATGACGCCGTTGTTAGCATAACAAAGAATACATTGATAGTAAAAATGTTCTTGAAACACATTTTTTTAAGAATACGAGCGATTACGTTCTTACTTGACCGACTGTATGCCAGATTGGAAGTGATCAAAAGAAAGGTTGTTACTTTTCATTTCATATATCATAAATGTCGTTTGACACTTAATATTTTCCAGTGTGGCATTATATTTGTGCGAGTTGTAAGTAAGACTTTATTGTTAAATCTTGAGATTCTGCGAATGAAAACGGGATTACAAAGAATAATTTATCATTAATAATAGAGTATAATAAAAAGTAGTTATCCTTTTAGGTGGTTGTTGCCTGTGCCATCCATAAATATTTGGATTTTTGTTAAAGTCCTTATATAAAGGGTTATCAAATAAGAGTCATATATTTTTAATTTGAAATAAAAACAAAACGTTATAAGATTTCAATGTCATCTCTTTTATTTCGAAGATTGGTTCATGACATTTTTACTTAAAGATGATTTCATATAAATGACCGCCTCTGGATTCTTTTAAATATTCGATTCTGGAACACCAATTTCTGTTCACTTTTCCATATATATCAGCACTTATTTCACCAACGACGCGAATAATGTTGGTTTTAAGGTCATTGAGGGTTGGTGGTTTATTGATTTAACATAAAACCAGAGAAAAAGTCCATTGGAGTTATATCGCATGATCTTGGTGGTTAGTTTACACCGTCGTTTCTTGAGATTGGCACGACTGCTGAATATTAACTCATAGACTTTGTTCTTATTTGCGATTGTACTTATAAATAATTTTAGAGTAGGACGGTGAATTCCTACCATTTTCAATAGGATTATCAAATACCTTTATGACTACAAGTAAAACAATCATGACAGAATGGCAAAATAGATGGAAAAACTTCAGAAGAAGTAATAATACATATTCAAACCAGATCTATCAAGAAATTCCAAACAAAGTTTGGAACAATTGGCGTAGACAATTGAACGTACGTATACAGAGAACTTAAATTTGACCGAGCATGTTACCCTACTCATCTTTAAAAAAATTAATGTCACAGAGTTCGAGTTATGCGAATTATGTGAAACTGTCCACAACTTGAATCATTTTTCTTTGAATATCGCAAATATAGTAATGATCTATACCTAAAATGAATAAAGAACTACTCTACACCGAACCATTAAACTTTCTACATGTAATCACACTTTTAGGCAATTTTTAAATTCAGGAGATCGCCGTACATACGAAACCAATATTAAACTTTAATTCTGGATAAGACTGTTGTCTTGTTTGTTAAAAATCCTCAGCTAATCCCAAATTTATTGGTTACCCCTGGCCTACTTATTTATGTTAAAATATTTTATTTGGACCAGAGCAAGAAGAGTGTAAATCTGTCTATATTCCTGTTAGGGAAGGTCGTTTTTCGTTTTTTCTTTCTATCATTTTGTAATAAGTAGCAACGGCTCAGTCTCTGTGAATAATTTTGATATAACTGGAAGTTCAGTAAAGTGTTTGAATTAGCAACTGACTGTATGGCAGAACCCAAGCCAAAATAAAATTTAAAAAAATTAATGAAACGGTTCAAATGCAAGCGACAAAGAAGTTACAAAATAAAATAAGCAAACTGCTTGTTTAATAAAAAGAAAAAAATAAACCAAAAAGTTCGGAGGGGGATAAAATGGTCGTGACTCCGGGAAAAAGTTACTCTTAACATAGTTTTTCATGGCAATAAGAATATTCCGCAGATAGGCCATAAAGCATTGTAGTGCTAAATTTAATTGAATTATTTTTAGAACTGTCTAAAATTACTAAGAAAACCAAAATAAAACTAAGATTTAAGTAATGTAACGATCAAAAATTCACCATTTAAAGAATTTTTAAAAAAAAAAATATTAACTCCCTCATAGACTTTGTTCTTATTTGCGATTGTACTTATAAATAATTTTAGAGTAGGATTATGTAGTACCAGACTGATAGGCTTCTATAAATAGTTCTGAGTTCATCAAGAGATTATCTACAGGACGTAAATTCCACTTATTCTTCCATTATTTTCGAAAATTATTAGTCAAAAACTATAATCCCGTGAGATAAAACAATAATTTATATAACGTATACGTGTATAACCAGCTTAATAGGGGGTTTCTATTTACGAAAATATTTACAAAAAAATGATAACTGAAAGTAGGTTAATAAATTAGAAGTGTTTGGTAGATTTCATTACATATAGTTTGTTAGTAAATAGAATAATAAAACTTATAGTCTTCCATTTTTTAATTTAGAAACATACGAATAACGCTTTAATATATATATATATATATATATATATATATATATATATATATATATATATATATATATATATATATATATATATATGTATATTTATATATATATATATATATATATATATATATATATATATATATATATATATATATATATATATATATATATATATATATATATATATATATATATATATATATATATATATATATATAGTATAAAAATAATGAAGCGTACAATAGTGTGATAGTTGCAGAATTATTGATTTTGTAAAACTCTCTAAGGACTGGGGTTACGTTTTGTGCCTCTATCGTGCTGTTAACGCCTGTTGCGTTCGCGCAATAAGCGAAAAGAAAATTTGAACTTATTTATGGCGCTCCCTCTATGAAAATATAGTTAATCAGGCCGAGTTAATCTATCTCGTTATCATCTTGTCACCACGATCATTGCCGTTGGATTGACGATACTACAGTATTATTTGTCTTTTTTTTATTATATTCCACCTTTCACAGTCTTATATCTTTGCGAAAGTGATTTCGAAGAACACTAAACAAGCCCCACGTAACAGTATTCCCTTTCAAAGTTTAATGTTTAATTAAAACAAATTGTATACCACAAATGGTTTACAGGGCCGCATTTAAAATCTAAACTAATTTCAAAAGGTTTTAGGTCCTTTGAGTGGAATTTCCAAATCGGTTTTTGATTTTCTTGAATTTAAACTTTCAATTCAAATTTTGTTATGTTCGGAAACGCTAGATGCGAGAATTCAACTCGTACTTGACCTGTTTTTTCTTTGTTCTATTGTATATATAGTACACGTTATTTGCAAAACAGATCTTGGAAGTGTATTTTTAGGCACAAACAAGCCGAGTCTTTCACTACACATTACTGCAGCTGTTTTAAAGCATGTATATTTCATAAACACAAACTAAAATACCAACTGTTCGTTTACTTGCATGTCAGTTCAACGGACACTACCGTAGATGGTACCATAGTAAATTTTATGGTGCGTTCAAATGCTTATGGTAGAAAGTGTTTTAAAAAAATACATACCGTTCATGCCCACTCTCCCCTATTAGTTATTTGTGTACTTATTCAGCTTTTAAGGATAAATTAACTCCGACAATAGAGAGATTTTGCAACGTTTATTTTGGTAGGCCACTGTCTTTATCTTTATTTGAAGCATGTGCCCACCGTTTAGAGCTTGCGAAGGAGTAAAAGGAGGAAATTGAATATAAGGACTCAGCTGTTATCGTTATTTGAAGCATGCGCCCACCATTCGGAGCTTGCGCAGTATTAAAACAAAATAAGAGAATTCTTTATTAAGGATAACGATTTCCGAAACTTATAAGGTATGCAACCCACTAAGAAAATACAGTAAAATTGAAATCATAATCTTTTATTGCAAATAACACTGTTAACAGTTAATTAGTGTTCAGATTATATGGGGATTTTGCAATCTTGAGCACAATGGCTGTAGTGCTAATTTCAAATGAAATTCAATATCAATAAATCATTGTTAAATCAAAATAACTAATTCCTAACTTAAACGGTACATGTGTTTTTCACGTGTGTTGGTTTATTAGATCTACAAATTAATACTAAGGTCCTACTTTTGATCGATTAATAAAGCTATTTATGATGGATCCACCAGATTCACATACTCCCTAGCTTCTGTAGACGATAGTAACTAACTGGAAAATTTCGAGCGGATTAGAAAGTTCCAGTTGAGTGTGGCAATTTTCGTCCAAAATTTGGTCCGACGTCTTGTCTTTTTGGTTAATCATATTGAAGGTTTAAGTTTCCCCTTCAGAAACTGCATTATCTTATTTTGAGAAAGGAAGGCAGTGTATCAATGCTGCCTTTTGAACGACATTGCATGTATGTTACAAGTGTTTTTTACTGTCACTGTATGGTCAAGTTCAATATTTCTTTTAACGCTAAGAGACGGCATTTTAAAAGACTATAGGGAGAAAAAAATCGAATTTTAATAGGTTCAAATTAAGGAATGAGCAGAACACTGTCTTTATCGTTAATCTTGTTTTGTTCCTACCAACTATATGTGGTAGACAGTTTCCGTCGGGTCTGTCTTCAATTTAACCAAGTACTTCAAACTTCAGACCTGAGAGTAAGAAGGATACTATCTATAAAGTAGCGGCCCGTGGCTCCGTAACGTAGTACTTGCTTGCGGTGGAGAAGGTCTCGGGTTCAATCCCGGCAAGTCGGTATACTTTTATTTAAGTATATATGGCCTGGCCACGTACAAAGGTAGTAAGTAGTTGTTCACGGAAATGCAATAAAGTCCGTGGCAGCACTACCGCGTTCTCTAAAAGGTGCCGTAAAATACAAAAATGTATGTTTCGGCACTTGAACAACGTTGACGGGTATTACGACATCCTCGCCGGCATCCTTATAATATGAAAAAGGGTAAATCCCTTCTCAGACGGGGAGGTGAAAGATAAAAAAAAAAAACATCAATCTTTTTTGGTATAAATCGTTCTTTTATGCTCCAAGCTTTTACAAATAAAATGTATGTTCTGACGATAACCTTTTAAAGGAATTCGATATATTTTTCACGTGATCCAATAATTATTTTTGAACTCAAAATAAGATATTTTAAGTCAAACTGCATATGCACTTTCCACGTGTATGGATTTATGACCAGCATATATTGCTGTAAAAATTGCAAGTTTTATGGTTTCATAAATATAGAATTTAGTGTTTCTTTATATTATTAATTTTAACCCATTGGCGAACAGAACAGAAAAATAAGTAAAATCTATATACCTACAGTATACTCGTAAAATATATTTTTTTATTTAGAACTGTTTTAAAACTATTAACAAAATATGTAATAGTAGGAGGCAAAAATAGATACTAATTGTCAGGTAAGTAGTTAAGAGTTATTTCTTGATTAAAGTGAACCTAAAACGTAATGAGAGCAAAAATATCTACACTAAAAAATTTGGCATAGAATGTAAGTGGAGCAGTTTAATGAGGTCAGTTTTTCTTTGTTGTTCGGCCAAAGAGTTAGATCTTTACAAGTAATATGACAGCAAGAAATTTGAAATAAAATACTACAGACAATTAAAAACATATTTTAAGGTAGTATTCAGAGATCGTTTATTTATCTGTACTTTTAAGTGATTTTGCTTCTCAAAGTCTTGCATGGCCTTTAAAAAGAAAACTATATGTAACATATATATATATATATATATATATATATATATATATATATATATATATATATATATATATATATATATATATAAGAAAAGGAAGGACAGTAACAGGGCACTGGCAACAAACAATCCTAAGTTTAACTACTGGGAAACGCCCTTATAAGGAGAAGAGATGAGCAATCAAAGATCTAAAGGCTCTAGTATCTGCTTTTTATTTTTGTTATCGAGCTTTCGCTGCCTAATGGTAGCTTCTTCTGGATTCTAAAAATGCAAACCAGGTACAGAAAAATAAACTCAAAACGTTCGTTTTTTAAAATGTGATTCAATGAATTATAAGATTGTATGAGAAATTACTTACAAAAATTTAGCAGTTAATTCATCTCTGGT
>CM032456.1:85668534-85881034 GCA_019049505.1 Pachyrhynchus sulphureomaculatus
CAGTATCGCCTATCACCGTTAAGAGACGATTACTGTATGTTCGCCTAAGAGAGAGTGTAGATGCCACGAAACCGGAACTAAGAATCTGACACAAGCAAAACAAATTGTGATGGGCTAAAACATATAGAAACTGGACGACAGGCCAACGGAATAAAGTCCTTTAAACGGATGAATCGACATTAGAAATTTTTTGGATGTAATAGCCGCTCAACTAACGGGAGGATATCAGAAGCTTACACTGTACCAACTATTAGCATGCAGGTGGCAGCGTTATGGTTTGAATATATTTTTAACAGAATCCTGCAAAAGCATGCCAGGCCATTTGGGCTAAATGTTATTGGTCGCAACATTAACCAACATTATGAGATAACGACCAAAAATACTGTTTAAAAACTGTGTCAAGGGAGAGAGAAAAATTAATAGATATAATGGCAATGGAAAGTTACCAGGTGTACAAGTATGAAATGCGGATTTCAGACAACAGATGGTGCACCAATGCAGTTTGTGCTATAAAGATTTGACACTGCGCCATTTTGTTGTGTCATCAACAAGTATCAGATGCGCACGAGTAATAAATTGGAAAAGTGTGTGCGTAGTGTTGTGTTGTTGTGTTCAATATGTCGAAATTTATACCGAACAAAGAGCATTCGCGGACAGCATTAATTTTTTTGTTTTCATTTGAAGAAAACTGCTGTTGAATCATACCGATTACTTCCGAGAAGCTTATGGTGAACATGCTCCATCGCAAGATACGTGTGAACGATGGTTTCGGCGTTTCAAAAGTGGTGACTTCGATGTTGCAGACAAGGAACGTGGAAAACCGCCAAAAAAATACGAAGATGATTCGCAAACACAAAAACAACTTGCCGAGTAATTGGGCGTTAGTCAACAAGGTGTTTCTAATCGGCTGAGAGATGGGAAAGATTCAGAAGACCGGTAGATGGGTACCACATGAGTTGAACGACAGGCAAATGGAAAAGCGTAAAAATACGTGTGACATTTTGCTCGCTTGGTACAAAAGGAAGTCGTTTTTTGCTTCGTATAGTTACAGGGGATGATTTATTTTGAGAATCCCAAGCGCAAAAAATCATGAGTAGACCCAGGTGCACCATCCACACCGACCGCAAGACCGAATCGCTTTGGCGGAAAGACGATGCTCTGTGTTTGATGGGACCGGAGGAGCCTGGTTTATTATGAGCTGTTAAAAACCTGGGGAAACGGTTAATACTAAACGTTACCAACAATAATTGACCGATTTGAACCGTTCGCTGCTTGAAAAAAGGCCAGAATACCGAAAGAGGCAACACAAAGTCATTTTTCTTCTTCTTCATTACATACGGCAAAACCAGTTCGCGACACGTTGGAAGCACTCAGCTGGGTTCGCAGCAAAAGGGGAAGATTTTTACTGGCGTGGTATTCACAAATTGCCCGAAAGATGGGAAAAATGTATAACAAGCGATAGAGTATACTTTGTATAAAGTACTTTTTATCATTCTTCTGAATTTAACATGTTTTCTTAGAAAAAAAATCCGCATTTCATACTTGTACACCTGGTAAAAATCGTCGTCTGTCAAGCTCTGCACAGCTTTGGGAATCCCTAAAAAATAATCAGAAAAGTTGAACTCTGAGTATTTTAATAAAATAATAAATAGGGTGCCGAATATGCCGAAGGCAGTAATTAAAAATAAAAACAAGATTTGAATACTTGTTGATGAATGATTGATTTTGTTGATAGTATCGTATTGTAAAAGTAGACATTTCTTTTAAAGTAATAAGCTTTTCTTCTTTTGTATTTTTACTTTTAATTGGAAATTTCTTAGTGCTTTCAAACTTTTGGGCGCTAGTAACTGTAAACTTATAATCAGCAATTGACTCGTGAGCATCGATAATGCCAAATGAGACTTTGGGGACATGTCTGCGAGTACCAAGTCAGAACAAGAGTGAACAACAGTTGTACACTCGAATCTACAAAGAAAAACATTTCTCTGTGTGCGAATCCCTAAGGACCTATTATATATATATATATATATATATATATATATATATATATATATATATATATATATATATATATACGAGGCTGGTTTGAAAAGTCCGTGCAAAAATAAAAACTACTTATGTGTTTGGGGTAAACCTTTTTTATTTTTCGACATAGTCTCCTTTTAGGCTTATACACTTCGTCCAACGATGCTCTAGTTTGTTGATCCCTTCCGAATAATAGGATTTGTCCAAGTCTGCAAAATATCCATTAGTGTCTGCAATCACCTCCTCGTTTGAATAAAATCTTTGTCCCGCCAGCCATTTCTTCAAATTGGGGAACAAATAGTAGTCCAAGTCTGGAGAATAGGGGGGATGTGAAACGAGTTGGAATCCTATTTCCATTAATTTTGCGACCACAACTGCTGAGGTGTGTGCTGGTGCGTTGTCGTGATGGAAAAGGACTTTCTTGTGGGCGTTTTTCTTGCAGCTCGGTTTTCAAACGGTCCAATAACGATGAATAATATTCACCTGTAATAGTTTTACCCTTTTCCATATAGCCGATGAGGATTATCCCTTGCGAATCCCAAAAGACAGTTGCCATAACCTTTCCGGCCGAAGGAACGGTCTTCGCCTTTTTTGGTGCAGATTCCCCCTTGGTAACCCATTGTTTAGATTGTTGTTTGGTCTCAGGAGTATAGTAATGTATCCATGTTTCATCCACAGTGACGAAACGACGCTTAAAGTCCTCCGGATTCTTCTGGAACAGCTGCAAACCATCCTTGCAACATTTCACACGATTCCGTTTTTGGTCAAGCGTGAGCAATCGCGGCACCCATCTTGCGGATAGCTTTCTCATGTCCAAATGTTTATGCAAAATATTATGTACCCGTTCAGTCGAGATGCCCACAGCACTAGCAATCTCACGCACCTTAACTCTTCTGTCATCCATCACCATATCATGGATTTGATCAATGATTTCTGGAGTCGTAACCTCCACAGGCCGTCCAGAACGTTCAGCGTCACTTGTGCCCATATGGCCAGTCCGAAAATTTTGAAACCACTTATAAACTGTTCTAATCGAAGGTGCAGAGTCACCATAATGTTTACCAAGCTTCTCTATAGTCTCCTGAGGCGTTTTGCCTTTCATAAAGTAATGTTTAATCACCACATGAAATTCTTTTTCGTCCATTTCTTGAAAATCACTAGACTTCCTTGATTCACACGAATGCCAAACACAAAGAAATAGACCAATATGGCTGAAACTTGGTGTGCGTTCATTTAAGAGATGCTACTAACTAAACATGACCTCGATACGCGCCGGTGGTGCCATCTCTCGGACTTTGCACGGACTTTTCAAACCAGCCTCGTATATATATATATATATATATATATATATATATATATATATATATATATATATATATATATATTTGATTCGTAAATGTTTTCGCGTCAAATTATGTGGCACCCAGATATCGAACGTCTTCTTTGTAACCAGCTCTTTCTCAATGGTCTAAACCGGTTTGTTGATGAATGTTTAGTTTCCTAGCGATGTCATGGCTACTTACATACCTGTCTTGCTCAACTCTTGCTAAAATTCTATCAACCCTTTCCGTCATTGGCCAACTAGCACGAGGAGCATCTTTAACATCGAAATTTCCAGAACGAAAGCGACTGAATCATCTGTTGGCTGTTGTTTTTGGTAACATATTTTGACCATAAACAGCACGAATTCTTTCACAACCCTGCACAGCATTCGCGCCTTTATCAAAATAAAATTATATATGTCACTCATCTTCAAAGCGCTCTAAATTAAGTCTGAATGACTTCCACCATTTTTTTTACACATCTACTACCAATGTCAGCTTGTCTTGACGAATGTTCTCTCTGGTGTGAAATGTAGTAGTGGTTTTTTGGGTATCCTATGTTAGTTGAGAGTCAATAGATGGACAGTTAGGCTGATGTTTCGGTGGAATCTTATCCATCTTTTTCAAAGCACTAGACGATGTCTTGGCGATTAATGCCAATTCGAAAAAAACATATATATATATATATATATATATATATATTATATATATATATATATATATATATATATATATATATATATATATGTGTGTAGTAGAACCCCGGTTATCCGAGATAACGCACGCACAGAATCCCAAGCTTGACTTACCCAGTAAATAACATTTTTCAGTGTAACCTTCCTCGTCCCATTGATAATATCCTCCTTTTCTGTGTTTCTAACAGATGTTCAAGATATAAACGGTTGCATTATGCTGGTTACATTTGGAGGAAAAAAATTTTACAACAATTTCGCCCACATGAAGTCTTTCTCCAGGGTGAGAGGGGGCATTATCCATTAACAAAATTGCTTTAATAGGCAGACGGTTTCTGTTCAAAAATGTAGTCACAGATGGCACGAACTCTTCTTCAAACCAGTTAGTAAATAAGGTCACATCCATTCATGCGCTCTTCTGACTTTTGTAATAGACTGGTAGGGCTTTGGGTGAGATGTCTTTTAAAGCTCTTGGACGTGCAGACTTGCCAATCACTATCAGTGGGATTTTTGTGCTTGCCAGATGCATTGGAACATACCATTATAGTTAATCTTTCCTTACTTCGTTTGTGCCCAGGAGCTGATTTTTTCCTGTCAAGATGCCAATGTTTTTGATGGAAGCATTTTATAAATCAGACCAGTTTCGTCACAGTTGTAAATTTGATCACATGTGCATCCACATTCTTCGATTTGCTTTTTAAAGTTCTGCTTAAACTTCTCAATTGATGACACATCAGCAGAAAGTTTTTCATCACATACAGTCAGTTATCGTACACCGTACCGTTTTTTTTCCAGCGGTCAAGCCATCCAGAACTGGCAGTAAACTGATCTATCTCTGGGAATTGCCTACTAATCATTATTGCTTTCTGTTGTAAAATTGGACCTGACAGAGACACACCTTTTGATCTCTGTTGGTTAAACCACATGAATAAAGCTTCGTTAACCTTTTCATAGTCGCCGGTTTTCATTGATTTTCTTCTTGAAGACGAGGAGGCTTGATTTATACACCACTCTTCTATTTCTGTGCGGTTTCTTTTCCAATCTCCAACTGTTACCTCACCTACTCCATAATCTCGTGTAACAACTTTAATTGTCTTTCCTGCTTCAATTCTTCTGATGGCTTTTAATTTTTCTTCAATAGGAACGACGATTCTTTTATGATTGTTTTGCTCCATTATAATACGACAAACAAAAATTCAAACAAAGCAGTTCGTATTAATTACACTCAACTACCAAAACTCCAACCAAATAAATTATGCGAGTATACTCGTACTTCTCAGTAGTAAACGCTATAACGCACTGCGTTCACGCAAATTTACATGCTGAAAGAGTCCAAAAACATAAATAGGGGACGCATCACACGGGCCAGGGGGATTCCCCGAAGGGCCCGACGATTTTAAATGGAAATAAGTACGTACATATTTTAGAAGCTCGGTTAATACGCAGCATGGACGCGTACCTCGGATAATCAGGTTCTTAGATTGGCTCGGTTAATCCGGAGCTCGGATAATCGCGACTCGGTTAATCGGGTTTCTACTGTATATATATATATATATATTATATATATATATATATATATATATATATATATATATACATATATTCGATTTGATTTAGATTATATTTGTATTATTATATAAGTAATTTACTTTAGTGTGTAGTATAAACTACACACTAAAATAAATGTTTCAATTCAGAGAACACGTCAATGTAATTCTTTACTTTAAATTTTAGTCAACGTATTAATAAGAATAAACGAATATTTAAAAAAAAGAAAGATTTGTGCTCTTAAATTAACTGTGCAGCTCGTCGAAAAATTGCACTATAATTTTTATGTACAAGTGTACTCTTTTGAATTAACACAGAGATGTACTAAACCACAGACATACCCAAAATAATAAGATAAATCCAGAATAGCCATAATAAAAAAATTTCGCCCCTTTTGAAACTCTACAAGCAATAGCATCATATTTTATACCTCTTTAAAAAATTATATTTGTTATCACCTGTGTTGTTAAAACAGCCTCCTTGGTATCAGTTGAGATACCACTGTTGTTAGTTGTCGACCAGCTTTTTAGCCTAATAGTCACAGAAAATAGAGCCATCGCTACAGAAAGATAAACAGGTGGAACAAAAAGTTGACTGGCTACCGCCGGATCGTTAGATTGACCCTCGTCGAGTTTCTCAAAGATGCCGCGCAGGTACAAAGTGTATTATAGCAACAAAAATATGTGCTGCATCTCTGAGAAACTCAACGACGCACATTTTAACGATCCGACGGTACCCAGCCCCGACTATGTTTTGCGGCGTCGCGCAGTGGGGAATAAAAAGAAGAAAAGAGAAAAAAAAAACGAAAAATCGTGTTTCAAAATTGTCTAGAGCCTTCAATTTTGGTTCGATTTGGACGATTTTTTTTTTAAATTGAAGCTTATTAAATTCCGAACAAAGTTGTCGGAGCCGATTTTGCAATTAAACTTTTGTTTCAAAATGGCGGACGTCTTCAAAATGGCGGTTTCTGATTATATAGCGACCGAGACACAGAAAACGCTTACAGTTTCAAACCAAGTGTGCTAAAATGCGTGTATGTATGTTTTTTTATGTCGCAGATAATATATCTAATATCACAGTTACAAGATTAATAATAATCAACCAAAAATGGCTGCCATGAACAATAAAAGTATTATAAATATGAATAAACGTACCATTATTATTTTATATCCATAACATTTGCATAAATAATTTCTTTAAGGTTGTTAATTATAAATATGTTTCAACAATTGACTTAAAATGACAAATCAAGTATGGCGGATGCCAAAATTGAATCGAGCAAGAAAGTTTCTCTGTGGCATTTAGACTGTGGCAGTCAGATCATTCAAGTTATTCAAGTTTAGTTGCGGGATTTAAATTTTCATGCAGTTATTGCTAGAATATTGCTGCTGTAAATTTTAAGTATCGTAGACAATTTTCTAGCAGACACAAAAAACAGCGATACACGCAGAAAAGGACAGCTCACACAGCTAGAAAATGGCTACAACAGCTAAAACGTTTTGTTAAAATAGGGGCAGCTAAATATTTTGCTGCACTAGCCACATTGTTTGCTGTTGTAGCAAAAAAGTGGCTGCTATTGCTAAACAGTGGCACAACTTGGTTTGAAACTGTAAGCGTTTTCTGTGTCTCAGTCGCTATATAATCAGAAACCAACGTCCGCTATTTTGAAACAAAAGTTTAATTGAAAAATCGGCTCCGACAACTTTGTTCGGAATTTAATAAGCTTCAATAAAAAAAAAATCGTCCAAATCGAACCAAAATTGAAGGCTCTAGACAATTTTGAAACACGATTTTTCGTTTTTCCCCACTGTGCGTCGTTTTGTTCCACGTGTTTGCGTTTCCATAGCTATACTAGTATTTTTTGGGCTAATGTATTGTGGCTGTTTAAGTTACGAGTATCTCTGTCCAATATCAACATAAAAACTTATATTTTATATTTACTACCGTACAATTGCCGGAATTTCCACTTTTTGTAAACATACTATTAACTCATAAATTATGTTTATAGGTGAATTAATATATTTTTATTATGAGTTATTATATGCTTTGTTAATAAATTACAATAAACACCTATTATCAAAAAGAGATTTTTATTGCCTGTTGAAAGAAGTTTATCATTTTGACGACAATTATGCCTCAAAACATGTTTTTACTTCTGATATCAAAATAATGACTCGTGTTTGTTTCATAAATAACAAGATAAACCAGCCCTAAAAGATCTTGATGGATGACTCGATAAAAAAATAATAACAATAATTTACGTCATTTAGAATATACAGGTTAGCTTAAATTCCTGTGGAACCCAATTTAGATTACCACCCTTAATGTTTAGTTGATAAAGAATATTAGTCCGATAGTTTCGCAAATCTATAGATTTTAACGAATGGACTGACTCCCAAACTGGATAGTTACCAACTTCCTGAGCAGGCTGGGTTTAGGAAGGATTATAATACATGCCAACACCTACTGAGCATTAGATTGTTACTGGAAAAATCAGTGGAATATCATTTAGACATCTGCCTAGCTTTTGTGGGTTTCCTCAAAGCATTTGATACTGTGGAACATTGAGCTATAAGGAATGCACAGATACTTAAGTATATAAATAACAATGCAACTGCCACCGTTCAAGCTGAAAAATCTTCGAAGCTTATTGTCATAAAAAGATGCATAAGGCAGGGTGATACTTTCTTTTCAAGGCTGTTTACATTAACTCTAGAAGATGTATTCGAGACTGGGATAGTAGGTATGTTGACTAATGTGAGAGACTAAATCTTCGGTGTGTTGATGATATTCTCTTAATTGCAGATAATCCCCCTGAATTGCAAGAAATGTTGACGAACTTGGAGAGAGTATTATCGATGGATTGAAGACAAATTTGTTAAAAATCAAGGTAATGTGTAAAGAACACCCGACATCATGTTTGAAGACACTACTCTGGAGAATGTTGACGAATATGTATACCTTAACAATAGAATAAAACTGGGCTACGAAAATCAAACAACCGAGATTTATAGAAGAGAAAGATTGGCTTGGGTTGCTTTTGGTAAAACAAGTAAAATGCTAACAAACAAAAATATCCCTAGGTACCTACGGGCCTCTTCGACCAATGTCCTAACTTACGGAGCCCAAATATAGACACTTCTCAAGCACTTTATAAACCAACTGAAGAAAACATGTGGCATGGGACGACAAATGCTGGGTATATGCTTAAAATCGTAAAAGTAACTTATATTAGCCAATCACTAAGATCAAACGCTGAACTTAAATAGATATACCGTTGAGAGATGGCCCCAATTTAAATTGAAATGAAGACTATACATGTGTAAGCGATCGAGAAGCGTTGTGAGTAAGCGTTGACATCAAACGAACTTTCCTCATAAACGTGTACTTTTAAAACAAATACTGAATTTGACTTTGTCAAATAAAGAAGAAATAAATTTCCATAATATAAATAAAATCATACAACATATCGCCACCCACCCCTCTCATCCTCTTTCCTTAAAACGATATTTCTCAAAAACTATAGGTTTCATCCTTATTTTAAATATTATAATATTATTTCGTTCGAGTATTATGAAGCCAAGAGACTTACGGCCTGACAGTCGAACAATTTTTTTAAACAATTGCGAATTAAACCATGTTTTAATAAGTAATTTAAAAAAAAAGTTAGTAACCTCTTATATTAAAGAAGTTATTAAATTTTTTCTAATGACGCGCGGCCTCCAACGCGCTTGTGGACTCTGACGCGCTAGCCGCTAACGCTGGCGCTCTCGAAAAACTCATTAATTTTTAACGAAGCAATCATAATAGTAATATCAAGACCTTTTGCAGTTATTATTTAATGAGCAATTAAGTACAAATTGATACGTATATAATAAAAGACTGTTTTTAGTCAATTTCCACTAATTTATTTATAATTGTGATGACGCGTTTCGCTTTTAAGGACAAAAAAAAACCACATTTAAATGCTTAACCTATTTTGGCAAACCAACAGAAAAATTGGGAAAATTTTTAAATCAAAAAAATATCAACACAGCTTACAAGACTAACAATACTATAAGAAAATATCTCAAAAACTACAAACCACAAATCAATAAAGATAATAAATCAGGGGTATATCAATTAACATGTGGGTCATGTCCTAAAACATACATAGGACATACTGGACGTACATTTATACAAAGAATTACAGAACACGAAAAAAAGTTTCATCCATAGAAAGTCTAATTCAAAAAATGCTAATCATCTTTTAACAGAGAATCACGCGTCTAATAAAAATTTCAAAATTTTACATACCCAACAAAAAGGTTTAAAACTAAACCTTTTAGAGACAATGCGAATAAATCGATTAAGGACAACAGGTACTTTACTCAACGAACAGGTAGATTTAAACAATTCACCATTATTGAATTTATTCTCCTAATTCTATGTCTGTGTGGGTTTTCTAATACTATCAATATAATTTAATTAGCTGTAATATTATAATTAAGAAATTATATAAAATTGTAAACATTAAACCTAACTTGACAGTGTAAAATGTAGATCTGAAGAAGCTGCATTGACAGCGAAACGCGCCGTCACAGTTATAAATAAATTAGTGGAAATGGACTAAAAAACAGTCTTTTATTATATATTTATAATGAATTTCCATCAAGTAGAAGCTACAACCATCCGAAATTTAAAATTGATACCATACATATTAAATTATTTCAGACATTAACTGTTACTGCCTCTTCAGAACTAGAAAATATTTTGCACATCATTTGAATATTTTCTTTCGATATAAACGCGTGGAATTGACGAGTCTTAAATATAGCTTTACGAGTTCGATGCATCGATTGATAAACGTTTTCGTGAGCCTAACATTCTTCATTTGTACAAAAATCGAAGCTTATATTTTTAAAATAATTAACTGCCCAATCAAACAAGCGTTTGGGAGATGTTATGTGATTTTCACTATTTCTCTGGAGACTTGAAGTTCTCGCGGCACTCTTAACGCATCCACCAATCCCAATCGCAAGCCCCTTTTCAATGTGAAGTAGTGAAAAATGTCACTCTGCATCACATTCAGATTTATGCGAGAGTAGAGAAGAAAAATTGAACTTGTTTTTATATTGAGATCCAGCTCCGTCAGAAATATTAAAAAATTTTCGAATGGCAGTCACCGAATGTAGCTTTCAAATGTTGAATCAATTTTTTATTGTTCAAATCAACTAAAGCTGCTGATTGTTCACGGTCTCTAAACAGAGAACTTAGTGGCGTTTTACGCATTAAAAGAGTGCGATTTCATTTTCGAGTGAAACCGAGAACATCATTTTGTATCAGACGAAGCTATAGTATAGCGAAACGCGTCATACAGTTTCTGTGAAACTAAATAAAGTGGAAATTTGACAAAATCAGTCTTTCATTACATTCGCTATGAATTTTCATCAAGTAACAGCAACAACAATTCAAACATGGTTTAATTCGCGATTGTTTAAAAAAATTATTTATATCTTTAACAAATTAAATTTTTACAAAAACTGCAAGAATTCAACTGAAAAGTATAAACATTTAGCTTCATTTAAAAAAAAACTCAATTATCTCTATTCGTTTCCGAAATATGAATAATTGAAAAGTTCTACACATAAATATTCAACTAGCGATTATTCGCACAATAACTGAAGTATTAAAAAAAAATTAGGGGATAAAAAGGTACTTGTACCTCTATCGAAAAACATAGTTATCTTTGAAATTTTGAGGTAGCCCGTTTTAGTTATTTTGAGTTTTTAAAATATCCCAACCAAAAATCAGCCAAATTTCTTATAATAATATTGAAACTAAACAATATTTAATGATTCTCACCCCTTTCACCGTCTACCCTAACCTAATTTTTGGAGTCCCGGACTTCAAAAACTCAGAAAAGGATATACTACAAGATATATAGGAAGCAACCCGTTCTGATCTCCACCACACTCCTTTTTTTATGTTTTACTATAAATATTTTTGCATAAAATCTGTTTACTACTCAACAAAAACTAAGAAAAATTTAACTACTACTAGTAAAACTTTTTAAAATTTATCGGTCCTCTTGGCCTGAAGCGATATCGATCAAAAACTATAGGCTTTATCTCCTCGTTCGATGTTATCTATGTACCAAGTTTGAAATTGATAATTCATTTCGTTCGAGAGTGCCAGCAGATCGACAAACAGACATACAAACGGAAATGACTGACATGTTTTTCATGATCTAGGAACCTTAAAACGTGAAGAAAAAGCAAAAATCTCGAAGTGTGATTTTTTCCATAAATACAATACTCTCCTTTAACGAGGAACGAAAAAATATAAACAAAAGTTATCTTATGATATAATCAGCCATAACTTTATAGATCATGGAACAAAGACTTCAATTCAATATTTTTGTTTAGCTTTATCTGTATATTTACATAACACAGAGGTGGTTATAAATTTTGTATTAAATAACAAAAAAAAAAATAAATATAATTAAAATGAAATTATATTCCAAGTTTATCAGCAACGGGACCTCTATAATTCGCTTATCCAGAAAAACAACTTGTTTACTTAAAATAATTACATTGGCTTAATTTGATAATATAATACAGTAGCACAGATGGTGGATAAAAAAAGGAAAAAGGAAAGAAAAAATAATGTGATAATAAATTATGCAGCATTCTGTCGAGACTAATAAATCTAAAGCAGCCTTAGTCAGTGGCGGATTTATAAACTTCTCCCTTCTCCGCAAGATTCCAATTATAGGCCCTTTTCATATAAGCATAATTGCTTATTTTAATTTAAAGAAAATTTTTTATAATTAACAAATATATATTAGGAAAAATCGCTAATCCTTTTTTTTAAATTTTTTGTGGTATGTATGAATACTGAACACCACAGGCCTAAGAGACCCGTACATATTCATCCGGGTATGTGGTCGCCATATAAAAATGATAAATAAATTTGGCGCCGTTCCACATCCATAAAAGAATTAAAATAAAATAACCGGCCAAGTGCAAGTCGGACTTGCGCAATTAGTGTTCCGTATGTTGATTGCTTTTAAAATACAAATTTTTGTTACGGAGGTATAAAATGATCAATGACTTCACAAAAACACACCCTAAAATGAGTTTTCAACAAAGTTTTTTTTTTCGATCTTTACTGAAAACTGATGGCCTTGAATTTTTGTTTTTTTATGTACCAGATAAATTATTAAAGATAATGCACTCGTGATAATTTTCCTTCAATGTACATCCTGTGGAGAATCAGTACTTTTCGAGATAAGGTAGGAACAGCGATTTTTTGCGATTTTTTTAAAAATAATAAAAAGAAAAGTGTGCGCAAGTATTACATTATATATATTTTTGAACTAGCTTTTAGACATTTTTTTTTCACTTCCGATTTCACCCCCCAAAACTAACCCCTTAAGTGAAAATTTAACTTTTAAAACTACATGGTCCTGATGAGGCCATCAATTCCTATATTAGGGCCAAATTTCAACTGTCTATGTCAAATAGTTTCGGAGAAAATCGGGGTGCGACAGACGGATGGACGGACGGACAGACACCGAGGTGATCTTATATGTACGGAACACTAAAAAAATGTTTGAATATATGATTATTTTTTGTATTTTCCTATAGGTCCTTGTCCCCTTATAAAAAATTGTTATTATTATAAAATATCGAGTCAATTCTTTTCATAAATTCTCCGATTATTAATTAAATGTACCCTATATGTAAACTCAGAACCTACTTACGCCTTCATGGTAAATTTCGGGAAGGTTCGATTAGCCTTTAAAGTGACAGGCTTAATACTGTTTATCAGCCTCTCATCTCTCGATTTCTAGCAACCTAGCGACTATTTACCAGAACCCATCGCAAATCCATACTCTACATTTCGGCCTACCGGCGGATCGGTGAACCGAAGTGTAAGGCGCACTCACATGTCCTGCTAATACTCTCTCTGTGTCTAGCTATGCTGTTTTCCTATCCTGGCTTTTCACTCCGCAACCTTGTCTTGGAACCTAACAGCCGTTTGTTTGTTCATCCTATAGTCCCCTATCATTTGTATCCCCATTCTGAATCAGTAAATGACTTATGCCTTTACCGAGTGCCGTGCTTCTACTATGGACACCCTTCCTCGAAGCATGCTTATTATTTGTTATCCTCACGTATTTGTTTTTAGAGCCTAATTAGTTTTCATTTTTGACACTGTCATCTATAGACCCTTAAGTTTGAATCACCTTCATTTGCCCTAGTTCAATGCACCTAAGGGAACCTTTCAACCAACACCTTCAGCGCTACTGTTGAGATGTCCTATATGCTCTGTTACTCGCTATCAAGAACATTCTCCGAATTGCCAGTAGCTGTCGTACGACCCTATGGACTGTCACTCGGCAAAGACATACATTTACAACATAAAATGACGCAGGCTTAACCATACCTTCTAAAAACTTGTCTAAAATAGCGTTATCTTCTCGTTCTTTGTTCCTTTCCATTGGTACTACTTTTGTTATAAGTGACCCTGCTTTTCTTTTGCATATTTTTCACATTCACGTTGGGATTTTAGAATTTTTGGCACAATAAAACTACACAACAGTTATCACCTTTACACCACACATTAGGAGCGATGGTTGACTAGTCAATCATCGCTCCTGTTGATGAAAACATGGTTTGCAAATTTCGTGTCAAGTGCAAAAAATTACGTATTCGATGTAGTGATGGTAAGTGGTGTGTATTTCATATAAACATAAAAACAGTTTTTACTCCTGTTATATTCATGGCATGGAATAGACAAAGAAAATTTTTAAAGATTGTTGTTTTTACACATAGCAGAATATATTCAGGTAATATTGTTATTATATATTGCGGTCCAACCAGCACTTTTCACATTCTGCAGTATTCCAGTTGTGCCAAATGAGCAAAAAAAGCAAGTCTAAACGATTAAATTAATTAATAAATTAAACTACACCAATGGTTAGTAATAATTTATAAAATCATGTGATATTGACAAAGGTTAAATTTATAACCTTATTTTCTCACTTATAATTTGATAATGTATCACTGTAGACTGCCTGGGTTTCTCCGCAGTTTACTTAATAGTTCATAAAAAATACTTTTCGATAAATAATTTTTGTTTCGAGGAACTAGCTGAATAAAAATGTCAAGAAATGTAAAATGTAATCACGCAAGTTGATTACAAACTAGGTGCTAATTATCGAACATTTAATATTAACGATGTTTAAATTATATAATTCTAATCTTGGTTTATGATTATATGCGAGGGTAGACCGAAAAGTTTGCAACCCAACTGAGAAAAAATAACCGACCAAGTGCAAGTCGGACTTGCGCAATTAGTGTTCAGTACATTGAATTCTTTTGAAATAACACACTCCAAATGAGTTTTCAACAATTTTTTTTCCGATCTTTACTGAAAATGCGCTCGTGATAATTTTCGGTCAATCTACATCCTGTGGAGAATATCCAAGAATTTTTTCAAAATTTTTTGATCAGTACTTTTCGAGATAAGAGGAGAAAACAGCAATTTTTTAAAAATAATACAAAGAAAGGTGTACGCAAGTATTACATTATGTATATGTATATGTATATATATATATATATATATATATATATATATATATATATATATATATATATATATATATACATACATATATTTTTTTTTTTTGAACAAGCTTTCATTTGACACCCCACTCAATGACCTGGTAATTTTTTTTTCGCTTCCGATTTCATCCCTCAAAACTAATCCCTTAAGTCAAAATTTAATTTTCTACATGGCTCCAATGGGGCCATCAATTCCTATATTAATGCCAAATTTCAACTTTCTATGACGAATAGTTTCGGAGAAAATTTGGTGTCACAGGCGGACAGACAAACACCGAAGTAATCTTATAAGTGTTCCGTATGGAATTATTTCTCTAAGCAAAAAATTCCCACTGTTAACTTTGCAAATGTATATTTATATAAACTTTCATTACGCTGGCTCTTTAATTAAAGATCCTATAAAAGCTGAAACTTTAATCATTTTTATCTTTTAATTTATTTCACAATGCGTACGTGACTTTTTTCGAGGAATTATTGTTCCATTTCTCTTTCATATAGTCAAAACTTGCGGACATGCTGTTATGTAATGAAAATTTATTTTTAATTATAATATGATTTCTAATTTATTTAAAGAAATTCATTAACTGAAATGAATTGCCGAATTTGAAGAGGCTGTTTGTCCTAACAAGTACAAAATTGTGATATTTAAAATCAACGTGAATGGTTATTTGTATACACCTTTTCTGGGGCGGCTTAAATACATCCTATAAAAGTGATAATATTATCGTTTTAATCACAGAGTTATTTTGGTGATGAGGATTTTTTATTACGTTAGTTATAAGTACGCAAAACATAACTTTAATTTTGAACTCTTCAATACACAAACACGACGAATTGTTTCAGATAATTTAGGACATTATCATATCAGGTAAAAATAAAGTACTTAAAGATTTATTTTTTTTATTGCTAAAAACACCGGTCAAGTGGAAGTTGGACTTGCGCAATTAATATTCTGTACTGTGATTACCTTTAAAATAAAAAATTTTGTTAGGAAGTAGAAAATGATTAGCGACTTCACAAAACCCACCCCAAATGAGTTTTCAATAAAAGAATTAAGAGTCCAGATTATAAGCATGTCTAGTCAGATACTGACTCAGGAGGTTAAACAGACCAACCATAATAAGGACAAAAAGTCCATGTGATATGTATATATATCTTAAGATACCATATGTATTTCCACGTTTTTTCTTAGCCAATAATCTATAATAATTATAGCATCTTAACTAATAGCCAATGCTTAAAGCAGTAGCTATCAGTCCCGGTTCAATTCACAACTTGACGAATTAAACCTTCACCATTTTGGCGGTTAAATAGTTTTTTTTTATACCACATAAATTATCAAACGTAATGCGGTCGTGATAATTTTCGCTCAATCTACACTTTACGGAAACTATTCCAGAGTGGGTAGACAGGGGTTTTTGGCCATTCTTTTTAAGATAATACAAAGAAAAGTGCGTGCAAGTATTACATCACTTATATTTTTGAACTCGTGTTTTTACAAGCTTTAATTTGACACCCCACTTGATGACCTGGTAATTTTTTTTTCCACTTCTGATTATACCCCCCCCCCAAAACTAACCCCTAAGACAAAAATATAACTTTCAAAAACTCTACGGCCCTAACTGGGTCATCAATTCCTATATTTGTGCCAAATTTCAACTTTCTATGTCAAATAGTTTCGGAGGAAATCGGTGTGTGACAGACAGACAGATGGACGGGCAGACGGACATCGAAGTGATCCCAAAAGTGTTCCATAGGGAACACTAAAAACAGGAAATTCTTTGAAATCTATTTATGTGTTTTGGTAATTTGCGATAATTACCTTATTTATTGTATATATATATATATATATATATATATATATATATATATATATATTTATATATATATATATATATATATATATATATATATACATCATGATTGACTATCTGGAAAAGGGTAAACCAATGATTGGCTTTTATTACGCAAAGTTATGGGGCCGTTTGCATTGTGAGTTAATCCAGAAGCGACCCAGATTAAACGCGCCAAAAAGGTCACGAGCTGGGTTTCAAAAGCCACACTCAACCTATACCCCGGATTTGGCACTAAGTGATTTTTTTACTTTTCAATCCATCCTCGTATATATATATATATATATATATATATATATATATATATATATATATATATATATATACGAGTATATATATATATATATATATATATATATATATATATATATATATATATACATATATATATATATATATATATATATATATATATATATATATATATATATATATATATATATATATGTATATATATATATATATATATATATATATATATATATATATATATATATATATATATATACGAGTATATTATATAATACATATATATATATATATATATATATATATATATATATATATATATATATATATATATATACGAGTATATATATATATATATATATATATATATATTTATAATATATATATATATATATCTATATCTATATCATGGGCCTTCAGAAATATAGGAATTCATTCCAGTTGAAAAACTTCTACAGATAAAAAGTTCTCGAGCAAAGACTAAATTGCGACAATACGTTATAATTGTTGCCATTTAACAGTATAACAACATATAGAAAAAAAAAACTGAATCTTACTTTTTTCGAAAATTTAAATCTCAAAAACGCCACGCTAACATTATTTTACGACTATCTTAAATAAATTAAAGGTATTATAATGTCAGTTAACATAGAGTCTTTGAATTTAAGAGCCAGTGTCAATAGTTAATTAATATTAAACAAATAATTACTCACTAGATGTACGCGTGTATATTTTTCAACGCAAAATATCGTCACTTATAATCAATAATAGCAAGATTAAAAACCTAACCGATGTGCATTCCTTAAATCAAATTAGACTATAATAAAATTCCTGTGTAGTCCTAGAACAATGGAATGGAAAGCTATTTACAAAATTGATTAATAAACTTGGATCAGTGAATTAGACGTGTATTAAGATGTAATAATCCCAAATATTAAACGTATTTTCTATTTTGAATTATCGATAACATTTTTTTTTAAACTTCACAACAGTACTCACCACCACACCTTTAATTTTGCACTCGGCACGAGTTTCGCTAACTGTGTTAGCATTATCAAGGACCATGATCGACTCAGTCAATTATCGCTTCCGATGATGCTAACATGGTTAGCGAAACGCTCGTCGAGCGCAACAATAAAGTCTTTGGTGTAGTGGTGCTAACTGTTGCGTAATGTCATTTTGCCAAAGATTCCAAAGTTTCCACGTAATTTTTACCTTTCTTTAAGGTTACTAAAGAAACATCTGAAAAATATTACGTTGTTTTTAAAATTTATTCACAAAGGAAGCCGAGATCTCAAGGTGCTCATCTATGTTCGCAGTGCTATCTAATATTTTTTATTTCAAACAATTTTTTGTACGTTAGATATCTCCCTATCATGATGTAGAATTAGACAGTAAAAAGTTGATTTTTAGTGTTCCGTACGGAACACTTATACGATCACTTCGGTGTCCGTTTGTCTGTTTGTGCGTCTGGCTTTCACCCGATTTTCTCCGAAACTATTTGACATAAAAAGTTGAAATTTCGCATTAATGTAGGAATTGATGGCCTCATCAGAGCCGTGTAGTTTTGAAAGTTAAATTTTGACTTAAGGGGTTAAATTTGGGGAGTGAAATGGAAAGTGAAAAAAATATATATCAGGTCATCGAGTGGGATGTCAAATGAAAGCTTGTAAAAACAGTTCAAAAATATGTATAATGTAATACTTGCGCACACTTTTCTTTGTATCATTTTCAAAAAATTGTGAAAAATTGCTGTCCCCTCCTTATCTCGAAAAGTACTGATTAAAAAATTCTGCAATATTTTCCACAGGGTGTAGATTGAACGAAAATTATCACGAGTGCATCGCCTTTAATAATTTATCTGGTATATAAAAAAAACAAACAAAAGTTTCAAGGTCATGAGGTTTCAGTAAAGATCGGAAAAAAAAACTTTGTTAAAACTCATTAGGAATGTGTTTTGTGAAGTCACTGATCATTTTATACCTTCGTAATAAAAATTTTTGTTTTAAAAGCAATCAACGTACGGAACACTAATCGCGCAAGTCCAACTTGCACTTGACCGGTTACTTCATATCAAACTACTTTCCGAAGTACCTTTACTTTTTCAATAATAGTATTGAGTAATGTTATTACTTCCGGCCATAGTGTAGGGGGTGTCTGCTCTCTACACCGGAGACCTGAGTTCGAAACTCCGCTCGAAAAATAATAAATTTAAAAAAAAAACTTTACAACGTAACGGTCGCCTCTCTCGGGAAGGCAATGGCAAACCACCCATAAATTTATGCTTAGTAAAGCCGGACATGGCACTTTACGAAGATTACTTCTTTCAAAAATACTGACTTTATGACAGCTTTTTTAGAAGAAGGATATTTGGCAGATGTATGTTAGGAACACAACATTGGATTTCACGTACATGCGATTGAATTTTTAGTTGATAATTTCGTATGTTTGTAACCTTCCGCTGGAAAGTTATCACTAAGATAATTCGATCTTAGGGTCGATTTCCCGTCATGATTTGTCGAAAATTAGTTCTTCACATGTATTCTTAATAGAAGGAGAAATTTCATGCAATTGCCGAGTCTCAATTTTCGATTTAACTTTAAAGAATTTATTTTATTCATTTCTTATTTTATGGATATAGCACAAATGCTACAGGGAGGTACCTAAACCTCCATAAGGAACGCGTGTGGGCAAAAAACGATTTAAGGGGACTCGAATCGTTTCCGCTTGGCGCTCCGTCCAGAAATGCCCGATTTCTATCGCAACTGGATTGTCTAACAACTATTCCATAGATTCTAACAATTTTTTTTATTTGAATCAGTGTATTTTAAGCCCTGATTTAACTTTGGTCCCATCAAAAAATTTCAATTTTCAAGCTTGTGGAAACCTAGGAAACATGACTGTAAAAGTGATGTGAAAATCTGTCTTTTTTTGCACATAATGTTCCTTTTCTACAATTCTATTGCCCCGATTTTCAACTTTTGTTTTTCTAGCTATTTCTCGATTATTAGGAAATAATCTGAGCATGGTAGATTATTAGAATTTTGCTGTGTCTAATTACAGCTCCAAAAGAAACTAAAATACCAAAATACGTCTCAATTTTTTTCCTTCCGATAATTTGTTTTTAGGAATTTTTTGACTTACGGCAAAAATCTGTGCCACTCAAAATGTTCAGGGGACATATCCTTAATTACTAAACAAAAAACTGTAACTATATCTAGTACAACAGCTGAGAAAAAGAATACTGTGTCTAAAAAAAAACGTGACTTTTCAGGAGAAGCGATTTTTCAAAAAATTTCGGTTTCGTGCTCGTTTCTTAGTTCTCTGTTCTGGTATAGAGTTCAGAACACCAGAAAAAGTACTATTATGTTTTTATAATGACTATGCCCAACTACTCCAAGGGATAAGTTTTTATATCACTTGTCTGTACTTGCTATCTGTCCACCTGTTGCTACCTGAGCGTGACCTCATTTAATTGCGACACTTTTCTATTGTGTGATGCCACGTTCTAGTGTAGGTTTTTAAAACATGGAGGGGATTCTGTCGAAGCATCCGTACCAAACCCAGAGATAGTGACTCCAGCAAACATCCGGCTCCTCTATTTCTAGTAATGAGATCCACGATTCTCGTTTTTTCGGCTTTTGTTAAAGTGTCTCCGTGACTTGACCATTATGATCGTTATCTCTAATCCAATAAAAATGGTATCGTGTATTATTCACTAATAAAGAATATTGTGGGTACGTGCATGTTTTACCAAAACTCTTCCAAGTCCAGTCCTGTAAAAAAAGGAATGGGGCACGTTATCAAACCGAATGAGAAAAACGACCATAACTGCCAACTTAAAAAAAATGTTTTACCCACTTCTAGTGCCGAGATCGATTTAAAATTTACACGATTTGATGCAAAATCGCTGGTAGTTTAATAAAAAAAAAATACTCAAAAACGGTTAGAGTCCTCTTAACGTAGTTTTGAATCACTGCGTTGAAGAATCTTCTATATGTGGATGTGTGGCGAATAATTTTTATTTATTTATTTTTCATTTCACTATTAAACTATTGGAACGAAGTGTACGTCCCGTGAAACGGAAGCTTTTACTGTTTTGGTCAGGTGGAGAAACTGCAACGTTTTCCTTACGAATGCATGAGATATTTTCAGGGATTTCAGGAACTAAATACTGAATCAGGAAAACGACTGCTTAAGTTCTTCTACCCATATATTTTACTTGACTCACCCCAAGATACAATATTTTCGAGATCTGTTATGTTGTAAAAGGTTCTCCAGTTTGCGAATCTTTCGTCGTGTAGCCAGACTACACCCACTATTAGGGGTGATAACATGTTTGCACCTAGCGAGTCCCGCTAAATTACAATGATTTATAAGAATGCTTTTTTTAAGAATGATCTTCAGTTAAGTTACAATAGTAATTTACGTTGATGATCTGTCAGAAAAGCCGATCTGTTTTTAGTGTTCCGTATGGAACACTTATACCATACGATCACTTCGGTGTCCGTCTGTCAGTCACATCTGGTTTTCTCCGAAACTATTTGACATAGAACATTGAAATTTGGCACTAATATAGGAATTGATAGCCTTATCAGAGCCGTGTAGTTTTGAAAGTTAAATTTTGACTTAAAAGGTAGTTCTGGAGGGTGAAATCGGAAGTGAAAAAAAAAAAAATTTTACCAGGTCATCGAGTGGGGTGTCAAATGAAAGCTTGTAAAAACACGAGTTCAAAAATATATATAATGTAATTAATACTTGCTCACACTTTTCTTTGTATTATTTTTGAAAAATTGTCAAAAATCGCTGTCCCCCTTATCTCGAAAAGTACTGATCAAAAAATTTTGAAAAAACTCTGGAATATTCTCCACAGGGCGTAGATTGAATGAAAATTATCACCTTTAATAATTTATCTGGTATATAAAAAAAATTCAAGGTCATTAGCTTTCAGGAAAGTGCAGAAAAAACTTTGTTAAAAACTCATTTGGGATGTGTTTTGTGAAGTCATGAACATTTTATACCTCCGTAACAAAATTTTTTATTTTAAAAACAATCGACGTCCAGAATAGTAAATGCACAAGTCCAACTTGCACTTGGTTATTTAAATCAATGTGTTACTTTCTGTCAGTTTGAGTCATCCAATTTGATTCACGAGCATAGTTTAGTATTTCAGATGTGGCGAAACACTCTAGAAGAACTAGCCACAGACAGCTATTTATATTAAGACAGTAGTTTAAGTAATTTCAATTTTGCCTAGTAATGTTTGTGTAACATAAAAAAAAAATTAGATGCTCTAGTGATTTCTTTTATATAAAAGTACTTTGGAGGACATTTTTCTTAATATTTCGTCATGATAAAGATTACTTTTCTTATTATTGAGTAGTGTACTATAAATAACAAAATGCCTTAAAAATATTTTGTACACAAAATAATGGTATACTACATTAATTTATCTTAAAATAAGAAGGAATCTAATTTTCAAGTTCCTATTGTTTATGTGTTTACATTCTTTTTCAAATTATTTAAATTTTATAATGAAAAATAAACAGATAAATGGATGATAATAAACTAGTTACGTCCGGACTTACATGAATTCACAACTCCAGACTATTTTTTTAAAATTTACTAGTATTATTAACGCCATCTACTTGAAACTCCTTAAAACAAAAAAAAATCTGAACTGAGATACAAGAAAATTCATATAGGGCGCATGCTGTATGTGAGTCATGATAAAAGATGGCGATAAAAAATAGCTAAACATCTACTCCAAGAATTACAGAATGCAAGAAGCAAAGTACACCAATATAACTCGGAAATACAAGTGTAGAAATAGGGCATAAATATACATATCTGGGCCATGAAGTACGCATCAGCAAAGACAACCAAACACCTGAGTTGTCTAGAAGAATTACTCTGGGCTGGGCAGCCTATGGAAAGGTGCGAGATGTTTTTAAGGGAGAGCTTCTGCTAAGCTTGAAGCGAAAGGCATTCAATCAATGCATCAAACCAATCCTGTCATATGGCGCAGAGACTTGAACTTTTACTAAATCATCCATATGGAAATTACAAGTGACACAAAGAAACATGGAAAGGTAACTGCGGGTCGAGTCTTAGAGACCGGGGGAAGAACAAAGAGTTACGCAGAAGAACGAGAGTGTGCGAGTGTCTGAAGATAATATAGGTCATCCTTGATGACATTATGAGAATAGTGGGTGGTGTTTTACCTTGGAAATCAACAGTAAAATGTAAAGGAAAGGGTTCAGCTAACAAGTTGGTTTTCTCAACAGGTGTTGTTGCAATAATATTATCTAGCTGTGTGAGTGATGGTATAGTGGATTTAGTAAAATAATAATGTCCAGGTAAAAATAATGAAAATTATAGCAAAAAAAAACATTAATCGAAATGACTGGAATTTAAGTGCCGTGTCAGTATTGCAACACTGTAGCCAGCCTCTATGGCTTAGTGGGTGTTGTGTATGTTTGTAGATAGTGGGTAATGTAAAGATACAGTAACACTCAAGGTAGCACTACCATGTTGTCTTAAAAGTGCCATGAAATACAAGTACTTGGTCAACGTTGACGGATATTATATCCCCGTCAACATACATCTATAGAGATAAAGTAAAACAGGTAAAAATCCATATCGAGATGGGAAAGTAAGCGATAAAAAATACAGTGTCACATTTTGTGTATACGTGGCAAATAACTTTATTATGTGTATAAACGTATTAAATAATAATGCTGTTTCTATCCGACTTTTAATGTTTTATTCGAACTCGTAATTCTGTCAAGAATTAATAAGCCAAACTGTATAGGCCTGGACGATAGCTAATTACTGAGTAATTAAACTACTAACAGCTAATATTTTTATATGTATTGTCTCGTTTGCTGTATTTATAAAGCCACTTTAACAAGAAGACAGTTATTGAAAAGGGAGCTACAAGCTAATATAGTAAAATTCAATTCAATCACTTTGTATAAAAATGTCTAACGTACAGTGGCTTAGATATTACCCAAAAGGCCTAGTTTAATTACCAAGCAGCTAAACTACATATGTTTTTAAGTAGCTTATAGCTATCCACTGTTATTCAGTAGGTTGCCCAACTCAGTTTAAGATATAATATGCATCAAAATAATCTTTCTTTTTAATGTGGTGAAAAATAGTAGAAAATTTGATGAAATTATTTATTTGTATAATTTTTCCAGTTTCGCGGCAACGCACGTAAAAGTGGATAAACAAAATCGGAAGATATAGTGCAAAGGCACTGTTAAGTAAACTGCCAGAGTCCCATATATTATGACCTGTTTGTAAAAGTTGCTAGAAATTATTTTTCGAAAAAACTATTTACTTTTGAGTTGAAAAATGTTTTGCTGTATTCTTCTGCAACAATTTAAGTGATGGCAATCAGTTTTTGCACGGGCTTAAATGATACGAAAAATATTGATTCTAAACTTTAAAGATTTCTTTATATATATATATATATATATATATATATATATATATATATATATATATATATATATATATATATACGAGGCTGGTTTGAAAAGTCCGTGCAAAGTCCGAGAGATGGCACCACCGGCGCGTATCGAGGTCATGTTTAGTTAGCAGCATCTCTTGAATGAACGCACACCAAGTTTCAGCCATATTGGTCTATTCTTTGTGTTTGGCATTCGTGTGAATCAAGGAAGTCGAGTGATTTTCAAGAAATGGACGAAAAAGAATTTCGTGTGGTGATTAAACATTACTTTATGAAAGGCAAAACGCCTCAGGAGACTAAAGAGAAGCTTGATAAACATTATGGTGACTCTGCACCTTCGATTAGAACAGTTTATAAGTGGTTTCAAAATTTTCGGACTGGCCATATGGGCACAAGTGACGCTGAACGTTCTGGACGGCCTGTGGAGGTTACGACTCCAGAAATCATTGATCAAATCCATGATATATATGGTGATGGATGACAGAAGAGTTAAGGTGCGTGAGATTGCTAGTGCTGTGGGCATCTCGAATGAACGGGTACACAATATTTTGCATAAACATTTGGACATGAGAAAGCTATCCGCAAGATGGGTGCCGCGATTGCTCACGCTTGACCAAAAACGGAATCGTGTGAAGTGTTGCAAGGATGGTTTGCAGCTGTTCCAGAAGAATCCGGAGGACTTTAAGCGTCGTTTCGCCACTGTGGATGAAACATGGATACATTACTGTACTCCTGAGACCAAACAACAATCTAAACAATGGGTTACCAAGGGGGAATCTGCACCAAAAAAGGCGAAGTGGACCGTCTTTGGGATTCGCAAGGGATAATCCTCATCGACTATCTGGAAAAGGGTAAAACTATTACAGGTGAATATTATTCATCGTTATTGGACCGTTTGAAAACCGAGCTGCAAGAAAAACGCCCGCGATTGGCCCATAAGAAAGTCCTTTTCCATCACGACAACGCACCAGCACACACCTCAGCAGTTGTGGTCGCAAAATTAATGGAAATAGGATTCCAACTCGTTTCACATCCCCCCTATTCTTCAGACTTGGCTCCCTCGGACTACTATTTGTGCCCCAATTTGAAGAAATGGCTGGCGGGACAAAGATTTTATTCAAACGAGGAGGTGATTGCAGACACTAATGGATATTTTGCAGACTTGGACAAATCCTATTATTCGAAAGGGATCAACAAACTAGAACATCGTTGGACGAAGTGTATAAGCCTAAAAGGAGACTATGTCGAAAAATAAAAAAAGGTTTACCCCAAACACATAAGTAGTTTTTATTTTTGCACGGACTTTTCAAACCAGCCTCGTATATGTATATATATATATATATATATATATATATAATATATATATATATATATATATATATATATATATATATATATACATATATATATATATATATATATATATATATATATATATATATATACATATACATATATATATATATATATATATATATATATATATATATAAATAAATATATATATAAATATATATATAAATATATATATATATATATATATATATATATATATATATATATATAAATATATATATATATATATATATATATATATATATATATATATATATATATATATATATATATATATATATATATATATATATATATATATATATATATATATATATATATATATATATATATATATATATATATATATATATATATATATATATATATATATATATATATATATATATATATATATATATATATATATATACTGAAAACTCTGAAGTTAATCGGAGTCATATTAACATTTACTTTTAATAAATTGGAAATTGACAATTTGCAAAATCATCGGACTACGTAAATTTTTAAAAAATCATTGCGCCGCCCTTGTCATAGTTAAGATGGTCATGGTTGAGAGAGAGCGTGAATTTTTAATGCGGGTTTAAGGGAAATGACACAATGCTAACAGCGACAATCTAACCTTTAAATCTCTTCGGCGACAATACTTTTTCTTTTCACAGTGCACAAAAAACGTTTTTTTTTTTTTCGTGAATGCAAAAAGTGTTTTATTGATGTTGGTAAAGCTTAGCGACAATTGGCTTTTATGACAGTTTGCTTAACTCAACAGAATTATTGTTTGAGTTCATAACTTATATCTGACGTGTTTAATGCATGTTTTATTAGGAAATTTGTAATTGTTGACAGAATTACCTTGTTTTACTTAGTTTGAACTATACAGATAACGACAAGTCAATTAATTGCACTGATAAAATAGATATGGGTACGTAATTAACATGCTATTTCTATATGTAATTTTCCAGGCAGGGAGGGCGTTGATTTTTAGATCAGGAGTTTGTGACATCTTTATGCTACTTTTACGTGTTATTATTGAGGGGTGGTATTTATTAGTATTTTTCTAAAATTTATTTTGCGACAGAGATATGCTAGGTTCAATATATTAAGTAATTTCCATAACACCCTATATATATATATATATATATATATATATATATATATATATATATATATATATATGTATAGGCTGTTACGAAAATCATTTGATATATTGAAACAGGTGACTCCTGGAGTCAATTGAATTGTTTTATATGACGGTTTGCTTACTTAAACAAAATTATTGTTGTGTGCTCATAACCTATATCTGATGTGTTTATGCCTTTTTTACTAGGTTATTTGTTATGGCTGACGGAAATATCTTGTTTTACTTATTTTGAACTATACAGATAACGAGTAGTCAATTAATTGCACTGGTAAAATAGATAAGACTACATACTTAATAAATTATTTCTATGTGTATTTTTCCAGGCAGTGGAGACGTTGACTATAGCCCAGGAGTTTGTGACTCCTTTAAGTTAGTTTTACGTGTTTTTATAGAGAGGCAACTTTATTAGTATCTTTCTACAATTGTTGTTGCTACAGAGATATGCCAGTTTCAATATATTAAGGGGTTTCCTAACACCCTATATATATAGGCCGTAGACCGACAGAGAAATTGTTAAGAGAGTTGCTAACAATTGTCGCTAGAGATCGTAATTATCAGAATTCTATCCCACGTACATTAAAATCACGATCAACTGCTAAAATTGAATAAAGTCCATATTTCAACAATTTTTTACTATTGTCTTCTTGCAAGCGAATAACATGAGTTAATTATGATTTAATGCAAACTATGACTAAGTAAACAATGAAGAAAAAGATGATGACTCACATAATTTACCTGAATTCCTAACTAGGACATGAGCCGATAGCAACTTAAGACTATGGACCTCAAATAATAAAGAATGAAACAACAATTTCTTGGCCGTCCACCTGTCCTCTGGGTTGGTCCTCAGGCACTTTTCGATGAAGTCTTTCTGGCTCTCATCTTCCAGGAGGTCGATGGTCTGTCGGACGTTCTCTTCGGTTACCTTTTTGCCGGAGTCTCCGTTGCCGATGATCTCGAGAGCGGCCATTTCTAAGGCACACATACCGAACGCGTATAGGTCTATCGCCGGCCCGATAACTATATTGGACATAGAAAAGTTGGTTAAAATTATTGAATAAAATTTCTTGGCGAGAAATAGATTCAGCTTAGAATTACTTGTATTAAGTTGCAACGTTTTTGACAGATAAGTGACTCTAGTTATCTTCCCATGTATTCAAGATTCATCTGAAAGCAACTAAGGCTATCTGTCGGAAACTTATACAATGTAAGTCCAAAATAATCTAGTCTCAAAGTTATAAGAAACAATTCAAAACTTCCTTATATATATATATATATATATATATATATATAAATATATATATATATATATATATATATATATATATATATATGTTGTTTATATACATAAAGAAGTTTTGAGAAAAATATGATCATGACAGTGAGCTATATAAATATATACAATGTTTATATTAATTTGATAATTTTTAGTTAAAAAATTTAAAACAAAAAAAAAAGATTAAGCTCCACTTAAAAGAATGAAGATGATGGTAACTGACAAAAAGTCTTCTATGAGCTTTAACTACCGTTTTTCTAATAATCTTGAACTTATTATAGAACAGAATAGACATCATTTGCTGCCATAATATGTCAAAAATTAAAAAAAAAAAATCTTATCTTTAAGAAAAAAATTTAGTGAAAGTTATTCGAGTAAACTGAAAAAGTGTGGTGCCAAATTTGACAATTATTCACAATGAAAACCCATAGAATACTTTCTTCACACTTCGCTTCTCTACAGGCCACAAAAAAACCCTGAAAGAACGAAAAAAAATTAGTACTATTCAGGTGGAAGTTAATAGATATGATCGTGGTTAAAGAAAACGTTTTTTTTTCTTCTTACCGGGATGTTCGGGAGCGATGAAATGCATGTTCTTGAAATCGTCGTCGCAGGTCTTAACGTGATGGTTTATGGAATCGGGAGCCACTAAAGGAAAACGAAAATTATAATTAGTTTATTTAAGGTCGTTAGCATGTGAACGAAATGCTGATAGAAGAGCATTGCGGACATGCAGATCGTCAAACCATTCTCCATCGTCTTACTTCATAAACAATAAATTTACAGTTAAAACGTCACGTTAAAAGCAATTTTTTACAGAAATTTTTTCTGTTCAATACAATATATCTTAGCACGTCAGGAAATTAAAAAATATTATCATGGAAAATGATTAGAGTCCGAGACGGAAGCAGTCGCTTTACAATAGGAATCATTGCTGAGCGTAGTTAGCTTCTATAAGCGCCCAACAGTTCTTATATAAGCGATACGCTCAGCCATGAGGGATAAAATAGCGACCGCTTGACAGGACAGACCCTGCATGCCCAGGTCTGAGATAGTTACGGTCACAGAGGTTTAAACACCGAGTATTTGATATTGCTACTAAAACAGGAATTTGGAAAAAAACATCATTTTAAACTGGAAAGATGAAAGACTGTTTAAAAACCGCACTACGTTAGCGTTCTTTTTTGTTCCTGTCCAGTGACAAAAAATAAAGGACAGTACCATGTAGTATATGCCAGTACGTAACTGTTCCAAAAGTTTGTCACCGACGAATGTTTCAACAAATTTTAAACACATTTTCATATTCTAGTTTAAATTCATTTTGTTCTATCATCAAATATTAACGCTTGTAAAGTCCCAATGAAGTAAAATGTACCATTGAAAAGTGTTAAAACATATCTTTGTCACAACATGGGCAAATCAATAAATTATATTTTAAAATGCTTTTGAGATTTGACATTAATATATTTTTAACATAACAGAACAGTATCTTGGCAGAAAGTAGAGTTTATTTATGTTAAATGTCGTAAACTAAATTTACTAAAGTATATACTGGAATTAAAACACAATTTCTAGGATATCTACAAAAATTTTGTGTTTAGGTTTTGCAAGATAGCTTATTCAAAAAAAATCCCGCTTCGGGGAAAGTTTAAGTTAAATTATCCTTAGTAACTTAAAAATAAGGCATTCAATCAGAACCATTGACTTTTAAAGCCAGTCTTAGACAGTCAAATGATTGACAAATAGAGTTTAAACAAATGTGGTCTCATGCTATGAAACATTTGTTAAACATCTATCAACAATACGTCAAGCCCTTGTCAATCCCTCAATATATATGTTTAATAAACATTCAAACCTGCAACTCACGATATGATCTGCATTTGTTAAACCTATCAAGTTTGTTAAATCAGGCTCACAAGATATCTTAAATTTTAAAGTTGTATATACAGTCTGTCAAGTAAGAACGTGACCGTTTGTATTCTTGAAAAAATGTGTTTCGAGAAAATTTTTTGCCATCAATGTATTCTTTGGTGTGTTAACAACTGCGCAATTACCTTAGTAAGTTCTCCAATCGCCTCCTACATCTATAATCGCTTCGAGGCATACTCTCGACGAGATTTGCTACATACTCTGCAAATTCTTCGAATCTAGCGAGACATCTAAGTCAAAGTTCTCAGAGTTTTTCTTCTAAGCTTTCTCTTTACAAGGGACCAAACGTTTTCAATAGGGTTGGCGTCCGGCGATTGTGAGGGCCACTCTAGTATCTTATGCTGGTGTAGGCCCAACCGAGCCGCTTCGCGACATGATTTTCGCCCAGCAAAAGTTTCTTCAACGATGTTGCCGAATGGTCTCATGAGACAAACTCATTTTTCTTCACTTTATCGCTCCTTGAATCAGTGTCAATTTCGGATTCCGTGAAAACAAAGACACGTTCGTTTTTGACTTTCGGAGTGACTTTGCCTACCGAGTCACGTTTTGACAAGTCGTCGACATTTTTCGTCTCGTTAAAACGATTACCCACTTCTTCACAAACGATAGCGACTTTTTAATATATTTAGCAGTGGCGGAATGTGTCATTTGACACTCCTTTGGATGGGAACAAAGAAAGACTGCCTCGAATTGACGGGCAAACAAGTGATTCATTTTGGATTTTACGTGATTTCGACGAAAATTCGAAATGGACAGATACTTTAAAACGCGTTATAGACAAAGGTTCCCTTTACCGATTTTTTGTTGAATCGCTAGAATTGCATCTAACAAAAATGAATTATCGCGGACACGTTCTTACTCGACAGACTGTAAGAGATATACTACCGCTCACTACACCTATTTCGGTCTTATATTAAAAACCTCCTACAAGAAAAAAATATATTTTAAGCAAAACCGTGACTTCACACCATCAAATACGTTCCAAACATTCATCAAACATCCACTTATCTAATAAAAATGTTCGACAAACCATCAAAACTATTGGTCCTCAAATTCGCACTAAGTTTGTCTAATCATTTTGACCGTCTATACTATATTTTAATGAAGCAGTTTTTAAAAAAGGTGCTAAGGGATTTTTCTTAAGTGACAAATTTCTCTACAGTTCGTGTTGTAACAAATTCAAATTAAAAAAAAAAAATAATAAAATCACACCTACAAATGAAACTCTTTTATGATTCGATTACAGTTGAAGATCCCAAAAGGTATTCTGACTTTAAGAGAATTTTAGGTGTGTTTCAACCTCGGCCAAAAATCGTACAAAGCTTGAACACTTGATAAATTACCATGAACATTGAAAATTGGACAGTATAATGTCGGGCTTTCGATGCGTTGAAACCAACCTTTCAATGCAAGGCAACTGATTTATGTACTGATACTTAGAAATAATTCTTATACTTTATAGGATATACTAAGGAACCATGAAAGGTTCAGGAGTTCATTGATAACTGGGTTAAGAAAAATCAGTTCTTGGAATCCCTAAGCGTCCTGTTTATATTAAATGGCCTTATCTTTAAATAATACCATATAACGAATATTGATAAATATTGCATTATCTTTATACAAACAATAGGTCGTCTGTCAATTTAAGTGCCATTGTTATTACTTCTTAAAATAAATATTGTGATAAGTTTTTCTTCTAATCTATTTAGCAAAACAATAAAAGCTTATCTTGCAGTACCTAAAAAATATACTGTCTATAAAAAACAGATATTTAAATTTTAAAGTATCCAATTGCTTCAAAAGCAATCAAAATTTCTTATGTGGTTCTGAATTGTTAAAAGAAAAATATACGTGGAAATATTTTTCTTCGTTTCACCTTTTATTGCTGCAGACATTTTCACGACTATCTAAAAATCCCATATGCAATAAGAAGCAAAACTTTTCTATTAATATGCCCATTTGATATTTTAACACTTTGCAATAACCTATGATACTTCATTAAAACTTATTATTATTAAATTGGAAAACCATAATTTGGAAGTACCTCGACGTAAAAACCAATTGATCGTACCAAAGTCAGACCTGAGCGTAACAATCCGCAGTACGCAATCCCGCAACTATACAGCCATCAATTCCCACCCAAAAAAAAAATTGAACCAATGAAACATTACAATTTTTTTTACAAACAAGAAGAAATTTTCTCAGCGATATAATTTTATTTCGGTGATCTTAAAGTTTTTTTTATGGATTACCTGATCCGATCTTGACGAGCCCGTTGTGTTGTATAAATATGGTATCACAGGTCAGATTGCCATGGATGATGGGCGGTGAACAGGAATGCAAGTAACTGTAAAGAAAACAGACTGGATTCATAGAACGATTCTTTAAAGTTGTTCGCCCGCGCCGACACATCATCGCTGAAAACTGATTTTTTACACTATGGGACGAACCGGCCATTTTTGACTTAAAGGTATAGCTAGGCTTGAAATATGTATATCTAAGTAATATTCTCAAAAATTGTTCGATTAAAATTAATGCCTTGTTACAAATTATATCCTTTATTCATTCATGAAAGCCACAAATATTTTCTGTAAGAATTGAAACATTTTTAACTGATTTAACCCCAATCAAATCAAGTAACTGAAAGGAAGTGGCAATAAGGAAACTTTATCCAATACCCTACTTAGGTGGAGATCCGTTAGCTAACCTGGTTAGCCAAAAGTCGCAGTAGTGACACAGACTCTGTAACCAAATCTAAAAATTACAATGGAAAACCACCTCATACATGTCATTCCTATCACTTTTGGTTAACTAGGCAAGTTAGTAAAAAACCGCGCTCCTTTTTAATTTGTTGACTAAATTTTTTTCAAAATTTTTTATTATGAGTAAATTTTTGGCCGGAAGAGGAACAGAAAAAAATCTGGAAGTTCTTGTATCCTTTTTCGGTAGGTTCCACATAATACTAACTCATTTGTTACGCCTAAGAAGCTTAGCTTTTACCAGCATAGTGACACAAATTTTCAAAAACTTCTTTAAAATCATAGGACTCTAACTAGCGGCAATATTTTGGTATGAAACTAATGTTTTCTAAACTAACTAACTAAAATATAGTTCTTCGACTAATGTTACCATCGGTAATTCTTTTTACATTTTAAGAAATATTTACACTCGATTCCGAAATGTTAAAAATGTACTTTTTCAATCATATTTTCTATATAACGGATATGTGAAGCCTCCTGTGGATTGGAAAATTAGTATCTTGTTATGTACATAAGTACCAATTAACAGGGCTAAAACCAATTCCAGATTTTTCCGAATTAGTGTACCTGCGCCAGTTTTTGCAACCTTAGCAATCAAATTTAGGAATTTTTTGTTGGTAAACTCAACTCCTTACATAAATAGTAGAAATTACCCAGCAAAGAGTAAAGTAAAGATGATCAAAAGTACCTATAAATGTGAATTTCGTATAACAACTTGCGACCCCATATTAATTTGTTGCCATTTACAGCAAGAACAGCTCTCCAAGAAATATTTTTTATTGCTAACATATTTGCAAGTAATGACACCACTGAAGTACCTTTTTACTATATTTAACAGTTTACAATCTCCTTAAAATAAGTTACAATTGTTCCATTAAATAGTGCGCAAAACTAAACAGATCTACCATGCATACCTACCTAATATATCCACTTTTCGACCCTAAAACAGACCTAAAAAATCACAACCGGCAAAAAAGTAATTCGGTGGTTTAACTAATAATATATGTTGCTTTATTATATTGCTTGAATAATTAAAATAGTAATCTGGTAAAAATCAACAGAGAGCAATTAATGTTCAAGTGTATCAAGTTTAAAAATACCAGGCTTTAAATATTAGATGTTAAAGTAATCTTCCATATTTTGCGGTCTAGCTATACCTTTACAGGTCTATTGCGACCCGTCACATGTATTTCATCTACCGCGATAGATATTCACTGGATTGCCCGCCAATACTAACTTTTCTGGCAGTACCTGTGAGCTCGATACCCTTGGGAACGACCGTAGAATATCTATCTGAAACACGAAAATATCACCCTAATTGCAAAAATGCTCGATTCATCAATAAACAACTACTGAAAGTATAAAAATTGGTCAATATTGTTAGTGAAAATTTTACAGACCCTACTTACCTTAATAAGGTGCTGTAAAACATGGCAAAAATACACAAGGAAAGATACAGATCGGCCACAATAATGCTGTGATAATACTTACAAAATAATCTAGCTTATTGTGGACGACACAATAAAGTTAAATATACCTTATAATCTAAACTTTATACACGTTTCAAATCTTATAAGTAACCTAAGAGCTATGCAGAAAAATCCTTTTTACCAAGTGTCTCTTGCTTTAAATGGAGTTTCAATTACCTTAGAGCGGAAAGAATCTGGGTGCACCACCTTCTCCAAGCTGATAATGGCAGCCTTTTAACGTTTCGTTTCGTACGTTTGAGGAACTGTTTCAGGGAACCAGAAGACATGTATTCGGTAATGAAGATCACCTAAAATAACAAAAAAAAAACGTATATAACCATCTCTCTAAATAATTATTTATTTTGTATGTCAATCCATCTTAAGGGGTTACATACACCTTGAATTTTCAAAAATTCGATTTTTTTTTACGGATTTTTATTCTTTTATTCAAAAAAAAAAAAATAAGAAAATTTTTATATATAATTAAATATAAATTTTTTGGTCGAATCTTTATTTTTACACGTTGGATTATTTTTTGTGAAGTTATTTTGCAGACAAGAAGGCGCTATAGCTTTCATCAGTAGTACATTTAACATCATAAAAAATAATGTTAACATTTAAAACATATTTAAAAAAAAAAAATTATAATTTAAAGTACAATAAAAATGTATAATCGCCATTCTTCTGTATTATTCACTTATTAGTCTTTAAAATATTTTTTTTTAAAACTAACAAACTTTTTGCAACGCCCAGGTGTACGTAACCGTTTAAGGACATATACCTAGTTATGGAGCCGAAAAAAAGCGTTTTTCTTGGATTTTTTTAGCGAAACTATTCATTATGTAAATCAGGTTTTTTATTTTATATAATAATATTTAGCTTAAAATACAATTTGTGAAATTTTAATTTAAAAAAAAAATAAAAAATGGCGGCGCTGTACCCATTCCCCTGCGACTCCTTTTTTAAGGGGCATTGCGGTGTGCAAGATTACTGGGAACTGGATTATCTGAAAACAAAATTTACAAAGAAATTAGTGTACCAAAGGTTCAATCTTGTCATTGAACGAAGAATTAAAAAAAAAACATTTTAATTAAAACTAAAGTTCTTGATAAAATCAAAATTTCTTCGTTCAAAGACAAGATTGATCCTCAAGTAAACTAATTTCCTTGGAAATTTTGATTTCAGATGAACAGCTCCCAGTAATTGTAAACGCAGCAATGCTTCTTAAATAACCGGTCAAGTGCAAGTTGAACTTGCACAATTAGTGTTCCGTACGTTGATTGCTTTTAAAATAAAAAAAATTGTTACGGTGGTATAAAATGATCAGTGACTTCACAAAACCGACCCCAAAGGAGTTTTCAACAAAGTTTGTTTCTAATCTTTACTGAAAACTGATGACCTTGAAATTTTTGTTTTTTTATATACCAAATAAATTATTAAAGGTAATGCCCTCGTGATAATTTTCGTTCAATCTGCACCCCGTGGAGAGCATTCCAGAATTTTTCAAAATTTTTTGATCAGTACTTTTCGAGATAAGGTGGGGGGGGACAGCGATTTTTCGCGACTTTTTAAAAATAATATAAAGAAAAGTGAGTCCAAGTACTACATTATATATGTATTTTTTACTCGTGTTTTCACAAGCTTTCATTTGACACCACACTCGATGACCTAGTAAAAAAATTTTTTTTTCGTTTCACCCCCCAAAACTAACCCCTTAGGTCAAAATTTAACTTTCAAAACTACACGGCTTTGATGAAACCATCAATTTCTATATTATTACCAAATTTCAACTTTCTATGACAAATAGTTTCGGAGAAAATCGGGTGTGACAGACAGACAGACGGACACCGAAGTGATCGTATGGTATAAGTGTTCCATACGGAACACTAAAAACAGATCGGCTTTTCTGACAGATCATCAACGTAAATTACTATTGTAACTTAACTGAAGATCATTCTTAAAAAAAGCATTCTTATAAATCATTGTAATTTAGCGGGACTCGCTAGGTGCAAACATGTTATCACCCCTAATAGTGGGTGTAGTCTGGCTACACGACGAAAGATTCGCAAACTGGAGAACCTTTTACAACATAACAGATCTCGAAAATATTGTATCTTGAGGTGAGAGTAGTCAAGTAAAATATATGGGTAGAAGAACTTAAGCAGTCGTTTTCCTGATTCAGTATTTAGTTCCTGAAATCCCTGAAAATATCTCATGCATTCGTAAGGAAAACGTTGCAGTTTCTCCACCTGACCAAAACAGTAAAAGCTTCCGTTTCACGGGACGTACACTTCGTTCCAATAGTTTAATAGTGAAATGAAAAATAAATAAATAAAAATTATTCGCCACACATCCACATATAGAAGATTCTTCAACGCAGTGATTCAAAACTACGTTAAGAGGACTCTAACCGTTTTTGAGTATTTTTTTTTTATTGTTTTTTTATTAAACTACCAGCGATTTTGCATCAAATCGTGTAAATTTTAAATCGATCTCAGCACTAGAAGTGGGTAAAACATTTTTTTTAAGTTGGCAGTTATGGTCGTTTTTCTCATTCGGTTCGATAACGTGCCCCATTCCTTATTTTACAGGACTGGACTTGGAAGAGTTTTGGTAAAACATGCACGTACCCACAATATTCTTTATTAGTGAATAATACACGATACCATTTTTATTGGATTAGAGATAACGATCATAATGGTCAAGTCACGGAGACAGTTTGACAAAAGCCGAAGAACGAGAATCGTGGATCTCATTACTAGAAATAGAGGAGCCGGATGTTTGCTGGAGTCACTATCTCTGGGTTGGTACGGATGCTTCGTTTTTACGACAGAATCCGCTCCATGTTTTAAAAACCTACACTAGAACGTGGCATCACACAATAGAAAAGTGTCGCAATTAAATGAGGTCACGCTCAGATAGCAACAGGTGGACAGATAGCAAGTACAGACAAGTGATATAAAAACTTATCCCTTGGAGTAGTTGGGCATAGTCATTATAAAAACATAATAGTACAGACAGACACCGAACTCATCTTATAAGTCTTCCATACGGAACACTAAAAAGGGTCGAAGGGGAATAATTTTTTTTATTAAAATTTCACAAATTGTATTTCAAGCTATGTATATATATATATATATATATATATATATATATATATATATATATATATATGTATATATATATATATATATATATATATATATATATATATATTTATATATAAGATAAATAAATTCATTAGCATATCTCTTTAGACAATTGAGACTAATAGTCAAAGACACTACACTTTTTATTTTTATATTATGGCCAAGTTTATTCTAGATTATCTTACGAAATTATATGTTGGGGTAATGCTGCACATATTCAACAGTTATTTGTTTGTCAAAAAAATATAGTGAAAATTATGGCTAAAGCCCCACCAAGGACATCTTGTAGGAACCTATTTATTAATTATAATATTTTGACTTGCTATGGAATATATATTTTTTTTGCAGCGCTGTGTATGTTAAAAGATATATTGAAAAATTTACGGTCCGTAGTAATATTCATTCTTACAACACTCGGCAAGCAGACGAACTTGACAAGCCCCTATGTAGGTTGTCAGCTACTAATAATGGTCCGCAATGTATGCTCATTCGGATATACAATAAACTTCCAAAAAAACTAACGGGAATCTCATCCCTAAGTAAGTTTAAATCAGAGCTAAGACGATACTTGGTACCTAAGGCACATTACTCATTGAATGAGTTCTTTATATAGGTTAAGATTGTTGGTACCCAGATGTGAATAATGTAATGATTTACTTTTTTTTACGTTTATATGTTACATGTATTTTTAATTGTTTTTGACGTATCCTATACTATGTCTTTGTGCTATATTGTGCATCTGCATCAGTCGAAAAAGGAAATAAATGTTTATTTATTTATGTGTGTATATATATATATATATATATATATATATATATATATATATATATATATATATATATATAAAAGATAAAAACCTGAATTATATACTGAATAGTTTTGCTAAAAAAATCCTACTACTACACAGGGTATGTTTTAGGTTGGAGTTTTTCCTTTAACACCACATATAACCTATAAAATAAGTACTCTTCTCTGCATTTCACTGGTTCTAGGTTTTTTTTTTTGATTGATTCCAGCGAAAGTTCTTTACGGTAAAGTGATTTACCCAGTACTTTCCTTGCAAACATGTAGTACAAAAATAAGTACTGAATTTGACTGACAGTAAAATTTCCATAATATGGATAAAATCATACTACAATCAGCACCCACCTCTATTGCTCTCTTTCCTTGAAACGAAATCGCTGAAAAGCTGTAAGTTTCATCCCTATTTCAAATGATATATCATTTTGTTCGAGTATTACCGACAGTCTGACAGTCGGTATGAATGGAAATGGAATTTATATTTTTCGGGTAATCGTAAAGAAAAGCAAAAATTGCAAGAGGTAATCCTATCGCTTTAGCAAGGGACGTAAAAAACAATAATTTACCTACTGTGCCAGCGGTAAGTATGTTTGAGCCAATTTAATTGTTTGTATTCCTAAAACTTCTATAATCAACATTTTTTATGTTACTCTATAACCAGATCTCAATCTCTTCTACATACTATTTCTGTTAAAATTGGGAATAATGAGAAAGCAAGAATACTGAAATAGAAATATATTATGATATATACCAAAGCATCCTTCTAACGCTCTACCCCATTCCTTTCACCTTACATATCTTTTACTATAAATGATGATAAAATTTTTAAAAATATCCTAACCAAAAAACAAGGCAAAATTCTTATGATGATATTGAAACTATAGAATATTCATTACTAATGTTTCCTTCCCTTAGCTCAAAAAACTTTGAATAATACTTATAGCACAATAAATGCGAAATCACGCTTCTAACTCCCTACCTTCACATCTCATACGTTGCATAATGATATATAATAAATAAGTAATTATGCTTAAAATTTGTTCATTATCGCAACCAAAAATCTGGAACAATTCCCATAATATTATCGAAACCATACAATATTTGACCACCCCTTCCCCCATTAAAATTTAAAGTAATGAAACAATAACTTAATTTTTAGGATCCTCGACTCCACAATTCCCGAAAAAGACATAACATCATATATAGCAAGCAACCCCATTAACCCCCTACCCCACCCTTTAACCTCTCATATATTTTACTGCAAATAATATGCTTAAAATATGTCCAGTATATCAATCAAAAAACCTGTAAATATGTCAAAACGCTATTAAAATTATACAACTACTCCCGTCTCTTTCAGCTCCTTCCAGGATTAAACTTAAAAGTAATTAAAAAATAACTTAAGTTTTGGATTCCGTCTTCTCTCTGTGCCTTATCCGTTCCGGACATTGGCGATTCTCAACTTGTTTGTGGCTATGCGGAACAGTTCAGTTGAGTCCGAACCAGTCACGTAAATTCTTCATCCAAGAGTGACGTCGTCTACCTGGACCTCTCTTCGTCTCAAGTTTGCCCTGGAGTATAAGCTGCAACAGTCGCTATTTTGCATGCCTCATCATTCAGGTATTCTATTTTACGCTTTTTCAAGGTACGGACCAATTTCAGATCTCTATGCATTCTCACGAGGACATCTTCATTTGTTATATATTGAGTCCAGGGAATTTTCAGTATGCGACGGTACAGCCACATTTCAAAAGCGTTAATTCTTTTAGTATAGTTTCATTGACTGTCCACGCTTCAGCCCCATACAGTAACATACAGTAACATGTAACATTCCATTCGGATTTTTAGTGGTAGACCTAGATTTTTGGCAATGAAAAATTCTCTTATCTGAAGAATTCGGCATTTAATTTCCGTCCCGTAATCCCATGTATCGTAGATGGTCTTACTCAAATAATTAAACATCGGTACCCTCTCAACTCTCCTGCCTTCCACTGTCAGGTGTGTGGTTTTTTAGACACTATTACTTGGTTTTGGAAACATTTAGACTAAGGTCATATTGGTGTGAATATTGATAGATTCTTGCAACTAAGTTTTGTAAGACTTCGAAAGTACCAGCCACAATACCAGTGTCGTCTGCATATCTGATACTATTGATATATTCGCCATTCCACTCTGTCCAGTTAACGCCTCCTGATTTTTTTGTTCAAAGTATATATTGAATAAGGTTGGAGAGAAAACGCATCCCTGACGTACTCCCCGTCAAATCTCGATCTCATTGAATGTACTACTGTCCACTTTTATCACAGCTCGGTTACCAATTATTCTTATGTCTTCCTCATCTATTTCAGTCGGTTTGAGTATTTTAATGAGCATATCGTGATGGACGTTATCAAAGGCTTTCGCGAAGTCGATAAAACAGATGAAAATGTCATCGCTCATGTGGCTACATCCTTGAAAGAGTACCTGTAGAAAAAATAGTGCGTCTCTAGTGCCGAGGTTGTCACGGAAACCAAACTGGGTTTCAGATATGTCAGAGCGCATTTACGATATATCAGCCGACAGTCGTCGCATTTCCTGGATGATGCTTTCTTCGGTATAGGTATGAAAGTAGAGATTAGCTATTTCTGAGGTATTTTACCAGTCATAGATTATAATAAAAAGCCTCACCAAAAGATTTAGAAATTGTTCACAGTCACTAAGCAGTTTTAAGACTACAGTAGAGATTTTGTCCGGACCTGGGGCACATCCATTTTTCAGATGGTTTAATGAATTAAAAATGTCATCCTTAGTTATCGGGGGAGCACTGTTTGCGTTGGTTGTGGAAAACTCTGGCCGTATATCCTTAAAAAATTCCTTTATATGGTTTTCTCATATTTTTAGCTTATCAAGCTTTTTCTATCAGTATGTTGCCATCATTATCTGTTAAAGTTGCTCTCTTACATTTTCTGCTTCCAGTCAATTGTTTTACATTTCTATACATGTTTGCATAATCATGTTTTTGTTCTAGACATTCTATTTCTGGGCACTTTCTACTCCTCCATTCCTCTTTTGCCGTATGCCTTCTAATATTTCGGTTAAGCTCTTTATACCGAATTCTGAATGGATTTCTAGTCTTTAAAAACCCAGAAAAGGATGATATATAACACGATATATAGGAAGTAATCTCTTCCCGCACCCATTTTACCCCTTATATGTTTCACTATAAATATTTATGCATAAAATGTGTTTATTTTATTATTCAACAAAAAAACGGAAAAACTTCCATATTACTATTAAAATCCTTTAAAATTAGAGAGTTATCATGCTAATAATAAACCGACAGATCCACAGAAATGACTGACTATGTTTTTTGGGATCTAGAAACCCTAAAGTGTGATTTTTTCACGAAAACAATACTTTCGTTTAGCAAGGACAGTAATAATAATTTTTAGATTCCTAGACCCTAAGAACCCTGACAAGCTCACAGCAACACCTCTAACTTCCTCCCCCATGTAGGGTTAACACCAACTCAGAGGTAAATATCATGACAATACTTTGAAATAATTGACAGTTTATAGCTGAAACACGACCTTGGTAAACTCGGTCTTCTTTAATTTATTAATTCCATTCATCATTTCCCAAGATGCAAGTAAAACCGCGTAAGTCCACCATTTGTATCAGGAGAATATAATATAATGAAGGTTAAATAATTATTGAAATAAAAAATAACTAACACCCGAAGTAAGGCCGCACAAATGGCGTAACTCCAGGTTAAATATAAAAATTAACTTTTACTTATTAGGAGCACATAAAATGTACGAGATAGGAGACTCGGTACATCTTTCTCTTACATTTGCAAGTTATAACTATTCATCTCTCTCGTTAATCCGAACCAGAGCAAGCGTAACAACAACCTTACGGATGAACGCTGTTTATTTTACCTTCTTGTGTGTGAAAGTAAGAAGAAAATTGCATATTAGTCTACGAAAGACAGAGATATCATATTTAAAATTTGGCAAAAAGGGAGATGAAGAAAATGCCATCATCTGTGCTTGTCGGGGCGTCGACCAAGTTCGGGAAAAACCACGTAACTTCATTGTTGCCTATCAGGAGCGCAGGACCTTTAGGTGGTAAGAGTTGCTTTAAATGCGGCTGCTTAAAGTAAGAAAGAAACTACGATAACCTCAAATTTTAACAGACCTATTGGAACATAACATTTAAGAGTAATTTTTAAGTGAAAATAAATAAGCTTTAAATATTTTCCGAGCTATTTCTTCATAAGTTCATTCTTTTAAATAAAAATACCGCTGTCTTTTTCTCTTGTGACTCACACAAAAGACACAAACTTCTTAAAAAAATTGTCCTTTTTTAGCTTAGTCCAGATTTTCTGTAAAAATGCGCCTTAAATTTCAGACTAACACAGTGTGCATTTTCTTTGCAGTAACATAGTTTGTTTTGCTATTATTCTGTTATTTCGAGAAAACATAATTTCTTCAAGTTGTAAAAATTATCTTCAAAAAAACTCTAAATTCAAAATTGATCAAAATATATACGAGTAGTACGTACATACACAAAAATATTAAAAAAAAATAATTAATTTTGTACAAAAAAACACAAACAACACTGCCTGCCTGCCTCCTTAGCAGAAAATAAAGAGTCATAACTGCACCTTTTGTAACAGAATATCAGAATTCGAAGGAAGTCAGACATAATCAGTGCCCAAGCGCAACGTTCAGAAGGAGACAAGTAACGTAAAATAACCGACACTATACTTAAAATTTAACCCGAAGTTATCAAGCGCACATACTATTAAAGAGGTTAACTGCTTTTATAAATTTACTTTACGTATACTTTCTGAGAAGAGCCGTTATCTCTTTACCCATATTATTATATGAAAGAACAGGATACATATATACAGCAGTAGTATTCTAGCAAAATGAAAGGATGTACAATCTATAACCATATAAGTGCGATAAGAATAGACATAGTCTACTATATCATAGAATGGACGAAGGCTATATTAATTTTATTTAGACCTATTGTTTGAAAGAAGAGAGAGAACAATTCAAAAACTTTAGAATGTTACTTCAAACCAAGTTTGGGTACAACCTTACCAATATTCTAAGAACCAGAGTAAGAGGTTCTCTTGGGTTGATTTACTTGTCTGTCATCCATCAAGAATTTAAGAGACGGATCGGTCGAATGAATTCGATATTTATAGCAGGGCAACAGAAACACAAGTAAGTATGTTAACATCAATGTAAGTTAACCCCGAAGACTTTATTTCCTACTTGCTGCTAGCGTTGATAGCGCACAGCAACTCAAGATCTTAACCCAAAGCTAACAGGAATCTATAAGATGAAAGCAGTAAAAGAAACATTGCCAGAGCGCCTCCGGTGCAAGGAAACAAAAATCGCCCGATTTTAAATGTGAATGCTGTAGCGAAATATTGCGTCAGTGAGTTCCCATTCAGTATGGAATCCGTACGTACGTCTATCGTCCGAAAAGGAACTCGATCGTTCGAATGGGGTCGACTGGTATATAAGGAGAACATAAACCACAGAAAGTGTACTTGCTCTTTGTGTTATCTGGCAACAGTCGAAAAAAAATTCCATCGTTCCAAATAGAATTCGATTGATTTTCAACTGTACTTGTTAATGAGCTATTTTCATTAATGCGGTCACGTTCTAACGAAAAGACGATCGCTTGTCGTCAAGAATTTGGAAATTGGACTCGATCGGTCGAACAAAGTCGACAGTTGTATCAGGGCAGCAGAAGTGAAAGATAGTTTTAAACAATATGCACTATGATTAAATAAGTTTATGATTTAATAGGAATGTTCCGTCATTCTGTCAAAAAGAAAGGATAATATAGCAAAATGCGATCATTGTTGCAGCCTAGAAATAGGAGAGGACTCATTTCACAAAAATCTGCAGGCGTCTTAATATGTACCTAAATAAAATTTTTCTCTAGCATTTAATTGGGTTTCACGAACTAAAAAATGAAAAAAACAAAGCTTGAAATTTGGCCTCACTCGCACAGTTGCTAGCCGGGGCGAGGAGAAAACATATTGAAGTAAAGGGCGTTTCTTCAAAACAAAAAGAGAACACTAAAGGAGAAGCTACTCATAGAGGGGGGAACGTCAAACCCTAAATAAAAATAAGCCCTATTTCTACGGGCCCTATTTTCTACTTTCCATATCTATAGAGGCCCCTCTTGGCTACGTCACAGTTAGTACTAAAGAAACCAAATCAAAAGAGGTCCAAAATGAAACTTCCGATTTTAATCAAAGCTGCGTTTAAAGAAATTGATTTTATTTGGTCAAGTTTAAATTGTTGGATTTAAGGCACCATTATTAGGGGAGCAGAAAATAAAATGTTAATCCACTGAGTGAGTATTAATTTTTCTCCGCTTTTCGGAATCAACCGGAACCAAAAACAGTATGTTAGTTTGGAAATAGATTCACTGGCTAATTCTAAAAAAAATGAACTTTTTACTTTTCTAATGTTCTGGTAAAAACCTTCCTTTAAGTGTAATTAGAAAAAAATTGAAACTCTAGTTAAGGTTACTAAGCATCACAACGAAAAAAAAGATAAGTGCAGGCCCGCCGTAAACGGGCGTGCCCCGCACGCGGGCGGCACATCCAGGGAGGCGGCAACTAAATAGATCTCGGCATGTTCAAAACTCTTTTTAATCAGCCTTTTATCAATGCCATAAAATTTATTGCGAGACAATTCGCAGTTATTACAATAAGATGGGGATGGAGGCAGCCACAGAAAATTATTGGGGGGGGGGGGGGGGGGGGTGCAAAGTAGCTTTTGCAGGCGGCTAGCGGAGGGCCTGGATAAATGCGGTGTTTTCCTTCCGAGGTTTTTTAAAATAATTTCGGGGACCACCATTTTTACAACACTACACAAAAGAACCCAAAGAAGATGTTTATAGCAACCAGAATTTGGAGGGATTAATTACTTATTTTGACTGGTATTGTTAATTGTTCTGGTTATTATAACCGTCTTCCTTGCGTTTTTTTTATTAGTGTCTCGTATGGAACACTTACTTACAAGACCACTTCGGTGTCTGTCTGTCTGTCACACCCGATTTTCTCCGAAACTATCTGACATAGAAAGTTGAAATTTGACACTAATATAAGAATTGATGGCCTCCTCAGAGCTGTGTAGTTTTGAAAGTTAAATTTTGATTTAAGAGGTTTGTTTTGGGGGGTGAAATCGGAAGTGAAAAAAGAAATTTACCAGGTCATCGAGTGGGATGTCAAATACAGGGAAGTCCGTAAAGCGCTCCAAAGCGGCATGTGTGCGGAAAAAGCGATTCACTTTGTTCTTGAATCGCTGTAAATTGTACTCGGTGGGAAACACAGCGCTGGGCAAATTATTCAAAAGGGATGATGTTCTCCAATAAAAGACTGCTTGAAAAGCGTTGTACGCGGAGTAACAAGCTGAACCTCATACGGATGTGAAGTATTAGCTTGTAAAAAATATCTATAATGTAATACTTGCGCACACTTTTCTTCGAATTATTTTTAAAAAATTGCGAAAAATCACTCTCTCTCACCCCTTATATCTACTGGTACTGATCAAAAAATTTTGAAAAAAATTCTGAAATATTCTTCACAGGATGTAGATTGACCGAAATTTTTTTTTTCTCCGAAACTATGAGATAGAAAGTTGAAATTTGGTATTAATATTGATGGCCTTATCAGAGCCGTGTAGTTTTGAAGGTTAAATTTTGACTTAAGGGGTTAGTTTTGGAGGGTGAAATCGGAAGTGAAAAAAAAATTGTTTACTAGGTCATCGAGTGGGGTGTCGAATAACAGCTTGTGTAAAAACACGAGTTCAAAAATATATATAATGTAATACTTGCGCACACGTTTCTTTGTAATGTTTTTAAATTTAAACATTTTGAATAAAATCTGAAATATTCTCCACAGGGTGTAGATTAAACGAAAATTATCACGAGACCATTACCTTTAATAATTGTCTGGTGTCTAAAAAAAAAATCAAGGTCGTCAGTTTTCAATAAAGAAGGAATGTATTTTATGAAGTAAGTCACTAATTATTTTTATTCCGCCGTAACGAAAATTTTTAGTTTAAAAGCATTCAACGTACGGAACACGAATTGCACAAGTCCGACTTGCACTTGGCCGGTTATTTATACTGAAATTCATTACAGTAGATGAGCATAGTGACATTTTACAGTTCCGAATATCGAGCAAAAACTTTTTTCCATATCGTTTATTTAAGGAAGGTATTTTGGTGAAGTGATTTTATTTTAGTAGTAAGCCATTAAAAATACTTTTACTTAGAAAATCTTCATGCGCCTTGGTAATAAAATTAATCAAACGTAGTTATATTATTAATTAAGTTGGACGATGTGTCTCGGTCATTTTTATTTCCCAGCTTTATCACAAATTTAAGCGTCAAATTTAAGGCTTCGATAACAGGAACGCAGAAATTAATATTAGATCGTATCGTCATCCTTAATTTTCTTTCGTTGTGTCAAAAATTCTTAACATAATTCAATTTTGTGCGGTGCAATCGAATCTGCCGGTTAAGCCGAATATTTAACAGAATCCTATTAGAGTAACATAAAAAAAAGGAGGTAAGAAAAATCCGATGACCTTCATAGAAACAGTGATCAGGTTAATTCTAACACTAGCAGACAATGTTTCGTCCTTTTCTAGTGAATAAATATCACACAGTCATTTGATGATCGTATCGCAGTTTTGCCTAACGGTTTGGCAGTGTAGTTTTACTTAATAAACGAGAGAGATAGGGAGGATTTTAAAACAACAGAGGTTGTTGTGGTAGGACGCTTGAAATACGGATATGACGAATATATCCGTCAGTTCCAGGAGATTGACCAGGAGCACATAAATCTGTATATGGTAACTTGTTACGTTTGGTGCAGAGGCCCTGAGTTGTCAGTGCGGTTATAAATCCTCCCAATTACGAAGGCAGCTATCAGGAGCAGATAAGTTAATTAGGTAATTAGGTTATTGAAGGTTTTTTTTTACAATTTGGGTATAAGTACAGTTTCATGAAATTATGTCGGCCGATAATACTTTAATGTCAATGAAGTGTATTAGACCAAGAGGGTGATCCGAAATTTTGACCTGTCGACTAACCATCAGTTATTTGTTTAACTTCGAAAATTCGAAAACGACCGGTATTAGCGGCGTCTATCTTTTACAGGTTCCCTTTTATTTTATCCAGAACAAACTAAATTTATGGATTTTATATGGTTAAATGGGGCCCTAAAAAGGGATCCGTTCCGGTGGCGTCTGTTCTTTTGGGCGCTCGACTTTTTTAGTGTCAACAAATGTTATGGTACTTGATTCAAGTAATTAAACGACAGTCTATTTTTGGATGTAGCATTTTGGGCATTCCAGGGCACGGGGGCCTCAAAATCAACGTTAAAGATTCTTATTCGGCTCTCCCGGTAGAATGAACAACTAGGCAGACGGTTAGCCAACAGGTCAAAATTTCGGGTTGCCCTCTTGGTCTATATACGATATTCACATAGTCTGTTTCTATATCTGATTTTCAGACAGCTATATCCAAAGATCTATTTTTAGTGTAAAAAAAACAAAGATTCTGATTTTTTATTCCATAAATCTTACCTTTTAACGATAAAAAACATGCTTTTATTGATCATGAAACTGTAAATTGCTCCACATTCTTACGAAATTAATTATGATGCCAAGCAGGAAAAATCCCGGTTAACTCAGACAAAAAGTACCCGACAAAGACAAACTAAACGGAAAGAGAAAAAGAAAAAAATATATTTTTTAGTTGGTTTAGTAGTTAGTTATTTTGATATTTTTTGTTTGAAGCGAAATTGAATGAAAGTAAAAACACCACAAATCCAACTTATATATCAGGAGCCTAGAATATTTCGCAGATTCGTAGAAACTAAATCACCGAATTCATGTAAATTGTTGCTATTTTAAGGTGATCGGCGAGTATTACAAAATCTTGATTGCGGTATGTCAAAATGGCGAACGCGCCAGGACACACGTAATTTTAAGACAATAGTTTTTATACTACAAATTAACCTAGTTGATACAGAGTGTTCCTAAAGCTCATGCCCAGCATGAGTAAATAATCCTAGGATAATACTTTAGAAACGCCATTTAAGGAAATTTACCAAGTTTTTCAGTTCAAAAAATTATTTCTCTTGTTCTTTGTAAAGTGGTTAACGACTTTAAATTTTCCAGAAGCATAGAGCGTAACCACAGTCTTATGAAATTTCGTCGTCTTGGCGCATCCCACAAGAACGTAGCGTACCTTTCGTATGCTGGAATTTTAGAAAAACAATAACAAAACGTAAATAAACCTAACTAACTTCAAGCAAATCTCGAACAGAAAATCCAAGCACAAATGCCGCGTGCGCGTAAACGAACAAGTGTCATAAATGTGAATAAGGAATTTCAAAATTAAATTTTTCATGGGATTCCTTGTATAATACGTACCCTAGGTTTGTCGTTATGCGTGTCAGTCCAGTACCGATGGAATTTGACAATGTTCGGGTGGTCTAATTGCGTTAGGTTCTCAAACACCATCTGTATCTTCTCTTCTTGATTCTTGAAATTTTTTCTTTCCGAAAATTGAACTTCGTTCCATACTACTTCCACGCCCTCTTCCATGTCCATGGCCAAAAAGGCACAGTCGATGCCGGGCACGTCTCGCTGTTCCACCTGTAATTTAAAGGAAAACTCTGTGTAAAATAGTGTAGCGGATACGTGTATTGATTAGAAAAGTTGCGAAGCTATTTTTAATAGAATGCATCTAAATTTGTAATTTAATAATGATTGCTATCAACTGAGTCACCGATTCGAAGTGCACACCAGCTGTGAAACAATTTTCATTCTTACACGCATCGTCTTACTTCGCGAATTATAAGAAAAAAAAACGATCAAGGGCAAGTCGGATTTGCGCAATTAGTACCGTGATTACCTTTAAAATAAAAAAAATCCGTTCTTTGTTTTTTATACCAGATAAATGATTAAAAGTAATACACTCGTGATAATTTTCATTCAATCTACACCTTATGGAGAATATGCCAAAATTTTTCAAAATTTTTTAATTAGCACTTTTAGAGATAGGGTGGTGAGACAGCGATTTATAAAGAGTTTGGGCAAATATTACATCATATATATTTTTGAACTCGTGTTTTCACCAGCTTTTATTTAATATCACACCCGATGACCTCGAAATTTTTTTTCCACTTCCGATATTTCGTCCCCCTCGAAGTCAAAATTTAGCTTTCAAAGCTGCACGGATGCGACTGGGCCATTAATTCCTATATTTGTGACAATTTTCTATGTCAAATAATTTCGGAGAAAATCGGCCGTGACAGACAGACACCGAAGTGTTCCGTCTTTCAATTTTGATACGGAACACTAAAAAGGAGGTAAGACCGACTATGAAGTACGGTCTTTTTTTATTATAATAAAAAAAGAATTAAGAGGGGCCATAAGAAGCAATATCTCAAAGAAGCTTAAATGAGCTTCAAACATATATTTAAGAATGACACTTGATGGCAACAATTTTTGTCACTAAATCGATTTTTTTTTTTTTACGACGAACCTATCATATTCAGTAAAGTCATCATCATCATCATCATCATTATCATCATCATCATTAATTAGCTTATTCCTTCCATAGTCAGATATAAGCCTCCCCAAGTTGTCTCCAATGAGCTTTTTGTATCCAATCGTGTCCCGCTAATCTTTGTATGTCGTCTGCCCATCTTGTCTGTGGTTTACCTGTGCATCTTTTATGTCCTCTAGGCCTTCATTACGGCGTGTCCACCTATTATCATTCATCCTTGCGATATGCTCCGCCCAATTCGACCTTAATATACATATTGGTTGTATTTCATATATCACTTTTAATCTTCTTCGTATCTCGATGTTAGGAGTCTAATAATTAGCATTCTCCTCTCCATTGCTCTTTGGGTTACCTGGAGTTTATTTATTATACTATTATTTAAAGCCCACGTTTCAGTGTCATATGTTGATGCAGGGAGTATATATTGACCGAACACTTTGGTTTTTATGGTATTTGGGATGTCCATTTTAAACGTAGAATGCAACCTTCCGAACGCAGACAAAGCTAACGAGACCCTTCTATCCTGGTCAGTCTTTAAATTATTTTTTGATATTTCAATTTTTTGTCGTAAATATATGAATGTTTGTACCTTTCCTATTCTTTCACCTTCTATTAATAGTTTCGTGTTTGAGTAAAGTACTAAAAAGAATTTTGTATCGAACTGGACAACTGGATGTAAATTCTTGAGGTATAGTGTAACTATTAAAATGTTACCGGAAAAATGGTAAACAGGAGTGATCTAACAGGTACTCGATCTTCTCGGCCAAAACTGTACACATTATTTCTCGGCCGGGTCCCAAAATATTCTGTAATATTAACTTGTTTCAAATTCAAAGGTGGTTGATGGTTCTGCTTCATCCTTATCTTCATTGACAAACTAATGGGATGTTTAAGTTTTCATTGTTTCCATAAAGATAAAGTACTAGCTTTTTTTTCTAAATATTGCGTGATTTTTACCTTACACAACCCACATACTGCTTCTGATTCATCTTCCTCATCAAGTAAAAAGTAGTTCCGGGCTCATGTTTTAAAACTCAACAATCGTTAAAAAGACCTTTCACCGCAGAAAATTTATGGCGTCTCAGAAAATATCAATAAATCGTAAAAGAACGAGCTTAACATGCTCCTACCCGGCCGGGTACCTGGTTTTGCCGGATTCTACGTATCCGGGTACCTGGTTTTGCCGGATCCTACGTACTTGGGTACCTGGTTTTGCAGGATCCTAAAAATTAGTTCACGTTACACATCTAATTTTTGAAGTAAAAACATCGTGCTTTATTACGAACCGTTGAATGCCTGGAGGCCAAGTAAAATAACTATAATGAATGATTTCTATGCATACGTTATATTGAATGAAAGGTGATTGGAGACAACAAAATAAAACGCCGAAGAAAGTCGTCGGTCGATAACCTATGATTTTTCTTCTTTTAACTGCATATGCACACAATATGCTATAAAACATTTTTTGCCAATAGAATATTGAAACTTTCCATGTCACTAACGCCTCCTTAAAATGCAATTACTAAAGATGAAAGGAGGAAAGCCATTGGCGTCTTTTGTCAATATAACTAACAATAGTTTCTCTTTGAAATTTATTGGTAATTTATGCAGTTGCTTGGTCAATTGTTATTTTCTGAAAACTATGTTGAACCAATGGCGTAGGAACTTGCTTTTAATATATTACACACAACAGTATGTATCCATCGTATATTTCAAGTGAATATTTTATAAAACGGAGGATAATTATAGCTCTTGGGATTAAACTCTCCGATGATTCGTCTACTATTGCATGACTGCATCTTCAGGGATCTTTACTTTTCGATATTAAAACAGTGAATGAGCTCGGGGAGACACAAATCACGAATTAAGTAATTTTATAGTTATCCAGCGCCAAATTTCACAATTTCATCAGAATGTACGCATTTTGGCCATAGATTCTAAATATGAAAACGAAATTTGGCGATTTAACTACCACAGATATTTCCAAAAAATGCGTTTCGTGAATTTGTGAGTGAAGAAGCGTGAATTTTGTCTTAAATAAGAAAGCAAGTTGTAAGACAACATTTAAAAACAAATATAGGGTAAACTGTCAACTTCAAAGAAGGAATAATTTTTTTGAGATAGGTATTTCGAAAAGTAAGCTTTGGCTTACGCCTTAAATTTTCAAAAATTCGATTTTTTTTATGGATTTATATTTTCTATACTTCTGAGAATTATTCAAAAAATAAACTAAATTCCATTCCATTACAGCATTAAATGTGACCTGCCGATTTGGGACCGCTACCTGACTTTTAGACACTGTGTGCAATAATATTCAGTGAATTTTTAATATGTTTTAACTTTGTTTTAAATCTTAATAATTACTTTTTCTACAAAATGTCCCGAAGTTTTTTTAATTTTTCTAATAGACAATTTTTTATAATTAATTAAACATATACAGTGTCACCTCGATAATCCGGATCTCCATTAAACCGGATTCTTTAATAATCCGGACAAACATTTCTATTGCATTGTGTACTTTATAATCCGGACAAACATTTCTATTGCATTGTGTACTTTATAATCCGGATTTGATAGTACTAGGTAATCCGGACCTGCGTTTTCAGACATCTACTTAATTTAAACTACATGGGAAAACTGAAATCGATAGTGAGGGGATTCCCCTAACTTCCGGTCTAATACATCTGGGATTCACACAAACTGTAGGTGCCTTTGATTTGCCTACAACGCACCGCGTATCGCATCTAAAGGTTAAGGACTTTGTAGTTTTTTGTTTATTGTCACAAGTACAACATACCTACGTTCTATTTTACTTTATGTGGTTCATATAAGTATGTAAAACGTTTTTTTTTACGTATATGTACCTACATATTAAAATGCCTTCTAAAAGAAAACATATTACACTAACAATAAAACAAAATTCCGATATATTAGAAAGACTAGTTCTTGGTGAAAGCGGAAAAGTGTTGGCAAATGAATACGGAGTAGGAACATCCACAATTTCGGATATAAAAAAGAAGCCCGGGAAAATCAAAAGGTATGTATATACGATTTATTTTAAAGATAATTTTGGACACTCACTATGGACGTGTAACTTCTTTTAGATTCATTTCCAAATGTGATTCCGGTCCTGGCGTCAGAAAAACCTTACGAAAAGCCGAATATCCAGAAATGGAAACTCGTTTGTATACATGGTTTTGTACGCAACGATCAAGGCACGTCACAATTTCCTACGAAATTTTATCAGGCAAAGCAAAACAGTTTTTCACTGAAACCTACGGGAATGATAATTTTAGAGCTAGCAGAAGCTGGATTTCTAATTTCAGAAAAAGACAGGGTCTGCGTGCTTTAAAAGTTTGTGGAGAAAAACTATCCAATGATCAAAGTGCCGTCGATCCTTTCGTAACTTTATTCGCAGATAAGATAAAAGAATTAAACCTTGGACCTACTCAAATATGCAATGCAGATGAATCAGCTTTGTATTGCAAAATGTTGCCTGAAAAAACGCTGGTTCGTTCTCAGGAAAAGACCGCACCAGGTCGAAAAATAAACAAAGAACGCGTTACCTTTCTAGCATGTTGCAATGCTGATGGATCACAAAAATTGTTAGTGATAGGAAAGGCAAAAAATCCGAGGGCTTTTAAAAATGTGAACATACCTGTTGAGTACAAATCATCTGTCAATGCATGGATGACTACAGGAATTTTCTTAGACTGGTTTCATCATTCTTTTATTCGTCAAGTCAAAAGTCATTTAAGAAGTCTCAACTTGCCTGAAAGAGCCTTGCCTATGGACCAGAATGCAATCAGACTGACAAAATTATTTTATCGGAAAAGTCTTTTAGCCCATATTTTATCAAATAATGAAGAGAACCTTGTTAGGTTATTAAAAAGCATTAACCTAAAAGATGCTGTATGTCTACTATGCAATTCATGGGAAAAAGTCTCCCCTGAAATCTTGAAAAAGTGCTGGCACAAAATTATGGCTTATGTGGCAGATACCAACCTAGACACTGAATATGATGCTGAAGATCTGATTCCTCTGAGTGAATTGCGGCACAATTTGCTTTCCACGAATGAAGAAATGAAAGGGAAAGCCTGAAATTTTTCTTTTAGTATTTTTTTGGTTAATTCGTAAATATTTAACAGATGTTTCAGATATGCTGAATGTTCTCATTGAGTAGAATCTCACGAACGTGGAAATATGTAATTGGCTTGAAAATGATGAAAATTTGTTACCACTGAAAGACATAGATGATACAGATGAACAACACGAGAGTGATAATGAAGGTTCCGAGTTAAATACTAATACAAACCAGACTGTTAAGAACACTGTGAAGAATGATGAGGCAGTTAAAAGTTTCAATGTGTGCATGAGATGGGCAGAAGAAAATGATATCCCTCTAAGTGATGTTCTTGTACTTCAAAGATTAAAAGAAATTGCTTTTATGATGAACCAGAGAAGGGTCAAGCAAACAAAAATTACAAATTTTTTTACAAAATAAGATAAAACCTAATAAGATATGCTTCTATTTTAAATATTATTCTATGTATTTTTTAGTTGTTTCGTATTAAATGATTCGTTTTTTTAATATAAATAATGTCCTGCTTCAGTAATTCGAATTATTTACTAATTCGGATCACCGCGGTTTTAATTAGTCCGGATTATCGAGGTCGCACTGTATTTTTTGTTTGAAAATTGCATACTAAACTTTGAAACACCTTAAATTTTTTATTTTTGAAAAACAAACCCTTCGACAATTTTTAACTACTACACGTACATTACTATTATATAAGATTAGTATTTAATATGCCGACAATGAGGCGCCATAGTTTTCATTTCACCCGATAAAAAATAATGTTAACATTTAAAACATATCAAAATCTTATAATTTAAAGTGCAATAAAATATATAATCGCCATTCTTTTTCACTTAATAACTTTTAAAATATATTTTTTTAAATATACATACTTTTTGCAGTGCCCAGGTGTAACATGTAGGCTGAAAAGTTTTGGTTTGAAACATAGATGTCGCCCTTTTCAAAAAATCCATATGACTTTTAGGAAGTACCAACCTTCAAACGATACGTGTCAAAATTTCAAGACATTTCGACGATTAGTTTAAAAGTTACAGTGGTTTTAGTGACGCTATTTTTGATATTTTCAAAACAATGGAAAAAATCGAATTTCGTGTGTTGATTAAATACTGTTTATTGGTGGGAAAAAATACCGTTCAAGCAAAGTAATGGCTTGATAAGTGTTACGGGGACTATGCTCTTGGAAACTCACTTATCATTTACTGGTATGGTGAATTTAAACGCGGTCGTACAGACACAAATGATTCTGAACGCCAAATGAGGTGGTTACACCGGAAAACATAAAAAAATCCACAAAATTGTTTTGGATGACCTTAAAGTGAAATTGCGTGAGATAACTGACACTCTAAAGATATCGAAAGAACGTGTTGGTCATATTTTGCAAGAACATTTGGACATGAGAAAGCTCTGTTCGAAATGGGTACCGCGTTTGCTCACAGTGGACCAAAAACAATAACGAGTTGATGATTCCGAGCGCTGTTTGGATCTGCGATATGTGACACTGGATAAAACATGGATGCACCACTACACACCGAAATCAAATCGGCAGTCAGCTGAGTGGACAGCAGCCGGTGAAAGCCGCCCGAAGGGACCAAAGACACAACAGTCGGCTGGGAAGGTTTTGGCTTCTGTATTTTGGGATGCGCATGGAATAATTTTCATTGACTATGCTGAGAAGGGAAAAACCATCAATAGCGAATATTTTATAAAGTTAATGGTGCATTTGAAGGCAGAAATCGCAAAGAAACGGCCCCAAATAAACAAGAAAAAAGTGCTCTTTCATCAAGACACTACTGTACTGTACTGTGTAACAAGTCAATGGTTACGATGGCAAAATTGCATGAATTGAAGTTCGAATTGCTTCTTCATCCACCGTATTCTTCAGATTTGGCCCCCAGCGACTATTACCTATTCGCAGACCTTAAAAAAGTGCTCGCCGGAAAGAGATTTGGCTCCAATGAAGAAATTATCGCCGAAACTGAGGCCTATTTTGAAGGAAAACACAAATCCTTCTACAAGAAAGGTATTGAAATGTTAGAAAAGCGTTGGCCTGGTTGTATCGCTCTTGAAGGAGACTATATTGGTGAACAAAGTGGAATTTTGCAAAAAATATGTTTTAAGTAGCTAGACCAAAAACTTTTCAGCCTACGTGTTATGTAACCTCTTAAAATTCGAAAACCAAATCAATTTCGGGTTTTTAATACGAACAAATTATTCTAGACTTACTTTCGGTTAAACACCCAGGCAGACTGCTGTAAATTTTATGCCAAATTACATTATGACTATGTTGATTTCTGCAATATTAGGCCCGTCTAAAACTTTAGCCATAATACCAAACGCCCCTGTAAATAGAAAGCCAAATGCGACCAACTAATCAACTGGATAAAATCGATAGGCAGTACGCCTTCTAGCGCTAATTAAAAATACTATTCTTGCGCTCCGACCGTCATATAAATAATAATAAATAAATATGTCTTATTGACGGTTCGAGCACATGCTCATTTAGCAGAAACAGCCGGTAAACATTGCAATGTTGGCGGGAATTACTGTTAATTTAAAATATAGAAATATTTACGACTAAAAATAAAACAAATTTTATCTGATTCAAAGAAGACATCATTTTCCTTTTGAAAGGAAATTCGAGAATCATTCTACGTAATTTTAGAATTTTGATGAAAGCACATTATTTTTGTACTTTTTCTTCAAGTGCCTTGTCCTCCCAGAAAATTGGTGATCAGTAGCATGATCTTCACTTTATCCGCAGGGGACCTAAAGAGTATCGTGGTGCTTACTCCATACCATCGGCAGAGATTTTTATATATATATTTTTGAGCTTTCATTTGACATCCCACTGGATTACCTGGTAAAAAAAATTTTTTCACTTCCGATTTCACTCCGCAAAACTAACCCCTTGAGTCAAAATTTAACTTTGAAAACTACATGGCTCTGATGAGGCGATCAACTCCGTCGAAATTTCAACTTTCAATGTCAAATAATTTCGGAGAAAATCGGGTGTGACAGACGAAAAGACGGACAAACACCGAAGCGATCTTATAAGTGTTCCGTAGGGAACACTAAAAATAGAAATATTCATAGCCGTCGTATAAAATGAACAGTACTGGGCTTTTATGAGAGTTGTAAAATTACCGGTTAAACTTAATGAAAAAAAAAACAAAGTAATAATATCTTTGGGGTGGGTCAGTTTCGAGTCAGTCCGGAAATCTAATAGAGAAATGAAATACATGATTCTTATTTGCAAAGCATAATTAGTTAGAATCTATACCGATGAAAATCCTATTGGGTTTACCAACACTTCCCACCTAATATATAGCTGGTTAGCGGCTCAGTTGTTATTAATTTTTGCATGTACGCTTTTGGTAATAAAAAATATAAAATGAAGCAAGAAGTTAAACATATTAAGTTTCCAGTCCTACATTTTTTAGTGTTCCGTACGAAATACTTACAAGATCACTTCGGTGTCCGTCCGTCCGTCTGTCACACCCGATTTTCTCCGAAACTATTTGAGATAGAAAGTTGAAATTTGGTATTAACATAGGAATTGATGGCCTCATCAGAGCCCTGTAGTTTCGAAAGTGAAATTTTGACTTGAGGGGTTTAAGGGGGTGAAATCGGAAGTAAAAAAAAATTACTAGGTTATCGAGTGGGGTGTCAAAGGACAGCTTGTAAAAACACGAGTTCAAAAATATATGCGCACACTTTTCTTTGTATTTATTTTAAACTTAATTTAAAAATTTTGAAAAAATTGTGGAATATTCTCCACAGGGTGTAGATTGAACGAAAATTATCACGAGTGCATTACCATTAATAATTTATCTGGTATATAAAAAAAAAACAAAAAATTCAAGGTCATCAATTTTCAATGAAAATCGAAAACAAACTTTGTTGAAAAATTCATTTGGGGTGTGTTCTGTGAAGTCACTGATCATTTTATATCTCAGTAGCAAAAATTTTTATTTTAAAAGTAAAGCAAGTACGGAACACTAATAGCGCAAGTTCAACTTGCACTTCATCGGTTATTTATTCTTTTCATGCCAATATTCTAAAACAATGTCACCCTTTTTAAATACCAACATGTCTGATAAATGGTTAGGCGTACGATGTTTTTGCAAAAAATCGATTTTATTCTTTAACAAAGTTTTCTTCAATACCGATACACTTATTCCAGCGATCTTTCACATGGATACTTGTCCTATAGTACGAATTGTCAAGCTCTCGAAAATAACCCTCAGTTTCCCATTCGACTTCTTCATTTGAGCCAAATATCTTTCCCTCCTTGTCCATTTTGCAAAAAGGTAATAATTGCTGGGGGCCAGATCTGGTGAATACGAGGGATGAGGAAGGAATTCATAGCTCAATTGGTCCAATTTCATCATCGATTTTATGGAGTTGTGAGCTGGTGCATTATCTTGGTGAAACAACACTTTTTTCTTCGCTAAATGCGGCCGTTATTTTCTTGATTTCACCATTCAAGCAGTCCGATAAATCAACGTCATAGTTTCCGGTGATCGTTTGCTCCTTGTCAAGATAGTCGGTCGGTATTATTCCATGCGCATCCCAAAAAATACTTGCCAAAACTTTTCGAGATGATGTTTGTGTTTTTGGAAGTTCCGGTCGGCTTTCATGCAGTTCCAGCCGCTGTGCGAACTGCCTGTAGACTCAGGTGTGTATTGATGAATCCATGTTCCACAAAATTGTTACAAATTGACGCAAAAACTCGGATTACGCCGAAACAGTGTCAAACAAGATTCTGAATCTTCGACATTGCTGTTTTTGATCTATCGTGAGAATGCGCGGCACCCATAAGGAACATAGCTTTTTCATATGCAAAATATTCAAGCAAAATATGCCTCACGCGTTCTGTTGATATCTTCACGATGTCGGCAATTCCTCTCACTTTCACTTTGTGGTCATTCAGAACAATATGGTGGATTTTTTTGTATTTTAGGCGTGACTATCGACATATAGTATAGTTGCTTTCGATGGTGCAGATGTACCATGACACTTCTCAAGCCATTCTTGGGTTCTGGTTGTATGTTTTGCCATCAAAAATCAATGTTTACTCGACACACGAAATTCTTCTTGTTCCATCGTTTAGCAAAAATCAAAAGTAGCGTAACTCAAACAGCTGTAACCCGCAAATTAATACCCAAAATGTCATGAAAATTTCACACGAATCTTCTGAGAGTTGACAATAACTGAATATTATAGGGTTTTTTTGTTTGTGCTGACATCTCTCGGAAAGTCTAGGGACTTTTCACTCCATGTAGTATTAGGATAACTTTAACCCTATACAATTTGCGAATTTATAAGATTAATTTTAACTCCAGAAAGGAACTCCAGTGTATATTGGTGTTTTATTAACTTACTTATGTTTTCTTTCAAACCTTTCAAAACTCTTTTAATGTAAAGTGTTGACAGTTATGTCAAATAAGTGTTAACATTACAATTTATTATTTTTGATCTTCGTCACTTCTAAATTTATTCCATCTCATTTTTGTGGCATAAAAATACATTTGGAATCTTGTAATTGTTTGAGAGTGTTACGAAATACCACGAAATATAAACTTTATTGGGAATTCCATTGAGTATAAACAAGTTATTCGAGTGATGAAAAATACATAACATATATGAAATGAGAAACTGCAACATGTTTTGTGAATGGAATTCCATACAAATGTTATTTCGACAAAAATTTGTGGAGATTTGAGAGAGAGAAATTTTTGGATGAAAAATGAAAATTTATTTTTCAAATGTGCACCATTTTTCGAAAAAACGATATTTTCAAATTTCCGTATGTTATCCACTAGTTTGTAACACATATTCAATGCAAAATTTTTGGTTTTTTGTTCTAAATTGACATCTACGGGAGCAATCGTTTCACCCGTTTCATGCCTCGCATAACAGGTGCCTTGTCGTCTTGGATTCTGAAGCAGCCATTTTGAATTAAAAAGATAAAAAAAAATATTTTTGTACACTTAAATATGTGTTTAATAAAGTAGTTCCAATAAATTTTCGATTACTTTTATTATACTTCTGAAAAAAATTCCTGAAATTAGGCTTTTCCTGGGACTTGGAGTGGCCTTGCCTCTTAGAGAAAACTAGCTAGATAAGTCTTTAGTTTTTATAGTATACACAAAACTACAGTTTTTCTTCTCAGTTGAAAAAATACAGTAGCTTTTCTCTGAGGGGGCTTCTTTGACAAAATCTTAGTTCTCACTATTAATTATTTTAGTTTATGTTAGAAATAATGAACAATCAACTTTATGCTCAAACCCTTCGATTCCTTCGACACTTAAAAATTAGCTGTTTCTACCATCCAAAAACAAGAAATAAATCATATAACATTATTAAAAATGCCGCCCGTTTTAAACGGTCATCGAATTTTAAATTAAATGCAAATTTTTAGAGTTCTACAGTTAAAAAGGTTTGATGCCCTCCTCATCTATAAGTAGCTCTGCTCATAGTATTCTCCTTCGTATTCATATGTCCTCCGGCACCTTGAACTAGACTGCGTTACTGGTTTTAACGGAATCATTTAATGTAAAATATTCGCAATCGTAATTTCTGTGTTATTGAGGTTACAGTTTCCCCCCAAAAAAAAAGAATAAATATTACATCAAAATAACCGGTTAAGTACAAGTTGAACTTGCGCAATTAGTGTTTCGTACGTTGATTCCTTTTAAAATAAAAATTTTTGTTACAGACGTATACAATGATCAGTGACTTCACAAAACACACCCTGAATGAGTTTTCAACAAAGTTTGTTTTCGATCTTTATTGAATGACCTTGAATTTTATATATATATATATATATATATATATATATATATATATATATATATATATATATATATATATATATATATATATATATATACTGGATAAATTATTAAAGGTAATGTACTCATGATAATTTTTGTTCAATCTACACCCTGTGGAGAATAATCTACAATTTTTTCAAAATTTTTTGATCAGTACTATTCGAGATAAGGGGGGGGGGCAGCGATTTTTCGCGATTTTTTAAAAATAATACAAAGAAAAGTGTGCGCAAGTATTACATTATATATATTTTTGAACTCGTGTTTTTACACTCGATGACCTAGTAAATTTTTTTTTCACTTCTCATTTCACCCCCCAAAACTAACCCCTTGAGCCAAAATTTAACTTTCAAAACTACACGGCTCTGATGAGGCTATCAATGCCTATATTAGTACCAAATTTCAACTTTCTATGTCAAACAGTTTGGGAGAAAATCAGGTGTGGCAGACGGACAGACACCCAAGTGATTTTATAAGTGTTCCGTACGGAACACTAATTACAAAAAAAAAATCATCTAGTTTCATAAAATCCCTAAAACAGTTTTTATATATTATCAAGTATTATAAATCGCCCACATTATATTTTTATTTTATGATTCCCGGAAGGTCCTTTGAACATATTTAGTCATCTTTGTTCTCGAAACCTGAAATTCTACATTCTCTCTGTTTCTACCTACTGTTATCGCTTTAATCCATTAACAGTTTTGTTATCTTTTAAAAATAAATAATCAAAGCGATAAATACCCTAAATACACTTTATTTTGACATTGGAGATAGACAGACATACAAGGGAAACAGGTATTTCACCTAAAATAACTCGAAAAATCATCTTTTTTGTAAAAAACATAAAAATAACAGAATATATTTACCAACATGTTTGGCGTAATTCACTCAATATTTAGTGTTCCGTACGGAACACTTATAAGATGACTTCGATGTCAGCCTGTCTGTCTCTTCTGTCCGTCTGTCTGTCACACCCGATTTTCTCCGAAACTATTTGACAAAGAAAGTTGAAATTTGGCCCTAATATAGGAATTGATGGCCTTATCAGAGCCGTGTAGTTTTGAAAGTTAAATTTTGACTCGAGGGGTTAGTTTTGGGGAGTGAAATCGGAAGTGAAAAAAAAAATACCAGGTCATCGAGTGGGGTGTCAAATGAAAGCTTGTAAAGAGACGAGTTCAAAAATATATATATTTTATAATACTTGCGTACACTTCTCTTTGTATTATTTTTAAAAAAGTGCGAGAAATCGCTGTCCTCCCCTTATCTCGAAAAGTACTGATCAAAAAATTTTGAAAAAAATACTGGAATATTCTCTACAGGGTGTAGCTTGAACGGAAATTATCACGAGTGCATTACGTTTAATAACACAGGGGAACAGCTGTTTTGGTGTCGAGGTTTTTTGAGCTGATTCTATATCAATTTGATGTCCTGAATTCAAATAACGTATTCATTTGTACCTAGGAGCTCAAATTTTTAAGATATACAATTTTAGAGAAATATAAGTTACATTATTGTAACTCAAATCCGTAAGTGTAGTAAACAAAAGTAGATACGAAATTTTTATTTTAGTTATACAAAATACAATATTATGTCGTACTTACAAACAAAAAAAAAAAACATTGAAGAAATGAAATAGTCACTCAACACTTGGAAAGCTTCTTTTCCGCGACATTCTTGAATGTTTTTTTAAACAGTCCCTTTTTAAACTCCAGCAGTAATCTGCCATCATGTGCATGTCCCATCTTCCTTGGTAGTGGTCCTCCATAACTTTAATATCTTGGTGAAATCTTTCACCTTGTTCCTCACTCATGTCTCCTAAATTTTCTGGAAAACGGTCTAAGTGGCTGTGTAAATAGTGTATTTTAATACTCATATTGCACCCTAAGGATTTGAAACTATTAAGCATCTTGTTAACCATTTCAACATAGTTTTGAGCTTTATGTTTGCCTAGAAAATTTTCTACAACTGCAACAAATGATGTCCAAGCTTCTCGTTCAACTTGATTCATTGAATTTATGAAGGCAGGATCCTTAATTAATTGTCTTATTTGTGGGCCGTCAAATATCCCTGCTTTGAGTTTTTTTGTGCTCAACTGATGCATTTTTACCCCTATATATGCAAAACAAGACCCATTCTTATCAAGAGCCTTTACAAATTGCTTCATTAAGCCCAACTTTATATGTAGCGGAGGAAGTATGATTTTTTCTCTTTCAACCAAAGCGTCGTTAATGACATTCTTTTCCCCAACGTCCATGTTTTCTCTCTGAGGCCAATCTTTTCTAACCCAGTGGTGTGTTTTGTCCCTACTATCCCAGAGGCACAAGAAACACGGATATTTCGTGTAACCACTTTGCTGCCCAAGAAGAAAGTTTACCATTTTTAAGTCTACACAAATCATCTATTGATGTTCGTAATACTTTATCTTCTGCAAGACCAAAGCTGTGGTATTATATTCTTCTTTCAGTTTCGTTGAGTGAGCTAGTGGTATTGAACCATATTTATTCCCATTATGTAGAAGGACACATTTTAAACTTCGCTTTGAACTGTCAATAAATAGGCGCCAATCATCTGGAATATATTCAGAAAGTCCCATTTCTTTCATGAGTCCCCTAATTTCGTGACAAAATACAAGATTGTCTTCTTGAGAAAAGAATGGTAGCAGATCTTTTTCTCTTGTACGGTAAAAGGTAATTTGGTTCCTTGTTCCAGTAAATTTTTGTCGTTCAACCTAGAAGCCAGAACTTCAGAAGCTTTTTTCGATAAATTGAGATCCCTGGTGAGATCATTTAATTCATTTTGATTGAAGCGTTGAGGAACTGATGACGTCCCCTCATAGTCACTGTTAGTTTCATTAGCATCAGAACTTTTATTAGCATCAGAAGAGCGATCAGAGGGAAAATATTCGTCATCAGAGATATGTGGTAGCTGATGAAATGTTGGAATCGGTATTTCATCTGAGTGCGGGATAGGGCGTATTGCCGAGTCTAAATTGGGATAAGTCCACTTACTGCGGTTATTTCGATTGATTCCATTAGTATTTACTAAACAGAAATAACAATCATTGAAGTGGTTTTTTGGTTCTCTCCAAACCATTGGTACGCCGAATTTTAGACATTTTCTTTTCCCGGTAGTCCACTGCCGTAAATGCTCTGTACAAGTTTTACATACGAGATGCGGGGCCCACGTTTTGTCCTGATCACCAAGCTTAACTCCAAAGTATCCAAGATACGCTCGCTTTACAAAGTCAGTAATAGTTTGTCTGTTTTGTTGAAACATGTATTCTCCGGATATATAGCAAAACACATCAGGTTGATTTACACAACTTCTTCTTGAACTGGAACCTGAACTCATTTTAATTCTGTTCAATAACACAAAACACTCTTTTCTTAACATAAAATAACACGCCGAATTCGATCTACTCTCATTAGTAAGAACGCACAAACTGACGAGACTTACCCGAGTTAGGTGATTAAAAGGGTCAGTTCAGGTACCTGATAGGCAATGGTTCCACTATTTATAGATTTACCTGGAATTTACTCAATTACAGACTGACAATAAAACCATTGCACCTACATTAATGAATATATAATAATTTTAGAACTCTCATAAATGAATATACTGAATAAAAACCACATTGGTAGATAAGTTGATGAATCTAAAAAAGTAGAGCTGATAGAGAAAAACGGATTGCATGTATAGATTTAGCGTCCCAAATATAGTTAAAATCAGCTCTAAAATCCCAGGCACCAAAACAAAAATATTTTTTTTTTGTTGCCCTGTGTATGTAATTTATCTGGTATATAAAAAAAAACAGAAATTTCAAGGTCATCAGTTTTCAGTAAAGATCGGAAAAAAAACTTTGTTGAAAACTCATTTGGGATGTGTCTTGTAAAGTCACTGATCATTTTATACTTCCGTAACAAAAATTTTTATTTTAAAAGCAATCAACGTACGGAAGACTAATGTCGCAAGTTCAACTTGCACTTGACCGGGTATTTTGGTTGATCATGTTATTAGATAGCATAGTTAACAATAATATTTTTAGACTTTCAACTTTTTCCCTTATTCTTTTACTAAGAAAATTAAAACAATAATAAAAAAAGTCCATATATCCACTGCTTCCTCATATCTACATATCTAGTGCTCTTTCATTTTTTGTTCCAATGGGGAGGGCATTTCAATACAAATTCATATATATATATATATATATATATATATATATATATATATATATATATATATATATAAGGCCCCTTAGGCTTATCTCTTATAATCCGTCTGCCAAGACCCAGCGACCCCCTACCACCGGATTAACTTAAGTTAATCTTAATTGATATTAAGTTTATATCTTAAGTTCTCTCAATACATTTATGTAAACTCCTTACCTAGGCTAAGTTAGTTAGGTCCCTGTCATGTATATATCTTAAAATCCAAATTGTAAATCATGTTCTAACCAAACCATTGTATAATAGTTATAGCGTAGCAAGCAACTAGTTAGTAGTCAATAAAATTAATCAGTAATATCTTATAATACCATAAGCCGGGAGATTGAGTCGCACGAACAGACTTTAATAAATCAAAGCCCTGCCATCTGAACATTAGATTTATGGCATGGTGTCATTCCTTCTGAGAAAACCACAAAAGACAACCGCAAATATATATCGTAATTTAGGTGAAATTGAGGTTACTTTTTCCCAAAAAAAAAAGAATTCAATATTACAATAAAATTAAGAAAAAAACACCTAGTTTCATCAAATCCCCAAACCGTTTTTTCTTGGAGTTGACCAGTGAATAATTGAAGTCTATACCACATTAAGATAAGATATGTCTAAACACTAGAATACATTATCAAAAAAATTATAAATCGCTCACTTTATTTTGTTATTTTATGATTCCAGGAAGGTCGTTTAAAGGTATTTAGTCATCTTTGTTCTCGAAACCTGAAATTGTACATTCTCTCTATACCTACCTACTGTTATCGCTTTAATACATTAACAGTTTTGTTATCGTTTAAAAACAAATAACCGAAACGATGAATAACCTATTACACTTTATATGTATTTTGACATTGGAGACAGACAGGCATACTATACAATGGAGATAGGTATTTCACGTCAAATAACTTACTCGAAAATCATTTTTTTTTTTGTAAAAAAACAAAATCAAGTGAAACTATTTACCAACATTTTTGGTGTAACTCACTAAGTTTTTTCAGTTGATTCCATTAGACAGAGCAGTAAACAATAATAACTTCAGATTTTTAATTCTTTAACTTATTTTTTACTAAGAAAATTAACACAATAATAAAAAAGTCCATATATCTACTGCTTCCTTATATCTATACACCTACTGCTCTTTTATTCTGTTCCAATTTTTTTTTTATGGGTCTAGCACAAGCGCTGCAGGGAAGTCCCTAAAGCGCTACAGGAGCGACACGTGTGCGGAAAAAGCGATTCATGCTGTTCTTGAATCGCTGTAAATTGTTCGGTACTGGGCAAATTATTCCAAAGGGACGATGTTCTCCATATAAAAGTCTGCTTGAAAAGCGTTGTATAAGGAGTAACAAGCTGAACCTTGTTCGGAAGTCAAGCATTAGCGCGACGTGTATTTTCAACATGCACCGCTCTGGGAGGAATTAAGCGGGCTACATCCTTCGAAGACTTTCCATGAAAATGTGTAGAATAGGCTCAAGTCGCCAACAGTTCTTTGACGTTCCAGCGAATCAAGGCTGCTGGTCAGTTCCGGGTCTCCACTCAGACGAACAGCTCTTCTCTGAATAGAATCCAAGAAATGCAATGTATCTTTGGGAGCGGAGCCCCAAACATGGGAGCAATATTCCATAGTTGGTCGAATTTGAGCTGTGTAAAGAATTAACAACTTTTGAGAAGATCTCCTTGCTATACCTGCGACATTTTCATGCCAGGACATATTTGCTCTCAAATTAACCCCCAACAAATTGAGTGACGATGTTAGAGGAATGGGGTGCCCCGCCATAATTATGTCGGGTTCAGCAACGTTAACTTTTTTAGAAAAAACTGCCGCCTGGGTTTTTGTAGCGTTGGTTACTGTCACCCCAAGATAGAATTTCTTCCAGGTCTTTGTTAAGTTGAACGACTTCCCGCTGTCTGCGGATATTCGTGTGAGTAGCCGATGTCCGAGCGTTCAAAGTGAATGAAGAGATAAGCGTACTGTCATCTGCAAAGCTGGGTTTCCGGTCTTTTCCAGCAGATCGTTAATGTAAATGAGAAAGAGAGTAGCAGATAGTATGGAGCCTTGGGGCACATCGGCGTTGATAGTGAAGGTGTTAGAAAGAAATCCGTCGACTGCCAGTCGCAAACAACGCTCTCTGAAGAAACATGAGAGCCACAAACAGAACTTTTCAGACATACCATAAGAGCGTAGCTTAGCCAACAGTCCATCGTGTCAAACACGATCGAATGCTTTGGATATGTCAAGAGAACCGCTCGAGAGTCTCCAAAGTGTTCAATTGCGTTGTTCCAAATATGTGTTACATAAGTCAGCAGATCTCCTGTTGATCTATGTTTACGAAAGCCATATTGGTGATCGCTAATAATGTTGAATCCTTCAAGATATTTTACAAGATGCTGATTGATAGCCTTTTTCATGACTTTCGATATTATTGAAAGCAGTGCGACTGGCCGGTAGTTATTTGGTAAGGTCTTCTTGCCATTTTTAGGTATCGGCTGAACTGTGGCACATTTCCAGCAGGAAGGAAATATTCCCTTTCTGTAGGATAGGTTGAAAAGTCTACATAAAACTGGTGTTAGTACCCCTGCGCAGTTTTTGAGAACTATGGCAGGTATTCCGTCAGCGCCAGAAGCTTTTTTGGTGTCTAGCTTCACTAAAACACGTTTAATGATACGCTGTCTGAAGACAATATCGGGCATTCTTGACTGCACTTGGGAATAGTAGGTGGTGTTTTTCCTTGGAAATCGACAGTAGAATGTGAAACAAAGAGTTGAGCCAACAAGTTCGCTTTTTCAACAGGTGTCGTTACAATAGAATTATCTGGCCGTGTGAGTAGTGGTATGGTGACTAACTGCCTTAGCGACTGACCAAAAGGACCTGGAATTGTTGGGACAAGCGAGAAGTTTGTTTCTAGTTCGTTGATTGTGTGCCCCCTTGGTTTCGTCGATAATTTCTTTGCATCTATTCCAGGCACGAAGAAAGGTGTTACGATTTATGGGGAGAGCTTTTCAATTTCCAATTCATATATAAGGCCCCGTAGGCCTATCTCTTATAATCCGTCTACCAAGACTCAGCGACCCCCTGCCACCGGATTAGCATAAGTTAATCTTAATTAATATTAAGTTTAATTTTAAGTTTTCCGCTCATTAAATATCTTAAGTTCTCTCAATACATTTATATAAACTCCTTACCTAGGCTAAGTTAGTTAGGTCCCTGTCATGTATATATTTTAAGATCCAACTTGTAAATCATGTACTAACTAAATCATTCTATAATAGTTATAGCGTAGAAACTAGCTAGTAGTCAATAAATGTAATTAGTAATCTCTTATAATACCATAAGCCGAACGCGGGAGATTGAGTCGCACGAACAGATTTTAATAAATCAAAGCTCTGCCATCTCAAAATTAGGTTTATGGCATGGTGTCATTTCTTCTAAGAGAACCATAAAAGGTAACCGCAAATATAGGCCAAATCGTAACTTTTGTGAAATTGAGATTACTTTTTCCCAAAAAAAGCAATGAATATTACAACAAAATTATGAAAAAACACCTAGTTTTATCAAATCCCCAAAACGATGTTTTCTTGGAGTTGACCAGTGAATAATTGAAAACGTAAAATTTATACCATATTAAGATAAGATAGGTCTAAACACTAGAAACATTATCAAAAAATTATAAATCGCTCACTTTATATTGTTATTTTATGATTCCAGGAAGGTCGTTTAGATGGTATTTAGTCATCTTTGTTTTCGAAACCTGAAATTCTACATTCTCTCTATACCTAACTACTGTTATCGCTTTAGCCCATTAAGTTTCGTTATCTTTTAAAAAAAATAACCATAACGATACCCTAATACACTTTACATTTATTTTAACATTGGAGACAGACAGACATACAATGAAAACAGGTATTTCACGTCAAATAACCCAATGGTAAGATGCAAAGAATTGTACCAAATACTCATACCGAGTACTCAATTGGCGGCTGATACAGTAGCCACAAGCCGACAAAGTGGTTGCCACAGCCAACAATAAAGGCAAGCAGCGCGATCTGTGAGGGATCGACCTCAGGCCTTATGCGGTTTACTGTAAAACAACCGAAAATAGGTAAAGCCCATATTTCAGCAGTCTACCCACTGTTCTCTTATTTGTCCTTCCATCCCGAGACGCGTTTCGTCGTATCACGGCTCATCAGTCGGGCTAGGATCGACAACAAACTTTTTCTTCCTGCTAGAAATGCGCTACAGTTCAGCCAATACCCTAAAAGGTAAGAAGATCTTGCCGAACAACTACCAATCAGTTGTAGTGCTTTTACTAATATCCAAAATTATGGAAAAGGCTATCAATCAACATTTTCTAAAACATCTAGATGGATTCAGTATTATTGTGACTTTCAATTTGGCTTTCATAAGCAAAGATCAACAGGAGATCTTCTAACTTATGTAACAATGCTTGGAACAACGCAATTGAACACTTTAGAGAATCTTGAGTGATTACACTTGAAATATCTTATAATATGCCTGAAATTTTTTATTCATGGCTCTCGTGTTTCGACAGGTTTCTTTGTTATACCATCATTTTCAACGCCGGTGTGCTCCAAGGCTCCATACTGTCCTATATTTCTCATTTACATTAACGATCTGCCAGAAAGATTCAGAAATTTTTTCATTTATTTTGAACACTCATGCTTGGCTACTCATGCAAATGTCCACAGACAGCAAGAAGTCGTTCAACTTAAAAAAGACGTGAAAGAAATTCTATTCGCGCTACAAAAACCGAGTCGGCAGTTTTTTCTAGAAAAGTTATGGTTACTAAATCCGTCCTACTTGTAAGATACAAAGAACTGTACCAAATACGCATACCTAGTACTCAATTGGTGGCTGACACAGCAGCCACAAGCCGACAGAGTGGCTAGCACAGCCAACACTATGGTAAAGGCAGGCAGCAGTTTGTCGATCCTAGCCCGACTGATGAGTTGTGATACGGCGAAACGCGTCTCGGAATGGATTGACGAATAAGAGAATAGTGGGTAGAGTGCTGAAATATGGGCTTTGACTATTTTCGGTTGTTTTACAGTAAACCACATAAGGTCTAAGGTTGATCTCTCGCAAATCGCGCTGCCTATCTTTAGTGTTGGCTGTGCCAACCACTCTGTCGGCTTGTGGCTGCTGTGTCAGCGTCCGATTGAGTACTAGGTATGCGTATTTGGTACAATCCTTTGTATCTTACCATTGTGTTCAGCAAGTACTGGGATAAGTACTGGAAATTTGGTTCTCTTGTTTGTCGATCCTAGCCCGACTGATGAGCTGTGATATGGCGAAACGCGTCTCGGGATGGACGGACAAATAAGAGAACAGTGAGTAGACTGCTGAAATATCATTTTTTTTTGTAAAAAACACAAGAATAAGTGAAACTATTTACCAACATTTTTCAGTTCATCCCATTAGATAGAACAGATAATATCTTTAGATTTTTAACTTTCCAACTTATTTTTTACTAAGAAAATTAAAACAATAATAAGAAATGCCCATTTGTCAATTGCTTACTCATATCTATAGATCTACTGTTCTTTTTTTTCTCCGTAGGTTTATCTCTTATAGTACCATAAGCCGAGCGCGGGAGATTTAGTCGCACGAACAGAATTTAATAAATCAAAGCCCTGCGATCCGAACATTAGGATTATGGCATGGTGTCATTTCTTCTGAGAGAACCATAAAAGATATACTATTTAAATCTTATATTTTTGGATTCGAATTAAAAACATATATTCATTTGAAGGCGTTACATTAAATAACCAGTCAAGTGCAAGTTGGACTTGTGCAGTTAGTGTTCCGTACGTTAATTGCTTTTAAAATAAAAACTTTTGTTACAGAGGTATAAAATGATCAATGACTTCATAAAACACACCCCAAATAAGTTTTCAACAAAGTTTGTTTCCTATTTTTACTGAAAACTGATGACCTTGAAATTTTTGTTTTTTTATATACACCAGATAAATTATTAAAGGTAATGTACTCGTGTTAATTTTTGTTTAATTTATACCCTGTGCAGAGTATTTCAGAATTTTTTCAAGATTTTTTGATCAGTACTTTTCGAAATAAGGAAGGGAGACAGGGATTTTTCGCGATTTTCTAAAAATAACACAAAGAAAAGTGTGCGCAAGTATTTCATTATATATATTTTTGAACTCATGTTTTTACAAGCTTTCATGTGACACTCCACTCGATGACCTGGTAAATTTTTTTTTTTACTTTCGATTTCACACCCCGAAACTAACCCTTTAAGTCCAAATTTAACTTTCAAAACTCACGGCTCCTATATTAGTACCAAATTTTAATTTTCTATGTCAAATAGTTTCCGAGAAAATTGGGTGTGACAGACAAGCAGACGGACAAACACCAAAGTGATCTTATAAGTGTTCCGTATGGAACACTAAAAATGACTAATGGCCCCTATACACGATCAAGTAAGTTGGTCCAACTTAGCTCGTCAAGCCAGTTGATGAAGTAAGTTTGATGGTGTGGGCACCAAATTGGTGAGTTGGATCGTTGGACGGTTTTCTGGATTTGTCAATAAAGTTGTTGGGAGACTGACAGCTTGAGAAGTAAGTTTGATCGTGTAGGACGTTAATCCAGCCGTCAAACCACCCAACTCACGAACTTGTAGTTCTCGCTGTCAACTTTTTTAATTTTTGGTGAAATAAATGAGAGCAATAATAAGTATATTCGTCCATCTTCATTCCAAGTTTAGGGCTTACATCTCAATTCGTTCAATAAATTAATGTGGCAATAACGTGTTCTTTTAAATAACCACTCTTTGCTCCACTTTGATCTGTTTGATTTCCTTTTAACCTTCTTCTCTTTCAATAACCGTCCATACAAATATGATATAAGTGGTTTGTATCCATCATGGAAATGCAATAAAAACAACAAATCCTAATACAACAATAAATCACAATGTCCGGTGTAGTCCATACTTCACTGGCAACCAGAGCACACTGATGAGAAGTTTGTCCCTCTTCTCATTTTACTTAAACGTTTGGGCTCAACTTGTACAGTCAAACTTATTTGACTAACTTTCATGACAAACTGGTTCGACCAACTTACTTGATCGTGTGTAGGCGGCTTAAGAAAGTTTTGGGAAGAGGTTAAAAACAAATCTCGATGTCATTATAGCAAAATATGACCCACTCGGTACAATTTATTGTTGCCTTATTTAAAATAATCACGTTTTGAAGTTGTAATGTAGATAATTACGGGGAACCCCCTTAATGCCGAACACACACTTAAGGTGTGTTTATAGGAACTATAAGTGGGAAATAATAAAGAAATAATTTAAAAAAACTTAATTAAGACTAGACTATGGCACCTAACCTCAACTAATATAAACTAAAAAATCTTACATACATCACAAATCTAGTATTCAGAGCAGTCTAGAATATCCGCTTCGTAAGCGCATTCTCGTATGACCAGTGCTGAAGTCATTCTTATTTAATGACCCCCACTCCTTAACCCACTCTCTTTGAAGCGATATCGCTCTAAAGCTGTATGTTCCTTTCCTACTTCAAGTATTATATGTGTACCAAATTTGAAATCGATATCTCTTTTCGCTCGAGAGTTATCAAGCCAACAAACCGACATATACATTTACGGAAATGTTTTTTTCATTTAGGGACCCTAAATTGCGAACGCATGAAAAATCTTGGAGGGTGATTTTTTCACGAAGTAAAAATCTTTGTCTTTTACCCAAAGACACATTTTTCACTTTATTTCTTTTACCGGTGTCGGGTATATTAAAAAAATGTCTTATTTTTTTTAACAAATTACGTGCCGCTCGGGTATTATGCTGCCTAAAGAGAAAATAATGGCTTATACTTTTTTTCCGACAACGAGTTAAGCTTTTTATATTAAAATAAAATCGCTTTATCCCTTATTTTATGACGACCTTTGACTTTCTTTAAAAATATCGTTGTGCCAAAACGGCATTAATATCGAGTTTCTTCTGACGTCAAACATAGTAAATTCAAAATAACAATAAAAAATCTTTAGAAATAGAGATACAAGGATATAATACACTTTTTCGTTCTGTTTGTCATTTCTGTCATGATTAAAAAACAGGTTTATAGATATTCTAAGTAAAACGAAAACCCTCTATTGAAACTGATTTGACTATTACCAGTGGTGATAACTTGTCAGAGTGGTTTCAACTTTTATAATCAGCCATTTGGCAACCTCGCTTTTCTAACGGTACCTCTAAATTGATAAAAACAGTATATTTTAATTAAACGAACCATTACTGCCCTGAGGTGCCGCTGGAAAAGTAATGGTGGTATGTATAACGTTCTAAAAAATCGTTTAGTTGGTTGGTACTTTCTGTTGTATAGCTATTTCATATAATTTTGGTTTGACGTTTTGGCGACTGTGGAACAAATGCGGGATATTCCGGTTATTTTTCAAAGTGATCACGAAAATTAAATTCGTCGGTGCTAAGAAATGTAATCGGTGATGGTGCACTTTTTAAACATTTACCATCTAGCAACATTATGGTAACTTTACCAATTTATTTATTTAATAACGTTATTTTCATTTCACTAACCGATGAAAAAACACTAAAAAGTACATTTGGGTACAGCTTTAGTTTCAAAGCAGAGTTCTTGTATATTTATTACTTTTAAGAGTGATTCGGCCTAATACCGTGTTGCCACATTGTCAAAAAAGTGTAAAATTCCACACTGTTTTTAAGCCAAGACTATATCAAGTATTCAACCTTGGTTATATAAGGTTTTTTTTCATCTAAATTATCCATACTTCCTGTGAAAAATATTTGCAGTTATTTCCATTTCGGACTGTTTACTTGCCAATATAGGAATATGACGGAATTTTTAATTTCTTTTTTTTGATTGGTGCCTATTCACATACGCATAAAGAAAAACTTTATGTTATCATTACATTGTTTGTTAAAGTAAAAGCTGCATTTATCTGGATTTATTTTTATTCCAAATTAATTTACCATCGTATGTGTAAAATAATTTATTATTGAAATACAAATGATATTATTTATTTATAATGCGTTTAATTAGTTACTCTGCATGTAACCAAGCAACATACAATCGCATGAGTCATATGAAAGGCGTCTGAGATTATTGCTCACCACTATGGTAATCTGACTTATATATAGACAGTACTACCTAAAACGCTATGGCCGGCACTTTATAAAAATACTTTGTTAGAAATATAAAAGTAAACTTTGAAGAACGAGAGGTAACCTAAAAGCAGATAAACCGTTCATTTTTACAAACAATCTAACTGAATTTACCGTCCTATTTTAGCCTCTGTTCGGCAAAATAACAGAATCATTTTTAAATCCCAGTTGACAATCCATTTGGCTCTAGACGTAGACGCCCTGCTATAGATGAAATTTTGAAGGTTGTAAATGACTTCTGATGCTGGCGGAAAAGGGGAAGTTGCCTTGTGAGACTTAAGCCTAGCGTTCGATTGAGCCTCTGATCCTATTCTAGATAAAGTACAATTTTATGGCGTTAGTGGAACATCACACTTGAATTCCAATCTTATTGCTGGACCGGTGTCATTTTAGGCCTTTGAAATTATAATTTATATTACGATAGGTAGCATAAGGAATGAGCAGTTACGATAACAGTGAATGAAGTCGGAAAAAAGTTTGTGGCTAGCGCGTTCTCTTGCAATACACAGTCTAAACCATGGAACAATATTATGTAGCAGAGAATATCTATAATCTATAATATATATAAAGTGCAATGTGTCTCTGTCTGTCTGTCTGTCCATTAGTGCGTTGATCACGCGAGAACCACTTATCCCATTTACGTGTCTTTTTTTAAATTCATACATATATTCTTTGGCCAAGTTATATAATAATAATAATCTATATCTATAATATATAAACGTCTCTCTGTCTGTCTGTCTGTTTGTCCGTCCGTTAGTGCGCTTATCACTGGAGAACCACTTTATCCGATTTACGTGCTTTTTTTTAAAACATACATCTGTTCTCTAGCCAGGTTATAGGCTATATTTTATAACGTTTGGTAATATGAGGAATAAGCAATGACGATAATAGTGAATCAAATCGGAAAAAAGTTTGCCGCTAGCGCGTTCTCTTGCAATACACTGCCTAAACCACTAAATATGAAACAATATCATGTAGCAAAGGATATCTATAATATATAAAATGCAACGTCTCTGTCTGTTTGTCCGTTTGTGTGCTTATCATTGGAGAACCACTTATCCGATTTACGTGCTTTTTTTTTAAATATGCTAAACCATTAAATATGGAACAATATGATGTAGCAAAGAATATCTATAATATATATAAAATGCAACGTCTCTCTGTCTGTCTGTCTGTTAGTGCGCTTATCACTGGAGAACCACTTATCCGATTTACGTGCATTTTTTTTAAACATATATATGTTCTCTGGCCAGGTTATAGGATAGGTGACATAAGGAATAAGCAGTGACGATAATAGTGAATCAAGTTGGAGAAAAGTTTGCCGCTAGCGCGTTCTCTTGCAATACACTACCTAAAGCATTAAACATGGAACAATATCGTGTAGCAAATAATATAATATATATAAAATGCAACGTTTCTCTGTCTGTCTGTCTGTCCGCACTGCTAGTATTATATAATACACACCTACAATTGCTTATGGTACATGTGTCTCATACGCTGATGATGCAACAATAAAAACATCCAATCTCAATTATGATTCTCATAGACATAACACCAAGCATAATTGAACGAGTTTAAGACTGGTTTACCAGCAACAATCCTAACCTTAATAATGGCAAAACTAAACAAATTATGCACTTTTACTTCATTTTTACACTTTTAACAATAGTAGAATCCAAGACTTTTATGTTAAATATATTAGCTGTATGGTTACAGTCTGTCAAGTAAGAACGTGACCGCTCATATTGTTGAAAAAATGTGTTTCGAGAACACTTTTTGCCATTAATGTATTTTGGCTTTGGTGTGCTAACAACGGCGCAATTACCTTACCTTAGTAATGGCATGTTCGAGACAGGCTGTCGACGAGATTTTATGCATACTCTGCAAATTTTTCGAAACTCGCGAGACGACTAAGTCAAAGTCCTCAGAGTCTTTCCTCTGAGCTTTCTCTTTACAAGAGACTTTCGGAATGACTTTGCCTACCGAGTCAGGTTTTGGGAAGTCGACGATATTTTTCGTCTCGTTAAAATGACCCACTTTTTCAGAAACGACACCAACTTTTTAATATATTTAGCGGCCGCGGAATGTGTCATTTTAAGCCTCTTTGGATGGGAACAAAGAAAGACTGCCTCGAACCGACGCGCAAACAAGTGACTCATTTTTGATTTCACGTGATTTCGACGAAAGTTCCGAATTGACTGATACTTTTATTAAAATGCGTCTTAGACAAAGGTTCCCTCTACCGATTTTTTGTTGAATCGCTAGAATCGCATCTACCAAAAATGAATTATCGCAGACACGTTCTTACTTGACAGACTGATGTCCTTATCCAACTGCTTCTTTAAATTGATGAATCAAATCTGTTTACTTAAGTAAGTAAAAAAAAACTTTTTTTTTCCTCTGTATACTAACCTGTCAGATACATTTCTCGAACTTCATAAACACCACAGGAGTTTTACTATTTTGTCCAGACATAAGTTCAACACACAATTTTCCCATTTATCATTGCAGGCGAGACGTCGGCTTGCCAGAACGACTAGTAATTCTTTAAATTTATCAATCTATAATAAACTTCGTAACTCTGCCAAGTGTCTTAATTATTTACGGTTCACATAGAAAAACCAACAGTTCTCAAGGCAAAAACTGTTTTTAGTTCGTCAATGAATATATGCGCTTACAGTGATTTAATTTTCTTGAGATTTTTTCTGTCTATGATTTTTTTATGATATAACACATATGCTGCAGGGGAATTTCTAAAGCGCGTCTTCCCGATTCACGTTAGTTTTGAATCGCTGTAAAATGTACTCGGTGGGGGGGGCAAATGATTTCGAAGGGATGATGTGCCTCATATAAAAGATTGCTTGAAAAGGGTTGTACGAGGAGTGACAGGCCGAACCTCATACGGATGTGAAGTATTAGCGCGATGTGTATACCAAGCATGCACCCACCTGGCAGGAATTAAACTAGATACATCCATCGAATATTTTCAATTAAAATACTTATTTACTTAAGGAGTTACATCTACCTAACAGGAAAAATAGGCTCTTTTTGGGAATTTTTTTACACTCTACTATACAAGTCACAAAAAAAACTGTTTCCAGGTTTTAATATATGCATATTAAAATGTACAAAATAATTTTTTATTTTATGGTACTGGACAAAATGGCCGCGCACTAACACACAGAACAGAGGCATCTGTTTTTGGAGGTGTTCCGCGGCAGTAGAACAATTTTAATTCTCTATCTAGAGTAAGAAAACAATTTTTTTTATTATTTACATTAGTTTTGCTAGAGAAGTACACATGATTACTGAAAAATATCAATTTTTTCAAAAAATTATGGAAGTGTGAAAAAAAATTTCATTTTTGTCTTAAAAATCGGTCTTTATTTGTTTATAAAAAGAAGTAATTGATTTGTCCTCATAATCGTACGTACTTCCCTAGAGAATCTTAAAAGTTATAGTTAAAAGCTTAAGTTAATCGGATGTAAATTGTTGGAGTTATACTGCCGGCCGATTTAAAAAACGCCGTTTCGAGAAAAACGCGTTTAAAATTTCAAAATGTTTTCTCTATGAAATTTTAAAAATTTTAAGATGCCAATTTTTAAAAATTTTAAGATGCCAATTTTTAAAAATTTTAAGATGCCAATTTTTTTTACCTTTATTCTGCAATCCCAGGACTATAAAGCAGCCCTTCCAAGTCCAAATTTTGGTTCTCAGCCTCTTTCTTGGACGATCTTAATTGAAAAATGCAGCAAAGCAACGTAGGAAACACGTCTTTACGGACCGGCGTTCAACTTTTTGTTTAAGCTACACCGCCGTACCGGTCCCTGCTGCTGTCCCGGCATTTGTTTATTTATTATTTATCTTTTGTTTTGCATTATGCATCGCGAGTCAGCCTCTTCAGTTGCCTGGATGGTACTGTACGGCGTAAACAGAATGTGGAACAAAATAGGCATGGTAGTTAACATATTAATAAAGACGTAATGATACCAACGATACTTAATTTAAGAAAGTATTAGCCGTTAGTGATAGCTTAAATGTACCAACTAAGCCAAATCACTCCAACAGGCTGCGCGCAAAGTAAACGCCTTGTCGTGCGCTACGACTTCTTTCAGAAATTAAGTACTAGAAGCGCTAAAAAAAATTCAATCCAAAATAAGGCTATGATATGTTTTTTAGGACTATAATACGTCATTTAACCAAAAAAAGTCAATGTTTTCAAAAATTGCAAGTAGATAAAACCCCTTAAGTCGCCAACCGTTTTTCGATGTTCCAAGGAATTAAGGTTGCTGGTGAGTTTGGGTCTCCAGTCAGGCGAACATCCCACTTCTCAATACAATCCAACAAATGGAATATATATTTCCACGGGAGCAGCATTCCATCGTTGGTTGAGTTGAGCTTTGTACAGAATTAACAGGTGTTGTGGAATATCAAGCTAGTTCTAGTTCGAAATAATATTCCAAGCTTTTGAGAAGTTCTCTTTGCTATGAATACAACGTGGTTATGTCAAAACATATTTGCTTCCAAATTAACGCCCAGTAAATTGAGGTAAATAGAGGAATGGAATGTCTCGACATAACTAAGTCGGGTTTAGCAACGTTAACTTTTTTAGAAAAAAACTGCCGCCTAGGTTTTTGTAGCGTTAAATTTTTCTTGGTTACTGTTATCTTAATATAGAATTTCTTCGGAGGGTTGTGTGATATAATTTCATATACCATATATCAACAATTTTAATTTTTATTTAATGTATTTTACTATACTTACATTTATGTTAATCTTACTTGTTTTATGTAATACTTAAATATATATTTAATAATAATTTTATACACTTAACTGTAATATTTGTTTTGTTTTATAACAAATAAATTATTATCAAATAAAGCTGGCTGCCTATCCTGTTATATATGCTATATGTTGTTATTAGTTTACGTAGAACTAGGATAGAAAACAATTATAAAATAGTAAGAGGAACTGGATACTCCTGTACTCGGAGTATCATTGTAAATAAAATGATAAAAGTACACGGCACAAACTCAGATTGAATAATTTTTGCAGCAAGTTTATTCATATTTTGCACAAATTTAGTCATTCTACCTCAGTAAAGGCTTTTTTTCAAAAATTTATCAGTTTTCTACCGGGTTTTGAAGTTAGAATTTTAGCGTCATTTGGCCTCTAACCCTACGTTTATTGATTCATGTTAAACGTTTGGCTATATTAGTGACACCAAAATTACAGATGGAAGCAACTGTTCGCTATCTTTGGAAACAACTGTAACATGAGATGAAAAATGGGTACTTTGAATTTGAAGTAGGATCCCAATGGCTAGATAAACATAGGGCTTCAAAATCATCCCCAAAGGTAAGCTTACACCAAAGAAAAGTTATGCGATGTGTGCGGTGGATCTTTAAAGGCGCAATTTATTTCGAGTTACTATTAACCTGCTCTGCCACACACTGTATGAATCGTTGTAGGAAAATTAGATTAGTTGGTACGGGAAGTTCTTACTCAGTTTTCGAACTCCCCCGGCATTTCTCCTACCGACTTATCATTTGAAATTCCTTACTGGCAAATTAAAGACAATCAAAAATAATACTGCCAACTTTTCAACCAAAAACTCAAGTCTTTTATACTAGAAGAATTAAAAAACTACCGAAACGTAGACCAGAAGAAGTCAAAATAATAGTAATTATATTGTAGATTAATTTTATTCGTCTCTTAAATAAATGGCTACAAAAGTATAGCAAAAAAACTAAAAGTTAGAGTTAACTACAGGTACGGAAATTAACAACTAAGTTATATATATATATATATATATATATATATATATATATATATATATATATATATATATATATATATATATATATATACACACATATATACACATATATACACATATATACACATATATACACATATATATACATATATATACATATATCTACATATATATATACATATATATACATATATATACATATATATACATATATATACATATATATACATATATATACATATATATATATATATATATATATATATATATATATATATATATATATATATATATATATATATATATATATACATATATATACATATGTATACATATATATACACACATATGTATATACATATATATATATATATATATATATATATATATATATATATATATATATATATATATATATATATATATATATTATACGTTTTCAAACGAGAAGCACGCCTAACTTTCTGCTAGCTTTACCTATTTTGATACAGAAACGTTCCGAAAATCACGTAGGACCCTCAGATTACCATTTCTTTTAACTTAGAAAACCCCAGTTGGTTAAGTGACAATAGAGAAAGAAATCGAAAGATACTGTTTGCATGGAAGAAATAAATTAAAGGCTTACTCTGGACAAACGTATCCGGTTTTTATTATATACGCAAATTACTTTAACTTGAGAATGACGACAGAAATCCATTTTGCTACTATTATTATGAGTTCTTGACATAATTCGGTAGACCGAGAGCGGTTATAACCAATAATTTTTTAAGTTGTTTACTTACAGCTCAGAAACAAATATTTTAAATTAAAAAACAGGAGAAGTGCATTATTTTTAATGTTTTTTTTAATAATACTTTATTTTTCTCCCTTTATACAAAGGAATATAGTAAACTGATTAATTTTAAAAACATTCAATGAAGTTTAGATACGGTTGTAAAAAAACAGATATGGTATAATCGTATCCTAAGGTCATAAGTTAATAAACATTGCAAAACTTTGTGTTGGTTGCATCATTTTGATGAATAATTGAATGTTTTTTTTTCAACTACAATGTAAAAAAGACAATAATTAGAATGACCCAGCGCCGTTCTCATGATTGATACACGTAAATAATACTTATTTAATTGTCCAAATCAGAATACACACAGGCACTGCCTGCCTGCTTCATTCCCTAAAAGGGTTTGACTTTTAAAGCACTCTAGTTAGACAATTAGGGGTTTAAATTCCCAAAAGCACTAGTAAACCTGCCGAACTTATGACAGTGTGCAGTAACCAGAAAATTCTTTTTTTTTTTAAATCTTTTGATTTTTATATCATGCTAAAAGCCTATGGACGTCTACTTGTTAAGATTACGTTCAAAATTATCTCTGTCATGGTTGATTCAAAATCGGTTAGTCAGTTGAAAGTAAATAAGCAGTACTGACTGCCGTGTATGTGTAGTTTCTACATTTAAATTATGATGGATGGTCTTATTCATAGTGTACCTAGATTCACTTATAGCGTACCATAAAGAAGCTAACTAAAAGTTTAAACTCATCTCATAAATGCCTTATAAAGTAGGTAATTTTTGTATTAATTTTACTACTATTGTTGATAGAAGTAAAATGCCAGCAGTTGCTTTAGTAATTGTTTAATTATATAGAACAGAATATATTTTGACACACAACATACATTGTAATAATTGTGTAGCAAGCGAATTTTTCAAAATTATTTAGTACTTTAGCCCTTATTGCAAAGGTTGATTTGTAATGCAGAAACATTATCTCCTGTGAATTCTATCCACGCTTATATCTTCCACTTTATATCGCTACCATAGTCTCCAGGTAACGGTTGTAACTGACCCGAGACGGTAACGGCGAGTCCATTACGTAGTCGGAAACTGATATATGGAGAGAGTTTCGAAGACTATTTAGAAATTATGTACGATGAAATGGTTTTCTTTCTTTCTAAAAATATTTCATGAAATTAACTCCATTAAAGGGGTTTTGCAGGCCGAAACAAAAGATAGTCTGACGGTGCAAGGCCCAGGCTACAGGATGGATGCATTAAAACTTCTCAATCAACCCCCTTCAATTTTTGCCGAGTCATCACACATTGTGTCGTTTGGTGTTATGGTGGAGGACGACATCCTTTCTGATGATCAATTTTGGCCGATTTTTTCAATTGCTTGCTTTAATTTTGTTAATTGCTGACAATAGAGTACAGAACCAATCGTTTGGCAAGGCTGCAGCAGCTCGTGATATACGGTTCCTTTCCAACCCCACCAAACACACCACACGCCATTTTTGCGTCAATCCGGACTTTGCCCTCGTTTATGGAGCTTCGTCCTGTTTTAACCACGATCTTTTTCGCACATTATTGTCGTACATAATCTACTTTTTATCGCTCGTGATCAACCATTTCAGAAATGAGTAGGTTTCGTTACGTTTTTATAGAGATTTGCATATGGAAATTCGATCGAGTAAATTTTTTAGTGTCAAATCATGTGGCACCCAAACATCGATCTTCTTCTTGCAGCCAGCTTTCTCCATACTGGTCTTGCTCAACTTTTGTCAAACTTCTATCAACTTTTATTGTCATTGGTCGACCGATGCGAGGAGCATCTTTGAGGTTGAAATTTCCAAAACGAAAGCGACTGAACAATTTTTTGGCTGTTGCTTTTGATAAGGTAACTAAACAGCAGAAATTCCTTCAGAAGCCTGCGCAGCATTTGTGCCTTTATCGAAATAGTGAACTTTTGGAGAAATTTTACTCATCTTCAAGGCGCTCTAAACTAACTCGGAATAAACGAATTCCAACAGCTTTATCATGTCTACTACTGTAAAAGGTCAGGTTTCAACTTGTGCAAGTATAACCTGATGCTTATTATATTACCTAAGATACGGGACAATAAAGTTATTTAACAAGAAAAACGCTTAATACTTTTTCGACAACTTAATATTATAAAAATTATTGATTTTTCGTTTTTTTTTTTATTTAGTGTTTATTTACTCTCCGTACCGTTTGGTACTTCCCAAAAATGATTCAGAGAAACAGGCCTATAACTTGGGTCAGGCTAGAGCACTTTGTTCATTCATGCACCATATGCGATAAAACTATTCAAGTATTCAAGATTAGACAACTACGCGTTATTTGTATTTTATCTAAATAGCTTTTTATACTATGTGTTATGACTTCTAATAAATGCAATATTAACATTATCTAATATGCAGTTCGCATATTGGATATGCCATAATTGTTATTACTACTATTTCAAGAGAAGAAAAGAGGTGCGAGCTATATTTTTTTTTTTTGCTTTTTAGAGAATTTAACGATGAATTGATGCGGCAAAGACCGGACAGGACTCTAGTTAAGACCTGTTAGTTTGCTATTTGAGTTCTTTAAATGCCTTTTGATAATAACAACATTTTTAGAAACAAACGCCTGATGGCCGCTCATTCAATTTGTTAGAGACAAGATCAGAGTCTTTCTTGAAAATTCAACGTGTGTTGTAAACGTATAGGATTTTCGTTGGACTCATTTTTCTCCTACACTTTTTAGTAATTAATGTGAATCCTGCTTTAAAATAAATCGAGCCAAGATCTGTCTAGCGAGGTCCAATTTAAAACGTCGAGTCTTAGAAAATGAATTTTTATGGATACGTAAACGATAGAATCTTATACAATTGTCATCTTATAGATGGGTATTGCCAAAGTATAGTCGTACAATACCTTATTTTTAGATCAAAGACGTTCAACGCCTGAGCGGGCTGTTTCAGGCCTTAACAGCCTCCGACAGAGTACAGGTATAGTCAGAGGTGTGAATTGTTGTAACTTACTATTCTTTGCGCGACTACTGCGATAAGTTCTTTAAGTTTTGTTCTCTTTCTCCGTCAATCCTAGCTCGACTGAGGAGCCGTGATACTGCGAAACGCGTCCCGAGATAGATTGACTGTAAAAAATGGACTCTGTCCAATTTTAGTAGCTTTTTTATTTTTTTTTGATTTTTTTTTATAACTGCTTGATCTTGTTGTAAAGCCTGGATGTCACTGCTCTACGTGTTTCGGAAGTGACACTGATTGCTGGGTGATCGCACAAGTATAATTGATTAAGATTATAGTTAAGAATATCATATAGGTAAAGGTTAACTGAGGCGAGTGCGAAAACGAAAACTTGTGGGACACCCGCCATTATTATTGTGGCAGTTGACATTGTTTATTTCAATAACACACAGCAGACCCCCCCCCCCCCCCCCCCCCCCGTCTAATAGCAAAGAAATAATTAAACTAATTAAATGGTTGGGCATTCCAACTCAAGTTAATTTTAAAATAAGGCCATTAAGTCATACTTTATTAATTGCTTTATTTTTGTCGAAAACTATGGTGCCTGAACCTTTAAACAATTAACTGACCTGATAAGAGATTTATCTTGGCTCCAAATAATATAAAAAAATAACTTTATAGCCGTATAAAAAATAGACACAGTTTAAAGCAACTATAACAATGTGTACATATAAAATTGTACCTATAGTACAGTAAAAAAAGGTCAAAGTAATGATGAGATAGGCATAGTTTAGATACAGCAATATTATGATTTTATCCTCTCTGGGGTATCACCAGGAGTATTGTCCTGAGTTTTGAACCTCGAAAAACTTGTGCTCTTTTGTCTATAAACAACTTAAGTTTTTAAAACGCGGATCGAGACAAACAAAAAACTGAACTCTTCCTAATGAAATTTCTAACAAATTCTCGTTGCTTTAAATCGCTCAAATGTGCACATAACTTACAAAATTGACAAAACAGGCAAAAATCTGTTTTCTTTTTTATTTTATTGTACAGGTCGACTAAGTGAACCGATCGGCTTGAAACTGTCAGAAAATATTCTATTGGTTATACCAAAAATACCTTAGTACAAAAATATTGAACCCAGTGGACACACTTGAATTTGGTATTTAAAATTTGAATGGCATCGGAAAGCTGGCGTCAAGACCTAAATTTTGAAAAAAAAGATCCATTTTGGACCAAATGGCATAATGACATAAAATGGCGGGCAATTCAAATTTTAAATAACAAATTCAATTGTGCCCACTGGATTCAATGTTTTTGAACCAAAATTTCAGGGTATTTTTGCTATAACAAAAAGCACATTTTCTGAAAATTTCAAGCCGATCGGTTCATCTAGTCGGCCTGTACTTATTGTATAATGAAAAACAGTTTTTTGTCGGTTTTTTTCAATTTTGTAGATTATGTAAACATTTGAGCGACTTAAAACTAAGGAAGATTTGTTGGAAATTGCATTACGAAGACTTTGGTTTTTTTTGTCTCGATACAACATATATAACTTGAGTTATTCGCATTTTAAGATCAAAAAAGGAGTTTTGAAAACTTCAGTTGTTTATAAACAAAAGAGCACAAGTTTTTCGAGGTCCAAAACTCAGGACAATACTCCTGGTGATAGCCCAGAGAGAATAAAATCATAATATTGCTGTATCTAAACTGTGCAATTTCAAATGCAAATGTTTTTTTACTGACTACTATTTAAAGATGCTATTCTGCCCTGCAGGTTAACATTGTTTTACTTAGAAGGAGTGCTAAGTTATGTGCCCCTATTCTACCTATGGAACCACGGAGATAGTAAGAGTATGTATCCCATACGAGGGTTACCTTTTAAGTTTTTACAAAAACGATGAAAGAAAAAAAAAAAATTTGGTACAAATCATTTTATTGTTTCTCACAATATTCGCCTTTAAGATTTATACACTTTTGCATACGTTCGAACCAATTCTCGAAACATTTTTTTCACACTGAAGTTGGTACCTCAAAAACATGGTTTTGGAAAAATTCAACAGCTTCTTGAGGTCATGAATATCGATGTTACGCATTTTTTTTTGACATTCGGGAACAAAAAGAAGTCGTTAGACGATAAATCAGGTAGATACGGGCAATGAGACATTAATTCGATGTTTTTCTCCGTCGAATAATCAATTGTTTGACGTGCAGTGGTTGCAACATGTCCAGTATAACCAAAGAAACAAGCAATCATTTTCTTGGAAGTGCGTTGCGAACGAACAACTTTTATTGAATTCGGTTCATCTTGGAACAGCCAAACAGTTGATTGTTGTTTAGCTTCCGGCTCGTATGAATATATCCAAGTTTCGTCTCCTGTTACGATTGTTGTATACGAATTTTGCATGTCCTCCGTTGAATTCTTTGAGCATTACCTTACATCAATTGACACAAGCCTGTTTTTCGATTTCGGTTAAATTATCTGCGATCAATCGAGAATAGATCTTTTTCACAGCTAATGTTAATGCAAAATTGAATGTATTGCAGTCTTCGGTATGCGATTCGAGGCACTGTCGTTATGTTAGGCCTTTACTAAAAAATCATCCAACAAAAACCTTCACATGAAATTTCCGTTTGTTCACAGAATGGTTTTTTTAAACGCTTACTGTAAACAAACTACTCGGCCAATTTTTGAGCCCACTGTTTTAACACTAACAACTGTCAAATTTTACAACAATCGTAATGTCACATCTCAAATAGTGGTTGTTTGTAAAACCTTAAAAGGCAGCCATCGTACTTCTGCCGATGGTTAAAATAATGGCCAGTATTTATTGACTCCATCTTAATCTTCAAATCTCTTTGGGAGAATACCACTAATCGGTGGTAAAAATTCTCCAATACAGACAAAATAATAAATATTAACACTACTGCTTATTATTCATAATTATTTATGCTTAAATTATTGAAACAACAAAAAATAAAATAAAAGAATCAAATGAAACGTACTGTTTATTTCTTTCCTTATCCTTGAACTTGTCCCCAAAGAAGCACTCATTTAAATACCGCCCTACGTGTCTGACAATTTGAGGAATGTTCATCGTTCACGTCAATCTCAATAACAATTGCACTATGCAAGGGGAATGAACGTTAAACTTGCGTTCAAGAAAATAATGGAGTATTAAGGCCGGAAAACCGTAAAATTAACGATGTTTTACTCATTAAAATCTCTTACAATATTTTTGTGTGTTCTATACCATCATCAGTAATTTTTCTCGTTTTTGCGTGAAGTTTCTTAAATTTTAAACACATACGATGTTGAAGATCTAAACCCTTTTATTTGCAAATAGAAGTAAAAAAAAATGCAATTACTATCGTAAGGTCGTAGACAAGGAGGAGGTAAGATTAGGACCAGACAACTACAGTCTATCAAGTAAGAACGTGTCCGCGATCACTCATTTTTGGTAGATGCGATTCTAGCGATTCAACAAAAAGTCGGTAGAGGGAACCTTGTCTACGACGCATTTTAGTAAAAGTATCAGCCGATTCCGAACTTTGATCGAACCAACCTAAAATCGTGCCTCGGTTCGAGGACGTCTTTCTTTGTTCCCATCCAAAGGGGCCTAAAAGGTTCGTTTGTGTCAGTAAGTGGATAAATCATTTTAATGAGACGAAAAATGTCGACGACTTGCTAAAAGGTGGCTCGGTAGGCAAAGTCACTCCGAAAGTCGAAAAACGTCGTGTCTTTGTTTTCACGGGAATCGAAATTGACGGTGCGTCAAGGAGCGGCAAAATTAAGAAAATCGGGTTTGAATGTGTCCCATGAGACCACTGGACAACATCTTTGTGCTCATGATGTCAAATTCCGAAGCACGATGAAGAAACCTCTGCTGGGTGAAAATCACGTCGCGAAGCGGCTCGTTTGGCCTCGCGATAAGATATTAGAGTAGCCCTCACAATCGCCAACCCTATTGAAAATGTTCCTTTATAAAGAGAAAGCTCAGAGGAACTACTCTGAGGAATACTCACAAGTATGCAGAAAATCTCGTCGACAGCATGCTTCGAAGATGCTACGCGATTATTGTGCCGATGTTAGCACACCAAAGCATTAATGATTCACGGCAAAAAATGTTTTCGAAATACATTTTTTCAACAATACGAGCGGTCACGTTCTTACTTGACAGACTGTACGTTGCCACTCCAGCAAACTGACGTCTACCAAAAAATGTTCGTTTTGTCACAAAAAAGAAGGAACTTTTGAATGAAATGCTATATAGTCTACATGCTAAGTTCGTATTCGTAAGAGTAGACAAGTGGAAAACAGTAGACTAAATTGCAACCCAGTCGCATGCGAAAAGTTGGGTTATATTACGTCCATGTAATACAGCAAAGAAAACTCGAATACCCAATGGCCCCCTGCTGTTTTGTAGTCCAAACCACTTGGGATATCGTAATAGGGTTGCAGTTTATATTTATTAAGTTTAATAGCTGGTTATATACAGTAATATATAGCATTTTAAAACATAAATTTAGGAAATGTGCAACTGGGGTTACATACACCTGGGCGCTGCAAAAAGTATGTATATTTAAAAAAAATATATTTTAAAGATTATTAAATGAATAATACAAAAGAATGGCGATTATACATTTTTATTGTATTGTAAATTATAAGATTTTTTTTTTTAAATATGTTTTAATTGTTAACTGATGAAAACTATGGCGTCTCCTTGTCTGCAGGATAACTTCACGAAAAATAATCCAATCTTCAAAAATAAAAATTAATCTTTTAAAATAATGTCGTAGTTGAAGATTGTCAAAGGGTTTTTTTTTCTAAAATTTATGGTGTTTTAAACTTTAATATACAATTTTGGACCAAAAAATTTATGTTTAATTATTTATGAAAAATTGTCTATTAGAAAAATTAAAAAATCCCACGACATTTAGTGGAAAAAGTAATTATTAAGATTTAAAAAAAAAAGTTAAAAAATATTAAAAATTGACTGAGTAATATTGCAGACAGTGTCTGAACATAGGTAGCGGTTCCAATCCGAAGCCACATCACATTTAATGCTATATCTTTGTAATGGAATGGAATTTTCTTAATTTTTCTTTTTTGAATAATTCTTAGAAGTACAGAGACAACAAATCCAGAAAAAAAATGGAATTTTTAAAAAATTGAGGTGTATATAACCCCTATAAATATAATATTTACTTCTTCTCTTCTGTTATTTTTATCAATATTCTGAGTGCACATTTGATGATTAATCGTGTTGTCACGTAAATATGCATATTATTTTTGGTATTTCATGATTATTGCCACCGCAGGTCTGTAGACTTGGAGGGAGTAGAGAGCGCACTCACTCCTCTAGAAAACTGTGTTACCATTCTATCAAACTGTTCGTCTTGTTACAAAAGTAGTTTATTTTGCGGGTATAGCATACGTGCTGCAGCGAAATCTCTAAAGCGCTACAAATGTGACGCGTGTGCGGAAAAAGCGATTTACATTGGTCTTGAATCGCTGCAAATTGTACTCGGTGGGAAAACATAGTATAGGGATGAGGTTCTCCATATAAAAGACTACTTGAGAAGGGCTGTACGAGAAGTAACAAGCTAAACTTTCTACAGATGATATGTTATGTATTAGCGCGACGTGTATTCCTAGCATCGACTGCTCTGGGAGGAATTAAGCAGGCTACATCCATCGAACACTTTTACTTATAGAATAGAATCAAGTCGTTAACAGTTCTTCGATGTTCCAAAGAATCAAGCGAGTCTTGGGTTGTGTGAAGTGTACAGCTTTCTACCTTGAAATAATATTCTAAGCTTTTGAGAAGCTCTCTTTGCTATGCAAGCAATAGGTTCATGCCACGTCATATTTATTCCCAAATTAACGCCCACCAAATTGTGTGACGTGTTAGAGAAATGGAGTGTCCTGATATAACTATGTCGGCTCTGCAACGTTAACTGCCGCCTAGGCTAGGCTATTGTAGCGTTAAATTCTACTTGTTAACTGCCATCATAAGATAGAATTACTTACAGGTCTTTCCTAAGTTGAACGATTTCCTGCTGTCTGTAGATATTTGCATAAGTAGCTAATGTTATGAGATGTAAGTGAAGAAATAAGCCCAGAATCAGGAATCCAATCTGCAAAACTGTAGGTTGGATTCTTAGTATTGAGCAGTATTGAGCCTTGGGGCTCACCAGCGTTAATAGTGAAGGTATTAGAAAGAAATCCATCAACTGCCATTCGTAAAGAACGGTCTCTGAGGAAACACGGGAGGCAGGTAAGAAATTTGTCTTTAATTCTTTGTTTGTGAGCCTTCTTGGCATTGGTATGACTGAAATGCTCTAGACTCTACATACTACTAAGTTTGGTTTTACTCTAGAAACATATTACTGTTGGTATTTTCTGTGTATTACACCTAGAGAGTTGGACGTGGAATTAGTTGCATCTGATTATGTTAATATCCCAAGAACATTCGATACCATATTAGAGCAATTAATTTTTTTTAGCTTAGCTTACACACAGACTCTTCCGCCGCCTCAATAAGTGGAAGCGCGCGGTTGCTGGAAGTCTTCGTCCTATTTAAAGCTATTGCTGCAGACGAAAAGCTTTCAGACACGCGAGCTTTCATTCGGAAACAATGTTTTTAAATGGAATCCTCTCATCGAAGGCACGCCGACACATAGTGGCGTGATAGCGTAGTTCGTGTGGAACGGGCCTAAATTAGACAGTAAAAGACAGAAAAGATGAACTAAAGATGAAGAGTTCTGTCAAATCAGTTTCAGGACTGACTGTTCCAATAAATTATTATTATTGGTACATAACTAATTATAATATTTCAAACATAAATGAATAAATCAAAACGTCAATTTCACTCGCTACAATCAATTTAGCGTAAATGTATGAAATTTAATAAATTAATAAGTTGTTTTGATGAACACGGACATCGGTAATAGGAAATTGCAACAAATTGATCGTTAAGTTTTGGCAATATGCGAGAAAGCATAACATATAACCTAATATTATTACGCTTATGACCGCAACAAATACAATAAATAATAAATTTTATGCCCATTTTTCGATCTATACAATAATTTATAATTCAGGAGTTACAAACATTTATTTCTTAATTGCATTTTATACTAATAATGTAAAGAAAAATATATATATATATATATATATATATATATATATATATATATATATATATATATATATATATATATATATACATATTCCTGTTGGCAGGAAGAAACAATTATTTTTCTATGTTGTGTCAAAAGTTCTCAGTCTAACAAAGGAAACGTAAGATTAAAGATATATATTTGCATAGTCACCTTGCAAATCAATATATATATATATATATATATATATATATATATATATATATATATATATATATATATATATATATATATATATATAGAGGAGAAGGGTAGTCTTGACCGACTAGTTAAACAGCAGTATTATGTTCTTGGGGTAAGCGGTCTTTGGAAATGAACTAAAAAGTTTTGGACACCTTTTTAGCTACGCCAAGTTTTCGAAAATATTTCATTTTCTTCATCAGGGCTACAATTACAGTAGATTATCAATATTTTTGAGATTAAAAGTAAAGAACAACCCTATTTCATATGTAATATTAAAGTACCTACTGCTAAGTGGTGTGTTCAAAAATTGTTGTTTGTGGGGGCACTTTATTACACTTATTTATAAGAAAAACAGGAAAAAAAAAACACTAGAAAAACTCGACATACTCATCTCTGGGAAATATAATAAATTTTTACTTCATTTTGTTAGAATAGTACAGAGAATTTTGTGGTTGTAAAATGATTTTAATTTATAAAGGATTTTATTTTATGTTTTCTTGTCATTTTGCTAAGGGCAGTGTGTTTAACCACAACTTAACTAAGAGATAGAAACACAAAACTCTAAACATTCTTGAACAATGTTCATTCGAATGCGTTTTTGGTCGATTTTTAATAAACGCGGCATCCATTAGGCGGAGAGCTTTCTCATACCCAAAACATCATGTAAAATGTGGTGTAAACAGCCTATCGAAATATTTATAATGTCAGCGAGCTCGCGTATCTGCAATGGGCGATCATTTAGTATGCTATTGTGAAATGTCACAATCTCGTTGGTCGTAGAGGTTTTCGGGCATCCAGAGCGTTTATCATTTGGAATGTATGTACGACCACGTTGAAATTCCGCAACTCACGCGAAGTATTCTATAAAAGCTCGCACTTTAATCCGTTTTATCCATTTTCCAAATATAAAACTACACGATAACTACAAAAAGACAACGTATCTGAAACGTTACAGTATGTCATCTATTAGATAACACTTAATAAATATCATAATAATTGGGTCATCTTGGCAGCATATCTGTGTTAGGTCGAGAACTTTAGGAACGACCCTCGTATTTAACTTGACAGACACCGCAAAAAAACCTCAAGAAAAAGAATGGAATATTAAGAATAATGACATAGAGATTAATAACCGATTTGAAGCAGGTAACTATTAGTTTATCTCTGTTAGTGCTCATTAGCAGTGATGTTATTTTAAAAAAATTGGACAGAATAGAAAATATATAAATGCTTCAAATTCTGGCTAAAATATATAAACTCACTAATTTTACCTTCGCCAATAAAAATATTTACTGAACTATTGATTTAATGTTATTTAGGTTAGGAAAATGCGTTCTTCTTACTAAACAAATGTTTAGTACACAATTATTATTCATTATTTATAGATTGTTAGATAAGTAGGTCGTATGGTTCAACTTAAAAGGTCATGCGATTCAAAACATTTTTTTCTTCTTGTCGTGGGTTCCGAGAAATGGCAACGCTTGTTATGTTAAGATAGTGCAAAAGTACTACTAATACAAATTTTGAAATTCGAACCACTTGCCAGTTACCCGGTCTCAACAGTGGTGCCTCCTGCAGCTGGAAAATCTGGAAATCGCTAAACCGTATTAGAACTGGGACTGCCTCAGTGAAAACAAACGTGGCAAACTTCGAGAGTTGACGACAAGTGCGACTGTGGTGCAACTCAAAACATGGAACATCTCTTAATATGCCCAAACTGCCCCACTCACTGTACCCTCGACTACCTATGGTTAGACAAGCTCGATGCATTGGATCTGGTTCATTACTGGGCTGAGAAATTATAGAACAATCCAAACACGAAAAAGTAACTTACCTCTACTCAACACTATTAATAATGCAATACTACATGGAGTGAAAAGTCCAAAGACTTTCCAAGAGATGGCAGCACAAATAAAAAAACCAAATGATTTTGCATTAGGGTCAACTCTCAGAAGATTCGTGTAAAACTTTCAAGACATGTCTATTAGTTTGGGAGTTACAGATGTTTGAGTGCCGTTGCTTTTGATTTTTGCCAAACGATGGAACAAAACGAATTTCGTGTGTTGATTAAGCATTGCTTTTTGATCGGAAAAAAAACAAACAGAACCCAAGAACGGCTTGGGAAGTATTACAGTACAACTGCTCCGTCGAAAGCAACTATAAGTCGATGGCTTAGTGCACTCAAATGCGTCTAAATGTGGCGGTCACTCAAAAACACAAAAAAAATCTACCATATTGGTCTGAATGACCGCAAAGTGTAAGTGAGAGAGATAGATGACATCGCGAAGATATCAACAGAAATCGTGAGGTATATTTTGCATGAATACTGGCACATGAAAAAGCTATGTGCTCGATGGGTGCTGCGCACTATCACGATTTATCAAAAACGGCAACGTGTCGAAGGTTCAGAACGCTGTTTGGCACTGTTGCGGCTTAATTTAAAGAAGTTTTCGCATCGATTGGTATGAACGAAACATGGATCCAACAGGTAGTCCGCAGAGTGATTAGAACGCATGAAAGCCGGTCGAAGCGTCCGAAAACACAAAAATCAGCTGGAAAGGTTTTGGCAGGTATTTTTTGGAATGCGCATGGAATAATACTGATCGACTATTTTAAGAAAGGGCGATCAATCACCGGAGACTATTACGTTGGTTTACTGGACTGTTTGATCGGTGAAATCAAGAAAAAAAGGCTGCATTTAGCGAAGAAAAAGTGTTGTTTTCACCAAGATAATGTACCAGCTCACAACTCCATAAAATTGATAGTAAAATTGGACCAACCGTGCTATGAATTGCTTCCTCATCCGTCGTATTTACCAGATCTCGCCCCCAGCGATTATTATATCTTTATAAATTTAAAAAGGTGGCTTCAGAGAAAGAGAGGAGAAGAGAAGTCGAATGGGAAACTGAGGCAGATTTTAGAAAGCTCAACAAATCGTACTATATGAAGGGTATCCAAATGTTGGAAGATCACTGGAATAAGTGTATCGCTCTTAAAGGAAACTATGCTGAAGAATAAAATCGATTTTTCTTCAAAAGTCTCGAGACTTTTCATCTCATGTACTATTATAGTTATTATTAAAGTTCTTAGTTTAGAAGCTGTATGAGTTCCTGCATATTTTTTCGTCGACATTACCTATGGGTTGACTTACTACGTTGGGACTTTTCAATCCGTATCATTGTTTGGATTAACAATCATTATTAATTTGTCTGTTGTAATCATGATTAAGAGGAATAATACTATAAATCAATCAAGTAAAATAATAAAAAACAGTAACGTGAACAACTGGAGCATTATTAATTCATTAATCACCTTTTGAATCAGAGGTTAATTGAGTAAGAGAATTTTCCTCATGATCGATCGATTAAAACTGCTTTTCTTTTTTAATTTAAACGTGATTTGGAAATGTTCCAGAAAATTATATTTGGGTGAAGAGTTAAAATACCGTAGCACATGACGAGGTTCACGAGAAATGTCATCAAACTGTAATTTTATTTTCGAACTGAATTATAATAAAATAGACTGAAAAAAATATTGATTTAAACTTTAATAGAATGAAATATTTCCGCAAATACCGCATACAAAGAAATTATATAAACTGTAATTTGGTTGAACTGGGACTTGATTTGGATTGCAACAGATGTAGTTACAAATGAGTAAGCTTTCGAATTAAGGGGGTAGTCTGGTAACTTTTTTTCAAAAAATGGAATTTCTAAAAACATCATTTGCTTATAGTAAATATATGTAGAAATACGGTAGAAACTATTATTTGCTCTGGAAAGGTCGAGAATAGGCTGAAAAATGTGATAGAATAGAAGCGCCTCGACGCAGTCAGTGAACACGTGGCGCGCCGAACGTGCAACTGTCGTATACTTACTGTCTCCGCCCCGTTTTCGTACATCCTCGGTCTATAGGCATTTCAGTTTCAGTTTTCGAGTCAGTAGTCTCGAACCTACTGATTTTTCGGTATTTCTCCCGGTATGGGGTCTGTCCTACCGAAATTTAACGATTTTTCCACGATTTCTGAGAATACAAGGAAATTCTCCCGATTTTTTTACCAATTTTAGACTTTCAAGTTAGCAACCCTTTTCGTTTATGTTTTTACGGGAAATCTCTCGACTGTATGATAAGTAGAATGTTCCCGACATCTTTTGGGGAATACCCTTGTGTCCTACAACTCGTAACTCGACGATTTTAGGGGATGCTCCGAGCTAATTCGCTTGTCTATATAAACAAGAATTCGGATCTTATTGTTTCATTAATTTTCATTATTTAGAAGAAAGCTTTCTCGGAGTTACTAATAGCATCTACTAGTAGTATCTACCAAAAATATTATTATAATACCAAGTCAAAATGTCGTCAGACGAAGAACCGAGTACAAGTGCGAGTGCAAAAAGGAAACATTAAGAACTTTTTTAGATTACTTTTTAAAAAGAGAATATTTAACAAGTATTCCGATCGAAAATGATGATTTTAAAAATCCTAGACATTTTATGGATATCGATGCCGTATACCATGGCGCTGCGGCGTCTAATACACTACTTCGTAATTCAGATTTTGGTCCAGATAAACTAAATTTGTTTACATGCTGATCCCTAGATCTTTATATCGTAGCTTGCAAGCAAATAACTGCGCGGTTTCCATTAAAAAATAATCTAATAAAAGGTTTGGAACTAATTGAACCAACGAATTTTAAAAGTGGCAAAACTGCTTCGATAATTCCTGTTTGTAGACTCTTTCCCAACATTGTTCAGAACAATGATTTCCAACAAATTGATACATAATGGTGTATTTTAAGAAATTGTGAACAAATCAGAACATTTTCTGATGACACAGAACTATTTTGGGATAATGTCAGTTTACTAAAGTATGGCGATGACACTCAAAAGTTTCCTTTGTTGTCTATTTTCATCTTTAGTATTTTATCACTGCGCGACTCATCCGCTAATGTTGAGCGCATATTCTCGCATATTAATCTTATGGAAACAAAACCGCGAAATAAGCTATCTACTAAGTCAATCACTAGTCTATTACATACAAAACGACTATTTAATGACGCTAATTGTTATGACTTCGAAATTAGTTCAAAAATGACTGCGGCTATGGCATGATCCTAAAAATCGTAAAAATTAATTAGATTTAAGTTTGTGTACCTATTTGATGCTAGATATCTTTAGTAATAAATGAATTACAAATTACTTAGTCTGTTATGTTTTTGTTATTTGGATTTCATTACATTTTACTAGTATTCACTAGTGTTTATTCACTCATATAAAAAATATTGTAAAAAAAAGTAATTACTCTTATTACTTTTAATTGTATACCTAGTATATTCTGTAAATTTCTATTATTTTGCAAAGATAAAGAAGTTTAAAATAAACACATTTGATTGAATATTGTATTGTTTTTTCATAAACCGATTTTGGGTACAAATATATCGATATTACTAGGCAACTCTACCGATTTCGCATTTTGACTTTCGAAACCACTGGTTTTCGAGCAGTTAAGGGTTGGTTTTCGTCAAGAAAGGAGCAGTCGAGCGTCTGTATATCATGTAGCATAAAGCTTTAAACGCGTTTTTCTCGAAACAACCTTTTTTGACCAACCGGGCATGATTTAGACAAATGGCTTATTCTACACATGAATGGCTGTCGCCGGTACTACTTTTAAAATTATTCATTAATATTTTTAAACAATTGAAGTTACAAAAATAAGATCGAAAATTTCAAAAGTCTGTTTTTTTTTTCATCGTGGATATACAATTTTAGTTCCGGCGATAGCGACAACTTTATATTATAAGAATCAACTCGAATATTTGCTTTCAGATGCTCCAAAGTCCAGATATCATGTCAAGCAGATTTGAAGAGGGCCCTGTTCAGACGGCTCTACCAAGGAAATCTAGTATTATGTATAAAAATATTAAAATTCACAAATAAATTTTACTATGAAAAGAAAATTCTTAAAAAAAGACGAGTTACCAGACTACCCCCTTAAGAGAATAAGCATAGTGCGGGACAACAGATAAGAAGCTACGTTCCGTGATAAAATTTATCACAAAGAAAGAGAAGAAGCCGAAATAAATCAACGAGAAGGTTAAGATTATATATGGCGATGATGTCCAAGTAAAGCAATTTAAGTGGGGCTGTGAATCGATTGAATATGACGTACATATAGGGCGATCTGCGAAGGAATATTCAAAGAAACTTTGCCAAAAAGTGAAGACTATGATCGTGCAAATCGAAGATCAGCTTTATAGCTCGTAAACTAGAGATTTCAACTGATACGTAATTTCCATTTCATATTGTGGTACAGAAATCCGTCAGGTGTCATTAAACTTTAAACAGTTTTAATTAGTCATAATTAAATTATTATTAGAAAGCTAACAGTGTACCTGCTGTGTTTCAATTTGGTTTTAATATTTTATTTTTAAAATATAATAACGTACTAATACGATATTAATTAGTCACAGTAACCTACGGAAGAACGCAACTGAAGAACTTCTAAGAGTACAAAGTGCTAAGTTCTTAGCACCTTAAAGTTTAGAAAAAAAAATGTTAATAATTTAATTTTTCCTTATTAGCGTACACACATATAGATATTTGGCACTTCAGTACCCTGAGAATAGTTATTACACAAGTTCGGAAATTGGTATACTACAGAAATAGTAAGCAAGTTTTAGAACGAAGGTATCGACGGGGGCCTGACAACTTACGATACCAACGATAAATAGAAACCGGCCAAGTGCAAGTTGGAGTTGCGCAATTAGTGTTCTTTACGTTGATTGCTTTTAAAATAAGAATTTTTGTTACGGAGGTATAAAATGATCAATGACTTCACAAAGCAAACCCCAAATGAGTTATCAACAAAATTTTTTTCTGATCTTCATTGAAAACTGATGATCTTGAAATTTTTGTTTTTTTATATACCAGATAAATTATTAGAGGTAATGCACTGGTGATATTTTTCGTTTAATCTACACTCTGTGAAGAATATTCCAGAATTTTTTCAAAATTTTTTGATCAATACTTTTCGAGATAAGGGGGGACAGCGATTTTTCGCAGTTTTTTAAAAATAATACAAAGAAAACTGTACGCAAGTATTACATTACATTTATTTTTGAACTTTGACAAGCATCTCACTCGATGACCTGGTATAAGAAAAATTGTTTTCACTTCCGATTTCACCCCCCAAAACTAACTCCTTAAGTCAAAATTTAACTTTCAAAACTACACGGCTCTGATAAGGTCATCAATTCCTATATTAGTGCCAAATTTCAACTTTCTATGTCAAACAGGAGAAAATCAAGTGTGACAGACGGGCAGACACCGGAGTGATCTTATAAGTGTTTCGTATGGAACACTAAAAAGGGGTATTTTGCACACAAAATTGTTTCTACATTTTTATAAGTTAAAATAAAATATAAATAGTTACTTGTCGACATGACCTATGGTATGGTATGGTTTAGTATGGTTAGAGAAGACATACCGAAACAAACAGACCAGACAGACCTTTTCTTGTCAACTCAACGTCTGGGTAAGGTCTGAAAGACGGGATCTACAGTTACGTGAGATCCTAATCACTAGATCGGCAGATGGTACTCTCAGCTCGTTGTTTTACGGTCTTGTCCTAGATTCCCCGCTTAAGACGAGTCTTTACGAAGGCCGTCAATCCATTTAGTCCGTCTTCAAATGTGCATCCCTCCCGAGAATGAGAGGAATATTGTCTCCACGTAGTTTTTTTCGGGTTTTAGGGATGCCACTGGCAGCTTCCATTGGGGTTGGCCCTCAGTCCATCCAAACTACTGCGTTCATCGTCTTTTCTAATTCGAACGGCCTCCCATTAACAGTCGTCTTCACAGTAATGTCGGCTTTGAGAGATTAACAATGTCTGTTGTTACTACTATACCGCGGAGCTACAGTTGTCACTGCATGATAGAAACAAAAAAATAACCGGTCAAGTGCAAGTTGAACTTGCGCAGTTAGTTTTCCGTACGTTGATTGCTTTTAAAATAAAAAATTTTGTTACAGAGGTATAAAATGATCAGTGAGTTCACAAAACACCCTAAATGAGTTTTCAACAAAGTTTATTTCCAATCTTTACTGAAAATTGATGACCTTGAATTTTTTTTTTTTATATACCAGATAAATTATTAAAGGTAATACACTCGTGATAATTTTCGTTCAATCTATACCCCGTGGAGGATATTACAGAGTTTTTTCAAAATTTTTTGATAAGTACTTTTCGAGATAAGGTGGATGGACAGCGATTTTTCGCGATTTTTTAAAAATAATACAAAGAAACGTGCACGCAAATATTACATTATATATATATATATATATATATATATATATATATATATATATATATATATATATATATACGAGGCTGGTTTGAAAAGTCCGTGCAAAAATAAAAACTACTTATGTGTTTGGGGTAAACCTTTTTTATTTTTCGACATAGTCTCCTTTTAGGCTTATACACTTCGTCCAACGATGTTCTAGTTTGTTGATCCCTTCCGAATAATAGGATTTGTCCAAGTCTGCAAAATATCAATTAGTGTCTGCAATCACCTCCTCGTTTGAATAAAATCTTTGTCCCCCGCCATTTCTTCAAATTAGGGAACAAATAGTAGTCCGATGGAGCCAAGTCTGGAGAATAGGGGGGATGTGAAACGAGTTGGAATCCTATTTCCATTAATTTTGCGACCACAACTGCTGAGGTGTGTGCTGGTGCGTTGTCGTGATGTAAAAGGACTTTCTTGTGGGCCAATCGCGGACGTTTTTCTTGCAGCTCGGTTTTCAAACGGTCCAATAACGATGAATAATATTCACCTGTAATAATTTTACCCTTTTCCAGATAGTCGATGAGGATTATCCCTTGCGAATCCCAAAAGACAGTCGCCATAACCTTTCCGGCCGAAGGAACGGTCTTCGCCTTTTTTGGTGCAGATTCCCCCTTGGTAACCCATTGTTTAGATTGTTGTTTGGTCTCAGGAGTATAGTAATGTATCCATGTTTCATCCACTATGACGTATCGACGCATAATGTCCTCCGGATTCTTCTGGAACAGCTGCAAACCATCCTTGCAACACTTCACACGATTCCGTTTTTGGTCAAGCGCACCCATCTTGCGGATAGCTTTCTCATGTCCAAATGTTTATGCAAAATATTATGTACCCGTTCAGTCGAGATGCCCACAGCACTAGCAATCTCACGCACCTTAACTCTTCTGTCATCCATCACGATATCATGGATTTGATCAATGATTTCTGGAGTCGTAACCTCCACAGGGCGTCCAGAACGTTCAGCGTCACTTGTGCCCATATGGCCAGTCCGAAAATTTTGAAACCACTTATAAACTGTTCTAATCGAAGGTGCAGAGTCACCATAATGGTTATCAAGCTTCTCTTTAGTCTCCTGAGGCGTTTTGCCTTTCATAAAGTAATGTTTAATCACCACACGAAATTCTTTTTCGTCCATTTCTTGAAAATCACTCGACTTCCTTGATTCACACGAATGCCAAACACAAAGAAATAGACCAATATGGCTGAAACTTGGTGTGCGTTCATTCAAGAGATGCTACTAACTAAACATAACCTCGATATACGCCGGTGGTGCCATCTCTCGGACTTTGCACGGACTTTTCAAACCAGCCTCGTATATATATATATATATATATATATATATATATATATATATATATATATATATATTTTTTTTACTGGTGGACAGCGATTATTCGCGATTTTTTTAAAATAATACAAAGAGAAGTACACGCAAGTATAATATTATATATACATTTTTTATTCGTGTATTCACAAGCTTTCATTTAACACCACACTCGATGACTTAGTAAAAAAATTTTTTTTTCACTTCCGATTTCACCCTCCAAAACTAACCCCTTAAGTCAAAATTTAACTTTCGAAACTACATGGCTCTGATGAGGCCATTAATTCCTATATTATTACCAAATTTCACTTTTCTGTGACAAATAGTTTCGGAGAAAATCAGGTGTGACAGACGGACAGACATCGAAGTCATCTTATAAGTGTTCCGTACGGAACACTAAAAATATCTCGTTGCCTTGTTCACGCTATTCGAGGTTTGCGATCGTGCGGAAATATTTCGTTTTCCGAAGTAGCGATGTAAAGACTATTTGGGTTGAAAACATTGACTAGAAAGTGATAATTTTCAGAACAAACGTACGAGAAAATAATTACCACGCTTTGGTTATGCTACAACTGAATTACTGGTAGGAGGGGCAAATAATCGTTAATAATTTTTAAAATCTATTCCGCCTCCATGTATATATATTTTGAAGAAAATGAATACCCTAGGACTTAAAAGTGTATTGGAAAAGTATTATAATTTATATCTGTTTAGATTTTAAAATGTAAATATAAAAAGCGTATCTTGAAATACTACCTTAATGGTTAATTAATCTCTTTCAAACTTGTGTATATTTTTAGGAGGTTATTTACAAAATTTATGTTCGTTAGCATTCGGTAGGAAATATTTTTAGGTTTATCTACTTACGTCGGTACTGATAAATTTAAATGTCGTTTAAAGTGTGATTTAAGACTAGGGTCTTTAGGGCAGTATTTGGAACGGAAGCAAACAAATAACCGACGAAACCAAGGAAGTCCAGAATCAGAATTAAAAACAAACTTCTTGCCTGTCACAACATTTTTTTTTTGGTCGGTCGCAAAGGTCATTAGTCAAAATTTCTCTAAAACTACTATGCAACCACTTATACGGCCAGATAATACTATTGCAATAACACTTGTTGAGAAGGAAGGATTGCTTCACACTGTACTGTCAACTTCTAGGGAAAAAGACCACCCACCATTCAAAATGTATAGTCCAACATGTCCGATATTGTCTTCAAACGGAGTGTCATTAAACCTAACACGCAGGCTGAAAAGTTTTTGGTCCGACACATAGATGTCGCCCTCTTCAAAAAATCCATGATTTTTAGGAATTACCAACCTTCAAACGATACGTGCCAAACTTTCATAACATTTCGACGATTAGTTTATAAGTTACGTTAGTTTTAGTGACGCTACTTTTGATATTTTCAAAACGATGGAAAAAAATCGAATTTCGTGTGTTGATTAAACACTGTTTTGATGGGAAAAATACCGTTCAAGCAAAGCAATGGCTTGATAAGTGTTACGGGAACTCTGTCTCTGGAAAATCACTCATCATTTACTGGTATGCTAAACGCGGTCGTACAGACACAAATGATGCTGAACGCTCTAGACGCCCAAATAAGGTGGTTACACCGGAAAACATCAAAAAAATCCACAAAATTGTTTTGGATGACCGTAAAGTAAAATTGCGTGAGATAGCTGATACCCTAAACATATGAAAAAAACGTATTGATCATATTTTGCATGAACATTTGGGCATAAGAAAGCTCTGCTCGAAATGGGTACCCCGTTTGCTCATAGTGGGCCAAAAACAACAACGTGTTGATGATTTTGAGCGCTGTTTGGACCTGTTTAAGCTTAATAAAAAGAATTTTTTTATGCGATATGTGACAATTGAAGAAACATTGATTCACCAGTATACACCGGCATCAAATCTACAGTCAGCTGAATGGACAGCAGCCGGTGAAAGCCGCCCGAAGCCACCAAAGACACAATAGTCGGCTGGGAAGGCTTTGGCCTCTGTATTTTGGGATGCGCATGGAATAATTTTTATCGACAATGCTGAGAAGGGAAAAACCATCAATCGCGAATATTATATAAAGTTATTGGTGCGTTTGAAGGCAGAAATCGCAAAGAAACGGCCCCAAATGAACAAGAAAAAAACTGCTCCTTCATTAAGATAATGCACCGTGTCACAAGTCAATGGTTACGATGGCAAAATTGCATGAATTAAGTCCAAATTGCTTCTTCAACCACCGTATTTTCCAGATCTGGCCCCCAGCGACTATTATCTATTCGCAGACCACAAAAAAATGCTCGCGGGAAAGAGATTTGGCTCCAATGAAGAAGTTATCGCCGAAACTGAGGCCTATTTTGAAGGCAAAGTCAAATTCTTCTACAAGAAAGGTATAGGAATGTTAGAAAAGCGTTGGACTGATCGTATCGCTCTTGAAGGAGACTATATTGATGAATAAAGTCGAATTTTGCAAAAAAAAATGTGTCTTAAGTAGTTGGACCAAAAACTTTTCAGCCTACGTGTTATTTTAATAAAGCTAGACCCAAAAAGAAGTTTCTGGCGCTAATGGAATACCTGCCATAGTACTCAAAAAATGTCCGAGCGAACTAACACCAATTTTCTGTAGACTTTTCAACCTATCTCACAGAAACGGAATATTTCCTTCCTGTTGGAAATCCGCTATAGTTCAGTCGATACCCAAAAAGGGCAAGAAGATTTTGTTAAACAACTTCGCTGCAGTCAGAATTTTTAAAAACATCTGGAATCATTCAATATTATTAGTGACCATCAATATGGCTAACTTCTATCACATATGTTTGGAATAATGCAATTGAACATTTCGGAGGATCTCTAGAGGTTGCACTTGGGATATCTAAGGCATTTAGTATGTTTAAAAGGTTTGTTTATGGGTATCGTGTTTCTTCAGAGAGCGTTCTTTACGATTGGCAGTACGGGTTTTTTTCTAATAACTCCTATGTCAACGCCGGTGTGTCCCAAGGCTCCATACTGACTTCTACTCTCTGTGCTTTACATTAACGATCTGTTAGAACGGACCAGGAATCCAATCTATAGCTTTGCCAATGACACTTCGCTTATTTCTTTATTTCATATGAACGCTCGAATATCAGCTACTCATAAAAATATTCACAGACAGCAGGAAGTCGTTCAACCTGATAACGACGTGGACGAATTCTATTTTGAGCTAACAGTAACCAAGTAGAGTTTAACTCTACACAAATCCACGCGGCAGTTTAAGATTACGTTTTGGAACCCGAAATAGGTATGTCGGGGCACTCCCTTCTTCTAGCATCGTCACTCATTACTGGCCATTAACTTGAACATATTGCATGCATAGCAAAGAGAGGTTCTCAAAAACTGAGAATATTATTTCGTACTAGAAAACTTTACACTCCACAACTTCTAATCCTGTACAAAGCTCAAATTCTACCAACGATAGAATTGTTGAATTGCAAACTTCGTCCCTGAATACAATTATTCAATAAATGTGAGAATAAAGTTCCAATTGCTCTAAAGCTTAATTCGTAAACTCATGTTCCAATGGGTGGTCTTGCGACTTCAGTGCCTCAATTAATTAAATCTTGTATGGATGTAAAATTAAGTGTAAGCAAAATCATCAAATTGAAGTAGCAGCAAAGTTCAATTCCTGAAAATGTAGTGGAATAGATAAATTTGGAACATCAACAACATTTTGTTCAATAGCAGCGAAGTTTGTATCAGTTCGAGTAGTAACTGTACTTTCAGTGCTTGGGTTACTGTTAAGAATATAATTAATGCGAAAATGTTGAACGATGTTATAAATTTGTCGTTCACTTGACCTATTATGGCAGACGAAAAGTTTCTTGCACATGATAGTTTTTTCAATCTAAACTGTTACAATTTCGCTGCGTTGCTCAAGTAATAAACGTTACATCTTTTTTTTTTGGCTTGGGTAGTTCTGCCATACAACCAATGTTAATCTTGTATATCTGGGACGTCACAACACCCAGCCGCTAGCGCCGGATTCGAAACACCGACCATCTGGTAGATAGGCAGAATCTACACCCACTGCGTTACCGCGCGTCGCATAATGATTTGTGAAATATATTTCCCTTCTTATCCTTCATTACTTCTGCGAAGGTACATCTTAGGAACTTTTTTCCTTTTTTAGAGAGACCCATCAAGTTCAAGTGCATAGTGCTAGATTATGTTGATCAAAAAGAACTCCCAAACAAAAGCAGTTGTAACTGTTCACATATATGATAATCAAGGTGACGACGGAAGTACTTGTAACACATGGGCTGAAAAGTCCCGGGCCTAACACATAGATGGCGCTAGTTTTATTGCAGTCACCTTTTTTTCAGTTAATACTAACCTTCAAAAGACAGCTGTTAAAATTTCATGATATTCTATTCATTAGTTTGTGAGTTATTGTGCTAAGAGTGACGCTACTTTTGTTATTTTCAAAACAATGGATCAAAAACAATTTCGTGTTTTAATTTTACACTGCTTCTTGATGGGAAAAAATACCGTTCAAGCGAAGCAATGGCTTGAAAAGTGTTATGGGGACTCCGCTCCATCAGAAACAACAATAAAACGTTGGTTTGCTGACTTCAAACGTGGTCGTAGAGACACCGATGATGCAGAACGCAGTGGACGTCCAAATGAGGCGGTAACACCAGAAAACATCAAAAAAAAAATCCATAAAATCGTTTTGAATGATCGAAAAGTGAAGTTGCGTGAGTTAGCTGACATCGTAAAGATATCAAAAGAACGTGTTGGCTTTATATTGCATGAGCATTTGACTATGAGAAAGCTCTGTTCAAAGTGGGTGCCGCGTTTGCTCACTGTTGATCAAAAACAAGAACGTGTTGATGATTCTGAGCAGTGTTTGGCCATGTTTAAACGTAACAAACCGGAATTTTTGCGTCGATATGTGACAATGGATGAAACATGGATCCATCACTTCACTCCGGAATCAAAACGATCGTCATCTGAGTGGACAGCAACTGGTGAACCTCGTCCAAAGCGCCCGAAAGCACAACAATCGGCTGGAAAGGTTATGGCCTCGGTATTTTGGGATGTGCGTGGTGTAATATTCATCGACTATCTTGAGAAAGGAAATACCATCAACAGTGAATATTATATAGCGTTATTGGAGCGTTTGAAGGCCGAAATTGCAAAGAAACGACCGCATATGGCAAAGAAAAAAATTTTGTTTCATCAAGACAACGCACCGTGTCACAAGTCAATCAAAACAATGGCAAAACTACATGAATTGAACTTCGAATTGCTCCCACATCCACCGTATTCGCCAGATTTGGCTCCTAGCGACTACTGGCTGTTCGCAGACCTGAAAAAAATGCTCGCCGGTAAGAAATTTCGCACGAATGAAGAGGTTATCGCTGAAACTGAGGCCTATTTTGAGGCAAAAGATAAATCGTTCTACAAAAGTGGTATTGAAATGTTAGAGCGGCGCTGGAATGATTGCGTTGCTCTTGATGGAGATTACATTGATGAATAAAGCTAATTTTGAACCAAAAAAACCGTGTTTTCTTTGTTAGGCCCGGGACTTTTCAGCCCATGTGTTATATCAGCGTTTTATGCGGCCAAAATTATTTTTTTGTTTTTTGATATTTTAAATCGGGTTTTATTTCTAAATATAGCAGTGAAAAGTTTTTGGAGCGCATATTTTGAAGAAAAATACATTTTCAAATATAAAAGAAAATTACACTGAGAAAAAAACATGTTGACATAAACCAAAAGTACAAAAATAATTATTCACGATGAAGAATTCCACGTCTCTTCGTCCGCGTCCGAGCTCTTTCCTCGGCTTCCTCTGCAGATTCCTCCGCAGATTTCTCTTCTTCTTCGAAGAGAAACAAGCATTTGTATTGCTTCTTTACGAAACGACATGGATTTTTTTTGGTTTTTGGCCTTATACTAGATATTAAGGGATCTGAGCTGAGCAATAATCTGTTGAGGACATCTAAATTGATGAAAACCTCGATTTCACGGGAAATCACAGCTATTATTGATATATTTGATTAGTGCAAATACAATTTTTTCTGTTAAAACCAATAAAATCACTGAGACGCATCCTGAAGTATAAATACCTTTTTAAATACCGAACAATGGGTTTTCGTACAACAATTTCGAGTAACATTTTCTACCTTCAAAATATGACTAATTATTTAAAGAAAAAACATAGAAATGATCAATATGTATGCGCTCTTACCTGTACTATTCAAATCCATCACAATTTTCTTCAAAGATAAACTTCAAAAAAGAAAAATAACTTTTTTAAATAACTGTTTTGTAACGAATGCCAAGAAGAAAAACGAACACTCAGAGCGACGATTAAATTCCGACTGAGACTCCGGCGCGCGAGCTGTAAAATGGGTAACGGGAGGGGTCGCCTACTGTTTTATGCCTACTCAACATTGTTAGATAGGAATTTTTTCTACCTGGGACAAGTTTTAGGAAATCGATTTATGGCTGCCTAAAACGCTGAAATACCCCTACGTACTGCGCTTGGTATAGTGTCATCAAATGTCATGATTTACTGTCATGCGAAAACAAAGCTTAAGAATGATATCCATTAAAAAAATGAGCGTTAATGCCAACACAATAAAAAAATCAAATATTGTGATTTTTTTGTTACGAATTTTTTCAGGGTCACCGTGTATACGTTGCTATTTTAACAATCATTTAGAACTATTTACGTATGTTCAATGTAAAGGTCGCATATTTCAAGGACATGACTGTCACGACAGCCGCCTTATTGTAAAAGTTTCTGGCACAAGTCCAAATCGGTTATGAATACGAATGGATTGATAAAAATTAAAATATACGTCAAAGGAAATGGAAATAAAAGATACCATTTATACTAGATTAAATTAATGTTAGCAGCAGGTTTTCATCAATTAAATTCTATTTCTGAATCTTATGTAATTACCTGGTTCATTGAGGTCCGAGACAAAAGATAAAATAAAAATTACTTCGGTGTTGGCCTTGCGTAATCATGGACATGTCGTTTACCTATTAACGCCTTTTTATACCGACGATTTTTTTATTATCAGCAGATCACTGGCGCATGGCCAGTTACAGGATGGGGGCAGCAAAATGTTTACGTTTACACAAGGTTTCGATGTTCAAGCACATACTCGTAAAAGGTATAAAATGGGTTGTCGAAAAAGTCTTTTCTCGTTAGATAGCTTTAGCGTCCCATATCTCAGGTAAATTAAGTCCCATCTAGTCATACTTACAGTCAGTGGAAAGCTGACATTTGACAGAAACAGACGTGCAAAAACTGTTGGAATTCGTTTATTCGGGCTTCATTTAGAGCGCCTGGAAGATGGGTGCAACAGCCAAAAAATGGTTTAGTCATTTTCGTTTTGGCAATTTTGATGTCAAAGTTGCTCCTCGCACGACTAATGCCACAAAAAGTTGATGGAATTTTGACATGTAAGTAGCGATAACGTCGCCAAGGAACTAAACATCCATCACCAAACCGTCTTAAACTATTTGGAGAAAGCTGGGTCCGAAAAGTAGGTTGATGGTTGAGTACTACATGATTTAACCTAAAAGATTTACTCGATCGAATTTCCATCTGCGAATCTCTATAGAAACGTAACAAAATCGTGCTATTTCTGAAGTGGTTGATCACGTTATTTTCATTCACAGCATTTTGCACGGTATATATGTAGGTTTTGATAACACATTTTGCTTATGAACGGCAAAAACCTTATCATAGGCTGCGCAGCATTTATGCTTTTATTGGAATAAATTCGTAAGTGTTAATAAACGAGCTGCAATAGTTTTTGCACGTCTACTATTGTCATATCCTCCTCCTCAGTCCTATTACTCTAGCAAGGGTTTAGTGGTGTTGCGTCTCGATTGCAAGGATCGTGCCCCTCCATGAATCACGGCCCTGAGCGGCATGACTGGCTTCATGCATGGAATGTCCTATGAGCGGTTTCACCTGATCTGCCCATCGATTAGGAGATCTTCTTCTTGGGCTTTTCCCATTTATTTTTCCCTCCATCAAAAGTTTTTCTAGATCGTTTCTTCTAGACATATGCCCAAAATTTCGCAATTATGACTGGTTTATTTTGGTGGATAGATTATTCTTAGTTGGTTTAGAATGGAGACATTAGTTCGGTGCTGTGTCCAGGGTCGTGCATCATGAGCTGCTGCAGCCTATCCAAGCGATTGATTCTGTATTCTACTGCAAGTAGTTAACAAGACTAAAGGAAGAGATTAAAAAACAGAAAGGGTGTCATCTTCCACCATGACAACGCTAGATCACACACATCTTTGATGACTCTGAGAGAGCTTGACTGGGAAGTTTTAATGCATCCACCGTATAGCCGGGACCACCGGACACCAGACATTTGTTTTAGTTTTTACAGAACTCCCTAAATAGGGTTAAAGTAGTTTCAAAAGGGGCCTGTGAAAACCACTTGTCGCAATTTTTTGCCCAGAAACCACAGAACTTCTGCAGTGACTAAATTATGGTGTTGCTAGAAAAATGGCAGAAAGTCATCGAACAAAATAGCACATATTTGGTTTAATAAAGTTCTCTCAAAATATAAGTAGCAATTGTATCAATTCTGACTTTAAAAGGCTCAAGACTTTTTCGACAACCCTTAATAACTTGTTTTAAGAATGCAGTTTTCTTATTCTGAGAAATATTCATTTCGTAAAAAAAATTCTCCATTTAAAAAACTTATATTCGTCAAAACTTTTTATAGATTTTTTTTCGAAAATCTTTGATGAAAAATAAAGGTATTAATATACAGACAGAGCTAACCGACCTAAGACGGAGCATTTATTTTTAATCGAATTACTATAAATCACCTCGCCAAAAATAGCATATGTATATAAATTGAATAAGTCAGTTTCTTTAAATTATTTAAAATCTTGATTACAGACATGAATTAAATTCCGTTTAGCTGCTATTTTAATTGGTAATTGGACTCTAAAATTTCCTGCCCTGTCTTTCGCTTTCAGCGTGTTTACTGAATAATAAGTAGACTATCGTCGATCGAATACACCAATATATTTATTAAAAATTTATTTTTAAAAATTTACCTTGGCCGGATTAAACTGACTTTAGCATGACTTTCTATTTCGAAAACTATTCTAGAGAGTGTATTTGTCGAAGTCACTTTAATTGGAGGGTTCTCTAACCGGATAAAAATAACGCCCTCTGTTAAAACACACCCTGTTCTAATAACATTTTTACTGATACTACTAGACGCCTAGTTTTAATACCCCTGTGTATTTTGGCCTGTTGGATAATTACTATGAGCATTTGCCTGATTGGTATCCACCCTATTTTTTTGAATTGTGCATATATATATATATATATATATATATATATATATATATATATATATATATATGTATATTTATATTTTTCTAACTACATTGTAAGTAATATTTTAATGTTCATTTCAAATTTGTTTCCGAAATGTTTTATTGTTCATATTAAATTTCACATCGTCAAATTCCAACGCTTAATTATTAATGAAATAAATTATCTAACTCTCATTTTCTGATTTATGTTTAAAATGCATTAAATTTTCGAGCAAATGTACAATATTTGTGCTGCGAAAATAAACATAGCGAGATAATCTAAAATAAACGGGACATTCGGTAGGCATATTCATGATTATTAATTTAAGTATTAATTTAAAATATGCCTAATTTTTGCAAATTTATTCGTACTTTCGGCTATTAATAGCTGCAATCAGCAGTTTAAAAACTGGAAAATTTTAATTTATATAGAGAAGATCATGGCAGAAAAAAAATTTAGAGTAGATAATCTATTAGGACATTATAAAAATAGAATATACATTTATTTGTGGTTTAATCTTTAATGCTACTTTTGCTTTCACAAAAATTTTTGCAAATTTATTCTGACTTTCAACTATTAACAGCTACAAAAAACGGCAACGTATTCAAAATTCATTGATAATACGACACTTATCTATTATATGTATATATATATATATATATATATATATATATATATATATATATATATATATATATATATATACACAGGGAAGTCCATTTATAACGAACTCCAAAAAATCACTAAAAATGGTTCTCTACATTCGAAGTTCGTTACAAACAGTAAACAAAATTTAATATCATTTTATCACTACTTTTTTATTTAGATTAGGCGCTAATGTTTAGAAAAATGAATAATCAAATTATTAAATTAAAAGAAAACGTTCAAAGGAAAATAAAACAGGTCACACTAAAGTTATTATTATGTATATTAGCATATATACGAGTATAAACGAAAACATTAAAATACGTGGTTTATACAATAAAACCAGTAATTTTCATTTGTACAATTTTACTTGAAAAAGAAACGGTGTTTGTATAATTGTCAAGGTCACAAAAACTACTCCATATATGTTCAGGAACTTCATGAGATTCCAAAAAATTGCATAAATATTATCTCCTTCTCCAAGCTCGTCTTCGACGTCATTATCGCTTAAAATCTTTCCAGAAGTTACTGTTGTCATAATTTGATCATCAGTTAATATTTCTCTCGTCATTAATTCATTATCAGCACATACATACATCTTTTTAATCTCGATTTCCACTGTACTTTGTTGAATGTCAGCATCGTAAACAAATTCTAGACAATCAGTAGGATCTTCTCGACGTTTTTCAATCCACCGAGTCAACGGTAGCTCATCATCTGAGACATATCTACATTTCTTCCTTAAAAATCCTCCATGCAGTTTGCAATGGTTTCTCTACTGACTCTTTGCCAAGCCATATGGATAAAGTTTATAGCGTCCAAGAGAGTTACAGAAAAAATGTTAACTTTATCGATCGTCTCTAACATTTTCATAAGTAAAATCTTTCTATAATGACATTTTAAAGAATGTATCACACCTTGATCCACAGGCTGGAGCTTTGCACTTGTGTTTGGAGGCATAAAAACCAATTTTATTTGCGTAAACCAACTTTAGGGTGCGCTGGACCGTTATCAATCATAAGTAATATTTTTCTGCTTGTGAATTTTAATTCTTTGTCTCATTCGATCAGTTCGATTTTGAAAATTTCTGATGTCATCCAGGCTTTAGTGTTTGATTTGTACTTTACTTGTACTATCACCAACAATTTTCTTTTCTCTGTTCCAGACATTTGCAGTTACTAACACAGTAATCCTTACTTTTGATAATTTTCCACCAGCACAATTCTCCGACAAACTTTAATGTCCTATAAGGCGTTATCTTGTAAAACAAACCCGTTCCATCCGCATTAAAAGTGTCCACATATTCATAACTTTCTCGAATTTCCGGCCATACATTGGTCAGCCACTGATCCGATCCACTCCTGCAGTTTCTCCTAGTATCTTACCCCCACTAATATTATGTCGCTTTTTAAATCGTTCAATTCAACTTCTAGAACAGTTAAACTCGGTGTTCTCTATTTTCCTTTCCAATTCACTAGCTTTCTCTTGTAAAGTATAGCCGGTAATAGGAACATGTTCTTGTAGTTTTTGACTAAACCATTTAAGGAGTCCTTTATCAACTTGGTCATGTGTAGATTTTCTTACTTTTACAACTAAAGTTTTTTTTATCATAGATTGATAAGATTTCTTGCCTCTTCTTTAATATGGTAGAAACCGTAGATTTAGTTAAATTTAACTGTTTGCAAAAATCACTTTGTTTAACTCCATTTTCTATTTTCCTTATAATATCGTGTTTGTCTTTTAAAGTAAACGGTTTACGTTTTTGTGTACTCATTTTAAAATAAAAACTTAAACATTCACTTTGCTACTTTGATCAAATATGCATTAGAGCCGCATAACAAGTGAATTTAAAATAATACTGCTCGAACTAGCGACGCGGCAGAAACAAGTAGAATAGGGGTTCCCAGCGAATTTCGGTAAATTTCCTAGATCAAGTCGCGTGACATCGAGCACAGGGAGTGACAAGTTTGTTATAAACGGATACAAAACATCCAAATTTGGGTCACTTTATCCGGAAGTTCGTTATAACCAGGTTCGTTATAAGCAGACTTCACTATATATATATATATATATATATATATATATATATATATATATATATATATATATATATGTATATATATATATATATATATATATATATATATATATATATATATATATATATATATATATATATATATATATATATATATATATATATATATATATATATATATATATATATATATATATATATATATATATATATATATATTTATTTATATATATATATATATATATATTTATATATATTTATATATATATTTATATATATTTATATATATATTTATATATATATATATATATAATATATATATATATATATATATATATTATTCTATCCCGCCCCCGTGGGGGGGCGGGATAGAATATCTCCCCCGGTATGTTCTGCCTGTCGTAGAAGGCGACTTAAAGAACAATCTAGATGGTAGATGCCCAGATCCCACCAGCATCGCCCGGTGTGATACCATCGCATCGGCTTAAGCTGCGTGAAGTTGCTTAACGTTTCGTGGCTGTGCCGATGTCCCGGACTGTGGGACCAAATAGCATGATGAGGCACCTGGATACAAAAAATTCCGGAGGTAAAATAGCCCCCCGTTCGGATCTCCGGGTGGGGGCTGGTTCAGGGGCGTCGACATGCAGAGAACAGAATTTCAAAATGGATTTTTGTAACATACGAGGTTTAAATTCGAACATAAATTCAGTGCACCAACACCTGCAATCAAATAAACCTCATGTACTCGCTCTCTGTGAAACTAAGGTCAGTTCATCGACCAGCACAGTAAACTATCTTTATCCTGGGTACGATTTCTATTCCCGATTTAGGCGTAACTTTGGAATCTGTCTTTATGTCAGAAGCGACCTCTCTTGCCAACGAGAAGAGGCTCTGGAGCCCCCAAACTTTGATGTTATGTGGTTAAAAATAACGACTCAACCAACCACAAGGTTCGTCTGTATCCTCTATCGACCACCAAGTGATACAAACTTTAGAACACTTTTCGCTTCTCTTGCAGACACCATAGATCATTTACAAATTAACTATCCAAATGCCGAAATTGCCATCCTGGGCGACTTTAATGTCCACAACATCAACTGGCTTAAATATTCAAATACTACCGACGAACAAGGTCGTGAAGCCGAATCATTTTCAATCAGTTGTGGCTTGACTCAGCTTATTGATGAACCAACACGGATCCCTGATCGAGACGGAGAGTTCGCCAGTCTTCTTGATCTGTTTTTTAACCACCAATCCGGAGATTTACACGGTCAGCGTAAATCCACCGTTAGGTTCTTCCGACCATAAACTACTTTCGACATCGAGTATTCTACCAATCAGTGACGGAGAGGCGCCCAAACCGCGCAAGATTTGGCACTACAAATCTGCTAAATGGGAAGATCTCATGGAATATTTTCGAACTTTCCCTTGGTTGGACGTTTGTTTTCGATCCGACGACCCATCTGACTGCGCCAGGGAGGTTTCCGATGTTATTTTGGCCGGTATGGAGGCTTACATCCCTTTTTCGAAAAAATGCCCTTCCAACGGCAAGCCTTGGTTTGACCTAAAATGCAAAGAAGCTGTTGCTTCTAAACATCTTGCATACCGACAGTGGCGTGAAGATCCTAACACCATAAATCGTAACATCTTTGTTCGTGCCAGGAACAGATGCAAAGAAATTATCGACGAAACCAAGGAGGCACACAATCAACGGATTAGAAACAAACTTCTCGCTTGTCCCGGCAATTCCAGGTCCTTTTGGTCAGTCGCTAAGGCAGTTAGTCAAAATTTCACCAAATCCACCATACCACCACTCACACGGCCAGATAATTCTATTGCAACGACACCTGTTGAGAAAGCGAACTTGTTGGCTGAACTCTTTGCTTCACATTCTACTGTCGATTTCCAAGGAAAAACACCACCTACTATTCCCATAGTGCAGTCAAGGATGCCCGATATTGTCTTCAGACAGCGTATCATAAAACGTATTTTGATGAAGCTAGACACCAAAAAGGCTTCAGGCGCTGACGGAATACCTGCCATAGTTCTCAAGAACTGTGCGAGGGAACTAACACCAGTTTTCTGTAGACTTTTCAACCTATCCTACAGAAAGGGAATATTTCCTTCCTGCTGGAAATGTGCCACAGTTCAGCCGATACCTAAAAAAAGGCAAGAAGACCTTGCCAAATAACTACCGACCAATCGCACTACTCTCAATAATATCGAAAGTCATGGAAAAGGCTATCAATCAGCATCTTCTAAAATATCTTGAAGGATTCAACATTATTAGTGATCACCAATATGGCTTTCGTAAAAATAGATCAACAGGAGATCTTCTGACTTATGTAACACATGTTTGGAACAACGCAATTGAACACTTTGGAGAATCTCGAGCGGTTGCTCTTGACATATCCAAGGCATTTGACCGTGTTTGGCACGATGGGCTGTTGGCTAAGCTACGTTCTTATGGTATGTCTGAAAAGTTCTGTTTGTGGCTCTCATGTTTCCTCAGAGAGCGTTCTTTACGAGTGGCAGTTGACGGATTTCTTTCTAACACCTTCACTATCAACGCCGGTGTGCCCCAAGGTTCCATACTGTCTCCTACTCTCTTCCTCATTTATATTAACGATCTGCTGGAAAAGACCGAGAATCCAATCTACAGCTTTGCAGATGACAGTACACTTATCTCTTCATTCACTTTGAACGCTCGGACATCGACTACTCAGACGAATATCCGCAGACAGCAGGAAGTCATTCAACTTAACAAAGACCTGGAAGAAATTCTATCTTGGGGTGACAGTAACCAAGTGGAATTTAACGCTACAAAAACCCAGGCGGCAGTTTTTTCTAAAAAAGTTAACGTTGCAGAACCCGACATAGTTATGTCGGGGCGCTCCATCTCTCTAACATCGTCGCTCAATCTGTTGGGCGTTAATTTGGGAGCAAATATGTCCTGGCATGAACATGTTGCAGGCATAGCAAGAAGAGCTTCTCAAAAGTTGGGAATATTGTTTCGAACCAGAAAGCTTTACACTCCACAACAACTGTTAATTCTTTACAAAGCTCAAATTCGACCAACTATGGAATACTGCTCCCATGTTTGGAGCTCCGCTCCCAAACATACACTGCATTTGTTGGATTCTATCCAGAGAAGAGCTGTTCGTCTGATTGGACACCCGGAACTGACCGACGGCCTTGATTCGCTGGAACATCGAAGAACGGTTGGCGACTTGAGCCTATTCTACAAGTACTTTCATGGAAAGTGTTCGAAGGATGTGGCCCGTTTAATTCCTCCCAGAGCGGTGCATATTAGAGGTACGCGTCGCGCTAATGCTTCACATCCGTATGAGGTTCAGCTTGTTACTCCTCGTACAACGCTTTTCAAGCAGTCTTTTATATGGAGAACATCATACCTTTGGAATGGTTTACCCAGGACTGTGTTTCCCATCGAGTACAATCTACAGCGATTCAAGAACAACGTGAATCGCTTTCTCCGCACACGTGTCGCTCCTGTAGCGCTTTAGGGACTTCCCTGTAGCACGTGTGCTAGACCCATAAAAAAAAAAAAAAAAAAAAAAAAAAAATATATATATATATATATATATATATATATATATATATATATATATAAAAATATAAATATATATACATATATATATATATATATATATATATATATATATATATATATATATATATATATATATATGGGATATGTAATTAAAAATGCTTCAGAAACACACTGATATACAGGGAAGATAATATAGAAGGACGTTCTCTTCAGTCATTGAGACCTGGCAATGGTACTTCTCTCAATCTTTTTATATCATTCATTACTTTAATTAGCCAAGTCGTCTTGAAAAAACTGTGGCGAAAACTTTACCAGCTGATACTTTCACCGCTGTTTAATGGGGTGGACCGCGTCTCATCACAGGTGATTATGCGGACAAAAAATGAGTCACTCTCATTTTCATAAAAGTCGTATTCAGAGATCAATATCGTGTTTGTGATGGTCTGTGTACAGACCCAACGGGCTTGATTTCGGACGGTAGGTCCCCCTCTTTCTTGCAACCCTCTCCTCCTCTCAGAAAAAGTTTATGTCGGTAAAAAAACACCTGTCTATGAAAGAGTAGATTCCTTACGTTGTGCACGTAATGTTTGGAGCAGTTCCACTGACCTGATTGTCTTTTACTTCATAAATTTGATCCTCTAAAAGAATGAACCTTCCTTGCACATTGCCTATCCGACCCAGCGACGCTCTTTGCCTACGCATCCCCTACATTCCCTCAAACGTCATCAAGCTTCCCTCAGCTCCGCCATCTTTCGGCTCTAGAGCAAAATTCTGGTCAATATTCGATCCACTCCCATACATAAAGTAATTTTAACATACCAACCTAACCACTTACGTAATAGAATTCTATTTAGAAAAAAATATTCATAATCTCAATACAAGTAATCAACATATATATATATATATATATATATATATATATATATATATATATATATATATATATATATTAAGATTAATTATTAATCAAAATGTTACTGTCATTTTCATTTTTAGTGTTCCGTACGGAAGACTTATAGGATTACTTCGGTGTCCGTCTGTCTGTTCGTCTGTCATACCCAATTTTTTCCGAAACTATTTGACATAGAAAGTTGAAATTTGGGAAAAATATAAGAATTCGTGGCCCAGTCAGAGCTGTCTAGTTTTGAAGTGGAGAGTCGAATTCAATGAAGCTAAATGTGAAGGCATTATTTTAATCAAAAAACATACCAACAATAAAATAAATTTGCCAATTAAAACAAACAACGTCCAGATACCGATTAAAAATCATATAAAGTATCTGGGCGTTGTCATCGATTCAAGACTAAAATTTCACAAACACGTTAACCATATATTAAAAAAAGGATTTGTGGCCATGCAAGGGCTTTACGCATTATTATCGCCGAATTCCAAGCTGGATATTCAAAAATAAACTGATAATTTACAAACAGATCATCAGACCAGTGCTAACATATGCTGCTCCAGTCTGGTGCGGCATAACAAACACACACTGCGTGAAAATTCAAAGATTACAAAATCGCATATTAAGATGCGCGACATCTTCAAATAGATATATCAGGATTGATGACCTGCATAACAAAGCAAATATCCCTATAATAAGAGAGTACATAACATCATTCTCTGAAAAATTCTATAAATACAAAATACAGGCATCAATCCTGATTGAAAATATAACTAAAACAAGGCAACATGATGGCGTAATCCATAAGCTACTTTACGCGCCATATCAGTTTATTTTGAAAATCCCAACCACTCATGGCATTAATACTAGTAATATAAGACATTCTAAATAAATGTACAAAAGTAAGTATGTATGTATGTAAGTATGTGCGTGTGCGTATGTATGTATATATAAATATATGCATGTGCACGTATGTAGGTATATATATATATATATATATATATATATATATATATATATATATATATATATATATATATACATATATGTAAATGTGTGCAAACAAAAAATAGTGTAGTGATATGAACAAAAATGAACAAGTGCACAAACAGACAAACAAACGTAAACTAAAAATACTTAAACTGAACATAAGTGAAAATTCCTTAGGTTGAGCATCCAATAAGTTAGGTCAGTAAATAAACAAGCATTACTGTAAATAAGAATGAAAGCAAGAGTACAAAGGATAGAATGAAAGAAGAAGGAATGAGGGAGAGACGGATGTATGGGGAAATAGATTAGAATCTAGAATAGATTCAACTTCTTAATGCTATTCGTATCTGATTTTTTCAGCAGCTTTTTTTTTTTTATTATTGTACAATTTTTTCCAGTAAAAACAAATATAAAATTCACAGCAAATATAAACGGAAAATTGAAAATATGTTTTAGCAATTTAGGAACAAAAAAGGCCCCTTAAGGAAAGGGTCATAAATTCATAACTAAAACATGTTAGCAATCTTACCCTAGCTCATAACATCGAGCCTCGCGGCGCGAGTTAAATAGATTATGAATACGATTGATAGTCATATTTTATAATCTAGGCTAGTAAATACAAATGTAAGTGGAACATGTAATACCAAATCATTTATAATAAAGGCATGTTTGAAATTGTGTAGTTTTGAAAGTTAAATTTTGATTTAAGGGGTTAGTTTTGGGTGGTGAAATAGGAAGTGATTTTTTTTTTACCAGGGCATCGAGTGGGATGTCAAATGAAAAAATACGAGTTCAAAAATATATAACATATAATGTAATACTTGCGCACACTTTTCTTTCTATTATTTTTAAAAAATAGCCAAAGATCTCTGTCCCCCCACCGTCTCTAGAAAAATAATGATGAAAAAATTTTGGAATAGTCTAAATAAAGTGTAGATTGAGCGAAAATTATCATGAGTGCGTTATGTTTGATAATTTTTCTGGTATAAATAAAAAACTATGATGCATGACCGAATGATGCAGGCTTGGAAAGTAAGGAATTCAACCGGGACTAAGAGTTACGAAATATCAATACGTACTTGGTGCAATCAGTAATAACATGATGACTGGTGACCAACGGATAGGTGCCGAAGACAAAATAATTTTACTTTATTTGTTTATAATTATAATTGACCGGTTATTTACAAATACGTTTTAATATTCTTATAATTTTATTATGCAGGTATAAAGTTATTTGTTTCTTTATTATTGTTACTGGCACAACTAAAGTTCTTTATTATTACTATTATTAAGGTTGATTCAGATCAAATGGTTAAACAACTTTATAATAAAAAAAAATAACAACATAGGCCTGCGGTTATTAGATTCATGGCAATCGATGACTTGAAAAGACTTGCCAGTAATCGAATTATAACAAACGTGACTGAGGTAATTTTAAGACAATGACCCAAATAAATTGTATCAAAACAAATAAAGTAATTTGTTTAATAACGTTTAAAAGCTATTTATAACTAAGCACATAAAAATAAACAGTAGGTATGTTAGGAACCGGTGTAATGATTATTTTTAGCCAAGGTAAAAAGGTATTAATACAGATCTTCCTTATAATTAATGGATTACTTGGAGCTTATAATAATTTTTTTAGAAGTATGGAGTAAAAATAACTATTATGTATCTATTTTTTATATAATATTCTTATCGTAAAACAATTTTTCCTTAATTTAACTTACTTCTCGCCTTTCGTAAATTAGAACATAAGTAATAACTAGAAGTAAAACACAAGGTTTTTTTTTCTTTTTTTTTTCATCCTAACCCTGAGATAGCTAACGCCTTCAGACACAACGCAAACGTCGGTAATGGTTTTTACGACACTCACACATACTACAAATAGACTAACAATAGACATGACTAAAACTCGAGTAACAAGACGGACTATTTTACATACTTAGTATATAGGGGTAAAGTCGTAGTGTAACACGTAGGTTGAAAAGTTTTTGGTTTGACACATAGATGTCGGCCTTTTAAAAAAATCCATATGATTTTTAGGAAGTATCAACCTTCAAACGATACGTGGCAAAATTTCGTGACATTCCGACGATTAGTTTACAAGTTACAGTGGTTTTAGTGACGCTACTTTTGATATTTTCAAAACAATGGAAAAAATCGAATTTCGTGTGTTGATTGATTAAACACTGCTTTTAGATGGAAAAAATACCGTTCAAACAAAGCAATGGCTTGATAAATGTTACAAGGACTCTGCCCCTGGAAAATCACACATCATTTACTGGTATGCTGAATTTAAACGTGGTCGTACAGATACAAATGATGCTGAACGCTTTTGGACGTCCAAATGAGGTGGTTACACCGGAAAACATAAAAAAAAAATACACAAAATTGTTTTGGATGACCGTAAAATGAAATTGCGTGAGATAGCTGGCACTCTAGAGATATCAAAAGAACATGTTGGTCATATTTTGCATGAAAATTTGGGCATGAGAAAGCTCTGTTTGAAATGGGTACCGCGTTTGCTCACAGTAGACCAAAAACCACAACGTGTTGATGATTCTAAGCGCTGTTTGGACCTGTTTAAGCGCAATGAACAGGATTTTTTCATGCGACATGTGACAATGGATGAAATATAGATCCACCACTACACACCCGAATCAAATCGGCAGTCAGCTGAGTGGACAGCAGGCGGTGAAAGCCGCCCGAAGACATAACAGTCGGCTGGGAAGGTTTTGGCCTCTGTATTTTGGGATGCGCATGGAATAATTCGACTAAGCTGAGAAGGAAAAAACCATCAATAGCGAATATTAAAGTTATTGGTGCGTTTGAAAACAGAAATCGCAAAGAAACGGCCCCAAATGAACAATAAAAGAGTGCTCTTTGACCAAGACAATGCACCGTGTCACAAGATAATGGTTACGATGGCAAAATTACATAAATCGACGTTCAAATTGCTTCCTCATCCACCGTATTCTCCAGATTATCTATTCGCAGACCTCAAAAAAATACTCGCGGGAAAGAGATTTGGCTCTAGTGAAGAAGTTATCGCCGAAACTGAAGCCTATTTTGAAGACAAAGACAAATCCTTCTACAAGAAGCGTTGGACTGATTGTATCGCTGTTGAAGGAGACTATGTTGATAATTGTAACACAACATTAGACTTATGTTAAGATAGCATGGATCTACACATTAGAAACTAACTCACAAGGTTTTGAAAACTCACATCCCCTATATAAAGAATAAACGTCATATTGTAAGAGGAGTAAAGGGTAGCAGAACGAGCTCACAAGGAGGTTTAGTGGGTATGCCAGCCACTCCGGCTGGAGAACCACCACATAACTGGAGCATTCTGGGGCACCCTTAAGGTGACGCGGACTGCTCCATTAAATATAAAAAAAAATCTTTTTACAATTACAATTTCTCCTCCTTGGTGTATAATTACATTACTGTGGCTTCTCTCACTCATGACTGGCTGTAGCTGCAATAAGTAGAAGGACCAATGATGTCTGTTGCTGACTCACAAGTAATTTTTAAATTGTTTGGTAGGAGGAGCAACGAAGTGACACAAAGCATAACTTTGGCCCATGGAAATTTAGTTACCATTAGGCGTTTTTCAATTGTTCTACGACTATCGCAAGGCGAAAATTTTCCGTATATACAGCTTAAATGAAGTCCCCAAGAGGACAGTTTATTAAAAAACGGTGACAGTAGTTTGGAGTGGAGTGGAGTGCGTTGTAGCTGAAGTTCACGAGAATCCTGCTCAATATGGCAACAATTAAGTGCTGTACATATGACTAGGAGTTGGTTACGACAAATTTCTCGATAGATTTATATCACGATCCCTATAAGATATAGCTGGTGCAATTGAGTCCATTGGCCTGTACTTTTTTGAGAAAGAGAGAAGCCGCAAATGTTATGACTAGACAATCTGCAAATTTCAGCAGGATGGTGCAGCTTATACATATTTTAAAAACAGTCCTTTGACAGAATTTTCCTAAATTTTTTTTTTCTATAGTCCAACTCCTCACCACAATAAGAATTTTAAACTTTCGTCTAACTATATCTTTAACAAGATATCTTGGCGGTAATATCATGAAATCCCTCAAAGTTGCCCAGGTGCCGAAACAGATACATTTGTATTTCTCGACACTTTTAAGACAACGCGATAGTGCTACCATGGGCGTTATTGCATTTCTGCCTTAACTACTACCTAAAAATACACACGCATACACCCAGCCGATTGCCGGAATTGAACCAGCGAAAAAACTATTCCAGATGCAGGCTCTTAACCCACTATGTTACCGCCGGCGCCTCTATACCAAAAGAAGGTGACCTGACGTAGTCCTGATTTGACATCGATTGACTTTTTTCGATAGGGATATCTTACAACTAAGGTTCATAGTAATAATTAAAAGAAAAATCTAGAAAGTAATAACAACGACTGCAAAAACGCCGTGTCAAGCAGTTCTTAATAATATTTTCGTTCAATTAGAAAAGTACCGATAACGTCTTAGTTCACATTTAGACGATATCATTTTTAAGAAAAAACAAGGCAATAAAGATTTCTTTCGCTATAAGTATAATGAAATTAAAGTGTTTATGGGACACCTTGTTAATAGATAATTTCGTAATATTCCTTTGAAAAATAAAAACTAAAAGGAAACCATTCTTTTTCCCAACAACAAAAATAGAACAGCATAAATTACCGACGGATTTATATTAAACGGCCTACCGGCCTCTCGTTTTCGCGTTTCATGCCAGCCAATAACAGTTATTACACCGGAGCCGGGTCTATTATTATTTTTCTAGCCATAAACATTATTGACAAGCGAGTTAGCAGACAAGTCTAGGTCAGTGTCAGTAACTTAGCCTTTTTATAAAAATAAATCAATCGTTTCAAGAGCCAGTATTTTTTCGATGTATTTTTTTTTACTGGCTGTTGCTAGCCTGCGTCTTGCCTGAGTACCTGACCATACGGATATCATTGGAAATGAGATCAGTGGCACACTAGTTGAAGAGATGGATCTAATGAGTCTCACAAGCAGTACATCATTTTTAGGAAACCTGTGCAATTTAACGAGGTACCAGAGATGACACAAAATGACAGAGTCTCATAAAAGGATATAACCCTAAATAAACCAGATCCTTGCTGAAATTAAGCAGGAAAGACGTGAAAATGGTGACAAAGATCCATTAAAGGACAATGCCGCCTGAATGAGCACCCTACTCGCATTGCGATGGTCAAGACTGCTGAGTAATAATCCAGGAAGAAACACCTCTTCATCTAATTATATCTTGACCAGCAATCATGAGAGCTAGACAAACACATCTGAAATCTCCAACAATTCTAGAGGAAGAGTGTATTTAGGGTATTCAACTTGGAAGGTTGCTGTCCCTTTTAACAGATATTGGCCTTAGACAACCCAAAAACAAAGCAAGTGCACTAATGGCCCTTAAGTGATGTCTATGAATGTTTTTGCAAACGTCTGCGTCTACTTAATGAAGTATAATTTAGTTAACTAGTTTAACTAGGAATGTAACTTAGCCCGAACCACTTGATGTATCAAAATGTAAAAAAAAATTATGCATCCTTTTAGCTATATTTTAGACCGCAAAATTAGTAATATATATAGGGGGGGGAGAAAATTTATTTTACAAACAAAACTAATAAAGCTATACGATAGCACACTGTATATAATGTTTCGAAATCAAATTAAGCTTATATGATTTTTAAAACAAGTAGTTATCTGACTACAACCTTTCATTGAGGTTTTTCAAATCACTTAAAAGAGTAATGGATAAGAATCCATTATATCTGCGCGAAAAACGTATTCATAGAACTAGGAATGATCATTCAACAAAAAACATGTAACTGAGACTTTGTTCCACATATACACACCTAAAAAGTTTTTTTAACTCATCGCATAGTACAGTTTTTATGGTACAGTTGAAGTTAGAGACAGACATTCAACATTTTAAAATTTTTTCCTTTCAGTTTACTTCAGTACAGATAGAAATTAACTTTTTCAAGTCAGATTTTAACAACAATTAGTATCTGTTTGGGTGCAAAGAGCAACACTTTCCTCTAATAAAGTTTTATAATTTAGAGTAAAAAATTAAGTTGCTCTTAGACTGGAAGGCAAATTTTTTTTTAATATTCCGTACGGAATCACGTCGGTGTCCGTCTGGGTGTCATACCCGATTTTTTTCGAAACTATCTGACATAGAAAATTGAAATTTGGCACTAATATAGGAATTGATGGCTCAATCAGAGCCGTCTAGTCTTGAAAGATAAATTTTGACTAAAGGGGTTAGCTTATAGAAGGAAGTGAAAAAAAAAATTCTAATGCCATCGTGGCGTGTCAAATGAAAACTTGTAAAAATATGAGTTCAAAAATATTTGATGTAATACTTGTACAAACTTTTCATCATATTACTTTAAAACAAGGGCGAAAAATAACTTTTCCCACCCCTATCTCGAAAAGTATTGATCAAAAAATTTTGCAAAAATTCTGGAATATTCTCCATAAAGGGCAGATTGAGTGAAAATTACCACGAGTGCATTACGTCTGATAACACAGCCACACAAAAAAAAGTTTATTACCATGAACCAAAATACACGGATCTAGTGTATTTTTTGACGCTGAATTCGAATTCGTAGTTAGAAAAAAATATTTATAGTGCCATTTTTTTTTTTTTTTTTGGTTAAAAACATCCCTTGAAATGGATAAAACTATAGTAATAATGTAATGACTTTTAATGAAGTGTGAAAAATGATATATATTTTATAGTCTAGAGAAGAGAATATGCATTCAAACCCCAGCAAGCTACTTCTATTATTTAAACCAAAATCCACCCTAACAGGGGGTAAAAGGTACCCCTAAAACTGAAATCACGCACAAGAGTATCTGGTGTGAAAAAAACTATGTCTTGACTATATGATGAACGTTTTCTTCGTGGAAAAATGTAAATTTAACCGGTCTATTCTTTGCATTACAATATTGCATTTGGCCAATCACAGATAAACTAAATTTCCATGATGACTAAGGGATAAGTACCGAGTACCGAGGCAACATAATTTTATTTTATTCTGGAATATTCTCCATAAAGGGCAGATTGAGTGAAAATTACCACGAGTGCATTACGTCTGATAACACAGCCACACAAAAAAAAGTTTATTACCATGAACCAAAATACACGGATCTAGTGTATTTTTTGACGCTGAATTCGAATTCGTAGTTAGAAAAAAATATTTATAGTGCCATTTTTTTTTTGGTTAAAAACATCCCTTGAAATGGAATAAAACTATAGTAATAATGTAATGACTTTTAATGAAGTGTGAAAAATGGTATATATTTTATAGTCTAGAGAAGAGAATATGCATTCAAACCCCAGCAAGGTACTTCTATTATTTAAACCAAAATCCACCCTAACAGGGGATAAAAGGTACCCCTAAAACTGAAATAACGCACAAGAGTATCTGGTGTAAAAAAAACTATGTGTCTTGACAATATGATGAACGTTTTCTTCGTGGAAAAATGTAAATTTAACCGGTCTAAGAGCTACGAAATATTCGGTGTAGTAATTATTCATATTCTTTGCAGTACAATATTGCATTTGGCCAATCACAGATAAAATAAATTTCCATGATGACTAAGGGATAAGTACCGAGTACTGAGGCAACATAATTTTATTTTATTCTGGAATATTCTCCATAAAGGGCAGATTGAGTGAAAATTACCACGAGTGCATTACGTCTGATAACACAGCCACACAAAAAAAAGTTTATTACCATGAACCAAAATACACGGATCTAGGTATTTTTTGACGCTGAATTCGAATTATTAGTTAGAAAAAAATATATTTATAGTGCCTTTTTTTTTTTTTGGTTAAAAACATCCCTTGAAATGGAATAAAACTACAGTAATAATGTAATGACTTTTAATGAAGTGTGAAAAATGGTATATATTTTATAGTCTAGAGAAGAGAATATGCATTCAAACCCCAGCAAGCTACTTCTATTATTTAAACCAAAATCTAGCCTAACAGGGGGTAAAAGGTACCCCTAAAACTGAAATAACGCACAAGAGTATCTGGTGTAAAAAAAACTATGTGTCTTGACAATATGATGAACGTTTTCTTAATGAGAAAAATGTAAATTTAACCGGTCTAAGAGCTACGAAATATTCGGTGTAGTAATTATTCATATTCTTTGCAGTACAATATTGCATTTGGCCAATCACAGATAAAATAAATTTCCATGATGACTAAGGGATAAGTACCGAGTACCGAGGCAACATAATTTTATTTTATTTGTTTATAATTAAACAAATATTTAAGTGGTAAATATTTGTTTCTAACTTTTACTATTAGATTCTAGATTGAGCTAGATTTATTTATTGGCTAGAAGCTATAACTATTATACATTATTGACATAAAAAAACGTGAAAATACATCTTGGATCTTAAGATATAAACATGTAAGGGACCTAATTAACTAGCCTTGGTAAGGATTTTGTTTTATTTTAAAGTCCGACTTGTACTTGGCCGGTTTTATTTTAAAGTTCCTGGAAACAATTTTCTCTTTTTCATATTGTGACAAGGAGAGGTTAAAGTTTAGGTTAACCATAATTGAGGTCAAAGTTACGTTTTAGAAAAACTGGATTAATAAGCGCAAGGACATGCAGTAATAATGCGATGAGCTGATGAGCATTAACACACTTGCCAAGTTTTTAAACTAATTTTGTAATTAATGTAATAATGCAAAATATTAATAGCTATTGCACTGATTTACTTTTTGCTGTATTAAGATATATATATAGATATATATATATATATATATATATATATATATATATATATATATATATATATATATATATATATACATATATATATAGGGATAAAAATCTCGCAACTATATACAGTAGCGTGCAAAAGTTTCCGGCCAATGACATTTCGTACCCTAATTTATTAAAAAAAAGATTAATGATTTTTAAGCATTATGAGAAATGATTATGAGATATAGAAAATAAAAAAATATAGTAAAAGAATAATATTTATGTGTTATGAATATATTTATTATTATTATTATTCCTATATTTATATGTGCAAAAGTTTCCGACCACTTTGTACGAGAAAAATTATTAGTGATTTAGACCTAAATTATATTTTTATGTTAATATTTTGTAGCCATACCCTTTGCAGCGATAACAGCCGCACAACGATGTGGCATTGACTCAATTAATCGATTAATACAAGCAGGTGAAATTTTATCCCATTCTTCCTTCAATAATTTGAATAACGCGGCTTTACTTGAATATGTATGCTTTCGAACTTGACGATCTCGCGTTTCCCATAAGTGTTCTATTGGGTTCAAGTCCGGTGATTGAGATGGCCCGCTTAAACCTATCACATTTGAAGCAGAAAACCTTTGTTTTAACAACTTGGATGTATGTTTGGGGTCATTTTTCTGCTGAAATATCCAATTCTGCGGCAATGTTTCTTCAGTATATGATAACAAACTGTTTTCTAAAATGTCCTTGTAAATATCAGCGTTCATATTTCCGTTGATCTCGATCAATGGACTGACTCCTTGTGCAGAGAAAATTCCCCAAACCATCATACTTCCTCCACCGTATTTTACAGTAAGAATTTGGTACCGAACATCATTTCTCGTACCAATAGGACGTCGTACATGTTCCAAAAAGATTAAATTTAGATTCGTCTGAAACCGCTACTTTTTTCCAATCTTTGATTGTCCAATTTAGGTGATCTTTGGCAAATTGTAATCGGGACTTCTTCTTGACATCCGCAGTTGATTTGCGTTTAATGATACGATCTACTTTTTTAGACGTTTTTCTTGGTCTTCCTCTACGCGGCGATGTTTTAAACCATATCCACAACGGTATTTTACCATAATATCGTTCACGGTTGATTTACCTATCGATAATAATGAAGCAATCTCACGAGAAGACTTTCCTTCTTTTGAAAATTTTATTACTCTCTTACGAATTTGGATTTGCTTATGCCGAGCCATGTTTATGCTCCCACGATCTTTTATGAACTAAATGTGAACATTCAACGCGCTATTATTCGTAAATACGTCTTTGAACGTTCTACTGCGTCGATGTATATTATATGGCCGAAAACTTTTGCACATATAAATATAAGAATAATAATAATAAATATATTCAGTCAGTCCACAAAGTCTCCATACACCTACTTTCTAAACTATTTTTCTGTTATGTTAAGCTAATTAACTGGAACTATGAGAAAACATGTTTAATTTAATATTTGAAACTTAACCAAAGAGGATTAGTATTGAAAACAACTACAGAAGATTTTATTTAGAGGTTACATCATTGTTATAAAAATGTAAACAAAATTAATGTAAAAAAAGCCTCCATACACTTAACAATTACCAATAATAGTTTAACGGAGTTTAACGGAAAATAACAACTTCGTTTAAACTAATATTTAGAGGGGACCGCCGTTGGCCTTGATAATCTCCTATAACTTTTTGTCATGCTAACAACCAGCTTTCTAGTAACTTCTGCTGGCATGTTCTCCCATTCGTTCAATATTCTGTTTTATAATTCTTCTCTATTTGAAATATTAGGTTAACGAAAGCGCTGTTTAAGTTTCTCCCATAAATGCTGGATGGGGTTAACATCGGGTGATTGCGAAAGTGTATGAACCTGCTGTCGCACATTGTGGATCATCCATTCTCGCACCAAGTTTGCGGTAAGTTTCGGATTATTTTCCTGTTGGAAAATGTATCTTTTTTTGAGTGCCAATTTTTGGACACTTCCTCTTAAGTTGGCTCCCAAAATGTTCAGATAAACATGCTGATCCATGGTACCATTAATAAAATGTAAATTTCCAATCCCTCCAGCGGACATGCATCCCCAAAGTAGAACACTGCCACCCCCTTGTTTCACCGTGGAACAAATGTTTTTAATATCGAATGCGGTATTCGTCGTTCTCCAAACTTTAGTTCTGTCATCAGACCCAAAAAGGTTAATTTTAGTTTCAGCACTAAAGATTACGGATTCCCAAAATTCAGGAGGTTTAGTAACGTATTCCCTAGCAAAAACTTACCGCTTTTTGCGATTAGCTTCCGAAATTAACGGCGTCTTCCTGGCTGCACACCCCTTATAGCCTGCCCTGTGTAAACAATTTCTCACTGTTTGTGAACAAACATTTTTCGAAAATAGTTCCCGTACTTCTTCTTTTAATTTTGGTGCACTTTTCTTACCATAGGATCTATAATTATTTGTCTAACAATACTGGCCTCTTCACGTGGAGTCAGTTTCTTGGGATGATAGGAGCGTGGTCGAATTTTATAGGGACCCGTTGATTTATAATGGTTTACAATGTACTGAACAGTAGCATGCGAATTTTTAACAATTTTTCCTATATTTCTGTACGATTTTCATCTTTCCACAAATCAATTAGGATCTTTCGAAATTGAGATGGAATTTCACAATTCCTCTAGCTCATTTTTAATACTACTTCAAAAAACTCACTGTAAGATTACTAGCAACAAGTGACAGATTTTAAAGTATGGCCGAAAATTATTCATTTGTTTTCAGTTTAGCGAGCAATAGATAGCTTGATAAAATGCGGCTGATTATAACGTGTTTTTTTCAATGCACTTCTTGAGTGTATGGAGACTTTTTGACATTAATTTTGTTTACATTTTTATAACAATGATGCAACTTCTAAATAAAATGTTCCGTAGTTATTTTTAACACTAATCCTCGTTGGTTAAGTTTCAAATATTAATTTAAACATATTTTCTCATAGTTCCAATTAATTAGTTAAACATAACAGAAAAGTAGCATAGAAGGCAGGTGGTATATGGAGACTTTTTGGACTGACTGTGTATATATATATATATATATATATATATATATATATATATATATATATATATATATATATATATATATATATATATATATATATATAATCACATTTTAACATTTTTAAGGCTTTTTGACAACGCGTTAACCCTACCTGCAATCCCTAACATTTGACTTACTTCCTATGAATTGTTATGTAGAAAGTGATCAAAAAACACTTGACGGTAACAGCCGTTTGTGTGTCACTGATACAATCGTTTGGCTATCGTGGCTTCTAGCTTCTTCTCTTAATCGCACTGTATGTTGCTTGTAAATAAATAAACATTTTGTTAAAGCAAAAACAGTACCGATTAATTTGTATATTTAATATCATCGTGAATCTCTAGCCCTATAGACCTTGTATGTAAGTGGAATAGAAGAATAAAAATACTAATACCAATCTGAACAATTTACCATAAGATATAAAAACCAATAGTAAAATCATACTTATTTTTACTGTTTTAAATGATGACATGGAGGATAATAATCTAAATTTATTATATAAATAATACGAGGGCCATTTTTTTTTCAACCTCTGATCGTGCCTGTAAACAGCCAATCGAGTGCTAGAAGGCAGGGATGCTCGGAGGGCGACTGCGCATCTCCTCCACTATAACTTCTGTCACTTACGCCATTTTGAGATTAATTGCAGGCACGTAAACATGGCTGATACGGTTGATTCTCCCGCCAACTCCGTGTTGAGTAGTGTAATTCGGTTTCTTCAAGCAGAAGGGAGTAGTTCAGCGGAAATTTATCGAAGAGTGAGCCGAGTATATAGTGAAAACTTTATGAGTGATGGTGCTGTGCGTGAATGATGCAGGGAATTTAAAGAAGATCGAACCGATGTTCACGATTCGGTTCACGGTTCGAAAGTCGTGGAAAAGGTTACCAATCAGCATCTTCTTGAACGATTCAATATTATTAGCGATCACCAATATGGCTTTCGTAAACATAGATCAACAGGAGATCTTCTGACTTATGTAACACATGTTTGGAACAACGCAATTGAACACTTTGGACAATCTCGAGGGTTGCTCTTGACATATCCAAGGCATTCGACCGTGTTTGGCACGATGGACTGTTGGCTAAGCTACGCTCTTGTGGTATGTCTGAAAAGTTCTGTTTGTGGCTCTCATGTTTCCTCAGAGAGCGTTCTTTACGAGTGGCGGTCGACGGATTTCTTTCAAACACCTTCACTATCAACGCCGGTGTGCCCCAAGGCTCCATACTGTCTCCTACTCTATTTCTCATTTACATTAACGATCTGCTGGAAAAAGACCGGGAATCCAATCTACGGCTTTGCAGATGACAGTACGCTTGTCTATTCATTCACTTTGAACGCTCGGACATCGGCTGCTCAAGCGAATATCCGCAGACAGCAAGAGGTCATTCAACTTAATAAAGACCTGGAGGAAATTCTATCTTGGGGTGAAAGTAACCAAGTGGAATTTAACGCTACAAAAACTCAGGCGGCAGTTTTTTTCTAAAAAAGTTAACGTTGTTGAATCCGACATAGTTATGTCGGGGCACTCCATTCCCCTAACATCGTCGCTCAATTTGTTGGGCGTTAATTTGGGAGCAAATATGTCCTGGCATGAACATGTTGCAGGCATAGCAAGGAGAGCTTCTCAAAAGTTGGGAATACTATGAACCAGAAAGCTTTACACTCCACAACAACTGTTAATTCTTTACAAAGCTCAAATTCGACCAACTATGGAATACTGCTCCCATGTTTGGGGCTCCGGTTCCAAACGTACACTGCATTTGTTGGATTCTGTTCAGAGAAAAGCTCTTCGTTTGATTGGAGACCCGGAACTGACCGGCGGCCTTGATTCGCTGGAACATCGAAGAACGGTTGGCGACTTGAGTCTGTTCTACAACTATTTTTATGGAAAGTGTTCGAAGGATGTAGCCCGCTTAATTCCTCCCAAAACGGTGCATGTTAGAAATACACGTCGCGCTGGTGCTTCACATCCGTGCAACGCTTTTCAAGCAGTCTTTTATATGGAGAACATCATCCCTTTGGAATAATTTGCCCAGCGCTGTATTTCCTACCGAGTACAATTTGCAGCGATTCAAGAAAAACGTGAATCGCTTTTTCAGCACACGTGCCGCTCCTGGAGCACTTTAGGGACTTCCCTGCAGCACGTGTGCTAGACCCATAAAAAAAAACGATGAGGGGGGACAAGGACGCAAGTCTGCAATAGAAGACATTGTTCAACGAGTTGACCAAGTGGTTCGAGAAAAGTGGCTAGGAGTGCAGAGCTTTCAGATTAATGAGCAGATCCAAAATCACGTTAAGGTCCATCTCAACTCACTGGCGGCAACATTCTATGAAGAGGGGATTGGAAAGCTCGTCCACAGATATGACAAAAGCCTCAATCGTCATGGTGATTATATAGAACAGTTACCATGTTTATACACAACTTTTGATAATGACACAGCCCAGGGCTGTGTTTCCCACCGAATACAATTTACAGCGATTCAAGAACAACGTGAATCGCTTTTTTCGCAAACGTGCCGCTCCTGCCGCTGCAGCACGTGTGCTAAACCCATAGAAAAAATTTAATTTGTTATTTACACTTGTTGACGTTGAAAAAAAAAAAAACAGCACTCGTATTTTAATTGATTAGTGACACATTTCCTTGTCTTTTATTTATTATAAAGGGTTGTCAAAAAATATTGAGCCTTTTTTTTCATTAGATTTAATGTCATATATCTCAGGTAATTTAAGTCGCATCGTTGTACTTAGTGTCAGTTGAAAGCTAACATTTGACAGTAGTAGACGTACCAAAACTGTTGGAATTCATTCAGAATTAACTTAGAGTGCCTTGAAAATGACTGAAATTTGTTTTTTGATAAAGAAACAAATGCTGCGCAGGCCTATGAAAGAACTTGTGCTGTTTATGGTCAAGGTACGTTATCAGAATCAACCAGCTAAAACTCGCTTTCATTTTGGAAATTTCGATGTCAAAGGTACTGGTCGACTAATAACAGAAATAGTTGATAGAAGCTTGGCAACAGTTGAGGAAGGTCTGCAAGTAAGAAGCCACCACATCGCCAAGGAACTAAACATCCACCATCAAACAGTTTTAAACCATTTGGAGAAAGCTGGCTACAAAAAGAAGCTCGATGTTTGGATGCCACATGGTTTGACATAAAAAAAATTACTCAATTGAATTTCGATCTGTGAATCGTTACAGAAACGTAACGAAATCGAGCCTTTTTTGAAGCGATTGATCACGGGTGATGAAAAGTGGATCATGTACGACAATAATATGCGGAAAAGATCGTGGTCGAAAAAGGAATGAAGCTCCATAAACGATGGCAGATTGAAGCCAAAAAAGGTGATGCTGTGTGTTTGGTGGAATTGGAAGGGAATTGTGCGTTATGGGCTGCTGCAGCAATTGACAAGATTGTAGCAAGCGACTGAAAATCGGCCAGAACTAGTTAACAGACAGAGTGTCGTCTTCCACCATGACAACGCCAGACCACACACATCTTTGATGACCTCGGCCAAAATTGACACATCCATCGTATAGCCTAGACCTTGCACCGTCAAACCACCATCTGTTTCGGTCTCTGCCGAATTCCCTGAATGGTGTTAAGCTAGTTTGAAAAGAAGTCTGTGAAAATCACTTGTCACAATTTTTTATTCAGAAACCACAGAAGTTCTACAGTGACGAGATTATGGTGTTGCCAAAGAAATGTCCGAGGGTCATCAAACAAAGCCACATATTTGATGTAATAAAGTTCTTTCGTCATGAAAATAACTACGGGAAACTACGATGGGGCCTTTCAGTAAATGGAAGGCGTATAAGAAACCTGAGGTAAGCTGATGACACTGCTATCTTCGCCGAAAACATCGACGACCTCGAGCGTATCATGCTACAATTACAGCGGGAAAGCGAGTTGCTAGGACTACGGATAAATCAATATAAAACCAAGGCTATGATCATAGACAGAGCCATCAATAACCAACCCAATATCACGAAAGTTTTCAACTGTGAAGTTGTTGATAAATTTACATATCTGGGCTCTTTAATGACAAATTCTAGAAGTGGTGAGCTAGAAATATGCCGAAGGATAGAGATTGCCCGTCATGCTGTAGTGAAACCAAAAAAAATTTGGCGTGATCGCAATACGTCTAAAACAACAAAAATTCGGCTCTCACATTCTCTAGTTTTTTTCTTTTTTACCATTCCCAAGAGACATGGACGCTTAAATAAATGGATCGCTTAAGATTCAAGGCGTTTGAGATGTGGTGTTATCGTATGGACAGCGCACAGAACCAATATTTCGATTCTGGGAGAACTAGGAATAGCTAAAAGAATATCTGACATCATTCATGAAAAAATTTTGCCATACTTTGCCGACATAACTAGGCGGAATAACGATAGCTGCTACTCATAGAAGGAAAAGTAAACGGCCGTAGATCCAGAGGCCGGTCTCCACGTCGCTGGTCGGATCTGGATTCGGAAGCTAACCGGAGTTGGAGTGCATGATGCAGTTCATCTTGCTGACGATAGAAACCAGTGGAAGGACTTGGTATCTCTGGCAGTCACCATACCTCTGCTAAGAGGTTCGGACTGAGAAGAAAGGAAAGTTTTTTTAAGACATAAAAAGTATTGTCTCAATCTAGACTTTTAAAGGCTTAATACTTTTTCAGCAACGTAATAATAAAAAAAGAGATATTCTCGTCTTATTTATTAAAAATGCTAAAAATTGAATTTATAAGAACCATAATCACAATATGTCCACACGATCTCAAGTACCACGATTTTCGGATGTTGTACTTTCTTTGTTTTCTAAGCACAACATTTTTTGGCCATTAAACTCTTATCGTGATGGTAAAATATAGTAAAGCCTTTGTTCTTCAAAATAAATAAATTGTAAATCCTAATTTTGCATAAATACCGAAGCACATTCTTTTACTAATCTCACGCCCACATCTAATTTATTAAAAGCACTTATTTTGCAATTAAAATTAAACTGTTGTTTTATCTACGTTAGACATTAAATACGAAAGTAAACAAAGGCTTAATTTTACTTTTAGTGTTTCCTTTTTTAATCTGTCTGGTCAAGTTTTTTCTAATAAGGTTTCTGTGCTTTTTATAGAAACCACAGAATGGATAACAATTAGAAATTTCAGTTTCTGATAATAAACGCAATGTATTTAAAGTAAATCCCAAGATATAAGATCCTGCCTCTTTGCTTTTTCAATGGGGCAATAAACGACCCTATTAAAGTTTTGTGCATAGTTGCCAGGTATTAGGATAAATATATTTTTATTTTACCTGCTTTGTATGCCACCCTCACTTGCACCTGGAATCATATTGGATCTATTTTTGCCTATATATTTACTGCCTGGCAACCCGGTTTAGAGCCCTTTAAGTATTTGATAATATAGGCCTAATGACCACAGGTCCCCATTAGGATTTGAAAGATACTTTTTATTATTTTTATTTTTAATTTACAACGTAACGGTTCTATTTTAATTATGTGGCGTCCATGGGAAAATTGCAATAGTGGCTATTGCAAGAGAAAGCATTTATCACTTGACGCTAAACAAATAGTGAAAAATGTTTACGAAAGTTTGGTAAAAAGAAATTTGCATAAATAAAGTGCTTTGCAAGAAACCAGGGAACTAACAAAAACCCCAATTTCTACGATTAAGGGTATTGTAAGAACACCATCACTCAGGAACAGGAAAAAACGGAAAGATTTTCAAATGCATCATGTAGATGATTGTGAAAAAGACGTCATCAGGAGAGAAATATATTCTATGTATGAAGAGCAGTTGGTGCCGACAGTAGACAAAATAAAATTAAGAGTGGTGCAGGACGGTACCAATATACATTGTGGCCGATCAACCTTTCACAGAAAGAGTGGAATTCACGTTCCGAAAAATCAATAAAAGGCAAGTAGTGATGGAGTCGCAAAGATTACGAATCTTGTGACATACTTATTTACAAGAATTAAAAAGTATCGATCCGAGAATTGGCCAAAAATTTACCTTGACGAAACATGGTTAGATACCCATGACACTGTGCAAAAAAGGTGGGTTGACAGCAGTACAGAATGTCAGACTAACGCACCTTCAAATAAAGGTAAATGAATAACCATTTTGTATGCTGGATCTGAAAAGGGCTGGGTTTCAAATTGTCTATTATTATCTGCAAAAAACATAACAGATTCTAGTATGGACTATTACGAAAACACGACCGCAGAACTTTTTGAAAATTGGTTTCAAAATTCCCTTTTGCCAAATGTTCCCGACCAGAGTGTTACAGTTATGGACAATGCAAGTTACTATAGTCGCCTACTAAATAAGGTTCCTAATGCAGCCAACACCAAATCGGAAATACAGGAATGTATGTTAGAAAATGACATTTATTTTGACTTTAATTATAAAAAAAAGTGATCGTTTGGAAGTTTTGAAAGATTATAAATTGAAAAAGAAATATGTTTGTGATAGTATGGCTGAGAAAATGGGACACACTGTTTTGCGGCTTCCTCCGTATTATTGTCTATTTAATCCAATTGAATATATTTGGCATCAAGTTAAATCAAAAATAAGGGCACAAAATGTTTCTCCTACTTTAAGCGTGTCAGTGGTTGAATTAGTAAAAAAAGTTACAAATGATATACCTTGTAAAAGTTCAGTATGCTGTTAAAGTTGAAGAATCACAAATTTTTAGGTTAATAATATAAAACCACTGATAATTACCTCAGCTGATGACAGTGATAGTTAAACCGAATTAGGCTTAAGTTAAAATATATTTTTATTTATACAATATGTCCCCTCTTGTAAACCCCATTCATTCAAACTGTATATTTGTACTTCTTATCCATTTGTTTTTACAAGCATCTATAAATAAACATCTCCAAAAACACTTATAATTTTATTTATTTGCATTAATGAATAAAATTCTATCATAAACAAAAGGTCAAAATTTTTATATTGCCCACTTACAACGGCAAAAATCAAGATCTTATATTTTGGGACAGGCTATAACATCAAATTTTCAAAATTTAATAGCCATACATTACAACCGTAAGAGCTGAGCTAAGCTGGTCTTGGATCAATTTTAGGAGTATGGCCTATGAAATATACAAAACAATTTTATTAGCGGCCGGCCCAGTAATAAACGTAACGAAAAATTTCTTGACGTACGAGCGTGGATTGATAAGTCTCGCAAATTTCTACAAGATGGCAGAAAATTTTGCTAAGCTTCGGTGGCCGTCTGTCTGTCACACCTGATTTTCTCGGAAACTATTTGACATAGAAAGTTGAAATTTGGCACGAATATAGCAATTGATGGCCCAATCAAAGCCATGTAGTTTTGAAAGTTAAATTTTGACTTAAGGGGTTAGTTTTACGGGCTAAAATCGGAAGTGAAAAAAAATTTCACCAGATCATCGAGTGGGGGTGTCAAATGAAAGGTTGTGAAAATACGAGTTCAAAAATATATATGATGTAATACTTGCCCACACTTTTCTTTGTATGAATTTTAAAAGACTGGCTAAAGACCCTTATTAACCGACCTTACCTCGAAAAGTATTGATCAAAAAATGTTGTACAAATTCTAGAATAATCTCCATAAAGTGTAGGTTGAGCGAAAAATATCACGAGTGCATTAAGTTTGATAATTTATCTGCTATTAAAAAAACTAGTTGCTAAAATGGAAAGGTTTATTTCGTCGAAAGTTGCGAATTGAACTGCGAGTGATAGCTACTGCTTTAAGCATTAGGTACTGAGTGAAAATAATTTTATTTTGTTTGTTTAAACGTAAACAAATATTTAGGTAGCAAATATTTGTTTTAAACTTTTACCAGATTGAATTAAATTTATTTATTGGTTATTAGGTAGCTAAGATGCTATAATTATTATACATTGCTGACTAAGGAAAAAAACGTGAAAATACATATTGGAGTTTAAGGTATATACATATCAGGAACTTTCTGTCTTATTCTGGTTGGTCCGATTATCTTGCTGAGTAAGTCTCTGATTAGACATGTTTGTAACCTGGGGGCTATCAATTCTTTTATTGGGATGTGTTTTGTTTAGCCACTGATCATTTTATACGAGTATCTCCGTAACAAAATATTTTATTTTAAAGGCAATCACAGTACGGAACACTAATTGAGGCCTTGTGCAACTTGCACTTGACGGGTTTTTGTAACGGTTGTGTTTCAAACAGATGAAACGAGCAGCGGTTTGTTAGCACCATGAAGCAGTAGTGGCTTTTTCCACCATGAAGCAGTAGTGGCTTTTTTCCACCATGAAGCAGTAAAGGCTTTGTTCCGCCAGTCGGCCGTAGTGGCTTTCTTCTCCAGCACGCCAGAGTGTTTTTTTCTCAGTGATGTAGTAGTGCAGAAATGGTTTCTAGCTCTCAAGTTCAAGGCCTTTTTCCTTTCTTGAAATATCCTGCTCATCCTCAGGCATTTCGGGTCAAAAAGTGTTATGACAATATTTTTATGAAAATCTCAATAGGAGAGGCCAAGTAACTTATGGAAAACCCACGAGGAGAAACCAATCCGTAAGTCATAAGCACACCAGTCTACAAGTACGTTTCCAACGACTACTCAACATGTGTAATTCGCGGAGTTAATTTCACGAACTTTTTATATCGTGTTTTATCAAGCCTTTTATTAAAAACTTAATAATCCTAATTTAAAAACTCTACGCCATAGTGTACACTCTTCTAGCCTAAGGGGTTTTTATTTAGTAATGTAATTTTAAGTGTGTAATAAAGGCAGGAATTTTTATTTTGTTAATATACCCTTTTTTATTTAAATGTGTAGTGTCTCACTAAACTCCTGCTCTTTCTTTCAGGACGCAACGGTTGTACGTAAATTAATTTTATTTCAACAACTAAATAACTCTTCAGTATTTTTTTCATTTTTTGAGCTGAACTTAGATTCTTTTTATTCTAAAATGAGCGGTGCCTAAAAACTGTACAACCAAATTTTAAACAACTATAGAGATTATTTTCAAAAGGCGTACAAAAATTACCTCGATGTTCATGTACTCTACCAGTAAAAAAAAGAGCTAGTTGATATCTTAATTCTGTCTTCTATTAGTATTAATATCAACTCAATCCATTCTCAAAATTAAGATATACATAAGGGGCAAATAACGGCTTCTATTTAATAAATAAAATATTTATTAAATAGCGCTCCAATGTGAAGCCATAAAAAACGGCCCCGCTTCCAGACGGTATAAGGTTTCTTCTGAAGAAATGGTCGATAAAATTCATGGTATCGAGATGGAGATTGCTGATAGGCATGATAGGCATCTCATATGGACGGGGACATAATATCCTGCATGATGTTCTAAAAATGAAAAAGATCAGCGAGCAATGGATGCCACGTTTGTTGACTCCAGCCCAAAAATGCACGTGGAAGGACATTTCAAAATGGTATTTGGAAAGTTAAAGCGTAATCTGAAGGACTTCAGGCGTCGTTTTGTGACTATAGACGAAACGTGGATCCACCATTACACCACGAAGACAAACGACAGTCAAAAAAGTGGGTTAACGAAACCAAACCAAAAATAAACGAAAACATTGTTATTGGCTGAAAAAGTCATGGCAACTGTTTTTTGGGACTCACAGACCATCATTATGATTGACTGTTTAGGAAAGGGGTAAGACAGTGACTGTCATTTATTATGCAACGTTATTGGACTAGTTACAGAGCCAATGGAAGCAGAAGTGACCAAGGCAAGTGCGTAAAAAAGTACTCCTTCACTAGGACAATGCGCCTACTCACACATCGGCAGTGCACGAGCTGGACTTCGAAATAGTGACTTTTTTTCTTTTATAATCTCAAAAATAATCAGCCAAGTGAAAGTCGGACTTGCGAAATTAGTGTTCCGTACGCTGATTGCTTTTAAAATAAAATTTTTTCTTACGGAGGTATAAAATGAGTAATGACTTCCCAAAACAGACCCTAAATGAGTTTTCAACAAAATTTGTGTCCGGACTTCGTTGAAAACTGTTGGCATTGAAATTTTTGTTTTTCTTTATATACCAGATAAATTATTAAAAGTAACGCATTCGTGATAATTTTCGTTTAATCTACACCCTGTGGAGAATATTCCAGAATTTTTTGATCATTACTTTTCGAGGGGGACAGCGATTTTTGGCAATTTTTTAAAAATAATAAAAAGAAAAGTGTGCGCAAGTACTACACTATATATATTTTTGAACTCGGGTTTTCACAAGCTTTCATTTGACACCCCACTCGATGACCTGGTAAACTTTTTTTCACTTCCGATTTCACCCCCTAAAACTAGCCCTTTTAGTCAAAATTTAACTTTCAAAACTACACGGTTCTGGTGGGCAATCAATTCCTATGTTAGTGTCAATTTTCAATTTTCTATGTCAAAAACTTTCGGAGAAAATCAGAAGTGACAGACGGACAGACAGACACCGAAATGATCTTATAAGTGTTACGTACGGAACACTTAAAATTGGCTTGGGGGAAGAAATTTTTGTCGAATGGAGAGGTTATCTGTGCAGTAAACGCATAGTTCGAAATAATTTTTTTTTCTAAGGGAATAAAAAAAATTGGAATCCCGCTAGACCAAACGTATAGAGCTTTATGGAGATTATGTTGAGAAATAAATTTTTATTTTTGCAAAAACATGTTATTTATTTTGTTTTTTTCTAAGACTTTTCAATCCACTCTGGTATGTTTACAATAAATTTACTCATAATAAGAACCATGGTGCAGTTCAAATAGTTTATAACCGTCATGTAGCATTACTAACTGAGGTTTGAATTCTTCAAATCAGGAAGGGGCATTCTTATGAGGCAAAGATGGAAATAAGATCTGGGAAGGAACTGTAGATCATTAACCTATAAGTCTTATGTTTTGGTTAAGTTATGGCTTTAATAATTTAGTTCAAGTTAGTAAGTTGATGCAGACAAGTCAATTATTCAACTTTACAGAAAAAAAACTCTTAACAACGTATATGAACTGAAGGTAATCAAAAACTTACAACTTACAGAGTATTTATCAAAACTGTCTTCAACTAAAAATTTATCAAATTATGTTTCCAACTAAAAATATATTTGATCCAAAAGAGAAAACGCATTAATTAATTAAAAAAAAAAAATTTCAACCAAACAATTATCGGTATTAATGTGTGCATTAAGTTAATTAAATGTATTTGTTACGTGATTACCATAATTAATCTTAAAGAACAAATAAATTATTGCTAGTATATCTACAAGTATTATCTTAGTTTCTTAAATTACAAAAAACAATATATTTTTTAATTTGGTTTGATAATAAAAAAAAACATTGTAACCGTTATTATCATTATTTAGATTAAAAGTGCAAAAAATCATCTTAATCCCCCCAATCGCCAATATCCCGTTATTTTTAAACACATCATGAATGAAAAACAAAGACATATACATATAAATTACAAGCTAGCGATAGCAAACTGTGTATGTCAAATTTGAACCTGTTTAACATGTATAATCAATCATATTATACAGGCGCCAAATAATACTGAGTCAGATTAACGATAACAGAGGCGTAACTTGTACGTATGTGTACATTTGAACCAACCTGAAAAAAAACTATAACACTTAAAGCTTCATCTGTACAAGGTGAGTTAACGATAGAGTAAAGTTCATTATCTCATTTGTTTCGGGAATGGCGAAAAAATGTTAAATACAATAGTTTTAGGGAATGTTAAGGTGCACAGTTTAAAATTATTTTTGAGTATACAGGGTACTTTAAAAAAGTGTGGCCGATATAACATGAAACATTAAATGGAGCATACTGTTTTCTAATTTACTTTTAAATTTTGCGTAAAATTTTATAGCTTTTTTATTAATAGTGTCATATACCTAAAACTAGTAGTTTTTCTGATATTTCATTTTTTTTTTAAAAAAAACACTAGTTTTCAGTTTAGTAAAAAATTGCCAGTAGCGCCATTGTTTCTGAAGGTGGAATACTCATAATTGGTACGAGCGTTCTATAGAGATAAAAAAAGAGATATATCTAAAGAAATTTAAGTTAGATGCTACAGGGTGTTCAAAATAAATTTATGCATTTCGACTATTTTAAATTGAAAAAACTCAAATTTTTTAAACGGCACACCCTGTATATTATTATTTTTTCTGATAAATTTTACAAAACCCTCCAACGTTTATTAAGTATGTCATATACCTATTTCTAATAGGTATATGAATTTTTACCCTTGTTTTTAATACACTTACGCTATAACATCATAGTTGCCAAGACAAAACAAAAATGTAGGCATTGTCAAATTTTGACATGTCTATTAAACAAGTAAAAGTAGTTTAATTTGTTGTAGTAAATGACGTACGGTAATAGTTATGGATTTCCCTAAAAATGAATTAATTGATATGGTTTATATACTGGGCAAGGCGGGAAAAAATTGTCTTTTGACAGTAAGGCTTTACGGAGCGAAGTACCCTAACAGACGTATACCATCTAGAAAATCTTTTCAGTGCTTAATGGAATGGTTTGATGGTAGTGGTAACGAAACGGAAAGTAGTAAACCAGAATGCTAACAAAGAAGAAGAAGAAATGAAGATTTTACTTAATGTTGAAGATAATCTCCAGGTCAGCAGCCGTCAACCAGCTGACTTATCTGACATATCCCAATCTACGGCTAATCGCACCACGAGAAAATACAAGTATCATCCCTTTCATATGGAACTACACCAATAACTTGAAGACCGTGATTTTGAAGGACGAGTAAACTTTTATACCACCATGAATGGAATAACAGAGGCCGATCCAAATCTTTTATCCAAAAAAATAATGTTTTCTGATGAATTTTCCAATTATTGGTCCATATTTTTTCCGCGAACTGCTCAACGGGCCTAGATATCTAAATTTTTTGCAAAACGAATTACCCCAGCTTCTTAAAGAAGTTGATAACTTTGAAAGGGAACAAATGTGGATTCTACAAGACGGAGCTCCTGCTCATTACCACCGGGAATTTCGGGAATTTTTAAACGATTGTTATCTACAAAAATGGATCGGTAGGGATGGATTCATTCAGTGGCCCCCTCGATCATGTGACTTAACACCTTTAGACTTCTTTTTGTGGGGCTACATTAAAGATTGTGTTTATGTGAACCCCCCTACAACACCAGTAGATATGGAAAATAACGCCCTTATGCTAAGGAAAGTGAAAGAAAATATAGTAAAACGACAAAACATGTGTATTCAAGTAGACGGGCATATTTTTGAACATTTATTACGTCATAATAATTAATCATTAGATAAGTTAAACTATATTAAAATTATTATTAACTATTTGTTTATGTTTTCACAATAGCGTAAGTGTATTAAAAACAAGGGTAAAAATTGAAAAATTCAAAATAAATCGATAACTATTAGAAATGGGTATATGATATACTTAATAAAAGTTGGAGGGTTTTGTAAAATCTATCAGAAAAAATAATAATATACAGGGTGTGCCATTTAAAAAATTTGAGGTTTTTCAATTTTCTCAAATTTCTTTATAGATATATATATATATATATATATATATATATATATATATATATATATATATATATATATTTTCATCTCTATAGAACGCTCGTACCAATTATGAGTATTCCACCTTCAGAAACAATGGCGCTACTGGCAATTTTTTACAAAACTGAAAACTAAAATTTTTAAAAAAAAATTGAAGTATTAAAAAAACTACTAGGTTTAGGTAATAACATTATTAATAAAAAGTTTTACGCAGAATTTAAAAATAAATTAGAAAATAGGATGTTCCATTTAAAAAAAACATATGTTATATCGGCCACACTTTTTTGAAGGACCCTGTATACTTAAAAATAATTTTAAACTGTGCACATTAACATTTCCTAAAACTATTGTATTTAACATTTTTTTCGTCATTCCCGAAACAAATGAGATAACCTGAACTTTATTCTATCGTTGACTCACCCTGTGATTCTTATTAGCATTATTTACTATACTTAAAGGTTCCTTCTTCTGATCAGTGTATATTGAATTTAGAACTACTAGTTGTCTGCGACTATACAAGAAAATCTAAAACAAGAATTACATAATAAGACTTTGGACCGGTAGGGAACTTAATAGACTTTAATGAGTTCAAAAATGATTTTTATGTTATCAGCTTAATAACAAATAATAACCAATTTTCTCGCCCTGTACCGCAAAGCATCATAACTTTAGTTTGCTTACTGGTGATCGTCAATTTAAACCTCTAAAAATTAGACTAGTTTTAAAGTTGTACATTTTTAGTTAAAGATAACCGACGAAATATCTTAGTAATAAGACAAGTATGACACTATCTCGCCGAAGCTTTTCAGATACGCTTTAGAGGACATCCTTAAACAACTGGATTGAGAGATCACTTGCAGACGATGTCGTTTAGATCGGTAACAGCTTACAGGAGTTACAGGAAATGGTCCAAGAGCTAAAAGCAGCTTCAGAAAAAATTGGACTAACTATGAATTTCACAAAAAATAAAATTCTGACTCCCGATGTAACGCCAATCTACGTTGGCGGCAACAAAATAAAGTGGAAGAATAGGTCTATCTGGATCGTGGAATAAGACTGGACAAGAAGAACCAGAATGCCGAATTGAACCGAAGGATTAAAATGACATGGGCAGCCACTGGAAATCTAAGTCAACGTCCTGAAAAGTTCTGATATCCTGATTAATTTGAACACTAAAGTTCTTAACGTATGCATCCTTGCTGCAATGACGTATGGGCTGAAAACAGTACTGAAACAGTTCGAACTAGCCAACGAGCATTAGAACGAATCATGTTGGGAGTAACGCTTAGAGTCCACTTGCGAAACGAGGAGATATGTCTAAGAACAAAGGTAGAGGATGTAATAAACATTGCTAGACAAGAGTTGGATAGGAAATGGTAGAAACAGATAATACAGTAAACTCCTAGAAGACACAGGATCGATGACATAAAACAACAGGTCGTTAGAAACTGGCACCAGATAACCAAGGATAGATAGAGGAAAAGACGAAAGGGGCCTACGTCCAGGAGTGGATTTCAAGGGGCTGGTGAAAGAAGACAGAAGAAGTCATTTTTACTAAAATAGGCAGTTTACGTTCAGTGTACCGTCAGCCGTCATTTCCTTGCTTTCAATAACATCAAAATGAGAAGCATGATTTGTAAACTTACACGTTACCTACACTTAAGATAGATGAAAGCAAGATGAAGATAAGTAGGAGTATTAAGTGGAGCTTTACGCTTAACTTGTGTAAATAAGCAACATAAAGAGTATGAGGGCTTGACTTGAATGACTACGTGAGTTGAAGAGAGATTGAAAACTTAATAGTTGTGATATACGACTTGTCGCTCCAGTGTACTGTAGTATTTTCAAAATTATCTTGAATTTTCCACGCCACTGCATGGATTCAGTAAACCTGCCATTGGCCCCTAAGTACTAAAACACATTTAACAATAATATAATGTTATCGTGTTTTAATTATTACCTAGAACTTAATAACCAGGATAACAATAATTTCGAATATGGTCAACAGCACAATTCAATTTAAGATGCCAGTTATTTACAAGCATTAAATCACCAGAAAAATTCAATAAACAGAGTGGATTTTTTCAAATAAATAGCAAACAAACTGAAACAGAATATGAAATTTAACATCTATTAAAAGATATTAATTAATTTGCAACACTTATTTTATGTAACAAACAGATTCTGTACAAAAAAACGTCCAAAGAAGCACTTCTTTTTTTTATTTATCCTCGCGCGGCTTATTTTATTGCCGCTTGCCAGCACAATTATTATTTTTTTATTTGCAAATCTATTCAAGTGACGACACAATACCCAGGCAGACAGGCGGAATCGAACCGCCGACCGCTTGATTCACAGTAGGCTTCCCTACCTACTGCGCCAGCGGTCCTCCCCAAAGAAGCACTTAAAAATTGAGGAAAACAGTATTTCTTATTAGTGTTCCGTACGGAACACTTTTGAGATCACTACTATGTCCGTCTGTCAGTCTGTTATACCCGATTTTCTCGGAAACTATTTGATCAAGAAAGTTCAAAGTTGGCACAAATATAGGAACTGAACACCCAATCAGAGCCGTGTGGTATTGAAAGTTACATTTTGACTTAGGGGGTTAGTTTTGGAGGTGAAATTGAAAGTGAAAAACAAAATTTTTTACTAGGTGATCGAGGGGGGTGTCAAATGAAAGCTTGTGAAAACTTGAGTCCAAAATATATATGATGGCATACTTCCGCACGTTTTTCTTTGTATTATTTTGAAAAAATGGCCAAAAATCTTTGTCCTCTCATCTTATCTCAAAAAGTAATGATAAAAAATTTTGAAAAAAGTCTGGAATAGTCTAAATAAAGTGTAGCTTGAGCGAAAATTATCACGAGTGCATTACGTTTGATAATTTTTCTTGTATAAAAAAAACTACGTGACATGACAGAATGGTGAAAGTTTGGAAAGTTGGGAGTTTAACTGGGACTTAGAGCTACGAAATATCAATAAGTATTCGGTGTAATCAGTAATATCAAGATGACTGTTGATCAACGGATAGGTACCAAAGACAAAATAATTTTATTTTATCTGTTTATAATTAAACAAATATTTAGGTAGTAAATATTTATTTTAAACTTTTATTACTAGATTCTAGATTGAACTATATTCATTTATTGGCTATTAAGTAGCTAATTTTTATTTTAAAGGTAATCACGGTACGGAACACTAACTGCGCAAGTCCAATTTCATTTGACAGGTTTTTTTTTTATTACATGCCCTTAGCTTTTTATAGCCAGATTAGCATGTGACGGTGTAATGTAAAAATTATAATATAGTAAGCTTAGTTCTCTTTACATAAAAAATGAAAATGAGTCAATGGAAAAACCATTTGAGATATCGGCCGTGTAAAATGATTTTTCCAAAGCTTATGATAATGTAAACTTCTAATAAAGTTTGAAATTTCTGCATACATGGTAAACTTTTCCGACCCTTGGAAAGTTATTTGAAAGACAGGTTACCGAATATTGGTATTAATGATGTAGAAGGGTTTCTACTATATTTTTAGAAATTGATGAATTAGATTCAGAAGCAGTGTACTCATTTTTATATTCTCCATTAATCATGGACTTGATTCAAATTAAAATTAATATTATTAATTCATTTGACATGCTTGTATATAATTTTAGTTAGTTAAACAAAATTCTGGTTTTGGGTGAGCTGCAGTTAAGACGTGTTAAGGTGTGTAGAAGTGACTTTCAAGCGGACCATCTTTCATATCTATAAAATGTCTCGGATGTTAATAAATTACAAAAAAAATTCTGAGTATTGAAATATTAATAAACGTTCATTTCTTTTTTGTTTAAAAAAAGATAATAATTATTTGTTAAGTAAACAAATTAATATTCTAAAGCAAATTAAAAAGCATTACACGTTAGTATTTATTTCAAAATCTCCAAATACACCAGACAATGTAATCCTTAGTCTACGATTCAGCGTTTTAGTTACGACAGCATTGGAAAAGCCTTTGAGCGTTAGGTTATTTGGGTCCACAACAACCACGCTGAGAAAGATATATGATAATCTCCTATGGCGTCAGAAGACGAAAGGACAATTTTTACCTGAAGGTCTTAAATTTCTACTTTAATAGACTACAGCCTCAGAGTTTTATTACCTGAATTTAATAAGATTTATTTTGTTTATATGGATCAAAAAGTTTTCAACGTCAGACATTACTTTTAGACCTTTCATATTGAATGATTTATTAATTGTTGTTTGTTATATCACATTTTACAAACTACTAAAGCTAATGTATATATATATATATATATATATATATATATATATATATATATATATATATATATATATATATATTTTTTATAGAGTGGGTCGAAAATTTTTTATTTTTTATGAATAACAACTGGTCGAAATTTTATTGAATTTGAGCGACATCTATGGCTTGAAACCTAACCTTAAATAGATTATATTAGATATCGAAGAAAAACTTAAGAAATTATAAAATTCTACTTAAGGGGTTACACCACCCTGAGATTTTCAAAAAATCGAATTATTTTTTTTTTTGGTTTGATAAATTGTTTATACTTTTAAGAATATTTTAACCGTATAACCATTTAAAATTCAAATTATTTCCGAAGTTATAGTAATTAGAAGTGACCGCGGCAGAGAGTCGGCCCGAAACTCAGGTAGCGATCGGACCGACACGAGCGGTCAAAGCCTTGACAAAGGGTATTGTTCTTTTAGTCAGTCCTTTATAACAATAATTCCTTTGGGGAATTTTGGAAGGTAAAGTCTAAACGCTGTCATTTGGTCTATGGCTCCAAAAGTGCATTACAGTGGCACAAAAATTGTTGAGATTGCATCTTATATTGCAGCTAGTATATTTAATGATGGACATATTAGTGTATTACAAATGATGCAATTATTAAATCTTGTAATTGGCCCAAGCGCGTTGCGATTTACCGAGAACTTGGATTCTCAACGAATATCTATAGCCGACATAAGAGCTCAACAGGAGACTAAAGAGGCCAGGAAATTGAAAAGAGCTGCTCAAAAGGAGTCGGAGGACATCGCGGAGACCTCATGTACGGTCCAGGAATCGCAGATTGAAGGTAATTTAAAAAAAATATTTGGTTTTAAGACGCTAACGCCGTACTGATTTTTCTATTGCATTTTTTTCGAAATTACTTTTTTCAAACTGGTGTACAAGATATCTTAAGATCTATTTAACCGATTTTGTTAAAATTTACAACACTTATTCTTTATAATACTATCTAAGATGTAGCATAGGATTTTTTTGATTAGGTGCTACGTTCATAAGTTATAAATTTTTTAAACTCAAAATTTTCATAAAAATCTGAGTTTTTTTTTTCAAACAGCTGTTATTTGTACAAAAAAATTTTAAAATTTCTTTTTCCTATCCTACATTTTAGCTATTACCTTTCTAAATAAGAAAAAATTATTTTTTATTTTTCAGACGATGCCTGACAGAAAATAAGTACACCATCAGCAAGCATTTTCAAAAGAGGGTCCTCCTTGATGGCTGATATCTCCGTCATTTTTTAATTTTTTTTATTCCTTATTATTTCAAATTATTCATAAAACTGTGTAAAAGAAAAATTATTTTTTATATATTTAATAGCTGCGCCAATTTTTTTTTTATTTTCATACCTATTTTTCCGAGCGCCAAGGTGATTTAACTCCTTAATATAAATATTATAAAAAATTCTTACAGACCTAGACTTGAAACTAAAAACTCGAAAAACTTAACCTAAAATGATTGAAAATGAAGAACGTACGTCACAGACATTAAGTAATTTTTTACCCGTAAGTTTTTCATTTTCAATCTTTCTAGGTTAAGTTTTATGAGTTTTTAGTTTCAAGTCTAGGTCTGTAAAATTTTTTTTATAATATTTATAACATAATTAAGCAGACTTTCATATTTTCTTAAGTTTTTCTTCGATATTTAAAGAATAATTCTATTAGGGTTCGAGCCATAGATGTCGCTCGAATCCAATAAAATTTGGACCAGTTGTTATTCACAAAAAATAAAATTTTTTCAGGTGGTAACTTTAAAAAAAAAAATTTCTACCCACCCTAATATATATATATATATATATATATATATATATATATATATATATATATATATATATATATATATAATAATAGAGTATATTAAAGACATTATATATGTGAACTAAGTATATTATTCATGAAATCGTTTCCCACCAAATCAATCATCCACAAAAAATTTCAATGAGTGTAGTAAGGACAAGTAGAAAAGACGGAGAAAATAACAGCTATGCCTTATGTAAAAAGTTATCTTAATCCGTTTCCGTGCAATACCACTAACAAAACGTTTGTTGTCGTGTAGTAAAAAATGCCCGGATGCGTATCCATTTTGCCATTTATACTTATTAATTTTACTGTCTGATTATATTTTGTTATTTATAACATATAATAGTACAAATTTAGAACATATTCATTTATAACATATAATAGTACAAATTTAGAACATATTCAACTGTTTCTTATAAATATAATGCTATTTACTTTCTTTTCTATTACCTAAAATGATATTGAGGGAGCCAGCGAACCAAGAAATTAATTATATTTTAAAAGTCCGACAACACATTTGATAGCCAGTTTTCTGGACAGGTTAGATATGTGATTGCGTTTTAATGTACATATGTGGAGAATTTACATGTATATATATGTGTGTGTATGTATGTATGTATGTACATGTATGTATGTATGTATGTATGTATGTATGTATGTATGTATGTATATATATATATATATATATATATATATATATATATATATATATATATATATATATATATATATATATATATATATATATGGTGCGATCCAAAAGTTCCCAGACTAACGCTATATGACAAGAACGCGAAATAGTATCGACTCGCGCCTATAGGTACATCTCTAATAACGCTCCGTGACAAGTTTCAGGTTGCTAGTTTGCGCAGGTTGATCTGTATCCACATTTGCCTTAATGTCTAATTGTGACTCTGCGATTTTACAGAGAGCAACGCGTGAATGTTAAATTTTGTTTTAAACTGTTAATGAAACGGATGAAATGATTTTCAATTGCAACCACGCCTGAAATTATCGCCAAAGTTCAACAAATCATTCGTGAGACCATTATCGGACAATTCTGAGCATTTCTGCCGAATTTTCTTTTAATTAGAAAACGGCTAAAGCTTTGAAGAGTGAGAAGTTTCCTTTTGCATTGCGACAATGCATCGACCTACATTTCGTTCTGTACGTTCTGTAACAGTTTTAGGCGAAGAAATTTATGTCTGTCCTGTCACACTCCCCTATTAGCCTGATTTGGCATCTTGTGACTTCGAGCTGTTCCCCCATATGAAGATGAAGTTAAAGGTTGCCGTTTCGAGACAGTAGAGGGGAGACAAACCGAAACGCAGACGGCGTTGGAGGCAGTGACATCATCGATATTTCAAAAATATTCAACCAGTGGAAAAACGGTGGGACCGGTGCATTCGGGTACAGGCAGACTAATTTAGAGGCGGCGAATGTCCGGGAATTTTCGGATCAAACCACGTATAACATTTTCTTTAAGAATTATAATTATCAAACTGTTTGTGCTTATATATTTTAACGTTAAGCAAGTATACATATCTAAGAAAATTAGAAAACATTTTTTTCTTATCAAACACATTAATGATAAACGCAAATTAATTCTAATTAAATTGTTATCACATGGTTACATGGAACGTTATCATTCTACGCATAAATTCTATTGTGTGGTATCTATTTCATACATTATTTGAATTTCACTTTTTAATATCTTTATGGATTTTTCGGATTAAAAAGGTCATATATTTATTTTTATTAAATTATATATTGGATTCGGTGCAATGACAAGATAATAAGGTTATTTTTTGATAATAGAATTATAGAAAGTATAAGATAAAATATGAGTAAAAATTGTAGTTAACTTAAAATTTGGCAATAATACAAGAATTTTTTAGGTTGGATATAAAAAAAAAAAAAATCGGTAGAGCGATTTACCCAGTATTTTTCTTGCAAACACGCATTTGTAAAATGAATACTGAATTTTACTTTCTCAAGTACCCTTCACCCCTTTTACCCCCTTCCCTTGAAACGATATTGCTCAAAAACTATAAGTTTTGCCCCATTTCAAATATTATAATATTATTTCGTTTGAGTACGAGGGTCGTATGATAAGTACCTGACCTTGACATTTAAAAAAAAATAAAAAAACTAATGTTTTTCTATCTTTCGTATCCTATTTAAAAAATATGATTTCTCCAACCCTTCAAAATAGGCGTTTGTTTCAGCAATCACCTCATCGTTTGAGCTAAATTTTTTTCCGTCGACCTATTTTTTGATATTCGTAAAATAGGAAATAATCGCTAGGAGCTAAATCTGGCGAACCAACTATGGAATACTGCTCCCATATTTAGGGCTCTGCTCTCAAACATACACCGCATTTGTTGGATTCTATTCAGAGAAGAGCTGCTCGCCTGATTGGAGACCCGGAACTGGTCGGCGGCCTTGATTCGTTGGAACGTCGAAGAACGGTTGGCGACTTGAGTCTATTCTACAAGTATTTTCATGGAAAGTGTTCGATGGAAGTAGCCCGCTTGATTCCTCCCAGAGCGGTGCATGTTAGAAATACACGTCGCGCTAATGCTGCACATCCGTATGAGGTTCACTTGTTACTCCTCGTACAACCCTTTTCAAGCAGTCTTTTATGTGGAGAACCTCATTCCTTTCGAATAATTTGCCCAGAACTGTGTTTCCCACAGAATACAATTTATAGCAATTCAAGACCAACGTGATTCGCTTTTAGGGATTTCCCTGCAGAACATGTACTAGACCCATAAAAAAAAAGAATATGGTGGATGCGGAAGCAATTCGTATCCTAACTCATGGCAATGACACAAATGTGCCATGCGGTGTATTGTCTGGATCAAAAGGAATTTTTTCTTCGCCAAACGCGGACGTTTTTCTTTCATAGCATGGTTGAAACGATTCAATAAATTGGCATAATATTCTCCATTAATCGTTTTGCCCTTTTCAAGGTAATCGCCGTGGATTATGCCGTGTGCATCCTAAAACACCGTGGTTATAACTTTGTTGGTCGATAAACTCGCCTTGGCCTTATTTGGCGCCAGTTCGCCAAGGAAAATCCAATGTTTGGACTGTTCTTTGGTTTTCGGTGTGCTGTGATGAATCCATGTTTCGTCAACAATTATGAATCGACGCCAAAAATCATTCCGATTGCGTTTTAACATCGCAAAACATTCTTTTGAAGTTGGCACACGTGAGTCGTGAACGTGTGGACATATATCAAGCAGAAGCTTCGTAGAAAAACGTGTACATAGTGAAGCAGCTGTCACGGCTAATTCGGGCAATTTGGAAATACTTGCACCAAGAATACGTTGAAAATTTCGTCGGAGATGCCAGATGACCAGTGACGCTGATGGGGACTGGACGAACTACTGAATCATTAGCATTTTAAGGGCAATCCTTTACTGTCTGAATGATGTAAAATATTTTTACATAAATACATTTTTTAATGAACAATTCGCGACACGTTCTTACTTGACCAAAGATAAGAAGCATGCACAACTCAAAAACTCTCAGTTTACAGTCATTGGCCAGTAAAAATCAATGATTATGTCAAATGAGACTTTAGCGAAACGTAAAAATTTCCGAAATAATACAGCGGAAATAACTTGCAAAAACTACCAATTAACCATACTTCAAGAACATCCTGTAACACTTGTATTTATCAGAACACTACAAACGCAACAGTTTTTTTAGTTGATAATAATCCTCTAGTATAATATTACTGCAATGTGCGTACATAAGAGTATGTATCGTATTTTACATCCTCCAATTATCTGCGCCGTAAAGAATGCGTAAAATCATTACGTAATGTTTCTAGATATGTCTTAATATTTAGTTTTAAAATAAGCATTTTTTTTTTATCGTTCACCTCCCCGTCTGAGTAGGAATTTTACCGGTCTGTCCGTCTGTCACACCCGATTTTTCGTCACACCCGATTTTCTCCGAAACTATTTGACGTAGAAAGTTGAAATTTGGTACTAATATAGAAATTGATGGCCTCATCAGAGCCGTATAGTTTTGAAAGTTAAATTTTGACTTAAAGGAGTTTTGTGGGGGTGAAATCGAAAGTGAAAAAATTTTTTTTTACTAGCTCATCGAGTGGGGTGTCAAATGAAAGCTTGTAAAAAACACGAGTTCAAAAATATATATAATGTCTTACATGCGTACACTTTTCTTTGTATTATTTTGAAAAAATCGCAAAAAATCGCTGTCCCCCCCTCTATCTCGAAAAGTACCGATCCAAAAATTTTGAAAAAATTCTGGAATGTTCTCCACGGGGTGTAGATTGAACGAAAATTATCACGAGTGCATTACCTTTAATAATTTACCTGGTATATATATATATATATATATATATATATATATATATATATATATATATATATATATATATATATATATATATATAAAAAAAATTCAAGGTCATCAGTTTTCAGTAAAGATCGGAAACAAAGCTTGTAAAAATACGAGTTCAAAAATATATATAATGTCTTACATGCGTACACTTTTCTTTGTATTATTTTGAAAAAAACGCGAAAAATCGCTGCCCCCCCTCTAACTCGAAAAGTACTGATCCAAAAATTTTGAAAAAATTCTGGAATATTCTCCACGGGGTGTAGATTGAACGAAAATTAACACCTTTACCTTTAATAATTTATCTGGTATATATAAAAAAAAAAAATTTTAACATCATCAGTTTTCAGTAAAGATCGGAAACAAACTTGCGCAATTAGTGTTCCGTACGTTGATTGTTTTTAAAACAAAAAAATTTGTTACGGAGGTATAAAATGAACAGTGACTTCACAAAACAAACCCTAAATGAGTTTTCAACAAAATTTGTTGCCAATCTTTACTGAAAATTGATGACCTTGAAATTTTTGTTTTTTTTTTTATATACCAGATAAATTATTAAAGGTAATGCACTCGTGATAATTTTTGTTCAATCTACACCCCGTGGAGAATATTCCAAAATTTTTTCAAAATTTTTGATAAGTACTTTTCGAGATAAGGCGTGTGGACAGCGATTTTTCGCGATTTTTTAAAAATAATACAAAGAAAAGTGCGCGCAAGTATTACATTATATATATATTTTTTACTTGTGTTTTCACAACCTTTCATTTGACACCACACTCGATGACCTAGTAAAAATTTTTTTTTTCACTTCCGATTTCACCCCCCAAAACTAACCCCTTAAGTCAAAATTTAACTTTCAAAACTACATGACTCCGATGAGGCCATCAATTCCTATATTATTACTAAATTTCAACTTTCTGTGACAAATAGTTTCTGAGAAAATCGGGTGTGACAGACAGAGAGACAGACAGAGAGACAGACAGATAGACAGACAGACACCGAAGTGATCTTATAAGTGTTCCGTACGGAACACTAAAAATATTCAAAATAAAATTATGTGCCACTGTAGTTTGCAGTCTACCTGCAAATCTTATTTGTTGCGTGCGGTCTACCTGCAATAAATACATTTCTAAGCAAAGCAGTAAGATAACAGGGTAGGTTTCGTTATTAATGAAAATGACAAGTTGTTAATACGTAGTATATTTTAAAAGAGGCCGTCCTTTTGCGAGATTTTTATATTAATATCACTTTTGACGAAGATGCAGCCGTGACTTTTTTGCAAACGCATAACCTACTTATGCAAAATGACGAAAATAACATCTGTGATAGGTGTGGTGCGGAAATGCAAAAAAAGGAAACGCGATCGTGGAGGAGCGTTTCGTCCAGTCTCACGTTGTCGTAGAAAAAGCGGCCAAACAACAAAATCGTTTAGAAGCGGAAATGAATTCTTCTATTATACGGATTTGAACGGCAAGTTACATTGTAATTTAAGTTTATGTCATATTTTGGAATTGGTGCTTATGTTCGTGCACGACATTCTGAGTACAACATGTTAAAAATTGACTGGAAGGTCGTCACATAACATAAGTAATTGGTAAAGTGTGCTCCCCAATTGTGTCAGTCAATCGCAAAGGACAATTAATCGGCAGCAACACGATCCAAATTAATTAAACGCGATTCGCAGGTTGCCGAAAATATAACAGGGGAAGGCTCTTATAAGGTGATCAACAATCTGAATCTGAAGATAGCGATGCACCGGTGCAAAACAATCGAAACCATGGTAGACAAATAGATTGGCCGTGGGTTTTTGGTTTGAAAAGAAAACGCGAAGTACGATATTTTATTGTCGAAAGGAGAGATGAAAACACATTAATGCCAATTATAGAAAGAGAGCTTCACTTTCAATCTGTTATTCATTCAGACGAGTGGTCAGCGTATAGGAATCTTGATAGGCGAGGCCTCGACCATCAAACCGTTAATCACCATTATGTTGATCTGCTCGCAGGAACCTGTACACAAGGTATTGAACAGTCACGGCTAGATGCCAAAATTTACATCTTAAAGAAAATGAGGGGAGTACCACTAAACTATCTACAATCACATCTGGACCATTTATCTTTCTAAACTTTAAAAAATGGCGGCTGGACAAAGATTCACTTCGAATGATGAAGTTAAAGCTAAAACAAACGCTTATTTGGCAGAGTTGGATAAATCTTATTATAATCAGGATATTAAAAAATTGGGAAATCGTTGGACTAAATGTGCTTATTTGAAAGGTGACTATGTAGAAGAATAAAAAAATCTTTAAACTTGTGTTTTCCCCGTTAGGTCGAGAAATTTTGGAACGACCCTCGTATGCACAGAATTTGTTCATTATCTCAGTTAAAAACTATCGCAAGGATATTGAAAACATACAAAAATTTATTGTATGTTTTTCGTAATATAGGAATCCGGAAATGTAAAGAAACGTAAACATTTTTTTTCACGAGTACAAAACGTCACTTCAACAAGGGAAGTAAGAAGGGTTGATAGCCTTATGTCAAGGTAAAAATAGGACACGTCGGATAGAATGATATAAGTATACACAGTGCAATAAAAAAAGCTTTGCACAATCTAGATATAGCAATATTATGATTTTATCCTCTCTGAAGTATCACCAGGACTATTGTCCTCGAAAAACTTGTGCTCTTTTGTTTATAAACAATTTAAGTTTTCAAAACGCGTGTTTTAACCTTAAAATGTGAATAACTCCGGTAATATAAGTCGGATCGAAACAAAAAAAAAAAACCAAACTCTTCGTAATGAAATTTCCAACAAATTCTTGTTGGTTTTTTAAGTCGCTCAAATCCGTATATAACCCACAAAATTGAAAAGCCAGGCAACAAGTTTTTTTTTCATTTTATTCTACAGGTCGACTAAGTGAACCAATCGACTTGAAACTTTCAGAAAGTATGCCTTTTGTTATAGCAAAAATACCGTGAAATTTTGGTACAAAAATATTGAATCCAGTGGGCACAATTGAATTTGTTATCTAAAATTTGAATTGCTTGCCATTTTATGCATTTGGTCCAAAATGTCTTCCAATGCTATTAAAAAAAAATTTTTTTGGCGTCATTTTAACCGTTTTTTTTTTTATATTTGTTTATTAATTAAAAAAAACAAAAAATGCAGTTTGGAAAAAACATGTTAACGTGATTCCCTACCAGTGTGATAATTTTTTTTTTAAAATGACCAAAAAAAAAACACTTGTTATTTGATTAATAAACAAATGTAAAAAAACCGGTTAAAATGACTCCGAAAAAAAGTTTTTTAATCGCATCGAAAAGCTGGCGTCGAGACCTAAATGTTAAAAAATAACCGGTCAAGTGCAAGTTGAACTTGCGCAATTAGTGTTCCGTACGGTGATTGCTTTTAAAATAAAAAATTTTGTTACGGAGGTATAAAATGATCAGTGACTTGACAAAACACACCCCAAATGAGTTTTCAACAAAGTTTGTTTCCAATCTTTACTAAAATCTGATGACCTTGAAATTTTTGTTTTTTTTTATGTACCAGATAAATTATTAAAGGTAATGAACTCGTGATAATTTTCGTTCAATCTACACCCCGTGGAGAATATTCCAGAATTTTTACAAAATTTATGGATAAGTACTTTTCGAGATAAGGCGGGGGGACAGCGATTTTTCGCCATTTTTTAAAAATAATACAAAGAAAAGTGCGCGCAAGTATTACATTATATATATATTTATATATTTTACTCGTGTTTTCACAAGCTTTCATTTGACACCACACTCGATGACCTAGTAAATTTTTTTTTTCACTTCCGATTTCACCCCCAAAACTAACCCCTTTAACTCTCAAAACTACATGGCTCTGATGAGGCCATCAATTCCTATATTATTACCAAATTTCAACTTTCTATGTCAAATAGTTTCGGAGAAAATCGGGTGTGACAGACAGACACCGAAGTGATCTTATAAGTGTTCCGTATGGAACACTAAAAAGATCAATTTTGAAGAATGGAATAAAATGGCGGGCAATTCAAATTTTAAATAACAAATTCAATTGTGCCTACTGGGTTCAATAATTTTGTACCAAAAGTTCAGGGTATTTTTGCTATAACTAAAAGTTTCAAGCTAATCGGTTCACCTGGTTGACCTGAATAATATAACCAAAAAAAAAAAAAAAAGTTTTTTGCCCGTTTTTTCAAATTTATAAGTTATGTAAGCACTTGAGCGACTTAAAAACCAACGAGGATTTGTTGGAAATTTCATTACGAAGAGTTTGGTTAGAGTTAAATTGTTTATAAACATAAGACCACAAATTTTTCGAGGTCCAAAACTCAGGACAATACTCTTGGTGAAATTCCAGAGAGGATAAAATCGTAATATTACTGTCTCCAAACTATGCCTATCTCATCATTATTTTGACCTTTTTGTACTGCACTAACAATAAACCTTCATTATACATCATCGCGCACGGAAACGCGGGTTCCGACTAGTTTTAAATATGACTTAATTACATAATTTTTTTCCAGACACATGTGACAAGACTCCATCGCAAAAAATCCAGCAAGCGCCATCCATTAATTGTAATAAATGTAAATGAAATAATTACATGGTCGACTAATTTTTCCAGCGAGCCAGCCTATTTATAAAATACGAAAATACTAGTGCGATGTTTTTTACTAATTGCTAATTACCAAGGTCGTCTGTAAATAAAAAAAAAAAAGTTTCACCAATATTATTTTCATTTCTGTTATGGTCAATGAATGTTAGATGGTGTAAATATTTTAAATAATCCATCATAAATTGCGCATTGATACGATTGGCAGATGTAGTTACAAGCCGCGTTGCCAAATAGACTGTGAATTTTTAAATTATTTTCTATTGTTATAGACGGTGGTCATGTACTAAAATAAAGAAAGTCTTGTAACAATTATCATTTTTATAATTACTACTTTGTACAGACACGATTGCCCGTTAATTTTCGGGGCCTACTCTTCCTTCTTCCGAATTAATCAGGTCCCGTCATCCCCGACTTATTTTTACTAAGATTCTTACAGAGTCTAATCGTGATCATGCTCATATTTTAAGACATTCTTTGCATTTTTTCCCGTAAATTCAGATGATATAATTAACTTTATACATATTCGCGTTTTAACATACCAATCTAAAATTATTTTAAATCTCTTCCGACGTTAGAGAGATTTTGCAACACTTGTTTTGGTAGACCACTATCTTTATTTGAAGCATGCGCCCACCGTTTGGAGCTTGCGAGGTAGTAATGGGAAGAAATTAAATATAAGGATACAGCTGTTATCGTTATTTGAAACATGCGCCCACCATTCGGAGCTTGCGCAGTATTGAAACAAAATAAGAGAATCTTTTAAGGATAACGATTTCCCTTATTTAGGAGCTTATAAGAAAGGTTATTTGAAGTTCACTAGTCTTATCGCTATTATGGTAAGGCCTGTTTTTTCTCCTACTTAGGTATAAAAACCACCAAGAAAATACTGTAAAATTGAAATGATAATCTTTTATTGCAAATAACACTGACAACAGTTAGTGTTCAGATTATGTTGAGATTTTGCAATCTTTGTCACAATAGCATTACAGTGTGTGTAATGCTAATTTCAAATAAAATTTTATTTATCGCACATTCCTATTACCTTGAAAATATTGAAGGAAGTGATTGAAACCTGCTAGACACAATTTTAATTTAGAAACTTGTGTTGACCCATCAAATACTGATAACCAGTGTGCTTAACCAAGAAATGAATAAAAAAAAAGTTTATAGAAGACTAGCTGTGCCCGCGGCTCCACTCGCGTGGAGTTTATTCACTATTATCGTCATTGCTCATTCCTTATATTACCTAACGTAATAAAATATATCCTATAACCTGGCCAGAGAACATATGTATGAATTTAAAAAAACACGTTAATAGGATAAGTAGTTCGCGAGTAATAGGCGTACTAACGGACAGACAGGCCGACAGAGAGACGTTGCATTATATATATATATATATATATATATATATATATATATATATATATTCTTTGCTACCTGATATTGTTCCATATTTAATTGTTTAGGCAGCGTATTGCAAGAGAACGCGCTAGCGACAAACTTTTTTCCGATTTGATTCACTATTATCGTCACTGCTTATTCCTTATGTTACCTAACGTAATAAAATATATTCTATACTGGCCAGAGAATATACGTAAATCGAATAAGTGGTTCTCGAGTGTAAGCGCACTAATGAACAGATAGACAGACAGACAGACACAGAGACGTTGCATTTTATATATATTATAGATAATCTGGCTAGAGAACATATGTATGTATGTTTTAAAAAAAAGGACGTAAGGCGGATAAGTGGTTCTCCAGTGATAAGCGCACTAACGGACAGATAGACGTTGCATTTTATATGTATTATAAAAGATTATAGATAACCTGACCAGAGAACAAATAAATGAATTAAAAAAAAACACGTAAATCGGATAAGTGGTTCTCGAGTGATAAGCGCACTAACGAACAGACAGAGAGACGTTGCATTTTATATATATTATGTTCTTTGCTACATGAGATTGTTCCATATTTAATGGTTTAGGCAGTGTATTGCAAGAGAACGCGCTAGCGGCGAACTTTTTTCCAACTTAATTCACTATTTTCGACACTGCCTAGTCCTTATGTTACCTAACGTAATAAAACATAGCCTATAACCTGGCCAGAGAACATATGTATGTTTAATAAAAAAAAAAGCAAGTAAATCGGATAAGTGGTTCTCCAGTGATAAGCGCACTAACGGATAGACAGAGAGACAGACAGAGAGACGTTCCATTTTATATATATTATAGATAAATACTAACCTAACCTTGCAATTCCTTCGCGTTAATACTGCACATGCTTGATATAACGATAAGGATAAAGGAATCTGAAAAAGAAGCGTTGCAAAATCTCTCTATTAACGCGACTCAACTCAGCAAACTGTAAGCTCAAGTTTTTTGGTATATTTTGTCGTTTTCGCACACCAATCATTGAATGACGAATTGGATTAGCTGGAGTGAAATCATATTATATCTGCTGTTACTGTAGGAACGTATTATTTTTTAATATCTCGGGTAAAATTAAAGCACAGAAAGTGGCACATGCTGTTAGTTGAGACTAGTTGCATTACTGTCCGAAGGACATTATTTTTAATGAACGAATGGTATACATGAATGAGCATGCTTAAGACAACTTGTTTCAATACTGGATATTCCGTTTATTATTAAGTTCTCCGTTGCATGTAACGATTTTGTTATTTCATTGTATATAAGTATTATGACTATACATTAAATAGAGAGTTAGGTAAATTTCTACTCAATAAGATAATTTATTCATTGTATCGTATATTGTGTATACAAATTTATTATGATTTAATACCTCTAAACCGAGCGAGAGAAAGTTTGTGCGCGGCTTTTAATATTACAATTTGAATATGAACAACAGACGCCCTAACGTCTCGTAAGTAATATAATACATTTACGCCCTCTCCTTTCTATTATTTAAGGAAATGGTCTAGACCTATTATTATTTAACAGTTATTCAGTCAAGCAAAGAATACGCATAATAATATGTAGAAAAATATTTATATAAATACAGAAGAAATTTCTAAGAGAAATCGAGAGTATTATAGAAAATAAACGTAGAAAAATCCGTCATTGCCACTTCTATTGACAAAGTTACTCTTATTTGAAAGCTTTTTGATGCTCTCTATGCTCGTAGAATAAAGGAGTGATTAAATTTTCGTAATTGTTTTATTGGTTGTATGGGATAACATAAAGAAACAGGATCAATCAGAATAACCAAACCAGAAATACGAGCAATAATGTAAGTTAAAGGTATAAAGCTTAGAGAAACATTTACAATAACAAGTCTAAAATAACACGTTTGTTTACGCTCTAACACTCCTATTGTGCAGTGTATTATTCACAAGGTAAATAATGGTAAGTCAATTAATTTTGAAAGCGGAAATGAAACAAGATGAATTAATGACTCGAAATACATTTAATCTTCAGAATAGTCTCCCTTAAGCTCAATACATTTTTTCCAGCGATTTTCCAATTCATTTATCCCATCTTTGAAGTGGTTTTCCGGAAGAACTTCAAAATACCCATCTATGAAGTCTGGAAGTCAGACGGAGCCAGAGCTGGCAAATAGGGTGGATGTTCCAACAACTGGTTCTTTAATCCGACCAGTTTTACCGTTACCAAAGCACCTCTTGCACCTCTTGAACGTCTTGCTTCACATTCTACTGTCGATTTCCAAGGAAAAATACCACCTACTATTCCCATATTGCAGTCAAGGATGCCCGATGTTGTCTTCAGACAGCGTATCATAAAGCGTATTTTAATGAAGCTAGACACCAACAAGGCTTCTGGCGCTGACGGAATACCTGCCATAGTTCTCAAAAGTTGTGCGAGGGAACTTATACCAGTTTTCTATAGATTTTTCCACTTATCCTATAGAAAGGGAATATTTCAGTTTCAGTTCAGCTAATACCTAAAAAAGGCAAGAAGACCTCGCCAAATAACTACCGACCAGTCGCACTGCTTTCAATAATAACGAAAGTCATGGAAAAAGTTATCAATCAGCATCTTCTAAAATATCTTGAACGATTCAACATTATTAGCGATCACCAGTGTGGCTTTCGTAAACATAGATCAACAGGAGATCTTCTGACTTATGTAACACATGCTTGGAACAACGCAATTGAACATTTTGGAGAATCTCGAGAGGTTGCTTTTGACATATACAAGGCATTCGGCCGTGTTTGGCACGATGGACTGTTGGCTAAGCTACGCTCTTGTGGTATGTCTGAACAGTTCTGTTTGTGGCTCTCATGTTTCCTCAGAGAGCATTCTTTACGAGTGGTGGACGACGGATTTTTTTCTAACACCTTCACTATTAATGCCGGTGTGCCCCAAGGCTCTATACTGTATCGTACTATCTTTCTCATTTACATTAACGATCAGCTGGAAAAGACCGGGAGTCCAATCTACTGCTTTGCAGATGACAGTACGCTTATCTCTTCATTCACTTTGAACGCTCGGGCATCGGCTACTCAGGCGAATATCCGCAGATAGCAGGAGGTTGCTCAACTTAACAAAGACCTGGAAGAAATTCTATATTGGGATGGCAATAACCAACTGGAATTTAACGCTATAAGAACCCAGGCGACAGTTTTTTCTAAAAAAGTTAATGTTGCGTTGCTGATCCAAACGTAGTTATGTCGGGGCACTCCGCTCCCCTAGCATCGTCACACACACAATTTTTTGGGCCTTAATTTGGGAGCAAATATGTCCTGGCATGAACATGTTGCAGGCATAGCAAGGGAAGCTTCTCAAAAGTTGGGAATATTATTTGGAACCAGAAAGCTTTACACTCCACAACAACTGTTAATTCTTTACAAAGCTCAAATGCGACCAACTATAGAATACTGCTACCATGTTTGGGGCTCCGCTCCCAAACATACACTGCATTTGTTGGATTCTGTCCAGAGAAGAGCTGTTCGTCTGATTGGAGACCCGGAACTGACCGGCGGCCTTGATTCGCTGGAACATCGAAGAACGGTTGGCGACTTGAGTCTGTTCTACAAATATTTTCATGGAAAGTGTTCGAAGAATGTAGCCCGCTTAATTCTTCCCAGAGCGGTGCATGTTAAAAATACACGTCGCGCTAATACTTCACATCCGTATGAGGTTCAGCTTGTTACTCCGCGTACAACGCTTTTCAAGCAGTCTTTTATATGGAGAACATCATCCCTTTGGAATAATTTGCCCAGGGCTGTGTTTCCCACCGAGTACAATTTACAGCGATTCAAGAACAACGTGAATCGCTTTTTCCGTACACATGCCGCTCCTGAAGCGCTTTAGGGACTTCCCTGCAGCACGTGTGCTAGACCCATAAAAAAAACCTCTGTAAGCAGGTGCATTGTCATGATGAAAGATGATTTTTTTCTTCTGCAAACCGGGCCTTTTCTCACGAATTTTCTGATCCAGCTGATCCAAAAGGTTCCAATAATACTCTCCTGAGATTGAATGTAATCAATCAACAAAATTTACAACAATTAATGACTTGACAGATCGACTTGAAATTTAGGGTGTGCTCATATGACAGATAAAGCTTCAAAATGGTGTTCAATATTTGGTTCAAGTGATGCTCCATAGCTTTCAAAACTTGCTGACTGACCTGATATATAACATTTGAATACATCGTCAAAAATCTCAAGATTTTAGGTGCTTAGAAAGGTAACATAAAAAGGTCTATACATCAGTAATATTATTAACTTACACGCGGGTGAATTGATAGGTATGGTAAATTTCTACGAAATGGCGGGAAATTTTGTCAAAAAGACTGTTGCTATGCTTGATTGTTGTAACGGTTGTATCCAAAGTTTCAAACAGATTCAATGCGCAGTTGTCTGTTGGCAGCTATCGTAAGTGACTGGTGTGATACGTTTCGTAGAAATAGATAGATTCGACTATATGCAGTGATAAAACATTTTTATTTAAAAAAGTCGACAGTAAGCCAGATAGAAACTGAACTGAATGAGGTTCATGGAGACTCTGCACCAGCACTCAAGACCATTTATTACTGGATAAATAAATTTACACCTGGCCGTACGAGCACTGCAGATGCTGCACGGACATTTCAAAATCGTGTTTAAAAAAGTTGCAGCATAATCTGAAGGACTTGTGGCGTCGTTCTGTGACACCGAAAAAAAGCGAAAACAGTTGTATGCCAACTATTTTTGGAACTCATGATTGACTATTCAGAAAAGGGCAAAACAGTGACCGGGTCTTATTACGTAACGTTACTAAACCATTTGCACAGTGAGTTGAAGCAGACTGGACCAAGATTAGCGCGCAAAAAAGTGCTCCTTCACCAGGACAATGTGCCTACTCATCGGCCATTGCAATAGCAAAAGTGCTGCTGGGCTTCGAAGTTTTTCATTCATATATTCTCCAGATTTGGCCCCAGGAGACTTTTTTTGGATCTTAACTTCAAAAGTTGGATGGGAAGAAAGAAATTTTCGTCGAATGAAGAAGTTATCTGTACTGTAAAGAGTACTGTTGGAAACAATATTTTTTGAGAGAATAAAAAAAATTGGAACTCCTCTGGACCAAATGTATTGAGTTCAGTGGAGATTATGCTGAGAAATAATTTTTTTTTTTTTGAAAAAAAATATATTTACCTTGTTTTTTACAAGACTTTTCAATCCACCCTCGTATATTAATTAATTATCTACAGCAGGGGTGCTCAAACGGTCGATCGCTAGTGCTTTTTGAGTCGATCTCGAGAAAAAAAATTCCGATATAGAACTATTCACAGATTTTGTTTTAGGTAACTAAAACAAAATGTAATGAATAAACTACTAAAATTTATTCGATCCACAATTAGGCCAGAATAACCCCCTCATCACTTTCTTTTATCGTAATAACCCCCTGCTAGCGGCAAAAGGCGGCTTTATCAAAGGAACGCGCGGTACTTTTCAAAGAAAAGCCGCGTTTTTGATTCCCGCCGATTTTTCTAGAAAGTTCGGGCGGCGTGTTTGACGGGAACATTCGAGACTTCGTTCGCGCCGATATAAGTGTTGCGCCTGCAGGGATAGGAGTCAGTCTGAGTTGTAACTTGAAGGCGATACATCGATACAAAGTTTATTAATAAATAGTCCAAAATGAGTGCGGCGAAGAAAAGTAAAACTTATCACTTTAATAACGATTGGGAGGAAGAATTTTTCTTTTGTATGGTAAAGGATAAGTGCATTTTTCTCATTTGCCGTGTGTCAGTTGCAATACCTAAGCGTGGGAACTTAGAGAGGCATCATAAAACGGTTCATAAAAACTATGAAAAGGATTTTCCGTCACAGAGTGAATTAAGAAAACGAAAAGTACGTGATTTGATAACTTGTTTGAAAAAAGAACAAACCATGTTCACAAGACCAGCCAAACAATCAAAAGCTGCAACGATCGCGTCATTTAAAATATCTCATATATTGGCGAAACACAAGAAACTATTTGATGATGGATTGGTTGTGAAGGAAGCATTTATTGAAGCGGGTGAGACTTTATTTGGAGATTTTAAAAATAAAACAGAGATTATGTCTGCTATTAGAGAACTTCAGTTATCTCGTCCGACTGTTACAAGACGTGTTGAAGTCATGAGTCAGGACATGGCAGATAAACTAAAACATGATATCATGGAATGTACATACTTTTCTTTACAGTTCGACGAATCCACCGATATGACAGACACTGCCCAGCTGTGTATTTTTATTCGAATGGTATTCAATGACATGTCGGCTAAGGAAGAGTTTTTGACAATCATTCCTCTGAAAGGAAAGACCCGTGGCGAAGATATATATGACGTTTTCTTCAATTTTGTAACAAACTACAAGCTACCAATATATAAACTAGTATGCATTACAACCGATGGAGCACCAGCAATGACTGAAAACAAAAACGGTTTTGTGGCATTGTGTCGAGCTAATGATGATTTCCCTTCATTTTTCTCCTTCCATTGCACTATACATCAACAAGTTTTGTGTTCAAAAGTTCTAAACATGGAGGAGATTATGGGCATTGCAATAAAAATTGTGAATTCTCTCCGTGCACGTAGCTTGCAACGACGGTTCTTTAAATTGCAGTTGGAAGATAGTGAGTCAGCTGAACACACTGATTTAGTTCTTCACACGGACGTCAGGTGGTTGAGTCGCGGAAAATTCCTAGAAAGGTTTCAAGAATTATTCCTCGAAATAACAGCTTTTCTGGACGAAAGAGGTGATGACACTCAGATGCTGAAAAACGGAAAATGGCTGACTGATTTGGCATTTTTGACAGACATCACAATGCATTTAAACACCATTAATTTGGAGCTTCAAGGTAAAGGAAAAACTATTATTGAGATGATTAGCGCAATAAAGGCATTCAAAAGTAAATTGCAACTTATGATAAATCAACTGAAAAGAAAGGATCTGAAAAATTTTCCGTCTTTGAAAGCAAGGATTCCTCAGTTGAATTATGATATTTATGAGGCAGAATTATCAAATATTTTGGGCCAATTCGAAATACATGATATTTATGATTTCAGTAAATTTGCAAATATCGCATCATTTTTGAGTTATCCTTTTTCGTGTAAAAACATTGAGGAATTAGCTACCGAAATAGCAAGTCACAACATGGACTCATGTTCTGTTGAAAATGAGTTAGTGCAGATTATATCAGATATACATCTCAAAGCCATAGCATCTGATACAAAATTCTGGTGTTTTATATCTGAAGATAAATATCCGCATCTAAGGCAAATCGCCCTTCAACTGACGGCAATGTTTGGGTCAACTTACTTGTGCGAGTCTGCATTTTCTGAAATGAAGATAATTAAGTCAAAATATCGCAATCGACTAACTGACGAACATATGTCATCATGCTTGCGATTAGCACTCGGTAATTACGTACCATCTTATGAAAAGTATGCTGAGGACATGCAGCGCCACGCTTCAACATCCAAAGTCACTCTTTAGTTAAGTTTAGACACTAGAACTCGTTTGTTTTGTAAGTTCATTGACATTTTAGAGCAGACCTACACTTACCTTGACTAAAACAATGCATATTGTCCGGGAAACTAATATCTATGCCACGATACACCCTACCTAGATGACAATCCTGCATCACACTTACTTGCAGCCTCTCAGAGTCGATCGATCGTAGTCTAACAATATTGAGGAGCAGTTCAAGTTTGAGCACTCCTGATCTACAGCTACGTTTTTTATCAGACCAATTGAGATAAAAAACTAATTTCAACATCAAACTATAATAACGATAATCTTAAATAACTGTTACTGTTTCGGCATCTTGACGACGTGGGTGAACATCCCAGCTGAAAGCTCCACGCTATACAAAGGGATAATCCTCAGTAAAGCGGGAAACTGACCGATAAAATAAAATAGAATGCATGGAGGATGGAGCAATATATATACATATATATATATATATATATATATATATATATATATATATATATATATATATATATATATATATATATATATATAAAGAAGTCATCTATAAAATAGTGATTCAACAAACAATAATCGACTAAGCAGATCTGACTCGTAATCCAAATTAATCTGCGTCCAGTTGCGTTTTTTATATATTCATCGGGGTTCATGAAACTGTCCCTAAGCATGAACACAGTAAAATAGTAAAAGATGTTAACGGTGGCTGAAATCAGAATGTTACGTGGGATGTGTGGCGTCATAAGAAGAGGCAGGATGAGAAAGTGGAGAATACTGAGTACTTTTAAGGCTGTGGTGGTGTCCATGAGGATATAAGCGAAAACACTGCGGTAATACGAACATTTGCCGGAGGAGTTATGTCTTTTCAAGTGATTAGTAAGAGAGGTAAATAAAGATCAGGCCAGAAATTGATGGATGGCGATAATAATGACGTTTGAGAGAAATATTTGCCAAGAAAAGAGGCCATTGAAGAAATCCGATACGTTTGGTTCAAACTGGAAAGGTTTCAAGCTAACTCAAGTTACTAAACCAGTTTTATCGCCTTTGGCAACACTGTAGTATAGTACTACATAATCTGGTATTTTCGTTTTATTTGTTTACATTTTACAACTTGTTCATGGCGAACAACAATACTATTATTGAGGCAACGTGTCAATTTATTTATAGTCACATGTTTAAGTTTATTTTATATTGCACTTGGGAAAAAATAAAACCAAACAGAACAACAATTTTACATAGTCATTAAAGTAACTTAAGTAATTTAAAGGTATCGTCTTAATAAGTTTTAACCGTCATATAAATTAAATACTTCCCTATATGTCATTTAGAAAACTTGAATTAATGTAGCATATTTTTTATTGGTACCGTGATGTTTTACTTCAAAAATATCGTATTTATGGAAAAATCTTCTCCGACATTTTTGCATTTCCTAACGTTTGGGGGTATCTGGATCATGAAAACCACAGTTTCCCCTCTCTGTCGATCTGTTGGCTAGATAACTCTAGAGCGACGTGAGATGTCGATTTTAAATTTTGAACACATAAATATTTGAAGTAGGAAATAACCTCTATGTTTTTAAAGCGATGTCGCTTTAGAAGAAAGTAAAAAGATTAGGAGTCGATAACTTTTGTAAAATTTCAATAGTATTATTACAAGTTTTCCTGCCTTTTGGAAATCTTTAGATTTAGCTAGCTCTAGCCTAGTGACCTTCAAATAAAGAAATTTTTATCAGTGTATAAAATAATTTGTAACAAAAGTTCTGACTGTTGCCAAAAATGCTTTCGTTTAATTTATGCCTTGGCAAGACGAATCTCATAAGTATTACTATAATTTTTCTGGCTACGATATTCTGAAAACTACACGGTTAATCTGTAACTATTATTATAGCAATTTATTATTGAAAATTCTATTTGTTATTTGACGTCTTAAAACCTGTTCATATATATATATATATATATATATATATATATATATATATATATATATATATATATATATATATATATATGTATGTATATAAAACTATGCGTTTTACTACACGACAACAGACGGCCATTCAGTTTTGTTTGTGGTGTTGCGCAAAAACGGAATAAGATACCTTTTTGTATAAGGCAGGGTTGTAATTTTCTCCACTATTTTCTACTTGTCCTTGCCACACTCATTGAAATTTTTAATGGATGACAGATTTGGTGGGAAACGAATGAATAACATACTTAGTCTACATACATAATGTGACTTGTTTTTTATGGGCATCTTATTTTAACTATGTACTGGCAGAAAAAGTGCGTTACCAGTGAAAACAAAATTGCATTTTGACACAGATGACATTTGTAAACAAACCTTAAAGGTAAAACTTACAACAAAAACTAAACTTTTACTCGTTTCTGTAAAAAAAAAACTACACCTGATTATACCAAGCCACAATTGAATTCCTATGTTTCAATAACAAGCGCTAAATTGTCAACTTTTAGGTGAAAAAAACGTTGCCTTTGCGAACACTAGGATGTATTAAACCACCAGATGTTATTAAGACCGAAACACTAGATTAAAATGTCACCAAATGACATAAGATATATTTTTTAGGCTTAAATCATGCTTCTCTAATCAAAATATTGAATATACTACCAGAACAAAGTTGTATGTTTAAGTTTCAAAATATTAGCAACGTATGAACTTACCAACAGTTCAACCAGTACGAAAGCGTGAATTGCAAGGAAAACATGTAACAGTGACAGGAGAACGTGTTATTTATTGAAACGGCTATTTTGTAGTGGAATTATATTTTGTAGCGTTTTACACTGTGCCGTAATAAAACTACAATACAACTTAAGCAATGTTTTTGATCAAAATGCAGTGATTATTAGTGAGTGTAAAAGATATTAGTTTTAGATAGAAAATTTTTGTTATTTGTTATCTTCGTTGGTGAATAATTTTTTTTAAACACTTAAAATAAATAACAGTGTTAATTTTAAGCGTGGCAAGATTGAAACAATTCAGGTTATTTTACAAAATTGGACTTAATTGTTTGGATGTCTCCATTTGCCACCTCCGTTAGTGTACATGCTAAAAGAACCATAAATTTTCAGGGCCAATTTTCTAGTTAGTTATAGGGAGACGCCATTTAGCAATATCTTTCATAGTTCCTCTCGATACAAAAGTTTACTGGTTTAAATATTAAACGATTTGTATAACAACCTCTATTTATTCGGGTTTATTCGTTTATATATTATTGTTACCTTCCATTTTTATTTCGTCGTAGTCGGGAAAAAATTAGGGTATTCTAGAACTGCTGTCCTAGTTTCGTGATGCAATATGCCCCTTATTCCCAAAAGCAATTTAAATCGAGAAATATAATCAATATAGTTTATTTTACCGTGACATTTTATGTAAATACACACTGCAGTTTTCAAGTACAATATAATTCCGACCCACATTATCCTATAAAATAAAACTATTTACTTACTGTTATAATACATAAATTTGTAGGACATAGATGATTGTGTAAGGGGCACACTTTGGGACAGAGTTAATATTTACCTGAAACAAAGAAAAAACATTTATTATGGAACTAAGAGGAAAAAACTTAACTACAGAAGTTTTAACTACGTTGAGATTTTGAAATCTTCGGCAGAATGACACTACACAATAGTTATCACTACCACACCAAACATTGTATTTTTGCACCCGATGCCCATTCCGTTCACCGTGTTAGCATTATCAGGTGCGATGATTGACTCAATCAATCGCTCGTGATGATACTAACATGGTTCGCAAAACGAGCGCCCATTGCAACAAGTGTTTGGCATAGTGGAGATAACTGTACATAAAATATAAATATGTAAATTTGGTGACGCTTGAAAGAAAAAGATTTTTTTGTTTTTGCAAACAAAAAATAGTTCAATTTTTTTTAATTTTTAGTCCCTACTGAGTATCTATCACCACTACACCAAACACTTTATTTTTGCATTCGACGCGCGTTTCGCTAACAATGTTAGCTTCATCAGGAGCGATGATTGACTAAAGTAATGCTTAGCCTAACACCTAAAAATATGGTATAGGTATGTGGATGATGTTTTCGTGATTTTTGATACAAAGAAGGCAAATATAGATGATTTTGTTTCCAAATTAAATAGCCGATATGATTCTATTAAATTTACTTACGAAATTGAGAACAAAGGACAACTGCCATTTCTAGATACAGTCGACACTCTATATAGTGAAAGACCAAAATGTTGACCGAAATTTCACTATAGAAAGTTTTTCACTATATAAAGAAAAAAAATCCGTATATATTGCTATGTATGTATTTTAAAAAATTGCAATATATAGAGTTTTTCACTATATAGAGTTTCACTATAAACAGTGTCGACTGTATTTTAATTATTAAAAATAATAATAGGTTAGAATTTGATATTTATAGAAGACACAGTAACAGATAGATATATTTCTAATGATTCATTTCATTGCAAACAACAACAATTTAGCTGCATTACATTTTTTAGTTCATCGTTTGGTCACTTTTCCTCTGAATAGAGTAAACTTCAATAATGAAAGGAATCGTATTAGGAATATAACTAGAGTTAATGGTTATGACGATGACTTGATAAACAAGTTGATAAATAGACATAAGTTCAGATTAAATATTCGGAATTCCACCTTTTTTACACGCAAAGAAAATAAGACCAAGTATGTCTCCATACCATATAATCTGAAATATAGCAGGGGACTCAATAAGATATTTAATAAGGTAGGCCTCACCTTAGTCTATAAGTCATCAGACAATCTGAGGAATATCTTAGGAAATTCCAAAGATAAGATTTCAAATTGCGAGAAAAGTGGAATTTATGAAATTAGTTGTAATAATTGCGACAAAAAGTATGTTGGGCAAACTAAAAGGTCAATTATAACATGATTTAAAGAACATTTAGCATATTTAAAATACAGTAGAACAGAAAAGTCTAACATTGCCAAAAATGCCCTTGAAGCTGATCAGACTGTAACATTAGATAATCTAAGATTAATTAAAAATGTATCTGATAGGAAATTGTTGAACGTATACGAAAGTATGGAAATTATAAAATAAAGACATAGAGCCTATTCCTTATAGTCTTCTCTACTGGTTACTTGACTGGAACTGATGGCCTCGCATATGCCATTAGTTCCGCCTTAGTAATTCAGGTGTTAGGTATAAATAGGGTAAATTCGTAGCTTAGCTTTAGTCAATCATCGCTCCTGATGAAGCTAACGTGGTTAGCGAAACGCGCGTCGAGTGCAAAAATAAAGTGCTTGATGTAGTGGTGATATATACTGAGTAGTGTCATTGTGCCAAAGATTCCACATTCCCAACATAATAAATTTTTAAGTTCATTTACGATTAAATTTTATAGTAGTTATAATTTTTCTTTATTGTTTGTCGTAGATATAAAAATGTAAGCTGCTACTTGGAATAGCATTATTGTATTTTTTTTACATTCTTAGATATGTAATAAAATAATTAGCAATCGCACTGTCAGATTTTTTCTTTTATTAAAAAAAAAGATGAACATCAACTTTTTTTAGCTCGTTAAAGGAAGTTCCCCCGTAATATAGTATGTTCAACGACTTGCCGTTAAATTATCAAGCGGTTCTATACCGTAACTGAAATGGTTTTATACCGTAACTGAAATACGAGGGCCGTCTTTTAAGCTTTTACAAACGACCACTACATGGCGCTATTGAGATTACCATTGTTGTAAAATTTCTTCTTCTTCTTTTATTAGGCGTTAGCCTGTTTTTCATCCACGGTTTATGGTGTGTCCTCAGACGTTGTTGCCCAACTTTCAATCCCACCGTTTTGCTGGTCGTCCTGGTGGTCTGGTCGTTGTGGGTTTGTTATCTCTGCATATTTTGATTAGCCGTTCTCCACTCGCTCTACTTACGTGGTCGTTCCATTCCCTTCTTCTAGTTTGTAAAATTTGATATTTGTTATTGTTGAAACAGTGGCAGCTCAGCTGTTTACAGTGAGCGTTTAAAAAAAAACAGTTTTGTGAACAAATGGGAATTTCACGTGAAGGTTTTCGTTGGATGATTTCTTACGATTTTCGTACAGGCCTAACTCAACAACAATACCTTGAATCGCTTCGTTCAACTTTTGGTAATGAATCACCATCAGAAAAGACTGTTTACAATTGGTTTGCAGAATTTCGGCATGGTCGTGCTTCCGTCAGCGATGAATTTCGTGAAGGTCGACCAAAATCGGTTGTACAAAAAAACATCAATGCTGTGGGCAAATATGATTGAAGAGGATTGGCATATGACTTACTGTGAGATAGAGGCATCCTTACGCATGTCGAAGACTGCAGTACATTCGATTGTGCATGAACATTTAGCTGTGAAAAAGATCTGTTTCCGATGGATTCCGCATAATTTGACCGAAACTCAAAAACAGGCAGGTTAATTAGTGTAAGGAAATGCTAAAAAAATTCAACGAGGACATGCAAATCCGTATACAACATCATAACAAGAGGCGAAACTTGGATATATTCGTACGAGCCGGAAAATAAGCAACAATTAACTGTTTAGGTGTTCCAAGATAAACCGAATCCAACAAACGTGGTTCGTTCACGAAGCACTTCCAAGAAAATGATCGTTTGTTTTTTTAGTTATGCTGGACATGTTTCAACCATCGCTTAAGAGAATTAAAGAACAGTTGATGTTGAATGGTGTACAACAATTTGTTTGCCAGAAGTCATCGATAAAATTAGGAAAAACAACCGAAAATGTCGCATCATTCTTCAACATGACAATGCCAGCTCTTACAGCACGTCAAACAATTGATTATTTGACGGACAAAAACATCAAATTAATGTCTCATTGATCGTATTGACCTGATTTATCGCCTAACGACTTTTTTTGTTCCCGAATGTCAAAAAAAAAAAAAAGCGTGGACAGCAATTTTCATCACCTCAAGAAGCTGTTGACTCCTTTTCAAACCATGTTTTTGAAGTACCAACTTCAGAGTGAAAAAAATGTTTCAAGAATTGGTTCGAACGCATACAAAAGTGTATACCAGGTGTACAAGTATGAAATGCGGATTTCAGACAACCACCACCAATGCAGTTTGTGCAATAAAAATTTGACACTGGGCCATTTTGTTGTGTCATCAACAAGTGTCAGACGCGCACGAGTGATAAATTGGAAAAGTGTATGCATAGTGTTGCGTTGTTGTGTTCAATATGTCGAAATTTATACCGAACAAAGAGCATTCGCAGACAGCATTAATTTTTTGTTTTCATTTGAAGAAAACTGCTGTTGAATCATACCGATTACTGCGAGAAGCTTATGGTGAACATGCTCAATCGCAAGATACGTGTGAACGATGGTTTTGGCGTTTTAAAAGTGGTAACTTCGATGTTGCAGACAAGGAACGTGGAAAACTGCAAAAAAATACGAAGATGTGGAATTGCAAGCATTGTTGGACGAAGATGAATCGCAAACACAAAAACAACTCGCCGAGCAATTGGGCGTTAGTCAACAAGCTGTTTCCAATCGGCTACGAGAGATGAGAACGATTCAGAATACCGGTAGATGGGTACCACATGATTTGAAGGGAAGGCAAATAAAAAAGCGCAAAAACACGTGTGACATTTTGCTCGCTCGGTACAAAAGGAAGTCGTTTTTGCATCGTACAGTTACAGGGGATAAAAAATGGATTTATTTTGTGAATCCCAAGCGGAAAAAAATCGTAGGTAGACACAGGCGCACCATCCACATCGACCGCAAGACCGAATCGCTTTGGCAGAAAGACGATGCTCTGTGTTTGGTGGGACCAGAGGGGCGTGGTCTATTATGAGCTGTTAAAACCTGGACAAACGGTTAATACTAAACGTTACCAACAACAATTGGCCGATTTGAACCGTTCGCTGCTTGAAAAAAGGCCAGAATACCGAAAGAGGCAACACAAAGTTATTTTTCTTCATGACAATGCTCCATCACATACGGCAAAACTAGTTTGCGACACGTTGGAAGCACTCAGCTGGGAAGTTCTACCCCATGCGGCTTACTCACCAGAATTGGCTCCTTCCGATTACCGCTCGTTTGCATCGATGGGTCACGCACTTGCTGAGCAGCGCTTTAGTTCGTATGAAGATGTGAAAAAATGGCTTTATGAATGGTTCGCAGCAAAAGGAGAAGATTTTTACTGGCGTGGTATTCACAAATTGCCAGAAAGATGGGAAAATGTATAACAAGCGATGGAGCATACTTTTAATAAAGCACTTTTTATCACTTTTCGATAGGGTACGGTTAACTGATGTCATAACCCTACTACAAAAAAGGGGAATTCACCCGAATATAATAAAAACTATCGAAGAGTTGAACACCAACAACCACACATATGTAAGAGTGGCGAATAAATTAAGCAATAAAATACCTATGACAACCGGAATCAGACAAGGAGATAGCCTAAGCCCAATCTTATTTAACATCATAATGGATGAAATAATAAACGAAGTAAAGAAAACTGGGAGAGGATATCGATTGGGAGACAAAGAAATAAAAAAATATATGCTACGCCGATGATGCAGTAATCATATCAGAAGACGAAGATAACTTACAGAGACTCCTACATAAGTTCCAACAAACAGCAAAAGTGTTTAATATGCAAATATCTGTAAAGAAAACAAAATCCCTTACAATATCTAAAGAACCGAAAAGATGCAAACTCGCGATTTATGATCAGAGTGTAGAACAAGTGATGTCCTTCAGATATCTAGAGGCAAACATAACAAGTACCAGGAACCTTAAGGAGGAAGTAAAAACTCAAACAACAAAGGCATCATTAATATCAGGATACTTAAGAGATATAATTTGGAGAAACAAATATATGAGCACCAGGAGCAAAGTAAGAATATACAAAACATGCGTAAGACCGATGATCATGACGTACGCGATAGAAACCAGAGCGGAGAACACAATAACAAAACGACTCCTAAGAACAACAGAAATGCGAACATTTAGATCGATAACAGGACATACCTTATTTGACCGGAAGAGATGTGAAAAAATAAGGAAAATGTGTGAAATACAGGATGTGGTGAGATGGGCAAGGAATAGGAGAAGAGAATGGAGAGACCATGTGGACAGAATGCCAAATGACCGGTTGGCTAAGGTTGCAAAAGAGAAGCGACCAAACACACCTCGACCGCTTGGGATACCACCAATAAGATGGTATGAGAGCTGGTCTTCATCATCGCAATTGTTTCTGGGAAACCTTTGAAGTGAACACTGGACATGGTCCTAACGTAGGAAGAAGAAGAAGACTTTTTATCATTCTTCCGAATTTAACATGTTTTTTTAGAAAAAAAATTCGCATTTCATACTTGTACACCTGGTAAACCTTAAAGGCGAATATTTTTGAGAAACAATAAAACAATTTGTACCAACAATTTTTTTTTCTTTCATGGTTTTTGTAAAAACTTAAAAGGCAACCCTCGTATTAGACGCGCGGTTGTTAAGAGATAAATACAAGTAATATAAGCAGTAATATACAAAAACATTTAAGAAAATAACATTTACACAGTTGATGAATCGGTATGTCAAGTTTACAGTCATTGAGAAACGCAGTAAAAGCGATTTAAGATTTGCTACAGATTACTATCATTAAAGTCTTATGTGCCTATTATTTTTGTAAATATAAATCAGACTATTTGTAGAGTAATGGCTATGCTATAAAGCTGGTGTAAAAAATATATAAGAAAATTTGTGCTTACATTAATGAATTAGAATTGTAATTAATTAATAAATATCCAAATTTACCAAAAAAGAGTAGACAGGGCATGTCATTCATAACACCATTTCCCGCTAAATTACTGATTCATTAGAAACTGCAATTAGTGCGGTAAGGACAAGTAAAAAACACTGCAAAAATTACCGTAATCTGTGTCCGTGAAGCGCTGTTAAGAACCTGATTGATCACAGGTAGTTTGGTAGTAAAACTATTGGGAATGCGTAACGGTGTTGCCATTTAGATTTGTTAATTTTAATAGCAAGTTATATGTGATTATACCTAACCTATTAAAGTACAAATTTAGGAAATATTCAGCTGTTTATGTTACTTATGCATGATAATTGTACTTTGCTAGATAAGAAGTTTAATAATATTGCGAAAGCCTGTAAACCATTGAATATTTTAAATTTTAGAAATTTGACAACACTTATATTCAACCAAATCGTAACTTATCGTTTCTAGTCGCCCTTTCTTATATCCACTGTTTGTTTGGGATGTAAAATAACATCTTTTTAGTGTTCCGTACGGAACATTTATGGGATCACTTTGGTGTCCGTCCGTCCGTCTGTCTGCCTGCCTGTCTGTCACACCCGATTTTCTCCGAAACTGTTTGACACATAAACTTGAAATTAGTCAAAAATATAGGAATTGATGGCCCAATCAGAGCCGTGTATCTTTGAAAGTTATATTTTAACTTAAGGGGTTAGTTTTAAGGGGTCAAATCGGAAGTGAAAAAAAAAATCAAGGTCATCGAGTAGGATGTTAAAGGAAAGCTTGTGGAAACACGAGTTCAAAAATATATATGATGTAATATTACTATATTATTTGAATTTATTTGGTATACAAAAAAAATATATTTTTTTTTAAAGTCATCGGGTGGAGTGGCAAATGAAAGCTAAAAATTTCCACAAATCGAGGTCCCCCATCCACCCTATCTCTTTTTTTATTTTTTTATGGGTCTAGCACACGTGCTACAGGGAATTCCCTAAAGCGCTACAAGAGCGACACGTGTGCGGAGAAAGCGATTCACGTTGTTCTTGAATCGCTGTAAATTGTACTCGGTGGGAAACACAGTCCTGGGCAAACTATGCCAAAGGGATAATGTTCTCCATATAAAAGACTGCTTGAAAAGCGTTGTACGAGGAGTAACAAGCTGAACCTCATACGGATGTGAAGTATTAGCGCGACGTGTATTTCTAACATGCACCGCTGTGGGAGGAATTAAGCGGGCCACATCCTTCGAACACTTTCCATGAAAACACTTGTAGAATAGGCTCAAGTTGCCAACCGCTTTTCGATGTTCCAGCGAATCAAGGCCGCCGATCAGTGCCGGGTCTCCAATCAGACGAACAGCTCTTCTCTGAATAGAATCCAACAAATGCAGTGTATGTTTGGGAGCGGAGCTCCAAACATGGGAGCGGTATTCCATAGTTGGTCGAATTTGAGCTTTGTAAAGAATTAACAGTTGTTGTGTATATTCCCAACTTTTAAGAAGCTCTCCTTGCTATGCCTGCAACATGTTCATGCTAGGACATATTTGTTCCACAATTAACTCCCAACAAATTGAGTGACGATGTTAGAGGAATGGAGTACCCCGACATAACCATGTCGGATTCAGCAACGTTAACTTTTTTAGAAAAAATTGCCGCCTGAGTTTTTTTAGCGTTAAATTCAACTTGGTTACTGTCGCCCCAAGATAGAATTTCTTTCAGGTCTTTGTTAAGTTGAATGACTTCCTTCTGTCTGCGGATATTCGTCTGAGTAGCCGATGTTCGAGCGTTCAAAGTGAATGAAGAGATAAGAGTACTGTCATCCGCGAAGCTTGGGATTCTCGCTCTTTTCCAGCAGATCGTTAATATAAATGAGAAAGAGAGCAGGAGACAGTATGGAGCCTTGGGGTACACTGGCGTTGATAGTGAAGGTGTTAGAAAGAAATCCGTCGACTGCCACTCGTAAAGAACGCTCACTGAGGAAACATGAGAGCCACAAACAGAACCTTTTAGACATACCATAAGAACCTAGCTTAGCCAACAGCCCATCGTGCCAAACACGGTCGAATGCCTTGGATATGTCAAGAGCAACCGCTCGAGATTCTCCAAAGTGTTCAATTTCGTTGTTCCAAACATGTGTTACATAAGTCAGAAGATCTCCGGCTGATCTATTTTTACGAGAGCTATATTGGTGATGGCTAATAATGGTGAATCCTTCAAGATATTTTAGAAGATGCTGATTGATAACCTTTTCCATGACTTTCGATATTATTGGAAGCAGTGCGATTGGTCGGTAGTTATTTGGCAAGGTCTTCTTGCCTTTTTTAGGTATCGGCTGAACTGTGGCACATTTCCAGCAGGAAGGAAATATTCTTTTTCTGCAGGATAGGTTGAAAAGTCTACAGAAAACTGGTGTTAGTTCTCTGGCACAGTTTTTGAGAACTATGGCAGGTATTCCGTCAGCGCCAGAAGCCTTTTTGGTGTCTAGCTTCATCAAAATACGTTTTATGATACGCTGTCTGAAGACAATATCGGGCATCCTTGACTGCACTATGGGAATAGTAGGTGGTGTTTTTCCTTGGAAATCGACTCTAAGAACACTATCAAAAAATTTCGAAAAAATCTTGGAATATTCTCCGTAAGTAGATTGAACGAAAATTAATACAAGTGCCTTTGATGATTTATTTCTTTACTTCTTATTTAAATAGGTAGATACTGAAAAGATGAAGCAGAAATATATTCAAGCCGTTCCACCTGAAACGGAAAAAATTTCCTATTTTGAGTATTTCTAGAAATGTTTTTTAATGCAGAATTGTTTAGATTCAGGATTTTGAGTAGAATTCTAAATTTCCAATATAGTTCTGAAAATTAAGAATATTTAATATCAAGACATGTAATGGTGCGATGATCAAAGTAATTTTACATTAAAAATTGTTTTTTTAGATGCCTCTTGGCTCTTGTAATTAACATTAAAGTAATGGCTCGTGTTGCGCCCGACGTGTCTATTATAAACGAAACATTCAACTTAATTTATATTCCTGTCGCCAATGTTACGGCAAAGTAACTTTTCATGTGTCTACCATCAGGCTCGAAACATTTGCGGTTTTATTCTAAGGCTTAAAATAACAACATCTAACGCATATTTTTGGTTTCAATAACCCAGTGTCCTTGCACAAATCTGTATGTTGTATGTACAGACTACGTTCAAGAATTCTTTTGTTATGTCATCAGTTAAACTATATGTTACCTGTTACGTTCTTGGCACAATTATTTCTAAGTGCTCGGCACGTTGTTTCCGTGATGTTGCAGAGAGGGAACAATGTTACTGTAAATTTTGGTACTGAGATATTACGCACGAGATAAAAACCATCAGCCACGAATCGGAGCTACGTAGGGGCCAACTTATGTCACCTCTCTGCATCGCTTATTTATGTTCTTGTTTATCCTGACGGAGGTTTACTTACAAATCAAGCAGTCCCTTCAAACTCTTGCTCCAATTGTTTACTCTGTTGAACAATTGGAGATACATTTACGATGTGCAAATGATGATGAACGCGAAATTTTCGCTGTGGTAGATATAGAATTTTCAAGGATTGTGGTTACGTTCTCGGCGCCCAATTTGCTCCTTTTACCAGTTGCATTTGGTGTAATTTCTACAAATACATTTATGAACACACTGACAAAGCTGATTACGTATGAGAACAATAAAATTTGGTCTACCGTTAAGAGTTCCACAGCGACACTTTTAGACGTGGTATACGTAAATGATTTAAGAGGCAATGCTTTTGTACGACACGTTAAGAACTCTAACTACTGAAATAAATGAAAAGGTAAGCACAGCAAACACTGTGTTTCAACCTCCGAAGGCCTTTACCGTATAGAACAATAGCTTGGTTATATTAGTGCAAAGTTTCAAAGTATATTAACAATAATTTTTTATTGGAACCTAAAATCAAATTTCTCCCCAAAAAACTAAGTGCCATCTTACAATCGAAAAGAGTTTTGGCTAATAAGTACCTCACAAGTTAGCCAACTGTCCCATAGCCCCACAAAAAGAAGTCTAAAGGTATTAAGTCACATGATCGAGGGGGCCACTAAATGAATCCATCCCTACAGATCCATTTTTGTGGGTAACGATCGTTTAAAAATTCCCGAACTTTCCGGTGGTAATGAGCAGGAGCTCCGTCTTGTTGAATCCACATTTGTTCCCTTTCAAAGTTATCAACTTCTGCAAGAAGCTAGGGTAATTCGTTTTGTAAAAAATTTAGATATCTAGGCCAGTTAAGCGGTTCGCGGAAAAAATATGGACCAATAATTCGAAAATTTAATATTCCACACCATGGTTTTGGTTTTGAACTTCCCGGACCCAAAATGGATTAACTTTTGAAGAATAATGCATGTTATGGCTGTTAACTACTCCATTACTGCGAAAAGTAGCTTCATCAGAAAACATTATTTTAGATAAAAAATTTGGATCGGCCTCTATTGTTCCATTCATGGTGGTATAAAAATTTACTCGTCGTTCAAAATCACGGTCTTGAAGTTCTTGGAGTAGTTCCATGTGAAAGGGATGATACTTGTATTTTCTCGTGGTGCGATTAGCCGTAGATTGGGATGTGTCAGATAAGTCAGCTAGTTGACGGCTGCTGACCTGGGGATTATCTTTAAAATGAAGTAAAATCTCCATTTCTTTTTTCTCATTGGTAGCATTTTGGTTTACTACTTTCAGTGTCGTATACTCAACGCTACCACTACCATCAAACCGTTCCATTAAGCACTGAAAAGATTTTCTAGATGGTATACGTCTATCAGGGTACTTCGCTCCGTAAAGCCTTACTGCCAAAAGATAAACACTACGACTTCCTCCTTTTCCCCTGAAAAGACATAGATGTGACACCACTGAAAATGTTAAAGCGGTAGGGACTACGATCCTAAACAGTACAACAAAAACCGACATAAAAAACTTATTTGAAGAAATAATTAACTGTATTAAACGCTGTATCGAAGCTAAGGGACAGTATATCAATGGAAATAATTGATTTGAACAATAACAATCTGCATGTTTCATATTCTATTAAAAGCTTGGTTTATTTTCGGATGGAGGGTGTCAGCCTTTCTCTGAAATCTTTATTGGATTTCCACGGGGAATCTTTACAGGTAGGTTTTTAAATAAAAACGATAAGTTAAATTTTCAATGGTAGGAGCAACGTAAAGTTTGAATAAACCAAATAAATTTGAACTTATTTATGAGACAACCAGTACATACGCTTTTTCATGGTATTTAATGTAAGTAATTACGGGATCTTACTAACATACTATTGCTTAGGATTGAAATGCTTGCCAAAAATATATTTTCAAATTAAATAATATTTTGGCGCCACTAATATCTAATTAGTATTTTGAGTCCAACCACTTAAAAGTTACACTGCGGCGCGCCGGACAAATTTACCCTAATTTAAAGAATCAATCATGACGTATTTCCTTATTTTAATTTGTGTCGATCTCGCGAAGCAATAATTATTTATTCAGAAATAGGTAAATAGAAAAAAAAAGTAAATTTAACAGAGGTTAAGGGGTCTTTCATTGAAATTAGCAAACTCTCTCTTTTTAAAAAACTAATTTTACGAGGGTAAATCAAATATAAACCGGAATTCTTCTCTCAACTCTCGTAAAGTAATCCGATCGATCCGCCCTTCTCTTATTAGTTGAGTAGGTGTGTCAGGAGTGGAAGAGAACACTAGATCGACTCTCTCGATCGATTTTGTCGTCAGTAGCGCCATGTCACAGTAGGAGGTACCAGTGTCGATTGAGTAACATATTATTATCAAGTTTTTAACGCTCGAAAACGTAGAACCCTTTGAAATTTTTAACGATACAATTCGGTAAAAAGATGCTTTGCCGGAAAACGGTGGAAATTCTGGGTCATTCTCGCCAACCACGGACCAGTATTACCCATTCGAATAAGGCGCTTGATTTTCTCCACAAGCGACGTACCAGTTACGCTGCCCACTACGGCCAACTCCTCGATCAAGTTAGACTCGTCTATCGACAAAAAAGGTGACACATGCCATTCGGAAGGTGGAACTACTTCACAACAACGCTCGACCCCACACAACTGCATTGAGTTAATAAAAATACCCGGTCAAGTGCAAGTTGAACTTGCACAATTAGTGTTCCGTACATCGACTGCGTTTAAAATTAAAAATTTTGTTACGGTGTTATAAAATGATCAGTAACTTCACAAAACACACCCCAAAAAAGTTTTCAACAAAGTTTGTTTCCAATCTTTACTGAAAACTGATGACCTTGAAATTTTTGTTTTTTTCTATATACCAAAGAAATTATTAAAGCTAATGCACTCGTGATAATTTTCGTTCAATCTACACCCCGTGGAGAGCATTCCAGAATTTTTTCAAAATTTTTTGATCCGGACTTCTCGAGATAAGGTGGGGGGACAGCGATTTTTCGCGACTTTTTAAAAATAATACAAAGAAAAGTGAGTTCAAGTACTACATTACATATATATTTTTTACTCGTGTTTTCACAAGTTTTCATTTGACACCACACTCGATGACCTAGTAAAAAAAATTTTTTTTCACTTCCGATTTCACCCCCCAAAACTAACCCCTTAAGTCAAAATTTAACTTTCAAAATTACACGCCTTTGATGAAGCCTTCAATTCCTATATTTATACCAAATTTCAACTTTTTATGACAAATAGTTTCTGAGAAAATCGGGTGTGACAGAGAGACAAACGGACAGACAGACAGACACCGAAGTCATCTTATAAGTGTTCCGTATAGAACACTAAAAAATTAGAACAAATGCCCTGGAAACCGTTGGAACACCCGCCCTACAGCCCGGATTTGTCGCGTTGAGACTTTTATTTGTTTGGCTCTTTGGAAGAAGCGTTGTGAGGTAAGCATTTCGAAAATTACGAAGGTGTGCGTGCGCAATGGGCTCATGACGCGACTTGCTTCATTTTACGATTTTTTTCTGTGGGAAAAATGTGTTTTGAAAAAGGCAGAATATGTAGAAAAAAAAAAGGTTTTTTTTGATTTTTTTATTATTGTAAAAATATTTTTTAAAAAAGAATTCCGGTTTATATTTTATTTACCCTCGTATATGGACCCAGTCAATGTTTTAAGTTAACTTCCTTCGTTAGTATCTGAAAGTACTTCTACGAAATAATAGAATGCATCAATATTTAGCTGAATCATCATCACCTTTTCTCTTCCTAAGTGCAAAACGCATTAGCAACAATGTTGTAACGCTTGCAGTGTAACAGAAGGTACAAATTGAAGAACACTCAAATGTTATTAATGACCATAGTGGAACAAATAGACACAAGAGCAGTACTAATGACTTCAAAGTTTCTTTAACGATTAAAAATTTGTATGGCAAAACAATTTTGTCTCACTTTATTGCGAAATATTCTGTATTTTGAACATGAGATAAATATACTAAGTAGATAGAAATAAAATTTTAAAAAATAAATAAATCAATTTAAAAAAATCGGAGAAGTGATTTATCCAATAATTGTAAACATGCAATTCTAAAATAATTAGCAAATTTGACTCTCTCAAATGAAGGGAAAGTAAATTCCCATAATACAATTAAAACCATACAACGTATACTCATCTCTTTTATCCTCTTCCACTAAAAAGATATCGCTCAAAAACTATAGGTTCCTCTTTTTCACCACTTATGCGTTGCATATCGATCTATAGTAAATTTACAATTACGCTTAAAATTTGTTCATTATCGCAGCCAAAAAACGTGGAAAAATTGCCATAAAACTATACCAAATTTGACCACATCCTTCACATCATTAAAATTGAAAGTAATCTAAAAATAACTTAATTTGAAGATTCCTTGACTCCGGCTGAGGCAACCCTTTTTGCCCCCTACCACACCCCTTTAAACCTTTTTTTAATATAAATGATTTGGTTAAAATTTGTTCAAAAAAACCTATGCTGCCTGAATTATACAATATTAAACAACCGTTTCAGCCCCATCCTTGGTTAAAATTGAAAGCAATGAAAAAACATTCTAATTTTTAGACCTGACGCCTTCAAAAATCCTAAAAAGGGCATAAAACGATTTATACGAATCAACATCTCAAATCTCCTCTCCAACCCCTCCCGCTCCTTATATGTTTTACTATAAATAATTAGGCATAAAATTTATTTATTATTTTATAAAAAAACATACTGCTATTAAAAACATATAAAATTTATCGACCCCTTTCACCTCCTGAAAAAATATCGTTCAAAAAACCATAGGCCTTATTCCCTCATTGGATAATATCTAAGCACCAAGCTTGAAATCTTTTTGATATCTCATTTAGTTCGAGAGTTATCGTGCCAACAGACTGGCAGAGCGACCGACGGAAGTCAGCGACACTATCTTTCGTGATCTATGAGCCCTGAAATGTGAAGAAAAGCAAAAATCTCGACGTGTAATTTTTTCAGGAATTCAATACTTTCCTGTAGCAAGCAAGCAAGCAAGTAAAAAATAATATATTCTCTTAATAATTACTCTTAAAAAGTTTGCACCTATTTTTTTATAAAAGAATATATAATTAACAACAGAAATCTTCGCTGTGGTCACGCTCGAAATGCAAAAAAAGTAAGCAATATGTAATTAATAGTTAATATACAAAATATAAAATGTAAACACACAAAATTAAGTAAAATTTTAGCGCTGACGCTCGCTCCTAAACGCACGATCGACACGAACGAATGTCGAGAGGGAATATTTGATGGCACAATCGTAACGCTGCAGGCGTGTGCTTCTGCGATACGGAAAATCTTGTTTTTTAATTTAAAGAGAAATTTGACGATTTACGTTGTTCATGGGGCTTGGCCTGCGTAAATCCAGTTTTTCTTTATTTATTTGTAATTTCAGACTAACTCACAAGTGTAATTTTACTATATATATATATATATATATATATATATATATATATATATATATATATATATATATAATATATATATACAGTCAGTCAAAAAAATCTCCATACACGACCTGCTGTCTATACTATTTTTCTTTTATGTTTAACTAATTAATTGGAACTCTGAGAAAACATGTTTAAATTAATATTTGAAACTTAACTAACGAGGATTAGTATCAAAACAACTACGGAACATTTTATTTAGAAGTTACATCATTGTTATAAAAAATATAAACAAAATTAATGTCAAAAAAGTCTCCATACACTCAAAAACTGCATTGAAAAAAGCTATCTATTGCTCGCTAAACTGAAAACAAATGAATAATTTTCGTCCATACTCTATAATTTGTCACTTATTGCTAGTAATTTTGCAGTGGGTTTTCAAAGTAGTATTAAAAATGAGCGAGAGAAATTGTGAAATTCCATTTCAAGTTCGAAAGATCATAACTGATCTGTGGAAAGATGGAAAATCGAACAGAAATATAGGAAAAATTGTTAAAAAAATCGCATGCTACTGTTCAGTACATTGTAAACCAGTATAAATCAACGAGTTCCTCTAAAATTCGACCACGCGCCGATCGTCTCAAGAAACTGACTCCCGGCCAGTATTGTTAGACAAATACTTATAGATCCCAAGAAAAGTAAGTGCACCAAAATTAAAAGAAGAAGTACATGCTTGTTCACAAACAGTGAAAAATTGTTTACACAGGGCAGGCTATAAGGGGTGTGCAGCCAGGAAGAAGCCGTTAATTTTGGAAGCTAATTGCAAAAAGCGGTTAGTTTTTGCTAGAAAATACGTTACTAAACCTCCTGAATTTTGAGAATCAGCAATCTTTAGTGATGAAACTAAAATTAACCTTTTTGGGTCTGATGGCAGAACTAAAGTATGGAGAAAGAAGATATTAAAAACATTTGTTCCACAGTGAGACAAGGGGGTGGCAGTGTTCTGCCTTGGGGATGCATGTCCGTTGGAGGGGTTGGAAATTTACATTTTATTAATGGCACCATGGTTCAGCATGTTTATATGAACATTTTGGGAGACAATTTAAGAGAAAGTGTTCAAAAATTAGCACTCGAAAAAAGATACATTTTCCAACAGTGATCCGAAATATACCGCAAACTTGGTGCGAGAATGGATGATCCATAATGTGCGACAGCAGCTTCATACAACTCTGCAAATATCCGATGTTAACCCCATCGAGCATTTATGGGAGGTACTTAAAAGGCGCGTTCGCAAACATAATGTTTCAAATAGAGAAGAAATAAAAAACAGAATATTGAACAAATGGGAGAACATGCCAGCAGAAGTTACTAGAAAACTCGTTGCAAGTATGACAAAAAGGTTACAGGAGACTGTCAAGGCGGTCCCACTAAATATTAGTTTAAACGAAGTTGTTATTTTCCGTTAAACTCCCTCAAACTATTATTGGTAATTGTTAAGTGTATGGAGACTTTTTTGACATTAATTTTGGTTACATTTTTATAACAATGATGTAATTTCTAAATAAAATGTTCCGTAGTTGTTTTTAATACTAATCCTCGTTGGTTAGGTTTCAAATATTAATTTAAACATGGTTTCTCATAGTTTTAATTAATTAGTTATACATAACAGAAAAATAGTATAGAAAGCAGGTGGTGAATGGAGACTTTTTAGACTGACTGTATATATTGTATAGAAACACAACTTTTTATTAAATATATTATATGCCATTAGGATTTGGATATCACATGATTTCTATTTACGACTGTCAAAATCGGATAGATCCAAATCGCTTTACACCATCCGGTAATATTTTTAAGTTTTAAATCGATACCTCGTTCTGAAGGGATCGCAAAAACAAACCAACGGAAAGTGAAAATTATGTTTTTCATAATGTAACCTAAAACATGAAAAAATATTAAGAACACAATATTACTCTTAACGAAGGAACTAATAAAGAATTATCCGCGATAAAATGAAAAATTCTGAAATAAAGCACTGTATTTCCAAACTTTTCCAATTTTCTGCCTCGAAAACCCTTAAACATAAGTTTTGATGCCCATCAAAAATTAAATTGACGAAGAAAAAGAAACAACATACACTGTATCATTCCTGAATAAACCGCCTGAGGACTAACTTTCTGTCTCTTTTCTTCCCGTCAGTCACAATTGATTAATCACTTTTATGTTCGACTAAAAAAACATTGTATGTGCCTCGATGTTAGCGATTATAATTGCAACATGTATCAAAATCGTCTGAAACTTTTAAAAAAAGAAACTTAGTAGGTTTAGTTAACCTTTCTTTATTATTAATAGAGAGTTTTTGCTGCCAATTAGCAACTTTAAATGCACAAATTTTACAATCAGAACATACTGTATCAAAAATGATAGCTGTGTAGTAAATCCATATTGAAATTTTTGTTTCAAAATTTTCCCCTAATATGGTCTCAATAATAAAAAAAAAACGGTCAAGTGCAAGTTGAACTTGCGCAATTAGTGTTCAGTACGTTGATTGCTTTTAGAATAAATATTTTTGTTACGGTAGGTAAAAAATGATCAGTGACTTCACAAAACACACCCCAAATGAGTTTTCAACAAAGTTTGGTTCTGATCTTTACTGAAAGCTGATTTTGTTTTTTATATACCAGATAAATTATTAAAGGTAATGCACTCGTAATAATTTTCGTTCAATCTACACCCTGTGGAAAATATTCCAGATTTTTTTCAAAAATTTTTGATCAGTAATTTTCAAGAGACGGACAGCGATTTTTTAAAAATAATACTCAGAAAAGTGTGCGCAAGTATTACATTACATTACATTATATATATATATATATATATATATATATATATATATATATATATATATATATAATACACAGTAGCGTGCAAAAGATCCCGGCCAGTGACATTTCGTACTCTAATTTATTAAAAAAAAGACTAATGATTTTTAGTCATTATGAGATGTGAGTATGAGATATAGGAAACAAAATAATATAGTAAAAGAATATTATTTATGTTTGTGAATATATTTATTATTATTACACTTTGTACTATGACAAAAATTATTAGTCCGTATGCTCTATAATAGACTTAAATTATATTTTTATGTTAATATTTTGTAGAGATAACAGCCGCACAACGATGTGGCATTGACTCAATTAATCGATTAATACAAGCAGGTGAAATTTTATCCCATTCTTCCTTCAATGATTTGAATAATGCGGCTTTATTTGAATATGTATGCTTTCGAACTTGACGATCTAGCGTTTCCCATAAGTGTTCTATTGGGTTCAACTCCGGTGATTGAGATGGCCAGCTTAAAACTCTTACATTTGAAGCAGAAAACCACTGTTTTAACAACTTGGATGTATGTTTGGGGTCATTATCCTACTGAAATATCCAATTCTGCGGCAATGTTTCTTCAGCATATGATAACAAATTGTTTTCTAAAATGTCCTTGTAAATATCAGCGTTCATATTTCCGTTGATCTCGATCAATGGACCGACTCCTTGTGCAGAGAAAATTCCCTAAAAACCATCATACTTCCTCCACCGTGTTTTACAGTAGGAATTTGGTACCGAACATCATTTCTCGTACCAATAGGACGTCGTACATGTTGTCTACCATCGCTTCCAAAAAGATTAAATTTAGATTCGTCTGAGAAAGCTACTTTTTTCCAATCTTTGATTGTCCAATTTAGGTGATCTTTGGCAAATTGTAATCGGGCCCTCTTATTCTTTTTACTGATTAATGATTTTTTAATACCTATACGGCCAAAAAGTCCCACATCATGTAGTCTTCGTGTCAAAGTACTACGAGTAACATTAGCTAGGTTTTCATCCTTTAGCTCGAGTGCAATTTCGGCAGCAGTTTTCTTGACATCCGCAGTTGATTTGCGTTTAATGATACGATCTACTTTTATAGACGTTTTTCTTGGTCGTCCACTATGCTGACGACCTTCTAAACCATATCCACAACGGTATTTTACAATAATATCGCTCACGGTTGATTTACCTATCGATAATAATGAAGCAATCTCACGAGAAGATTTTCCTTCTTTTGAAAATTTTATTACTCTCTCACGAATTTGTATTTGCATATGCCGAGCCATGTTTATGCTCCCACGACCTTTTATGAACTAAATGTGAACATTCAACGCGCTATTATTCGTCTTTTTTTTTTAATAAATTAGAGTACGAAATGTCACTGGCCGGAAACTTTTGCACGCCACTGTATATATATATATATATATATATATATATATATATATATATATATATATATATATGTATTTGAACTGGTGTTTTTACACGCTTTCATTTGACACCCATTCGATGACCTAGTAAAAAAATTTTTTTTCATTTCCGATTTTACTCCCCAAAAAGTCAAGTCAAAATTCAACTTTCAAAACTACACGGCTCTAATGAAGCTATCAATTCCTATATTAGTACCAAATGTCAACTTTCTATGTCAAACAGTTTCGGAGAAAATTGGGTGTGACAGACGGACGGACAGACACCGAAGTGATCTTATAAGTGTTCCGTACGGAACACTAAAAATATTTTCGACAGTTGTGCTAACTTGAACTAACCTTTCTTTAATCTTAACAGAAACGGACAAATTTTACAAACAGAACATAGTGATAACTAGACAAAAAAATATTTTCAACATCTGTGCTGATGACAGCATGCTTGCTTCTTCATACGCAAATATTTACAGACAGCTGAAAGTTATACAACTTAAGGGGTAAAAACATGCTTTTCAAATGTGCACCATTTTTCGAAAAAAAAAAACGATATTTTCAAATTTTCGCAAGTTATCCACTAGTTTTTGACATATATTCATGAAATTTTTTTGGTTTTTTATTCTAGGTTGAAATTTACGGGAGCAATCGTTCCACCCGTTTCAAGCCTCGCATAAAAAGTGCCTTGGATTCTGAAGCGGCAATTTTGAATTAAAAAGATAAAAAAGAAATATCTTTATACACTTAAATATTTGTTTAATAAAGTACTTCAAATAAATTTTCGTCTGCTTTTATGGGACTCTCGAAAAAAATTCCCGAAATTAGCCTTCTTTCCTGGAACCTGGAGAGGCTTTGCCCCTTAACAAAGCCCTATCTTGGGGTAACAATAACCAAGTAGAAGTTAAAGCTACAAAAACCCAACTAGGGATCTGCTCTAAAAGTTCACGTTACGAAACCAAACATAGTTATGTGGGGATACACATTGGTATCGTCATTCAACTTGCTAGACGTTAATTTTCGCATGATCATGTTGCATGAGCAGCAACGAAAGCCACTCAGCTCTAAAATAATAGGAAATAAGTGTTAAACTATCGTGAACGCTAGACGCCACAAAAAACCTGATTGGCATAAGGAAACAGAAACAATCTAAACATTTCACATTCGAAATATTAACGTGTTGCTGCCACCAACGAAAAGACATATTTGTTTGTCAATTAGTCTGCGTGGGTTTTTACCGGTTCTATTTCTATTCTTTACCTTAATTTATGACTGCATTCATTCATAAATCGATTACAACTTGTCGTGCGAGTGGATGTTTAAATTATTGACTGCACTGCTATTATTTTTCCGGTTACAATTATTACTTAATGGCTACTACACCTTCGGGTTACACCTTTCTTTGAGAGGAACGGTTTAAAGAAATTTAAGGTGCATATGGGCGACAATATGTAGATGTATGATTGCACAGGTGCGGTAGAAAGAATCGTACATGTGGGTCACATTTTAACAGCAAGAGATAACACGTGGGCTAGATCATACGAGTAGAGGAAGTATTTCGGTAGACGCAGGCAGCTTATGGAAAATTAAGACAACTAATCTGCAATCAAGAGAAAAGGTAGAACGGAAATATTAACTGACCATATCGGCGGTATGATGTATGCGGAGGACACGTCAATAACAGTATATGTTGACATAAAACAAGTAACCCATAAAAAGATACCCATTACAATAGATACGATGATTAGTTGGTGTGAGCGAAATAATTTAATTTTAAATAAAAAAAAGCCTTTTCAAGATTTGAGTTCAACCTTCGATACCTTATAAAGTAAATCCCAAGATATAAGATCCTGCCTTTTTGCTTTTTCAATGGGGCAATAAACGAACCCTATTAAGGTTTTGTGCATAGTTGCCAGGTATTCCAATATTTTTATTTTACCTGCTTTGTATACCGCCCTCACTTGCACCTGCTATTATATTGGATCTATTTTTACCTATATATTTACTACCTGGCAACCCGGTTTGGAGCCCTTTAAATATTTGATAATATAGGCCTAATGACCACAGGCCCCCATTAGGATTCGAAAGATACTTTTTATTATTTTTAATTTTACTTACAACGTAACGGTTCTATTTTAATTATGTGGCATCCGTGGGAAAATTGCAATAGTGACTATCGCAAGAGAAAACATTTATCACTTGACGCTAAACAAATAGTGAAAAATGTTTACGACAGTTTGGTAAAAAGAAATTTGAATAAACAATGTGCCTTGCAGGAAACCAGTGAACTAACAAAAACCCCAATTTCTACGATTAAGGGTATTGTAGGAAAACCTTCACTCAGGAACAGGAAAAAATGGAAAGATTTTCAAATGCATCATGTAGACGATTGTGAAAAAGACGTCATCAGGAGAAAAATATATTCTAAGTATGAAGAGCAGTTGGTGCCGACACTAGACAAAATAAAATTAAGACTGGTGCAGGACGGGACCAATATACATTGTGGCCGATCAAGCCTTCACAGAATTCTCTTAAGAATGGGATTCACGTTCCGAAAAATCAACAAAAGGCAAGTAGTGATGGAGTCGAAAGATTACGAATCTTGCGACATACTTATTTACAAGAAATTAAAAAGTATCGATCAGAGAATTGGCCAATAATTTACCTTGACGAAACATGGTTCGATACCCATGACACTGTGCAAAAAGGGTGGGTTGACAGCAGTAAAAAATGTCAGACTAACGCACCTTCAAATAAAGGTAAACGAATAACCACTTTGCATGCTGGCTCTGAATAGGGCTGGGTTTCAAATTGTCTACTATTATCTGCAAAAAACATAAAAGATTCTAGTTTGGACTATCACGAAGACACGACCGCAGAACTTTTTGAAAATTGGTTTCAAAATTCCCTTTTGCCAAATATTCCCGAACAGTGTTATAGTTATGGACAATGCAAGTTACCATAATCGCCTACTAAATAAGATTCCTAATGCAGCCAACACTAAATCGGAAATACAGGAATATATGTTAGATAATGACAGTTATTTTGACTTTAGTTATAAAGAAAGTAATCTTTTGGAAGTTTTGAAAGACTATAAATTGAAAAAGAAATATGTTTGTGATAGTATGGCTGAGAAAATGGGACACGCTGTTTTGCAGCTTCCTCCGTATTATTGTGTGTTTAATCCAAATAAACATATTTGGCATCACGTTAAATCAAAAATAAGGGCACAAAATGTTTCTCCAACTTTAAGCGTGTCAGTGTTTGATTTAGAAAAAAAGTTATAAATGATATACCTTGTGAAAGCATTCAGCCCGTTGTTAAAGTTGAAGATTCATATATTTATGTAAATAATAATTACCTCAGCTGATGACAGTGATAGTGAAATCGAATTAGGCTTAAGTTAAAATATATTTTTATTTATACAATATGTCCCCTCTTGTAAACCCCATTCATTCAAACTGTATATTTGTACTTCTTATCCATTTGTTTTTATATGCATCTATAAATAAACATCTCCAAAAACACTTATTATTTTATTATTTGCATTAATGAATAAAATTCTTAAGTCCATCTCAGTAACCTATCATAAACAAAAGGATCTTATATTTTGGGACAGGCTATACACCCTCTATAAACATTAACACTTTTTTGGCGAAATTATTTATAGGTTATGTTACTTAGTTGTCATACAGTTATTGTGTGTAAAAATATTTACAATTTGAATTCTTTAAATAATGCAGTGGGGTGGGAGATCAAGCAAATAGGATTGTTGTTATTAGCTATTTACGTGCGGTATAGAAAAAAGCGACATTTTTAAAACCTTAAAACCGCGTAAAATAAGTATGTTTATTTATTGGGAGATAAAATTATTTACTGAGACGGGAGACATAAAAGACAGGCAACGTTCAGGAAGACCAAGGACAGTTCGAACACCACAAGCTGTTAAAGCTGTAAAAACGCGAATTAACTGAAATCAAACAAAAAATTTCATCTTGTGAGATGAAAATTTCGAAAAACTGTATGTCTCGTATTATTAAAGAAGACCTAAGACTTGGCGCTTATAAGAGACACACTGGTCATTTGCTAACGTAAGATTTAAAGCGAAAACGGTGGCAAAAATCTAAAAGTTTGTTGAAGGAATACGCAGCATCAGTTAGGGTTTGGTGTAAAGTCAGCTTTAATGGGGTTACCAGTATTAATTTTTTTGAAAAAAGGGTGAAAACTTTGGATAAAATATATCATCTGTTTTAGAGAACGTTGTGAAACTCCTAAACTATATTCTTTTAAAAAATAAGCATTGGGTTTTCCCGCAAGATTCTGCACCAAGACCCAAAGCTAAAATAAAATCGATCGTTTCAATAAAATGTGCCTCCAGTTATTACTACAGAAGATTGGCGTTTTGCAAGTCCTGATCTAACTCCTTTAGATTATGAACTATAGTCATTGTTAGAGAGAATGGTTTGCTCTAAAAGAGATGCCAATCTTGACTCTTTAAAACGAGCTTTAACAAAAGCGGTGGACAATTATCCGTTGCTGCCATAGACAAATGACAATTGTTTGAGGGCAAGAGGGGGACATTTTGAGTAAATGTTAAATTAATTTTGTTATTATGAATACAAGAATTAATTTTCATAGAAATTAAATGTTTAGTCAATGTTTTCATTGTAACAATTTCTGGGAGTACTAGGTAGTTTATTTATAGGAATCTAGACATAGACCTCCCCTTCCTTTCTGCATCCCTCTCGACTCTGCGTCTCTCTGATCCATCCTAAACCAGTCGTTATTTTCAAGTCATCTTTCCATCTTGGTCGGGGTCTTCCTCTGAATCTTTGTCCCAGCCATGTATATAATGTATAGCAATAAAGTATCTTCTAAAATATAAAAAGTTAGGTCACCTACAGTATTACCGTTTACTTCCATTAGTTCCTCAAAGAGAATGTTAAAATTGACTAAGGTTCATATTTACAGTCGACCCTTGATTAGGTACTCAAACCTCAAATATGTCGTTCATTGTAAATTTGCCCTAAGGCAGGTATCCTAGGGTGTAAGGATAGACTATAAATACGGGCCTAAAAAATGGACACTTGAACGGGGCGAAGCCTTAAATAAGCCAGTCTTAAAGTGGAGTCGTAAGCAAATTCTAGTAAATTGTATCTTTGTTTACACACAAAACTATTTTAAAAGTTGGAACTGTAGATTCTTTTTAACATTGACATAGTTAATGAAGGTAGGCAGACAATTACGTTATTTTAAATATAAATTCGTTAAATATTACCTAAAAACCTTTCAGCAGATAGATTAATAAAGTAAATAGTTGTCAGTTCAAGGCAGAGATCTCGTCAATTCGTGTATTTGCTGTAGAACACATAATTTTATATAATTTTCTTTGATTATTTGCAAATATTTGATTTGCCTTAGTGCCTTGTACCCGGAACCATTAGTCCTTCTAATAATAATATACACAATCTTAAAAATCGTTTAAAGACGCAATAAATGTAAAAATGAATAAATTCTACTTTTATTTGATTATCTAGAAAAAAGCCTTATGTCATCGTTAATTCTGAATCAGTTTAATCGAACAATGGGAGACAATGCCAAAAATTTTAAAATGTAAACAGATTTTTATTATTTTTTCAATATAACGTGAATAATAAAAAAATATATTATAACAAACTTGTGTGATTTACGTGCAAAGTCTCAGGACGACGCCGTCTTTCCACAACACTACTCTTCCAAGTATGACGGGTAAAAAACTTTTAAGTGCATTTGTACGAATTAATATAAAAACGAGCTAAGTGCAAGTCAGACATGATCAATGACTTCACAAAACACACCTCAAATGAGTTTTCAACAAAGTTTTTTTCCGATCTTTAATGAAAACTGATGACCTTTAAATTTTTATTTTTTATATACCAGATAAATTATTAAAGGTATTATATTATTCCAGAATTTTTTCAAAATTCATTGATCAATATTTTTTGAGATAAAGGGGACAACGATTTTTCGCAATTTTTGAAAAATAATACAAAGAAAAGTGTGTGCAAGTATTATATTATATATATTTTTGAACTCGTATTTTAGAAACTTTCATTTGAGACCCACTCGACTTCCGATTTCATCCCCCAAAACTAATCCCAAAATTTAAATTTTAAACCACACGGCTCTGATGAGGTCATTAATTTCCATATTAGCGCCAAATTTCAACTTTTTATGTCAAATAGTTTCGGAGAAAATCAGGTGTGACAGACGGATAGACAGACACCGAACTGATCTTATAAGTCTTCCGAATCGAACATTAATAATAAACAAATAAATGTGCATAAAAGATACGAATTATCGACAAACATATGGCCTGCTGCTGCCTGGAAAATTTTGCACGCTAGCATGGAAAACCACTATTTTTTCAACCAAAAAATCGTTCCGAAAGCTATAATTTTTGATCAACGCGAAATCGATCTAAGTAAGATACTGACACGGCATTGGCTCAAATAGGATGTTGAGTAGCAAAATTACAAGTGGGAATGGTCAATCGTAGTATGCGGAGACGATGAACGCTGGATTCCCCAGTCAATCTAAAAACGTAAATAAACGTTAATACAGTCGGTCAAGTAAGAAGGTGACCGATAGTATTCTTGAAAAAATGTGTTTCGAGAAAATTTTTTACCATCGATTTATTTTTTGATGTGCTAACAACGGCGCAATTCTCTTAGTAAGTTGTCCAATCGCCGCCTCCTGCATCAATAATCGCCTGGCATCTTCGAGGTATGCTGTTGACAAGATTTTCTGCACACCTACGCGGCAATAATCTCTAAATTTTTCGAATCTGGCGAGACAACTGAGTCAAAGTCCTCAAGAGTCTTTCCTCTAAGCTTTCTATCTTTACAAGGGACCAAACGTTCTCAATAAGGTTGGCGCCCGGTGATTGTGAGGGCCCAAGCGAGCCGCTTCGCGACGTGATTTTCGCCTAGTAAAGGTTTCTTCAACGTGGTTAGGAATTTGACATGAGCACGAAGATGTTGTCGAATGATCTCATAGGACACATTCAAACCCGATTTTCTTAATTTTGCCGCTCCTTGACGCAGCGATTCGTTTTTCGGCTTTCGAAGTGACTTTGCCTACCAAGCCACGTTTTGGCAAGTCGTCGATATTTTTCGTTTCGCTTAAACAATTTACCCACTTCTTTATAAACGATACCGACTATTTAATATATTTAGCGGCAGCGGAATGTGTCATTTTAGGCCTCTTTGGATGGGAACAAAGAACGACTGCCGCGAACCGACGCGCAAAACAAGTGACTCATTTTGGATTTTACGTGATTTCGACGAAAGTTCGGAATCGACTGATACTTTAACTAAAATGCGTCGTATACAAAGGTTCCCTCTACCGATTTTTTGTTGAATCGCTAGAATCGCATCTACCAAAAATTAATTATTCCAGACACGTTCTTACTTGACTGAATGTACCTGTGAGATTTATTTTTTTCTTCTTAAAGAGTTTTATACTTTGCTGTTGGTAATTAATTAAATTTGTGCACCTCGAATTCGTTGATTTCTTAAAGAGCGCTCAACGCCTGTTCAATCGGAGTTATTAATGTAATTTTCCGGCGTACATTATGTTTAATAAAGTTTTTAGAGTCTACAATCGGTCGAAGAAAACTTATACTTGTAAAAATTATCCTTAAATATAAAACGATTTTAATAAAAAAAAAAACGGTCAAGTGCAAGTCAGACTTCCGCAATTAGTGTTCCGTATCATGAGGGATTTAAAATTTTTTTCCGATCTTTGTTTTTATATACCAGATAAATTATCAAAGGTAATACACTCGTGGTAATTTTCATTCAATCTACACCTTGTGGGAAGTATTCCAGAATTCTTTCGAAATTTTTTGATTAGTACTCTTAGAGACAGGGTGGGGGAATAGCGATTTTTGGCATTTTTTTCTAATAAAATAGAAATAATTGCGCGAGTATTATATCACATATATTTTTGAACTCGTGTTTTCATAAGCTTTCATTTGACACCCCATTAGATGATCTTGAAATTTTTTTTTCCACTTTCACCCCTTAAGTCAAAATTTAACTTTCAAAACTACACAGCTGTGATTGTGCCATCAATTCTTATATTTATGACAAATTTCAATTTTCTATGTCAAATAGTTTTTGAAGAAAATCGGCTGTGAAAGACACTGAAGTGATTCCGGTTTTTCACACGAAAAATTAGATAAAGTTTGTTATGTTTTACTTGAACATTAGAAATCAATCGTTGTTTAATTGTTAGTAAACCGACTGAGACAGAACTTCGACTAAATGAATAAACATTCTGAAGGTGTCCGTTGATGTGGTTATTTCATCTAGGTAATCGATTTCTTAGAGGTTCCACAAATTTACCCATTCAGTACTAATTTTACAAATTAGAAAATAATCAATCATCTATAAGCTATATTATTATATTTAAACGAAACAACCTTTTAATCATAATGTCCCTATTTTACAAAATCCGTTTTACATGACTATTTTACGTGCACATTTTATGATTTGTTTGGAAAATGTAGGTCACCTATAAATTTTTCATAAATTTCCAGTTGGGTGGGTTGATCTTTTATAGGTTCGAGGCCCCTGTCCAAAGTAATGTTATGAATTACATTACATTTTTACTACAAGTTTTCTAAATTTATTTTTGGCGTTCATAAAAAAGACCCACTGACACATGGATTCTAAATTTTAATTTTACAATGTTTATGGTAAAACAATAAATTTTTAGTGTTTCATACGGAACACTTATAAGATCACTTCGGCGTCTGTCTAACCGTCTGTCACACCGGATTTTCTCCGAAACTATTTGACATAGAAAGTTGAAATTTGGCACTAAACTAGGAATTGATGGCCTTATCAGAGTCGTGCAGTTCTGAAACTTAATTTTGACTTAAGGGATTAGTTTTAAGGGGTGAAATTGGACCTGAAAAAAATTTTTTTACCAGGTCATCGAGTGGGATGTCAAATGAAAGCTTGTAAAAACACAAGTTCAAAAAAATATATAATGTAATGCTTGCGCCCACTTTTTTTTGTATTATTTTTAAAAAATTGCGAAAAATTGCTGAAAAAATTCTGGAATATTCTCACAGGGTGTAGATTCAACGAAAATTATCACGAGTGCATTACGTTTAATAATTCATCTGGTATACAAAAAAACAACAAAACAAAAATTTTAAGGTCATCAGTTTCCAGTAAACAGCAGAAAAAACTTTGGTGAAAACTCATTTGGGGTGTGTTTTGTGAAGTCATTGATCATTTTATACCATACATAACAAGCAATTTTTATTTTAAAAGTAATAAACGTACGGAACACTAATTACGCAAGTTCGACTTGCACTTGGCCGGATATTTATAAATGCAAAGCTAAGGAATACGGGCCTATATATAATACGAGGGTTGATTGATAATTCTCGTAAACTTCTACGAAACGGCGGGACATTTTGTTAAACGGCATGACGATGACGGTTGGTAAGCATAATTCTTGTTACGGTTGTTTTCAAAGTTACAAATAGATGAAACTTGCAGTTGTTTGTTGGCGCGATCGTAAATGATCGGTGTTATACGTCGTAGAAATGGATAAAGCCGAGTATCGTGCGGTGATACAACTAAAATTAGCGAGGCTGCTTACACACCGGCCGTTGTAATGACAAAAGTGAACGAGCTGGGCTTCAAATTAGTTCCCCACCGACCCTAGTCCCCAGATTTGGCCCCAAGTGACGCTTTGTCTTCCTACCTCAAAAACTGGCGGGGAAAAAGAAAAATTCCTCGAATGAAGAGGTTATCTGTTCTGTAAATATGTATTATGCACAGTTGGAAACATTTTTTTTTCTGAGGAACTAAAAAAATTGGAATCCCTCTGGACCAATTGTATTGAGCTCAATGGCGATTATGTTGTGAAAAATAAATTTTTGCCTTGTTTTTTTACAAGACTTTTCAATCCACCCTCGTGCCTTGAGCATTAGTACCCGTAACTCTGAACGGTGTGAATGTCTCAATGTTGTTAACCTGAAAGAAGTGAATATTAGATTATTCAATCAAACTAAAATTACTGTAAATACACCAGTTCTTCGGAGATTTTAAATACCTCCTCAGAAGATCAATCATAACTAATACAATTTGTCTTGAAATTTATATTCATAAGCATTGCGTAATTACGATACTGACTGACTGACAAACGATACTGATAAACTATTGAATAAATAACAAACTGTTTTGATGAGCAATTGACTGCGATTGAAATTAGGTTGTCAATCAAGACTGATCGTCTAACAAGGACTTTACAAAGGCGAATTATCTCGAGGTCATGTGAGTAAGATGATAACAGTAAACTATTCTTTGATTCAATCGTCATAATACCACTACAATAGAACTAAAAATAGCATAGCTTCGTCAGCTAAATTGGCGGCGACTACTTCAAATAGATAATGGTGCTTATTATTTCATTGTATTTGAAAGCAAAACAAGAATAAATCCAGCGAAGGACACATGACAGCCATTGCACTACAAATAAGATAATACAAACAATGCATTTACTTAAAGACCGATTATGCTGTATTAGTATTACTGTGGAATATCTGAATAATTATTGTAAATATATTAATAATGGTATGCTGGTTTATTAGAAAAAAAAACTCCAAGATTGTCCAATAACTATTGCTAAACCATAAAACATATATATATATATATATATATATATATATATATATATATATATATATATATATGCACACAGTAGAATCTCACAAATTAGAACCACTTTGTGCCCCGGGCAGTTCGAATTTCTGAAAAGTTTGAATTTCTCGACATTTTTTTTTTACAGAAAATGATAAAATTATAATAAAACTAGTTATGTAAGCTTTATTTTAACACAAAACAGTTTTTATTTATTAACATTTAATTAATTGAACATATTAAATTCACAGAAAAACTTTTAAAAAGTTTTTTTAATTATTAGGTATTTAATTGGTTTTTAACATAAAATCAGTAATACTTTTTTTTGATTTATTTAAACTGGATACAACGATATCGTTACGGACGTCCAAAAGGTTAGACATGTGTTTACTGGAAAAGATATCACTGGTTTTGCACCATTTTATAACATTATTGATGCCTTCAAGGACTTTTAAATGAGGAATAGCTGGCGTTATGTCGACGTCGCTGCTATCTGAAGCCTCCTCATCGCTATTCTCTGCATCAGATCCGTCAGTAAACACACCTTCATTCCATTCCTCGATTTCATTTATATTTACGGAATTGTTTGGCATAATTTCATTCAAAAGATCAAGATTTATTTGAAGAACTTCATTGCAATCCTGATTTTGTTGAGCCAATTGTGCTAGTGGCAAATCATCATCGCTGTCGTAATCGCCTGAGTCCCAATTTAATAATTTGGACCAAGAATTTTTTAACACTGTCTGTTGTACCTCATCCCATGCTTGTTTCAACAATATTATTGCATCTCGGATTGAATGCCGTTTCAAAAGCTTATCAATATCACCACCATCACCAATTAATTGAGATAGCAACTTACTTCTGTAAATAAGTTTTGTCATTTTAATAGGATTTTGGCTGCACAGCTGCTGTTACATTTGGCGGCAAGAAATATGCAATTATATTACCATCCTTACTTTGAAGTTTATCAATTGGTGCATGAGCGGAACAGTTATCTACAAGCAGAAGAGCTTTTGGGGCCAAATTATTGTCTTCAGAAAATCAGATGACCTGTAGAACAAAAAAAAAAAATTAAAAAATATGGAACTTAAAATATGCACTGGTTAAACATACTTCTTTGATAAATATCTTGTGAAACCAATCATGAAAAATCCGGGAAGTCATCCACGCATTTTTTCGAAAAGTCATAATGAAGTGGGTTATCAAATCCTCTGAAGCTTCTAGGCTTTTTAGCTATTCCAATAACCAACGGTTTTGTGTGAGCCATCAGAATTTGCGCCTAGTAAAATTGAAACGCGTTCTTTTTGAATTTTAAATCCTTGGGCACTTTTTTCACAAGCAGCGACAAATATTTTATCTGGAAGGCAACGGAAAAATAATCCGCTTTCATCAGCATTATAGATTTGTTTCCAATAACCCCATTTCCGCGACTTTTGCACGAAATCTGTGTAGAAATGGAGTGACCTCACCAACATCACTCGAAAGTATTTCACCACCAATTTTTAAAAACCGTATTCCATGACGGGTTTTAAATTTGGAAAACCATCCATCACTTGCAGTAAATGCGTTTTCATCTTTATCGGGGTACACTTCACTAAAAATTGACTTAGCTTTTGCTTTTAATACGGGTCCTGTCACTGTGCTCTTCTTTTCACGTTGATTTAAAAACCACTTATAAAGGCGCTTTTCCATTTCCTCATATTCTGCCTTATGTAAAGATTTTTTTTTGCTTCCTGATAGGTGCTGGTAACTGCATCCATTATTTCTTGTTTTTTTGATTTTATGTAGCTGATGGAAGATTTTGTCACATTAAAATCTTGAGCTAAACGATTTCCACTCACGCCTTCATTAAGTCTTTTTAATATTTTAACCTTAGTATCCAAAGATAAGGTATTTTTTTTACGTTTGTTTGGCATTTTTTTTTTAACTTTCACACGTATGAACACTTCACTTTGACCTTCAGTCATCAACTGACCCAAATTTGTACAAGCATATCAAATTTCACACGCATATGACCGAATTGTACACACCACGAAGAACTCGGTGATTCCCCGTTTTATTTTTACTTTAATGAGCGAAAAAAAAAAAAAAAAAATTTGTAGTGAAAATACAAAAAAAAAGTAAAAAAACTTCCAGTTCTAATTTTAGAGCGTTTAATTTGGTTTTTCGCCTATTTAGTTCAAAATCATAGAAAAAAAATATTTTCTAGTGGAAATAAAAACCAAAAAAAAACAACACTTCCAGAAATTAGAACCACAGGTTCTAATTTCAGAGCGTCCAATACATTGAAATGGCCGGTTCTAATTTCTGGACGCTTCGAATTTGTGAGATTCTACTGTATATGTGTATATATATATATATATATATATATATATATATATATATATATATATATATATATATATATATATATATATACTATATGCGGACGACACCACGTTGATCTTTGCGGAGGATGGCTAGGAAAGGATGATGGAGAGTGTACATGTGGCTTGTAATGCTCTTGACGCGTACTTTTCGGCCCACGACCTGCTGTTAAACGTGTCAAAAACTCAATACCTTGTTTTTGGAAATTTGGAAATCATGTCTCTTCTTGGCTTGACAACTGACGAACGGCTGAACTGGGAGACGCATGTTGGGGCTGTAACAGTGAGCGTAGCTGAATACTGCTATGCTCTAAAGGTAGTAGCACAACATGTTGAGACTGATGTAACCATATCGGTTTATCAAGTTTTGTTCAGTCTAGACTGAGATATGGTTTAATTTTTTGGGATAACTCATCAGAAATCAAAGGAAATATTTACGAAGTATATTTGAAACGAACTATCGAGAGAGCTGTAGATCAGTGTTTATAGAGTGTGACACTTATTAGTATGTATATATTATATTCGTTTATATTCATATAAAAAAATAAAGATCTGTTTGGGAATACCATATTTATATAATCAGACGTAAGGCGAACCTAGTGCCAGAGAAATATAATTTTGGTTACAATTAAAAAAATGTGCAAATATTTAGTTTTCTATTTACTGTTCAAAGTTTACCTCATGCTAAAGCAAAAAAAAATATAATGGATTATTTGTTCAGTAAAGCATTTTCCACCCTAGGTGAATTCTTCAATGCTTCTGATAGGAATGAGATGGGATAAGAAATGTTTATTGTTGTGATTAGGGGGGAGGATGTCTTTGGGTGCTTGTTCGTAGTTTTAGTTTTGTTGTTATTTTAATTCTGTTTTAACTCATATGTTTATAATACTTATCTGTTGTATATACATATAGATATAGATATGCAAGATAAACATCGCCAAAACCATGTTCATGGCAAATGGCGACTGTGATGAAAAAGCAGTATGTTCATGGCAAATGGCGACTGTGATGAAGAAGCATCGAAAACGTGAAAATCACAAGAACAGATTCATATGTATATGTTGGACAAAAAATAATAGTATCCAAACAAACTTGATAGCGGCTTTATCAAGGAGAATATCATTGGCTTGGTCGGAGTTTGGCAGATTGCGGAAGATCTTCCTTTCCAATGTCCTAAACACATTAAAAGCGAACATATTTGACCAATGCGTGTTGCCAGTATTGACATACGGAACAGAAACGTGGGCTTTGAATCAAGAAATTATAAATCGCCTATAAGTAGCTCAACGAGCGATGGAAAGGAGGGCGTTGGGAATATCGTTGAGGGATAGGCTGACTAATGAAGAAATTCGAGAAAGGTCCAAGATACCTGATGTAGCTGAGAGGGTAAGCAGATTGAAGTGGAGCTGGGCGGATAATATCGCAAGATCTGATAATCGATGGACCCATAAAGTAATCAACTCTGAAATGAGAAAAGAAGTAGAGGGCGCCCGCGAACCCGATGGTCTGACGACATCAAAAGACTAGTGTGTTACAACTGGATAAACGAGGCTCAAAACCGAAGAAGATTGTCGTACTTAGAGGAGGCTTATATCCGACGATGGACTGCATAGTTGATTATGATGATACATATACCTATATATATATATATATATATATATATATATATATATATATATGTATATATATATATATATATAGATATATAGATATATATATATATATATATATATATATATATATATATATATATAATATGTATATATATATATATATATATATATATATATATTATATATATAATATATATATATATATATATATATATATATATATATATAGATATATATATATATATATATATATATATATATATATATATATATATATATATATATATATATATATATATATATATATATATATATATATATATATATATATATATATATATATATATATATATATATATATATATATATATAGATATAGATATACATACACATACACATACACATACACATATACATACACATATACATACACATATACATACACATATACATACACATATACATACTCTTACACATAAATATACACATACACATACGTATACTTATACATATACATAAGCATGCTATCGATTGTAGTTTCAGTTTATAATAGATTCTATAAATTACAAATGCATGCCAGTTAAATAATTGTACTAATATGCCCTGAGTCCGTACTGAATCAAATTTGGAACAGTAGTGGAATAGTGGCATTACTTACGGCGTCAGTGGTATTATTACAATTAATGCAGAAATTAGTGTCGGAATTACATTTCTATTAAAATAATTAGCACCACAACAGAACTTGTAGTAGTAATAAAGCCAGTGGCATCCCTATAATTGAGGCCTACTGTGAGCAAGATTCCAAGTTCGATCTCCGGCGGTCAGTATACTTATTTACTTAGGTATTTTTGGTTAGGCTACATACTACGTCATACTATCAGACAGCAGACAGCGACAAACTCTCCGATATTGTTGTAAAGGTATGTTGTTAAAAGGCACAAGACTTGGGATGCATATCTAAGGTCGCTCTTGGTTGATATAAGACTCCCATGGAAATGTTCTTGCTAGGAGACGACCTGAATCAGAAAATACTGACGATAGAATGTGCTTTTCCTTTTCGAGTGAGAGGCATATCTGAAATTGGACTGGATGGATAAAGAGCCAAAACTAATAAAAACCTATTCCGTCACAATACCACGAAGACATACCATCGAGGGTCAAGGTAAGTCGGTCAGTCGGAGACTAGCTGATATAACTAGAGCTATAAATATATTTTTGGTGAAAATAGAGTGGTAATATCTGTCATTACTTAATAAGTTGTTCAAGATTTATATTATCGATTTCATGCAAGAGGAAAAATTAACACTTTAAAAAAAAATCACAATAGCTTATATTAATCCGTGATTCATCAATCATCTATGATTACATGCATATCGAATCACTCAAATGAATCAGGCACACGTAGTCATTGTTATACTGGAACATCAACGAGAATGTTAATAATTATTTTGTGTGTTTGTTCCTTAAAAATTGAGTCGTATATATTCAGTATTTACACGATTAACTTAAAATTACACCTGAACAAAGCCCCCATACAAATGTTCTATCAATTTTTATCTCTCGCATAAATCGGGTCACATTTTAGTTATTTTTAGCTTGTATTTAAGTTTGACGCAAAAATGCTACATTTAATCTTAATTTAAATATAAAGGTGCGTTTTAATTGCTCCTAACAGTTATTTTATTTACCTAACTGAATAGACTAGACTGTCTCCAGTATTTTTTGGAGGCACTGATTCTAGAATCAGTAACCCATTTTAATTGTAGTGTCTCGTAACGTTATTATTCTAATGCCATTTAAATGTCAACAGTTATGTTCCAGAGTATTCTTCCAAACGAGTAGTGAAATTATTGATCAGTGCTCAGTACGTCGTTTCCGTGATCGCTGCCATTTCTTGTCGGATCTTGACTTTTGATTCCATCGTTGTTAAATCACGGTTCCGTGGAGGTCAAATTATGTCGATTTAGTTAGAGAGAAAGGCTCCCGGATGACAGGAAAAGATGTGCATGAAGTGTGTGATATCGTATCAACCTGCTGAAAAAGAGAAGGGCTCTCGAATGACAGGCAAAAATGTGCTTGAAGTGTCGGATGTCGTACCGTTTTGCTGAAACGAGGTTCTCTAGTTATAGCCATTACAATTTTGTAAGACGGGCGAAGTTCGCAATAATCTCCACGTTATGCCCTAAATCAGCAGTTGTGCGGCCTCTACCATCCTCAAAAAAGTACGGGTACACTTTTCGAAAATTTAAAGACTCTAGATGCTTTGGTTTTGGATTTGTCGGACTCCAATAATGATAATTCTGTTTATTGAGGTGGTCGGGAAAGTGGAAATGTATTTTATTGGAGAATAAGAGGTTGCTAAATGTTGAAAACCCTTCAAACAACTGATTAATGAAATTGAGCCTCTGAACATCATTAGTTATGTTCAATTTTTGATTCAGCTGTAAGAGTACATACATAAATCGTTATGAAGAATGCGTCGTGTCGAACTTCTGGTTACATTTACGCCACTTGATCGTTTGTGTAGTGGGAAGTCGGGATTCTCGTCGAACTGACACTTGAATGCACTTGATTTCCCGGGTCGCCCTCCTCGGGGAGTACTTAGGTTACTCCATTTACGCTGGGTAAATGATATTAAATGCGAAATTTTACGCTCTGTATCCCCACCTTACTTCTCCGGCAGGTTGAATTCGCGCTACAAGCTAAAAAACTTTCAACTTTTTCATGGGATATCCTGTATGTTAAAAATCGAATGCTTTAATAGCTGTTTTATGAGAGTTTTGCTGAAAAATCGTACGCTTTATAGCCGCATGTAGTAATCAATTTTATTTATAGCTAAATGGAAAAGGGTACAGTTTATTAGAATATTGACCCTTGTGTTGACCGCAAGGAATCTGATAATATAGAATTAAAGATCATTGGCGTAACTAGAATATTTGCTTCAGGTGGGCCATGAATTTCAGATGAGCCTAATGGAAACTGAACTTTTACTTCAGGTTTTTAAGCCCTACCTCTTGTTTAGGATCGCTAAGCATGTTTTCGTCATTGGCTACATTATGTTAACATTAACACCTAAATAGTTGTTTAAGGGGATGTACCTAGTCACGGAGCCGAAAAAAGCCTTTTTTAGGATTTTTTTAGCGAAACTATTTATTATATAAATCAGATTTTCATTTTATATAATAAATGTGATCAGGCATGTGGAATGTTATACCATTCACTATATAATGGGCTTGATTTCTATGTACCAAAATCGGTGATTCACAAGAGGGATTTCCCAGTATGGTATACATCGGACATAATTAAGGCAATTAAGAGGATCTTTAAAAAGTACAAAAGGTCCAAATCTCCTTTCTACTCTGAAAAACCAGCTCAATGAATTGCGTGCCCGAGTGAAAACTATGATTGAGATAGCGTATGATGATTATATTGCAAGGGCTGAAAACTCCATAACTAATGAGCCTAAAACCTTTTGGGCGTTTGTGAAATCACGGAAATCCTCCCCCCTCCGCCCCATCCCTGAGATCACCAGGGATGGGGCGACCCCGTATTCAGACCCACAGGATATTGTAAACTCGTTTGCTAACTTTTTTAGTAGTGTTTATACTGGTCCGTCTATTCAAGAGCCTGCCACTCTTCTACCAAATACCAGTACACTCATAAGTCTCAAAAATATCTCGTGTGACGAGATCATGAATGCTTCTAAAAGACTAAAAATTAAAACTACTCAGGGTCCTGATAAAATTCCATGCTTTTTAGTGAGGGATTGCATTTCTGCCTTCTTGGAACCGCTCGCTTTTATCTTTAATCTTTCTCTTAAAACTAATACTTTTCCAAACATTTGGAAGGAAGCACGAATCACACCTGTCTTTAAAAGGACAATTCCACCGAAATTTCAAATTACAGGCCAATATCAATCCTGTCTGCCTTTGCGAAGGTCTTTGAGACGGCACTGTACGAGCGGGTTAGTACCCAGGCAGCTCAACTGATCACATCCAATCAACATGGCTTTATTTGTAAACGAAGCACTATTACTAACCTAGCTTGTTTCACCCAATACGTAAGCGAGGCTTTGCATAGGCGCCAGCAGGTTGATACGCTCTATACTGACCTTTCGAAGGCCTTTGACAGGGTGGATCATGGGTTATTCCTGGCAAAAATTGATGCTATGGGATTTGATAACAACTTGGTCAGTTTTTTTGCTTCCTATCTCACTGGTACATCTCAGTATGTCGAAATTCGCGGTCACAAGTCTGCAAGTTTCTCAGCAATGAGTGGTGCGCCACAGGGAAGCAACTTGACTCCTCTGATTTTCTCTCTCTTTATTAATGACATAGTCTCTGATATTTGCAGTAAAGTGCTCCTATTCGCGGATGATCTAAAACTCTTCCGGATAATAAACACCACCTCGGATTGCCTTGACCTGCAGGCGGATCTAGAAAGAATCAATTTATGGTGTGAACGTAACAACTTACCGCTGAATATCAAAAAATGTTACGTCATGACCTTTTCCAATAAGTCAAGTATTCATTACAATTACGAGTTAAACGGTTCGCAACTTCAGCGGTGTTCTGTTATTAGGGATTTGGGGATTACTTATGAAGCCAAGCTTGCTTTTGACACTCGTATCAACAGCGTTTGCTCAGAGGCGTTTAAGGAGTTGGGATTTCTTTTGCGCAGTGCTAAAAGCTTTACAAATATTCAGACACTTATACTACTTTACTTCTGTTATGTCCGCTCAAAACTTGAGTATGGATCTGTTGTGTGGAACTCAATATACAATTGTTATATCCACAAATTAGAAGGCATACAGAGGAAATTCCTTAAATTTTTAGCATTTAGAGTTGATGGTTCTTTCCCTGCGAGAGGCTGTGACCACGAGGGCTTGCTGAAGAGATTTCAGATACCACCACTGCTGCTACGTAGGAACTACCTACTTACGAGTTTTCTGGCAAAACTTATGAGGTCTGTTATTAATTGCCCTGAATTATTGTCCCAAATCATGTTGCATGTGTCTGGACGTACAATGAGATCCCCCTTGACTTTTAGTGTGTGTACCCCACATAATAATTTTCTATCAAAATCACCACTTTACCGAGCAATGGCGTTTTATAATAAGACATTCCAAAACATTAATGTTTTCCATTTAACACTTCCTCAATTGCTCTTCAAGAACAGGTTATTGAGATGATCCAAAATTTTTATCTAGCATACTTTTCTTATTGTGCGATGAATGGGCTGAGCAGTATTTGTGGTGTGTAGTTGTTGAATTTTTGTAAAAATTATTGTTATAACTTAAGTAGGTCTGATAATTTTTTCACTTATTGTCAAATTGTCTTGTAAATGGATGTAGTTCTGTTAGACAATGAATGCTTATTATTATTATTATTATTATAATACATAGCTTAAAATACAACTTTTACATTACAAATTTTAATTAACAGAAAAGAAAAAAAAAATGACGGCGGCAATGCGGTATGCACGATTACTGGGAGCTGGATCATCTGAAATCAAAATTTTTAAAGAAATTAGTTTATTAGAGGATCAATCTTGTCTACGGACGAAGGATTAAAAAAATTTTTTTTCATCAAATGGCATTGGTTTAAACAAAAAAGCGAAAAGATTACGTTACCGCGTTTTACATTTTTGCTAATTAAAAACTAATTTGGGCAAAAACACTTTTGTTAAGAATTGCCATTGACATGTAACAAAACGGACCGTCTACTTCGGCTCTCAAAGAAACAATAATAATATGAAAATACATACCCATACATTCGTTACATAAAAAACATCATACTGAAAATAATATACAGCCATTTATGTCACATAAAATAAACTTAAGGGTTTGGTGATTTGAGACATGTTAATCACAGTAACTTAAGTATAATTTAATTTATGTAATGTAAATAAGCCAGTTTGCCCGAGAGCAATCACCAATAATTTATACTTTACTTGAGTCATATTAATTCTAAACTTTTTTTTCAACCAGGCTCGGAACACGATGTTTACATAATTAAAAATAAAGTTCTTGATAAAATTAAAATGCCTTCGTTCAAAGACAAGCAATATGTATAGTATCAAATTTTATCAAAATCGGTTCAATAATTCTCGAGATATCTTGCACACGCCAAGCGGTTTTCAAGAAAAAAGCAGTTTCGAGAAAAACGCTTTTAAAATTTTAGGTGTGAACAATCAGGTTAAAAAACAGTAAAACATAAATAAATTCTTACCTGTAAATGAACCATCGACTTCAGGGCCATATGGTGAATGTTCATCAGCTATTTGAGCTTCTAGAATACTAATTTGTTCTTGTCTATGACGCATTCTACTTTGTAGCAATTATTGCTTGGCCAGGTCAACTCGTTCTCCGTCCACTTTAGCTGCGTCGTCATGTGTATTCCGGTCACAATGAACTCTCACCGCTCTCATTCTTTCGCTGACGTTTCGATGGAATCTCATCCATCTTTTTCAAAGCGTTGATCACTGGTCGGTGCGTTGGCGTTGAAGAGAAGAGCACAAAAACGCCGTAAAACAAAAATCCACCACCTCTTCTCTAGCACAACATGCACATAATACCGGCCACAAAAATCGATTTTGACAAAACCAGAACCCTACAAAAAAGTGATAACCTATCCATTAGGGTAAACAAAGAAGCCATA
>CM032456.1:85886034-85888534 GCA_019049505.1 Pachyrhynchus sulphureomaculatus
CTCGTTTGAATAAAATCTTTGTCCCGCCAGCCATTTCTTCAAATTGGGGAACAAATAGTAGTCCGAGGGAGCCAAGTCTGGAGAATAGGGGGGATGTGAAACGAGTTGGAATCCTATTTCCATTAATTTTGCGACCACAACTGCTGAGGTGTGTGCTGGTGCGTTGTCGTGATGGAAAAGGACTTTCTTGTGGGCCAATCGCGGGCGTTTTTCTTGCAGCTCGGTTTTCAGACGGTCCAATAACGATGAATAATATTCACCTGTAATAGTTTTACCCTTTTCCAGATAGTCGATGAGGATTATCCCTTGCGAATCCCAAAAGACAGTCGCCATAACCTTTCCGGCCGAAGGAACGGTCTTCGCCTTTTTTGGTGCAGATTCCCCCTTGGTAACCCATTGTTTAGATTGTTGTTTGGTCTCAAGAGTATAGTAATGTATCCATGTTTCATCCACAGTGACGAAACGACGCTTAAAGTCCTCCGGATTCTTCTGGAACAGCTGTAAACCATCCTTGCAACACTTCACACGATTCCGTTTTTGGTCAAGCGTGAGCAATCGCGGCACCCATCTTGTGGATAGCTTCCTCATGTTCAAATGTTTATGCAAAATATTATGTACCCGTTCAGTCGAGATGCCCACAGCACTAGCAATCTCACGCACCTTAACTCTTCTGTCATCCATCACCATATCATGGATTTGATCAATGATTTCTGGAGTCGTAACCTCCACAGGCCGTCCAGAACGTTCAGCGTCACTTGTGCCCATATGGCCAGTCCGAAAATTTTGAAACCACTTATAAACTGTTCTAATCGAAGGTGCAGAGTCGCCATAATGTTTATCAAGCTTCTCTTTAGTCTCCTGAGGCGTTTTGCCTTTCATAAAGTAATGTTTAATCACCACACGAAATTCTTTTTCGTCCATTTCTTGAAAATCACTCGACTTCCTTGATTCACACGAATGCCAAACACAAATAAATAGACCAATATGGCTGAAACTTGGTGTGCGTTCATTCAAGAGATACTACTAACTAAACATGACCTTGATACGCGCCGGTGGTGCCATCTCTCGGACTTTGCACGGACTTTTCAAACCAGCCTCGTATGTTTACAATTTGTCCAATATATCACCCAAAAAACAGTAAATATCTCAAAATGCTGCTGAAATTATACAATAGCAAACTACCCCGCCCCCTTTAACCATCGCCTGGGTTAAACATGAAAGCAATGAAAAAGTAACCTAATGATTGGATTTCCAGACTTCAACAACCCAAAAAAGGACGTGTAACACGATATATATGAAGTAACCCCCTCTAATCGCCTCTCCTACCTTTTTCGCTCCTTATATATTTTACTATAAATATTTTTGTATAAAATGTTTATTATTCATCAAAAAACCTGGAAAAATTTCCATATTACTATTAAAACCTTTTAAGATTTATCGATCCCTCCCCTTTTCACCACTTAGACCTGAAGCGATATCGTTGAAAAACTAGAGGCTTCATCGCTTTGTTAGATGTTATCAACGAAGGGGGACCCAAAAGTAACAGGAATTTATTTTTAAAAAAAGTTTTATTAAATTTTTCTACAAACAACTATTAATTTCCTTCAAAATACTCTCCATTGGCGCTAATATACTTATCCAATCTTTTGTTCCATTGTTCAAAGCATTTTTTAAACTCGTCTGATTCAATATCCTTCAGAGCCTGCGTCGTCTTTTGTTTCACCTCTTCTACGTCAGTAAAACGTCCTCCTTTCAGGTCCCTCTTCATCATCCTGGGAAACAAAAAGAAGTCGCATGGAGCCAAATCCGGCGAGTAGGGTGGGTGGGGCAAAGAGGTCACGCCATTTTTTGTCAAAATTTGACTGTCACTCTTCTCATTTCCAAATATTTTGATAAAATTCGCTGAATTCAGAGCCACGAATTCGCTGAATCGAGGGCCACGTTAACATCTAAAGTCCTACGTCGATCTTCAAAAATGAATTCCCGAATTTTGTCGACATTTTCGGCAGTTCGAGAACTTGAAGAACGCCCGGAACGTGGTTGGTTTTTAATCGAGATTTTACCTTTCTTGAAGCGGTTAAACCACTCGCAGACCCGAGTTTTACTCATAGCACCCTCTTTGTAAGCAGTTTTTAACATAACAACAGTTTCCGCGGCACGTTTTTCAAGTAGAAAACAAAGTTTCATAGTCGCGCGCTGTTTCCGAGAATCGGCCATCTTAAGAAACGACGCATACACAAAATAACTTTTACAAAAAAAAATCGGGAGCCTCTCACAACCTTTTATATCGATGCCGCTTGGCAGGCTGACTTAGGAGGAGTGTAACTACATCACTCTAGCGGGCGAAACGGATACTACAAGTATTAACCTAACCATAACACAATTCCGTTACTTTTGGGTCCCCCTCGTATATTGATATCTCAACCCCCCTGTGAGTATTAGGTAAGATAATCCAATTACAAAGCCGTACTTACAACTTTAATCCGCACTTCATGCACAC
>CM032456.1:85893534-85903534 GCA_019049505.1 Pachyrhynchus sulphureomaculatus
ACTACGGCTTTATGATAAAAAAACTCGTGCTTAACTTGGCTCTCGTAGATATTGTCGTAAGCCTCTACTGCGGCTCGGTGGAAAATCGCCACTTGGCGGCTCGGTGGAAATTAGCCTGGCTGCGGCTTGATGGTACTAAGCCTCTCGGCGGCTTGATGGTACTAAGCCTGGCGGCGGCTTGATGTTACTGCCTGGCGGCGGCTCGGTGTTCTAAGCCTAGATTCGCGTCCTCCGGACCCTTAAATAAGCCGTGGGCACTCTGTCTGTAATATGGCGACGCCGGAACCAAAACTCCGGATACAAACATTTGACCAATCCCGGCGTATCGATAGATTCGGTCGCAAACCCGCACAGCACACTATATAACGAGCGGCTAGGAATTTCTGATTAATATACCGCTCGATACAAAAATGAAAAGAAGTACATTATAAAGTGAAAAATCAGTAACATTATATGGTCTTAAAATCTAGGAAAAAATGAATGTTACAATATATATATATATATATATATATATATATATATATATATATATATATATATATATATATATATATATATATATATGTATATTTGATATGGTGGTTAATTCATCATTTCTTAGCCACACATTAGGATGGCACAGTTTCTACTGAAGGCATGTGTTTACGTCAATGCATGGTCATATGTTCAACTTTCTATTGGCACCTTTTAAAGTATACTCAATTACGACCTGTTTTGTTTTTATTACACCCATTTTAAAAATCTGGTTTGGCTACCTGCCAATTATACTGTTATTAAGTAATTTTTCATTCCAGTCAGCGATTCGCAGCTTCCATGGAAACTCTTTTACGTAATTAACATGTGTTGAGCTTACGCCACGAAAGAAACTACTGATTACAATAAATGCTATTGTAATATTTAGGCTTCATTCAGCAAATTGTTTATCTCCTCGAACTTATAACAAAGCCAACGGATTTCCTTAATATTATGAGTTATTGATATGAGGTTTATTATCAAATTTTTATTATTACCAAAACTACTTATTACAGTAGCGTACCCATAATGATGAAAAACGGATTCGGAATCAGAACGTTTGGATTTACGTAACTACGATTGACATTAGATGTCTAATACAGAATCCGTACCTACTAAACATTTAACAAAGATTGTCGATAAATAAACACAAGTCAATTATCAGCTCTCAATACAGTATTTGATACGAACAAATAATTTTAAATCTTAAGGATGACTTAAGATTTTCTTTGATGAAACCATGGACTTCAATATTTAATATGTTTATTCATGTTATTTTACGAGGTGTTTACAGTGGTCAGATGTATAAATACAATAGAAACAATAAATAAATAAAAAATTCAAGGATTCATAGCGCTACTGAGATACTCATCCACACTGTAAGATGCCCGCCGCGCCAGAAATGCCATAATTTATTAAAGTAACAATTTTTGGTTAGGTTTTTAACTAAAACCGGCAGTTTATTGTAAAACGTGATAGGAACTGGATCACACCATTGTGTATGGGTAACGTTTTGGATTGTTTACCATCGCATGATACATATTGGTGACGATTGGACAGAAAAGATTTGATAAGATTAAGACCAGTACAGTACAGCAACTGTTAACTTCCCTCAATTTAGTTTTTGAACTGTACGAGTTTTCGTCGTCCTCAAGCGTCTCACGACTACTTTGAAAACCCTTAAGCTACTCGTAATCTTGAGTGACGCATAAGCATTTATCACTATGTGCTTTTCACAATATTTGATGCGTTTCTGTTACCAAATTTAACATAAAAATCAATTGCAGCTGTTTGTCTGGAACTTATTTTCTGACCATTCGTTAATTTGCACTATCACTCTTACCACTATAACTAGGAATCTAATGTAGCAAATACAATTGAGGAACTGACACCCCACTAACGAAAGTTGCCGCTTTTGGTCACAGAAACTGTATTTTCTTGACTATTTTTCTTCTATTTTCGAAAAATTCGGCTCCACTTGAGCGGAAGGTGTATCATCTCATCAGTGCCTCATTGAGGAGCTATCAACAGGAAAGTTGAAAAAAGCCGAAAAAATTCGATAACCGATTACTTGGTACTCTACGGAACTTAATAATTGAGCGATCTTCCGGATACTAGATATTTTTTCACTTGCGGAAAATTAAGATCGGAACAACTCGTTCTCTTTATTAATTTTCATTTGTCACCACCTTGTGGTCGCATTTTAAACACAATTTTTGTTTATTAACTAGATGTAGATAAGTTACTGACGTAATGTTTTGTTGTAAATATTTGTGGTAAGTTTTAAATTTAAATAAATATTGTGTAGAGAAAGGTTAGGAAATTTTATCACGCAGCAAAATGTTATGAAGGTATTTATTGGCATGGTTATTAATGTAATAATTTTAATGACAAGTTCTAGAGCATTATTTGAAAGACAACTTTGAACTATAATTAATTTTTTAAGGCTACACTTATATTAAATTTATTTTGCTCATGTTCCGTAACTGTCTCCTAAAAAATGTATTTTGTTGTAAACTAAACTTTTATTGTTTTACTTTCGTTCACGAGACATTTGCCAATTTTTCACGATCAAAGCTGTCCTCAAAACTAGGAGGATAATTACTATAAAAATAAATGTTTAAACTTTCTACAGGTGGTGATAGCGGGTGGGTTACAAGGTCAGATATATAAAAAAAATAACATACCCACACGTTTTAAATTAAAAAATACATACAAATTTAAGATTAGAAAAAAATCGACAAATTTGCAACTTTTCTATGTTGCCGTATAGAGCAAAATATAAATAATCGGTCAACGCCAAGTTGGACTTGCGCAATTACTGTTCCGTACGTTGACTGCTTTTGAAATAAAAATTTTTGTTACGGAGGAACAAAATGAACAATGACTTCACAAAACACATCCCAAATGTGTTTCAACAAAGTTTTTTTTCGATCTTTTTTTTTATATACCAGATAAATTATTAAAGGTAATGCACTCGCGATAATTTTCGTTCAATCTAAACCCTGGGGAGAATATTCCAGAATCAAAATTTTTTGATCAGTTCTTTTTGAGATAGGGGGGGGGGGGCGATTTTTTAAAAATAATACAAAGAAAAGTGTGCGCAAGTATTACATTATATATATTTTTGACTTCGTGTTTTTACAAGCTTTCATTTAACACCCTACTCGATGACTGGCAAAATTTTTTTTTCACTTCCAGTTTCACCCCCCAAAACTCTAACCCCTTAGGTCAAAATTTAACTTTCAAAAAGACTGTGATGAGGTCATCAATTCCTATATTAGGGCTAAATTTCAACTTTCTATTTAAATAGTTTCGGAAAAAAAAAAATCGGGTGTGACAGGCAGATAGACGGACACACACCGAAGTGATCTTATAAGTGTTCCGTACAGAACACGAATAAGGGGAGCATTGTTTGAACTATTTGTTTTCTGAAAAAATCGGTGAAGTGATTTACCCAGTACTTTGCAAATATTGTAGGAGTAATTCTTTCCCTTTAGCAAGGGAATTAAAAACAATGATTTACTCACTGTGCCAGGGGTAAGTAGGTTTCGGTCAATTTAACTGTTTGTATTTCTAACACTGTTTTTATAATCAACTGAACATTTTTTGGGTTATCCTGATCTCAATCCCTTCTACATACTATTTCTGTTAAAATTGGGAATAATGAAGAAGCAAGAACACTGAAATACAAGTATATTATGATATATGCGCAACCACTCTTTTAACCCTCGACCTCATTCCTTTCACCTTACTATTATGATTACTATGTTGGGAATGTGGAATCTTTGGCACAATGGCACTACCCAGTATACATCACTACTACACCAAACATTTTATTTTTGCACTCGACGCGTGCGTCGCCAACCATGATAGCTTCTTCAGGAGCGATAATTGACTAAAGCTAAACTACAAATCTACCCTATTTATACTTAGTCTAACCTCTGTGATAGTGTCCCACATTTGAGGAAGGGTACCTCACCATAAATAAACAAATAGTTACATGAATATGTAAAGTATAACCAGAGTTATAAAATCGAATGAGGATTAAAATTTAAAATTTGATTCAGTTGTAGTAAGAAGGGGCACCGCCGGAGCTCCCTTCAGGAACCGGCGGTAGGAGGTGGGACCCCTCCTTCGATTTTTTTTTTAGCCTGAATTACTCAGGCGGAACTAATGGCATAGGCGAGTCCATCAGTTCTGGTCAAGTAACCAGTAGAGGGGACTATAAGGAATAGGTCCTCTGTCTTTATTTAAACTACTTTTACATTTTATAATTCCCATACTTTCGTATTCGTTCAACAGTTTCCTGTCAGATTCATTTTTAATTAATCTCAGATTATTTAATGTTACAGCATGATCAGCATCAAGGGCATGCTACACTTTTCTGTTCTACTGTATTTTAAAACTGCTAAATGTTTTTTAAATCGAAACTGACTTTTTAGTTTTTATAAATTCCACTTTCTCACAATTAGGAATCTTGTCTTTGGGATTTTCTAAAATATCCCTCAAATTGTCTGATGACTTATAGACTCAGGATAGGCCGATCTTATTAAATACATTATTGAGTCCCCTGCTATATTTCGGATTATATGGTATGGAGACACACTTGGTCTTATTTGCTTCGCGTGTAAAAAGGGAGGAATTCTCAATATTTAACCTGACTTATGTCTATTGATTAACTTGTTTATTAAGTCATCGACATAACCATTAACTCTAGTTATATTCCAAATACGATTCCTTTCATTATTGAAGTTTACTCCATTCAAAGGAAAAGTGATCAAACGGTGAACTAAAAAATGTATTGCGGTTAATTTATGTTGTTTGCAATGAAATGAATCATTAGAAGCTAAGTTTGGTGTAGTGGTGATATATACTGATGATGATAATTGATTAGCTAAAAGTTTTTAAAATATCCCAACCAAAAACTAGGCAAATTTTTTATAAACATAATGAAACTATATAATACTCCCACCCCTTTCACCCAATACCCGTTAGTATTGCAAATATCAAAAAACTATGTCCCTTGACAAATGGTGGACGTTTTGTTAATATACGGTTCAGTATGCTCGCGCGTCGCTCCTGTACTGGGACAAAAGAATTTTATTTTATTTGTTTATAATTAAACAGATATTTAAGTAGCAAATATTTGTTTTACACTTTTATTACTAGATTCTAGATTGAGCTAGATTAATTTATTGGCTATTAGGTAGCTAAGATGCTATAACTATTAAATATTATTGACTAAGAAAAAACGTAAAAATACTTATTGGATCTTAGGATATACACATGCATGTCAGGGACCTAATTAACTTAGCCTAGGTAGGGATTTTATTTTATTTTAACTGCACTTTCTGCGCAAGTCCAACTTGCGTTTGACCGTTTTTTTTATTTTTTATTATCTATCCTTGGGTTTTCATTAAAAGATTATCATGTGATGATGTAACGTAGTAGTCGTAATATAATGAAAGAACTAAATTGGAGCAGAGTATTAAAAAAACCCATGCCAATCTTCTAAACAAATTCCTTATAAACACATGTCACATAAATGACCCAAGTCATTATCAGTTGCGTTGCAATTTTTTCTCGGCTCATAATGTTATGTTTCGTTCCCTTGACTCAAAGAATTTGGAATAATAGCTACAGCACAATAAATACGAAATCACCCTTCTAACTCCCTTAATAAATAAATAATTATGCGTAAAATGTGTTCATTATCGTACCCAAAAATCTGGAAAAATTCCCATAACACTATTGAAACCATACAATATTTGACCACTCCACCTCTTTCACCCCTTGCCTCATTAAAATTAAAAGTTGTTCTGCTGGTGTAAATAGCCAATGTATGCTAACAATTTTTATATAATCATATAAAATATTTTGTATTCACTGTTACTGTTACTTGTACCCCTTCGTACGAAGAACACATTTCCTAAATATTAAAAAATTCACAACACACTCAATCTTTTAGAAAAATAGAGTATGGCGCCGCTGCACAGTGGGTAGAAAAAAAAAACATTACCGTTCAAAAATCCCTACAGACCTCAAATTTCATCCGATTACATTTAAAAAAAAAATACTCGTAACAAAATTTAAAAAAGAACTGTCGAGTCATATTTTGGAAATATATATTTTAAATGGCAATTTTACGCAAATACTCCGAGGTGGAATTGGTTAATCCGAGAAAAAAAATATTATTGTCTTTATTATTGATTTACTGTTGACCAGACATATATATTCCTAGGTATTTTTGGTCATTGAATCCAAATATGATACCCAATTTTTTAATAATCCTATTGTATTCGAGTAATGGTCCAAAAACGGCCTCAAAGTGGTCACAAGTCGGCACGTTAACAATAATAACGAAACATACTACTGTGATCAAAAATAGTAAGACTTTTGAAATAAAACGCAAACGGGTTATTTATTTTTCCAAATTTATTTCCTCCCCTTCAAAGTAATCCCCCTTGGATACAACCCATTTGTGCCAACGTTTTTTCCAGTCTACGAAATAGTTGCTGAATTCGATTCCTGGAATGGCCTTTAAAGCCTTCTTCGATTCGGTTTTAATCGACTCAAAACGATGTCCTCGAAGCGGTTTTTTGAGTTTAAGGAATAGCCAGAAGTCCGACGGAGCTAAATCAGGCGAATGGGGCGATTGCGGAATGATATGAGTTGAATTTTTGATGAAAAAGTCGCGAAGAACCAATGCTGTGTGAGAAGGCGCATTATCGTGATGAAAAAACCAAGAGTTATCGGCCCATAATTCCGGCCTCTTGAGACGAATAGCTTGACGCAAACGATGCATAACACTCAAACAATATTCCGTGTTGACAGTTTGGCTCGGCGGAAGGAATTCATAATGAACAACACCACGATAATCGAAGAAAACTGTTAACATCACCTTGATTTTTGACTTGCTTTGGCGTGGTTTCTTCGGTCTGGGCTCACCTCTAGCACGATATTCGCTTGATTGGTCGGCAGTTTCCGGATCGTATGCGTAAATCCATATCTCATCTCCCGTAATGATGCGCTTGATGACGTTTTGATAGTCAGAAGTCATGGTTTTACACACATTAACACGATGCTCTTTATCGAAAAAATTGAGTGTTTTTGGTACCAAACGAGAGGAGACGCGTTTGAGGCCCAAGTTGTCTTTTAAAATCGATTGAATTGACCCAAATGATAAGTTGGTGATGTCAACAAGGTCTCTAATTGTCACTTGACGATCCTTGAAAGCAAATCCTTGATTTGCTTGACGTGGTTCTCATCGGTAGATGTTGAAGGACGACCAGGACGTTTATCGTCCTCCACATGTTCTCTGCCTTCTTTAAACAATTTATACCAATCAAAAACACTTGCTCTGGATAGAGCATCATCACTAAATGACTTTTTTATTATTTCGAACCTTTTGGAAGCCGAAAAACCATTTTTAAAACAAAATTTAATGCAACTTCTTTGTAGGGATGGCGATCTGAGATCGATTAATCAAAGAATCGATTCAGGAACCTTAAAATCGAAATTCGATTCGACTTCTGTTTCGCACCTAGGTAACAAAAATTTAGTGATGAGATAAGAACAAAATATAATTCGACTAAGTTTACTATACATTAAAAAATTTTAATGAACGCAACGCAACCTTGAAACTATTTTGAACTATTTGAACGCATGCAAGATAAGCTTATGACGGTTTTCAGTTAGCTATCAATAAACTCAATAGATGACGTGATTGAATATAATAAAAACGATGTTTCATTGAAAATAACTTTTTTCATACTTATTAGTAGTTAATTTTTTTAAAACTATGGCTGAGTAAATACAGTTAAAATAAAAACAATAGAAGATAGATTTTAGGATTGTCCATGTTTCCGTAAAGAAGGTCCAAAAAGATCGATTTTTGAGAAATCGATCTTTTGGGTCTAGATTTTTTTGTGAATCGATTCTTCAGGCTTCGATTCGAATCGATTCAAAAATCAATCTTTTTTTAAAGAATCGTCATCCCTACTTCTTTGCTGAATTTTTTCACTCATGTTAAAAATCGAAAAACGCACTTTTGTTGTTGAACGAATGCAAGCGAATCTTATTAACTACTGACGCTATGGTCTTAAAATTTGACACAGATGGCAGTTAAGGTCCTACCAACCTAACGAAAAAAAAAATTAATCCGATTTGGAAATGCGCGGGCGATTTAAATTTAAAAGTCTTACTATTTTTTTATCACAGTAGTACATATTCCGATGTATTTTTACTGAATCCAAATATGATATCTCATTTGCTCGTATATCTATTGATTTCGAATTAAAATCCAAAAATGGCCTCAAAATGGTCAAAACCGGTTAATCAGGAAACATATTTCGATGTGTTTTTAGTTACTGACTGAATCCAAATATTATAAAAATGACCAGAGATGTTATATTGGTCATTAAATTCAAATCTAACGTCTGATTTGCTCATGTATCTATACGATTTCGAGGCCATAAAGAAGCAGAATCAAATATATAACGAGCCTTAAGCCTAACATAACCTAACGGATTAAATCATAAAAAGGAGAAGAGAGACTTTTTATATCTGGTAAGTTGCTCATATATGAATTACTAAAGTTAAAATTTGAGGTAGTTTTTGGACCATTACTCGAATTTAATAGGTTAATTGGCAAATCGGATATCATATTTGGATTCAGTGACCAAAAATACATAAGAATACACATGTGTGGTCAATAGTAAATCATAGTAAAGTCAATAGTATTTTTTTTTGGATTGATCAACTTTTTATCACAGTATCTGCGTAAAATGGCCATTTAAAACAAATATATATATATATATATATATATATATATATATATATATATATATATATATATATATATATATATATGGTGATCCGATGCAATTTGAGGTCTGTATAGATTTTTGAAAGGTAATGTTTTTTTTCTACTCACTGTGCGCTGTACGGAACGATGACAGATTTGAAAATTCTACTGAAATTCCTCACTAAGCAAGAGTCGATGCAATGGGTTCATAAAGGCGAAAACTTCCGGAAAGTTGACAGTGACTACTTTCTGAGACTGCGAAGGAATTCTGTTCACTGAATGGAAATGAAAGTAATAATTAATGGAGAGGCTTACGGGGGCGGGGGGATGATTTAAAATCTGAAGATATTAGATAAAAACGTGCGAATTCATAAGAACTACAACTTTGCTGTTCCAACGACAGGATTCATAAGGTTATCATAGTCCAAGCTATTACCCAAAGTTGTGGATTTTTTTGTTTAATCATCTTAAGCAAGACCTTAAGGAGCAAAAATTTTCTTTAGATGATTAGTTGAAAGCCTCCGTAGTGTCGTTTTTTGAGGAGCAAAACAAAGATTTTTTTAGGTGGAATGAAAAAACTCGAGAAACCCTGGACTAAGTGTATTAGTGTAGACGGTAGTTATGTAGAGAAATATTCTTTTAAACTCTGCGAGATTTTCTTCTTAGCTAAGTAGGTAACTTCAAAGAACACCCTCGTAAGTTACTTCTTTTCAATTGTATCTTCTACACTAGGGTAGATATTTTTAACTGTGGTACCAATTATTTCTTATCGACTCATTAATTTTGTATCTATCTCAACTTCCAGTTTAATATTATCGTAATCGTGGAGTCATAAATTTCAAAATATTCCTTCTGTCTAGACGGGTTATTTTTGGATTAAACGCAAAATTTGAAAAGATAAAACGGAGACCTTTCTAGTGATGAGCCGTTATAACCCAGTATATTTCCGGTGTGAATAAACGAACAACTAAATAAATAAATTATCATATTTTATTTAGATCAACGCTTCTTTTGTGTTGGAATGATTGTAGTTACTACAAGGGATGAAAAGTCTCAATACTTTCCAAGAGATGGCAGCACAAAAAACATACGATTTTCAGTTAGTGTTAACTCTCAGAAGATTCGTGTAAAATTTTTATGACATTTTGTCTATTAGTTTGCGAGTTACAGCTGTTTGAG
>CM032456.1:85911034-85926139 GCA_019049505.1 Pachyrhynchus sulphureomaculatus
TCGGTGAACCGCGAACAAGGTGCTGGTGCTTTATCTGGAATACCCGTTATATCCCTAGACGATAAAATTTAAAGTTAACTTTGCAGGCAAAAGCAATTAGGATTGGTCGAAATCAGAATTTAACGCTGGTTCCCTTCAATACTGAAAATAGCTTGAAATTTGAAGACTGTTTGTGTGTATAATTTGTTACTCTTTGGCATATGTTGACTAAAATATATTATTATTGTACTATATACATAGTTTCCTTTAAGAGCGATATGCTTATTTCAGCGATCTTCCAACATTTGGAAACCTTTCATATAGTACGATTTGTATAAATCTCTAAAATAAGCCTCAGTTTACTATTCGACATCTTCATTTACGGCAAATTTCTTTTCCTGAAGTCATCTTTTCAAATTTGGAAAGAGGTAATAATCACTGGGGCCCAGATATGGTGAATACGGGGGATGACGAATCAATTCATAGCCCAATTTCACCATCGACTTTACGGAGTTGTAAGCTGGTTGATTATCTTGGTGAAACAACACTTTTTTCTTCGCTAAATGCGACCTTCTTTTCCTGATTTCACCATTTAAACGGTCCAGTCTTCTTCTTTATAAGCCACTGCTTCTTCAAGTTTCTTCCAATTGTCTCTATATTGTGCAAGATGAAGCCATCTACTGCCTGCTATTTACCTGATATCATCAGACCATCTTTTTATTGGTCTTTCGACACTTCGTCTGCTCTCCCAAGGTCTCCATTTCAGTAATTTTGCAGTACATCTACCATCATTCGTTCTAGCCACATGCCCCGCCCATTGCCACTTTAACTTTGCTATTCTTTCGCTGATATCACGGTTTCCAGCCCATACATATTTACTGGAAGTACGCAAGCTCTTGTACAGTTTTCTTTTTAAGGTCATAGGGATCCCAGTTTTTCAAATTCAGTCCAGCAGAGACTAATTCCAATACCAATCTTATGTCCCAAGTATATACATATACTTTTCCACTCTCTCGATTTCTGTTTATCGGTCCAATAAACCAATCTAATAGTCTCTTGTGATTGTTCGCCCCTACTCAAGATAGTGGATCAGTATTATTCCATGCGCATCCCAAAAAATACTTGCCAAAACCTTTCCAGGTTTTTGGAAGCGTCGATCGGCTTTCATGCCGTTCCAGTTACTCTGCGGACTGCTGGACTGGCGTGTAGTGATGGATCCCTGTTCCAAACAATGGACGCATTGTTTCACGCAAAAAACTGAATTACACCGAAACAGTGCCAAACGGCGTTCTGAATCTGTGATACGTTGCTGTTTTTGATCAATCGTGAGAGTGCACGGCAGCCATCGGGCATATAGCTTTTTCATATGCAAATATTCATGCAAAATATGCCTGTTCATATCTTCACGCTGTCAGCTATTTCTTTCACTTTCACTTTCACTTTGGGGCTATTCAAAACAATATGGTGGATTGTTTTTGGCGTAACTTCGTCAGTTGGACTTCTGGAACGTGCTTGTACGACTGCATTTAAGTTCACTAAATCATTGACATAAATCATAACATATACATTTCGACAGATCCTATGTGCCGGGTAGACTAGGTACTCGATAGATTGTCTACTTTTATTTTGTATCTAGGGCTAGAGTCCCACGGTCAAGATAATTCGGCGGTACAGTGGGCAAGTAACATAGAAGGGGTTGGAAAGCCATAAAAACTAGGACCTATAGCAAATGGATGCCGTACGGCAAAAGACCATTGTAATCTATAATTAGAATAAATCTGAGGAAGTAGGTATACGAAACCTTTCATGCATTTATAACAAATAATTAAAATCTGAAACAATATATACAAAATATTTACAAAAAAATAAAATAAAATAATAACTCCGCCATCATATTCTTAAATCATTAATTTTAACGGTTGATTTATTATTTTAGGGCCAAAAATTCTTGGCACATATGGGTAATTTCGCTGGCGGTTATACAAACACTTCCGCTAATAAAACCAAAAATTCACTTAATAGTTCCGATGATATTTCCATCCTTTTTTACTGTATGGGGCAATAAAATGACGCAACACTGACCTTCATGAGCTCGCTGAACGAGGTTGGCTGGTCAGTGGCCTGAAGGGTTGGACATGGTGATTAATTTCCTTCCTAGATTAAAATTATTGCTTTTATACGTGAATTATTGCTATTAAATTTGTCACTTAAGTAATGGGAAATGACTGCGGTGTGTTTGTTGAGTGATATTTTAATTTAAAAGCCTTGATATGGTGTAATTTATAGGGGAATATGTAGATAAAATGCCGTAAAAGGGGACGGCGAGAACAGTGACTTTGAAAGGATTAAAAATATAAGGTTGTAGAACAAGTAGTGCGCCTTTTAAAGTCAAAATTGTGACAATTGTTTTTTATATTTTGAGAGAATGTTATTACACCAAATATGTACCATTTTGTTAGACGACCATTGGCTCATAGGGAATTTTCCTTTCAAAATATTGTTATGATCTATACCTAAATAAACAAAAAGATCCTTCTAGCAATACAACTATTTATTAAAATGCAATTTAGATAAAGTTAAGTGGTACCACATATGACTAAGAAAAGCTTAATTCTCACAACCATAAAGACATAAACAGTAATTGTCGAAGATGAAAAGTTCCGCCATAAAACGACCTTGTTCAGTAGGTAGAATGTAATCTTGAGGCTATATATGTTATTATAAATACATTTTAAATGTTGAGAGAAGAATGTAAAGTTTACTTTAGGCATTTTTAGAAAGAAACCAAAAAATTACGGAAGAAACTAAACAAGTGATCGGTTGAGATTTAAAAGAAACTCTCCTTTAATAGAGTTATTTTATTTTAGTTAAATAGTAAAATTTTGAAATATATTTAGTAAATAATCTAAATAGAAGTGTTTGGATTTGAAACCAAAAAGTAGTCAGCGGTTATAGTGGAAATATTACAACATTTGTGGTAGAAACCACAACAACCGTAATCCCATCACTTGAGAACTTCTGTGGTTTCTGGGCAAAAAAGTGGTAGACTTTTCAAACTAACTTAACACCATTTAGGGAGTTCTGCAGACTCCGAAACAAATGGTAGTCTGACGATGTAAGAAGGTCCGGACTATATGGTGGATGCATTAAAACTTTCCAGTTAAGCTCTCTCAATTTTTGTCCAGTCATCAAAGATGTGTGTGGTCTGGTATGACATAGTAGAAGATGACACCCTTTCTGCTGACTAGTTCCGGCCGATTTTTTTCCAATCGCTTGCTTGAATTTTGTCATTTCCTGGCAGTAGAGTACAGAATCAATCGTCTGGCTAGACTGTAGTAGCTTATGATGCACAACTCCTTTCCAATCCCACCAAACACACAGCAACAGGCTTTGCCACTGTTTTTAAAGCTTCATCCTTTTTCGACCACGATTACTGTCGTACGTGGACCACTTCTTATCGCTCGTTATCAACCGTTTCATAAATGGCTCAATTTCATTACGAGATTTGCAGATGGAAATTCGATAGAGTAATTTTTTTAGCGTCAAATCATATGGCACCCAAACATTCATTATCATCTTTGACATTAAAATATCTAGAAGGAAACCGACTGAACTGACTTTTGACTGTTACTTTTGAAAATGTATCTTGACCATAAACAACACAAATTTCGTCATAGGCGTGCGCAGCATTGGTGTCTTTATCGAAATAAAATTATAAAATGTCAAATGTCAGCTTTCAACTGACGCTTTATTAAATTATCCCTTGTATTATATATAAGCAGCAATAAATAAACATCAAAGAATAAAATACTAGGCTCTACTACAGTTGACTAAATAGTAACTGGATCCCTGAGGCCTCTAATCTTGTCAAAGTAACTTTTTTTATCAACAGGAGGAACAGTTTATTTTTCAATGTCGTCGAAAAGGAAACCCGCTGGCTACCGTCGGATCGTCAAAATGTACCCCGTCGAGTTTCTCAGAGATGTCGTGCAGCATTTCAGAGAAACTCGAAGAGGAACATTATAACGACTCGACGTTATGCGGCTTAGTGTTGCGTCGACGATTTATTCCATGTATTTGTCATTCTGTAGCGAAACCTATATTTTCTGTGCCTACGTCTTCATCCGAATCACACGTGGTGTCACTTAGGGGTAGGGCAATGTCATGGAATACACGTGATGTCTCTCCATCTAATGCTCTATTCTCAAGGCTGCGTGTAGTTTAGTACTGCCGCAGCCTTGATTTGAAGCTCACAGCTTGGACATCCACGGTTCGTCGGAAAAATATCGTGCGTACATAATGTGAAATTTCATGTTACTTGTAAAAAAATATATTAGAACTAGCAGGACCCGCGGCTCCGCTCGCGTGGACTTGATTCACTACTATCGTCACTGCTTATTCCTTATGTTACCCAACGTAATAAAATATCTCCCATTATTTCCCCTTATCTCCCAATATTTCTCCTTATCTCCCATTATCTCTACATAATTTCCATTATCTAGGCTTATCTCTACTCATCTCCTATTATTTCTCCTTATCTCTCATTATTTCTCCTTATCTCCCATTATCTCATCTTATTTCCCATTATCTAGGCTTATCTCGACTTATCTCGCAATATTTCTCCTTATCTCCCATTATTTCTTCTTATCTCCCATTATCTCACCATAACTCCCATTATCTAGACTTATCTCCCATTATTTCTCCTTATCTTCCATTATTTATACTTATCTCCCATGATCTCACCTTATCTCCGATTATGGAGGCTTATTTCAACTTATCTCCGATTATTTCTCCTTATCTCCCATTATCTCACCTTATTTCCCATTATCTAGGCTTATATCGAATTATATAGAACATATGTATAAATTTATAAAAACCGTAAATCGGATAAGTGATTCTCGAGTGATAAGCGCACTAACGGACAGACAGACAGACAGAGAGACGTTGCATTTTATATAGATTATATTCTTTGCTACATGTTATTGTTCCATATTTAATGCTTTAGGCAGTGTATTGCAAGAGAACGTGCTAGCGGCAAACTTTGTCCGACTTGATTCACTATTATCGTCACTGCTTATTCCTTATGTCACCTAACGTAATAAAATATATCCTATACCCTGGCCAGAGAACATACGTATGTTTAAAAAAAAAAGCACGTAAATCGGATAAGTGGTTCTCCAGTGATAAGCGCACTAACGGACAGAGAGACAGACAGAGAGACGTTGCATTTTATATATATTATAGATATCCTTTGCTACATGATATTGTTCCATATTTAATGGTTTAGGCAGTGTATTGCAAGAGAACGCGCTAGCGGTAAACTTTTTTCCGATTTGATTCACTATTATCGTCACTGCTTATTCCTCATGTTACCTAACGTAATAAAATATAGTCTATAACCTGGCCAGAGAACATATGTATGTTTTAAAAAAAAAGCACGTAAATCGGTTAAGTGGTTCTCCAGTGATAAGCGCACTAATGGACGGACAGACAGACAGACGGACAGAGAGACGTTGCATTTTATATATGTTATAGACATAGATTATTATTATTATATAACCTGGCCAAAGAATATATGTATGAATTTAAAAAAAGACACGTAAATTGGATAAGTGATTCTCGCGTGATAAAAGCACTAATGGACAGACAGACAGACAGACGGAGAGACATTGCATTTTATATATATTATAGATTATAGATATTCTCTGCTACATAATATTGTTCCATATTTAATGGTTTAGACTGTGTATTGCAAGAGAACTCGCTAGTGGCAAACTTTTTTCCGACTTCATTCACTATTATCGTCACTGCTCATTCCTTATGCTACCTATCGTAATAAAATATAGCCTATAACCTGGCCGGAGAACGCATGTATGTTTTAAAAAAAAAAAGTTAGAAAATCGGATAAGTGGTTCTCCAGTGATAAGCGCACTAACGGACAGACAGACAGAGATACGTTGCATTTTGTATATTATAGATGTAATAAACTATATATCTATAACCTGGTCAGAGAACATATGTATGAATTTAAAAAACCACGTAAATCGGATAAGTGGTTCTCGAGGGATAAGTGCACTAACAGACAGACAGACAGACAAAGAGACTTTGCATTTTATATATATTATAGTTATAGATTATTATTATTACAAAAAGTTCTTCTTTCTTACATTTGATCAATGTGGTTCCATGTTTGGCTGACGGGCCAAAACCAAGTCAGCACAAACGCTATTACCATTCCGTATTAAGGAATGACCTGATAATGTTACATGTTTTTCAAAATCACTGACTTCTGAATGTTTCTGTGTGTCTGTGTTGAGTCCTAATTGCACTAAATGTGGTGTGAATGTTATTGGTGTAAGGCCTGTGGCTGATATAATGAGGGGGACAATGATGACTTTTTCTTGTCTCCATAGCCTTTTTATTTCCGTTGCAAGGTCTGTGTATTTGGAAATTTTTTCTGTGTATTTCGTTTGGATGTTTGTGTCGTTGGGGACAGCTATGTCAATTAGATAGGTGACTTTTCCTTTTTTGCACTGAAAAGTAATATCGGGTCTATTGGCGGAGACTGTTTTATCTGTATGGATACCGATGTCCCAGTAGAGCTTGTAATCTTCATTTTCAAGTATGGATGTTGGCGTGTATTTGTAGTAGGGATCTGTGTTTTCTATGAGTTTGTATGTTGTGGCCAGTGCTTGGTGAACTACTTTGGCAGCTGAATCATGCCTGGCTGTGTACTCTGTTCCGGCCAATATTTTACATCCGCTCGTTATGTGTTCGATCGTTTCTTTCTGCTGGTGGCATTTCCTACATCTGTCCTCTGCAATAGTCGGGTCTTTGATGATATGCTTTTGGTAGTTTCTGGTTAATATGACTTTATCCTGGATGGCAAGTAAGAAGCCTTCAGTCTCAGGGAATAGCTGCCCATCCTGTAACCAGGTGTATGATTGTTTTTTATTTACGTGGTCTTGTTCTATGTGGTATCTGTGTTTTCCGTGGAGTGTTTTCTCTGACCACGTTTTCATCTTTTCCTGTTGTAATTGCGTGTGACTGTGTGTGTCTGCTGAGTGGTCTGCCCGGGCTAAGTCGAGAGGTGTGTAGTTTTTGTCTGCTTTCACTGTCGCTGTGTGGAGGCTGGTTTGCTTGCTGTGAAAGAATTCCTAAGTGTTTGTATTTGTTTTGTGTGTAATGATCTGATGTCTATAATTCCTCTTCCTCCTGCCTTCCTCTCGATGGTAAGTCTTTCTTTGCATGCGTTGGGGTGTAATTTCCTGTATTTGGTGAATTGAGATCGTATAAGGATGTGAATATTTTCTATGTCTGTTTGTGACCATTTGATGATACCAAATGAATATGTGAGTATAGATATAGCGAACGTGTTGACGGCTTTAGTGAGATTCTTGGAGTTGAGTTTTGTTTGTAAAAGCTTCGTCAGTCTGTTTTTGAATTCGGTTCTGAGCTCTGTTTTGATGTGAGTGTGGTTGAGTTTGGTGCTTTGTTGGAAGCCTAGATATTTGTATGTTTCTTTGTCGAACATGTTATCGAGTGTTTCATTGTTGATGGTTTCTGTCTCATGGTGGCACTTCCATTGGCCTTTGTTGATGTGGAGCCTTTGCATTTACTTATACCAAATTCCATATTGACATCTAAGGTGAATATTTCTGTGATTTTGAGGAGTTCTTTCAGCTGTTTTTGTGTGGCAGCGTAGAGTTTTATGTCGCCCATATATATGAGGTGGTTTATTTTATGTTGATTCACTTTTTGGTGTCTGATATTGAAGCCATGCTCTGTTCTGTTTAGTATATTTGAGAGTGGATTGAGACAGAGGCAAAACCATAGAGCACTGAGCGAGTCTCCCTGAAATATACCCGTCTGATGTACAGCTCTTCTGTTTGGATCCGTTCGGTTTGTGTTTCTAGGCGTATTTTGGTTTTCCATGTTTTCATAATTTGCGCGAGAAATTGCCTGAGGTGTTGGTTGATTTTATAGATTTCTAGGGCCCTGATTAACCAGCTTTGCATTTTATATATATTATAGACATAGATTATTATTATTATATAACCTGGCCAAAGAATATATGTATGAATTTAAAAAAAGACAGGTAAATCGGATAAGTGGTTCTCGCGTGATAATCGCACTAATAGACAGACAGACAGACAGAGAGACATTGCATTTTATATATATTATAGATTATAGATATTCTCTGCTACATCATATTGTTCCATATTTAATGGTTTAGGCTGTGAATTGCAAGGGAATGCGCTAGCGGCAAATTTTTTTCCGACTTCACTCACTATTTTACGTCACTGCTCATTCCTTATGCTACCTATCGTAATAAAATATAGCCTATAACCTGGCTAAAGAACATATGTATGTTTAAAAAAAAAAGTACGTAAATCGGATAAGTGGTTCTCCAGTGATAAGCGCACTAACGGACAGACAGACAGACAGAGAGACGTTCCATTTTATATATATTATAGAAGAGTTATTTGTAGTGGAAAGAAGTGTGGATTGATGAATATTTATCATGGACACAAGCCTCTGAGCGTTGTAAAAAATTAAAAGAGGCAAGAGTGGTCGCAGACGAGCTGCCTCCTGGTAGGTCCTGTACACCAAAACTGGATACTAACATTGTACAAGTAGGTTAAATGGTTCACCATGACGGGAATCGACAAAGAAAACTTTTTAGAAATACTTGTAACCTGTTACAAATCACTGTTTTTGACATACGATCCCGAAATTAGGCGTCAATCAATACAAGAATCCCCGTTCATCGCGAAAAAAATGCACGGTTGAGCATATCGAGTCATAGCTTCTTCATCAGGATAATCCTTCGGCCCACAACGAAATGTGTTAGAATACCCACTTTATTGACCTAATCGTGTTCCGTGTGACTTTTTCTGGTTCTCAAAGGACCTAAGTCAAAGCACAAGTGACAGAGATCAAGTTTTCACAAAATGACCTGAACCAGTGCACGATTCGAGGAATGAAGTACAGTGAAGGCAACAAAACACCAGTTGGGCTATATTTTAGAGACACCTTATACTTAATTACTTCTGTAAAAAGCAGAAAACATGTTCTATTATCCACCATTTCGAGTCTTTATAACATTATATAACGCAAAATTATAATAATAAAACGTAAATTTTTTAAATTGCAGAACAGTATTAAAGAATCTTGGGCCAATTCCCTGAATACCCGAGAGGCTTATTAGGCGATCTGGATGCGTGAAAATAAAAAATTATCATATAAACTGCACGAGAAAAAGTTAAATTGGGTGTAGTAGTGTGTGGGGCACGTTATGAACGGAAATTGGCTCGTGACAAGTATGGAAAGCTTCAGTTTAGTTTGAAGGACGGCCGTTAATGGTTAAGCGTACTTATATTTTATTAGAAATGTTTTAAGTTTCTGATTTTGGGCTAAATTTATATTCTCAATTTATATTGTAGTCCTCAGTAAATGTACTGTTATTTGTTTAAGGAGCCATCTTACTTCAGAATTTTCAAAAAATCGATTTTTTTGCATTTGTTTATAGTTTGAACCTACAAGAATATGTGTGCGAGAGGATTTTTCGATATATTATTTATTTTTGAAGTGTCTTAGGAGGGCGCGAGCACCGCCCGATATCAGGCATATATACCATAGTCGGCACACGCATGCAGAGCGAAGATCTCAAGCTCCGTCAAAAGAAGCAAGAATAGCTCGGAGAATGCATAATACTGAACAAAATGAGTTTTATGAAAAATTAGAAGAGTTACTTTATAGCCCTGGAATAGCTGATTAGCTGTAAGTATGAATTTTGAAATGAAAATGAAATCTTTGAACGCTTATATGTCCAAATTACTTTTTTCGATCTAGGCTCTAAGATTCCGTCATTACCCTTATCCAATCTCTTCGAAATTTTGACACAGTGTTCAGAAATGATGTCATTTTCGGCTGAACTATGAACAAATTTTTATCAATGATTTTTGAGCCGAAAATCTGGCGAAAATCGAACGTGAAATTTTGAGTAGCCGCTATTTTATTATTTCGCATGGTAAAAATTTCAGACCGGCTTAAAAAAAAAATTAGGAATATACTCCAAAATTTAATAAATAATAACTACAAAGTTTTTTTAATTAGGTCTTATACTTAAAAAAAAAAAAAATCCAAAAAACGCGAAATTTCCGTGGCTGAAGTAGGACGCCCCTTAAATTTTTTTTAAAAAAATCTGAATTTTAAAGATTAGCCTAAGAGCTGGTAAACATTTTGCTGAAAGTGTTTTATGCTGATTCACCTTTTGTAAGAAACTATCTTTTTGATGACCTAAAATGCTACTACACTAAAACTTTCTTCAAATTTTATTGTTTTACTGTTTTTATCAAAAACGGACATGTACTTTCCAAGAAACGATAACATACAATAGTATGTAAAAACGTCGGTCATAGATTTTTCTTCATCTAAACCACTTTATCTAAAATATTACCAAGCTTTTCTGCTATAGATAACGCTGATAACAGTATATTAGAAGTAGGCTACATACATACCTTAAAGCTAATTTGGTTATGATAAGGGATGGAAATATTTACCTGAAAAAAAAAGAAAAAATTAACCATGTAATGATCACTTCTAGAAATGTAACGGGCACTCGGTCTACCCGGCCAGAACTGGGTACCTGGATATTTTATCACCCGGCCGGGAACCCTGTCCCATTTTTTGAACAAAATAACAGCAAATTAAAAATAACATTTATTTCAAAATAAGCAAAAGAGAAACATTTTAAATATATCAACAAACCTAAACTTAAACATAGAATACTTTAATATTTAAAATAGAGCAAAGGTAAATTGTGATGTAGGTATGCATGTTAATATTTCCCCATTTTCAGAAGACAAACTGTTCCTTTTTGGTTCATATATATTTCCAACCTCAGAAAATCGCCTATCATTAAATGCTGAAGAAGCTAATGCTGAAATAAACTTGAGGGAAAGTTTTCCTAACTTAGGAAAAGGCTTCAAATAATCAATCGCAAACTTAAGTAAGACCTGAACTCTGTTTCAACCTCCTCGATTCGATGGGAAACTTTTTTATTTTTATCTCCGGTTTGACCAATATTAGAGCATACATCCCGAATGTCTGCTTCTTTTTCTTACGTTTTTTTGGTACTGTTAAGTTTTTTAAAATACCAAGTGGGACATCGTCCGAAGAGTCTGATTCCGATACTAATGTCACATCTTTACCGGTACCCCTTATTTGATATATTTTAAATTGTCTTTTTTAATCTGCTCTTCGTTAGTGAAATATGCATCTTTAAATTTTGGATCCAGGAACGTGGTAATTATATAATTGTTACTGGTTTCAATATTTGCAATATACATCCGTATGAGGTTCAGCTTGTCACTTATCGTACAACCCTTCTCAAGCAGTCTTTTATCTGGAGAACTTTGGAATGATTCGCCTAGGACACGCGTTCGCTCCTGTAGCGCATTACGAATTTCCTGGCAGCATTTGTGCCAGGCTCATAAAAAAGTCGAGCAATTTTTCCGAACAAATTTATATCCAAAAGAGGCGACATACGTTGGTCGAATGTCACAGTTCGCTTAGAGGAATGTCGGGAACGTCACGGTAATTCTAAAACTATTTTCTCTATAAAAATTTATTTTTATATAAAAAATGTGCTAAGTATTTTTACATAATTTCTGAATATCTTCTCGGCGAAAAATAAAACGTCCCGCTCTCGTTTATTTATTCGCACTCTGACGTTCATCACCCAACCTACCCAAACATATACGCCCACCTTCTAAATTTAAAACCAAGGTATCAATTTTTAATCCGAAAAAATATTTTTACTCTGGAGTAGATACAAGAAGTACGAGGTATGTCTAGAAAATGTTGAATATTTTAATTAATTAACCAAGTTCAATGTCAAGCGATATTGAACTTTGTTAATTAATTGATAGTGCAGTAAGAAAAAGTCAAAATAATGATGAGATAGGCAAGTTTAGATACAGCAATATTATGATTTTATCCTCTCTGGGGTATCACCAGGAGTACTGTCCTGAGTTTAGGAGCTTGAAAAAACTTGTGCTTCTTATTTATAAACAAGTGAAGTTTTCAAAACGAGTTTTTGAGCTTAAAATCTGAACAACTCCGGTTATATCAGTCGGATCGAGACAAAAACAACAAAACTAAAACAAATCTTCGTACAGGTTTAATCGATCGCTGAAACTTTGTGTTCTTTTGTTATAGCAAAACCAACAAAATTGAAAAAAAAACAGACAGAATGGATTTTTTTTTTCATTTCATTGTAAAAAATTTTTTTGGAGTCATTTTAACCGTTTTTTTTACATTTGTTTATTAATCAAATGGAAACAATTGAGATTTAAAAAAAAAAAACTGTTGACGAAAATGATTTTTTTGAAAAAGGTCTCGCGATTCTTTACCAGATGCGATAAAAAAATTTTCAATTTTTTTTTCGAAATGACCGAAAAATGCATTTGTTTTTATTTGATTAATAAACGAATGTAAAAAAAAAACGGTTAAAATGATTCCACAAAATTTTTTTTAATGGCATCGGAAAACTGGCGTTAAGACCTAAATTTTGAAAAAAAAAAAGATCCATTTTGGACCAACTGGCATAAAATGGCGGGCAATTCAAATTTTAAATAACAAATTCAATTGTGCCCACTGGGTTCAATATTTTTGAACCAAAATTTCCGGGTATTTTTGTTATAACAAAAGGCATATTTTCTGAAAAATTCAACCTTAATCAGCCTATACAATGAAATGAAAAAAAAAACAGTTTTTTGTCGGTTTTTTTTCAATTTCATAGGTTATGTACACATTTGAGCGACTTAAAACTAACGAGGCTTGTTGAATCATTACGAAGAGTTTGGTTTTTTTGGCTCGATCCGACATATATAACCGGAGTTATTCGCATTTTAAGCTCAAAAAATGCGTTTTGAAAACTTCAGTTGTTTATAAACAAAAGAGTACAAGTTCTTCGAGGTCCAAAACTCAGGACAATACTCCATATTGCTGTATCTAAACTGTACAATTTCAAATGTTTTTTTTTTACTGCACTATGACACAGGATATGAAATTCCAGCGTGTAGGTACATTTTGTACCATTTTCTTTACTCCAATGTTATTTCTTTAAATTTGTTCTAATTTTATTCTGGAAGAAGATGAGTGGTTTAAATGAGCTATGATCCTTCTTCCGACACTTATAACATCTAATATTGATATTTGCACTTTTAGAGAGTCGATTACTACCAGTTGTGTATTGGTAATTTCTTTGTATAAGACCCAGTTGTCCAGTGTGTTCTACTTGTCCTTACCGCACTCACTGCAATTTCTAAAGGATAATTGATTTGGGAAACAATGTTATCAATGACTGATAAGTGAGTACTATTTATTGGCTGATAGGTAGCTTGGCGCTATTACTATTTTACAATGATTGACTAAAAAAAACATGTGTACACAAATTGGATCTTAAAATATATACATGTCCGGGACCTAACTAACTTAGCCTAGGTAAGGATTTTATATAAATGTGTTGAGAGAACTTAAGATACTTCACCATCATCCATAGGTAAATTTTCTGAATAACATACTCTGCCTTTCTTTTTTGGGGTTAGCCGTCATTATGGGAATTTATTTAAAACTTGAATTGTTGAACAAAAAATAGGGAAATGTTTAGACAAATGGAAGAAACGACGCTGATAACAAATAAATACAGTTGGTACGGCTTCAATTTTAATTTGCTAAAAAATTTTGTAATATAAGTTTTGCCGCAATTATTTAAGAATTTCAGCATTTTCCGGGTAAACCTCGTAAAACTACGTGGTGATAAACAGGAATTTTTACCGTAACATTGATAAATAGGTATTTTTACTGAAACAATATACCAATACATAAATAACCGCTGACCATTAGTAAAAGTTGCAAATCTTAAAAAAACTTAGAAACGTATTCTGAATATGCGTTTTTGTAAAAACATATGATTATCGCTGGTAAAAATTATTTTTAGATGTGACAAGATTTTTCTACGTTTTGCTGTAGTTTTGCAAATTATAATTAATTTGTTGTATTTGAAATGATTAATACAATATGAAAAGTATACATTATTTAATACATATTTTTTTAAAAACTTACTCACTGCTTTATAGGTACGGGTTTCAGGACTAGCTTTCTTGGTTTCCTTTGAAAAATTTGTGGTATTATATATATATATATATATATATATATTCCTTGGTTTCCTTTATATAAACTACATATATATTTGTATATATATACATATATATATATATATATATATATATATATATATATATATATATATATATATATACCAGGTGTACAAGTATGAAATGCGGATTTTTTTTTCTAAAAAAATATGTTAAATTCGGGAGAATGATAAAAAGTGCTTTACTTAAAGTATGCTCCATCGGTTGTTATACATTTTTCCCATTTGGGGGCAATTTGTGAATACCACGCCAGTAAAAATCTTCCCCTCTTGCTGCGAACCATTCATCGAGCAATTTTTTCACATCTTCGTACGAACCAAAGCGCTGCTCAGCAAGTGTGTGACTTATCGATGAAAACAAGTGGTAATCGGAAGGAGCCAAGTCTGATGAGTAAGCCGCATGGGGTAGAACTTCCCAGTTGAGTGCTTCCAACGTGCCGCGAACTGGTTTTGCCGTATGTGATGGAGCATTGTCATGAAGAAAAATGACTTTGTGTTGCCTCTTTCAGTATTCATGGCCTTTTTTCAAGCAGCGAACGGTTCAAATCGGTCAATTGTTATTAGTAACGTTTAGTATTAACCATTTCCTCCGGTTTTAACAGCTCATAATAGACCACGCCCATCTGGTTCCACTAAACACAGAGCATCTTTTTGCGGTCGATGTGGATGGTGCGCCTGGGTCTACCCATGGTTTTTTGCGCTTGGGATTCTCAAAATAAATCCACTTTTCATCCCCTGTAACTATACGATACAAAAACGACTTCCTTTTAGTACCGAGCGAGCAAAATGTGACATGTGTTTTTGCGCTTTTCCATTTGTTTGTCGTTGAACTCACGGGGTACCCATCTACCGGTCTTCTGAATCTTTTCCATCTTTCGTAGCGATTGGAAACAGCTTGTTGA
>CM032456.1:85926239-86043739 GCA_019049505.1 Pachyrhynchus sulphureomaculatus
GTTTAGGTATATAACATTATTAATAAAAAAGTTATAAAATTTTACGCAGAATTTAAAAATAAATTAGAAAATAGGACGTTTAAAAAAAACATGTGTTATATCGGCTATACTTTTTTGAAGTACCCTGTATACTCAAAAATAATTTTAAACTGTGCCCCTTAACATTCGCTAAAACTATTGTATTTTTTCGTCACTCCCGAAACAACTGAGATAATGAACTTTAGTCTATCGTTGACACCCTGTACACTGACAAGATCGAACCTGATACCATAAGCAGAAACTATATAGCAGGGCTAAGGCGATCATGGACTAGTGGTCTAACTCTTAAAATATAACAGGAAGGTAAATTGTTCCATATGAAACCCCATAATCTTCCTTATTTTTTATATAACAATGCAAAAACACTGCTAGATAATTCTACAAATACATTTTCGAGGAAAATAATATGCAATCCAACCCTGACCCAGAAAACTGTGAGGTCGATCGAACCGGGCGATGCGAAAAATGATGAGGCCTCCATGCACGTCCGAGTTACCTCAATTTTATAAAAACGCGGAGGCAGTTGAATAATGTTATCAGGTTTTCTCTGTTTATCTTATAAAAATATAAGCATTCATCGCTTGGGAATAATAAAGGAAGAGAATATGTTTGAAAATATCCTAGTTTTCCAATATTGTTTATCTAATATTATTTTCAGATCTAAATTGTTGGTAAATATAACCTTTACGTAATGAAGGTAACAAGTCGACAGATTGACGGATCCGGATCGAGGTATTTTACTAATTATTCGTTGCGCTTGTTCATAATATATACAATTTAATGTGAATCATTAATAATTTGTTAGAAATCCTGTGTGATAGTTGATTTTCCCAGTAACTTGTATGTAATAAAAAAAATACTTAACCAAAACCTTTAAATGCAATCCTAGAAATAATAAATTTAAATATAATACGTAATTATTCGAGAATTTTTCTGTTTCTATACAATCGCAAGTTAAGACTTAACCAAAACCGAGTGTTATATATGTTATATGATAAGTACCTGGGCCTTGACAAGAAAAAGAACATTTTTATCTGTAAAATTTATTTTATATTTCAGCATAATCTCCTTTTAGCTCGATACACTTAGCCCAAAGTTTTTTCTTTCTATTGTATCCCATCTAAAAATACGATTTCTCCATCCCTTCAAAATAGGCGTTTGTTTCAGCAGTCACTTCATCTTTTGAGCCAAATTTTTCTCCGCCCAGCCATTTTTTCATATTCGGAAATAGGAAATAATCGTTGGAGGCTAAATCTGGCGAATATGATGAATGCGGAAGCAATTCGTATCCTAACTCATGGAATTTTGCCATGGCGATGACACAAGTGTGCACGCGTGCATTGTCTTGATGAAAGAGAATTTTTTTTTCCCAAATGTGGACGTTTTTTTTTCACAGCATGGCTTTTTTCAAGGTAATCGACGTGGATTAGGCCGTGTGCATCCCAAAACCCTGTGGCCAAGACTTTGTCGGCTGATAAAGTCGCCTTGGCCTTTTTTGGCGCCGGTTCGCCATGGAAAACCCACTATTTGGACTGTCGTTTAGTCTCTGGTGTGCGGTGATGAATCCACGTTTCGTCAACAGTTATGAATTGATGCCAAAAATCATTCCGATTGCGCTTTAACATCACCAAACATTTTTTGGAAGTTGACACACGTGCATGTTTATTGTCAAGGGTGAGCAACTGCGGCACACATCTTGCGGAAAGTTTTCTCGAATCGAAATGAGGTGTTCCTTAATTAGGAGGTAAGGCCTTTTCAGGTCCCAGGAAAAAACCTAATTTCGGGAATATTTTTTAAGAGCAGTCGAAAATTTATTTTAAGTACTTTATTAAAGAAGTATTTAAGTTTACAAATATATATTTTTTTATCTTTTTAATTCAAAATGGCTGCTTTATAATCCAAGACGACAAGGCACCTTTTAAGCGAGGCCTGAAATAGGCGAAACGATTGCTCCCGTAGATTTCAACATAGAACAAAAAACAAAAAAAATTGTCTTTAATATATGTCAAAAACTAGTGAATAACGTACGGATTTTTCGATAAGTTATAAACAATTTTTCGTGAACTTTTTCTGAAAAAAAACTTATTTTTTCAAATGGGCACCATTTTTTCGAAAAAAAAAAACGAAATTTTCAAATTTCCGTACGTTATCCACGTTTCTGACATATATTAATGATAATTTTTTTTTTTTTTTTTTTTGTTCTAGCTCGAAATCTACGGAAGCAATCGTTTCGTTTTAGGCCTCACAGCCCTTGTCTTGGATTCTGAAGCGGCCATTTTGAAATAAAAACATAAAAAAAAATATTTTTGTACACTTCAATATTTGTTTAAAAGAGTACTTCAAATAAATTTGCGACTGCTTTTATTATACTCTTGAAAAAAATTCCCGAAATTAGCCTTTTTTCCTGGTACCCGGAGTGACCGAATTGCCTATCGTTATTCATTTTCTCGCACTACTTACATAGTAACAGGAAGAAACTGTGCGACACGGAATTTTTCTTTATTACTAAATTTAGTAAAACAGTAAATTTATAGGTGGATTTTGCATCATTTGAAACCCAAAAAATGACTTTGTAGTGCCGATTGTCATTTGTCGTTTGGCGGAAAACTTTTCTAAAGCAACATACCGAAAACACTTATTAGGAAAAAGTGTTTAGTATTTTATGGTAGTGTGCAAAGTTTTAGATCGATTGGACAAAAACCGTATTTTGATCAAAAGGAAATTTGTATTTCTTAAATTTAAAATAGATTGATAGAAGAATTTTAAAATTGATTTATTGATTTCAAGTCATGTTTTACTTCTTTCACAACCAATAATAAAAAAATGATAATTTTCGTAAAACTGCAACTGGGGGGAGGGGTAACAATTAACGAATATTTTTACCCTCTAGCATGCAGTTTGAGGGTTTTGTTTGTTAAGGACGCTCCAACGTCACAATTTTATTGCAAAAAAGAAAAGAAAACTAGTGAATGCATATTTAATAAAGGCGACAAAGATATTGATATAAACCCAAAAAAAATGTAGTTTGCATTCATTTTTTTATGTTTTGTAATAAATTATGAGGATAGAGTGTCCTGTGAAAAAACATAAAAACCTCAAACTGCAAGTAATAGGGTAAAAATATTCGGTAATTTTCCTTGCGACAGTTGCGGTTTAACGAAAATCAGAATTTTTAATTATAACATTAGAATTTAAAATCAAAAAATAAATATTTAAATTCTTGTAACAATCTAACAAATATATTTCATATTCAAAAACTAGAAATTTCCTTGTGATCATATTTTTATTGGTCAAAAACTGACAAAATACGATTTTTGTCCAATCGATCTAAAGTTTTGTACACTACGATAAACTGCAATTGTAAATACTTTTTCCTAATGAATATTTTCGATATTTTAGCAAACAGTGACTTTTGGACTTAAAACTTTAGAAAGTTCAAATATCCCGCCAAACGACAAATGCCAATCAGCACTACAAAATAATTTTTTGGGTTTCAAGAGATGTAAAATCCACCCATAAATGCACTTTCCGTGCGGAACACTTATAGGATAACTTCGGTGTCCATCTGTCTGTCACACTCGATTTTCTCCGAAATTATTTGACATAGAAAGTTGAAATTTAGCACTAATATAGGAATTGCTGGCCTCATCAGAGCTGTGTAGTTTTGAAAGTTAAATTTTGAGTTAAGGAGTTAGTTTTGGGAAATGAAAAAAAAAAAAAAAATTACCAGGTCATCGAGTGGGGTGTCAAATGAAAGCTTGTAAAAAGACGAGTTCAAAAATATCTACAATGTAATACTTCCGCATACTTTTCTTTGTATTGTTTTTAAAAAATTGCGAAAAATCACTGTACCCTCTTAACTCGAAAAAATTCTGGAATATTCTCCACAGGGTGTAGATTGAATAAAAACTATCGTGAATGCATTATCTTTAATAATTTATCTGGTGTATATATGGATGTATGTATGTATGTATGTATGTGTATGTATGTGTGTGTGTGTGTATATATATGTATATATATATATATATATATGTATATATATGTATATATATGTATATATATATATATATATATATATATATATATATATATATATATAACATTTCAAAGACATCAGTTTTCAGTAAAGATCGGAAAAAAACTTTGTTGAAAATTCATTTGAGGGTGTGTTTTGTGAAGTCATTGATAACCTTATACCTCTGTAAAAAAAAATTTTATTTTAAAAGCAATCAACGTACGGAACACTAAGTTTTGCACTTGGCCGGTTATGTTATAAATTTAATAATAAAAAAAAGTCGCACACTTTCTGCCTTCACTGTATATTTAAATAAATAATTCGAAGAAACGCTTTAAAATTCTGACTTATTAAGCTTATAAATCTGCAGTTTTTGCAATTACACTTTTGCCACGACCAAATATAAGTATTGCTTAAACTTAAAAAACACTGTATTTTTAGGTATGTTAATTTGGGGACGTTAAACGATAACGCCAGTATTTTAAGGCAGCTTTGGTCAACCTTAAGGGTCTGTGTAAACGACCGTCTTTGTATGAATCATTTATTGAGAAACTATAATGTTTATACAAAAATGAAAAAGTACATAAAAAAGAATAACTTTTTGGCTTCAAAAATAGAGCTTCAACTTTTTAAAAAAAAATCAAAATGGCGGAGCAGCAGTTGCTCCTTGAATTTGCACCGTGCAACGCTATAGTGCATTAAGAAAAAAATTAAAAAAAAAATCATTAGAGTATGATTATATGCTTTGAATGAATTTAAATTTGCAAAAAAAAAAATAGCGAATTTGGGACCATTTTGAAAAAATTAACCCTTTTTTTCTAATCCACTGTCAAAAATAATGTTTATAATTAACGTTTTATAATTTTTGTACATGCATTCAATGGTGAATAAGTTAATGAATATCTGTATAAAATTTCAAGTGAATCCGAGAATTACTTTTTGAGCTAAAGTGCACAGCGCGCGAAATTTTACGTTTTGAGAAAAACGCGATTAAAGTTTTTGGTAAATTTCTTAGCCGATGTACTTGGTCCCACTTCTTCTTGCTCAGTATATTGTATATCCTTGGATTTATTACCTGAGTAAGGGCGACTTGGACGATAAATGGGTTAATTTTTATCAATTTTTCGAGTCAAGATTATAAACAAATGAAAAGCCCAAAACGTGAAGCGACTGAACCGGTCAGAGACGGTCTCTTTCATGACACGATAGATGCATTTAGAGTTTGAATTTCGATTTAAAACTTGACGAAGACATTCTTCAGATGTCAAATTTACTTCTTATGGAAAAAAAAAATAAAGCGTCAAAAAATTGTTTTTTATACAGGCCTCCCCGCTTAATAATTTCAGTTCGGATAGAATAAATTATTATTAATAGTCATTTTAAAATTTGGTTGCTTTCTACTAATAATACGTCGTATTATGGTAATTACAACTATTGGTAAGATGCACGAAGCACAATCACGCTTTGAAATTAAGAAAAATAATAAAAAAATATGCTCCCGTCACTTTCTAAATACATTTTAATTTATATTCCTCTTTAAATGAAAGTTGGAACCGATACAACAATCTTCTTATTCGACGATCAACTGGTCGTCATGCTATCCTTATTTAGATACTGCAGTTAGAAAGTGATAGCGTGACTGATCCACTTACTGAATACGAAATGCAATCTCAGTTGAAACTCGCCAACGCCAGCTAAGCATTCTATTTGGTTTGGCTCTAATTATTGCGGCGCCAGACAGTCCCCAGACTATATACTTGTTACTGTTCTAACCGATATATTGTCTCTTTCTATTGGGCCAGTTTTCGCGTTTTCGTAACAATACCGCGAAACGCGAGAACCAGGAATTTAGATCCACCTGACCACATAGTGTGTTTTATAACAGACCCGATAAATTTATTTTTTACTTACATACATTAAGAAAATGATTTTTGTGGTAATTTTTTTTTATATAAGATAAATTACACTGGGATTTAGCAATCTTTGACACAATGACACTACACAACAGTTATAACCAAACACCAAATTGCACTTTATTTTTGACCAGGAGCGAAACGCGCCTCAACTGCAATAATAAAGTGTTTGGTGTAATGGCAATAAGTGTGTGTGTATGGTTGCCGTTCTGCGCATGCTTGCTGAGTACCTGCATCTATTGGCTAGCCACAGATGCCATTCGACTAACTTTTACTGCATGTGCGTGTTTAAAATGCCTCAAATCATTGAAAATCCCGCGGATTATGAAATATGCGTTGTATTTTGTTTCTTAAATGCATGGGACGTGAAAGCGGCCGAAATCTGTCAGCAGATTACTGAAGAGTATGGTGAAAACGCTATATGCGTCGCAATAATAAAAAAACGAGTTAGAGCATTTAAAGATCGCCGTACAAAAGTGCACGAGCAGGAATGAAGTGGGCGACCGTTTGTCATTAATGATGACCTGGTGTGCAAAGTTGATGAAAAAGTTCGAGAAAACAGACACTTTTTACGATTTCACTTGTTTCTGCACTTAAAGAAGCACCTTGGCGGTCAGCGACGACGACGCCAAAATGGCCGTGCAGCAGTAATTAGCAAACCAGGAGGCAGATTTCTATGAGGATGGAATACAGAAGCTCGCCTTACGTCACGACAAGTGCCTTAACACAGGTGGAAATTATGTTAAAAAGTAGATTAAAGTACGGGCGTTCATGTAAAAATAAAATTGTTAAAAAAAGGCCTTGTGTTTGTTTAATATCTAAACGGTAATTTAATTTGTTAAAAAAAACGAACCTCGTATAAATATAGTATTTTGTGTTAAAGTTTAAGTTATATTTATAATCACATTACCCAAATAAGAAATTATGGGGCTTAAGGGCCACTCCAGGTCCCAGGAAATAAGGCAAATTTCGGGAATTTTTTTAAAAGTATAATAATCGCAGATAAAACTGCTTTATTAAACAAATATTTAAGTGTACAATTTTTTTTTTTTTTTAATTCGAAATGCGGCTTCAGAATCTAAGACGATAAGGCACCTAGACAACCTAGAACCAAAAAACCAAAAAATTTTCATTATATATATCAAAAACTAGTGGATAACGTACGGAAATTTGAATATATCGTTTTTTTTTTTTTTCGAAAAATGGTGCACATTTGAAAAAAATGTTCATTTTTCACCCAAAAATTTCGCGAAAAATTGTGTATAAAAAAAGGAAGTTTATTAACTTATCGCAAAATCCGTACGTTATCCCACTAGTTTTTGACATACATTAATAAAAATTTTTTTTGGTTTTTAGTGTTCCGTACGGAACACTTATAAGATCACTTCTGTGTCTGTCTGTCTGTCTGTCACACCCGATTTTCTCCGAAACTATTTGACATAGAAAGGTGAAATTTGGTAATAATATAGGAATTGATGGCCTCATCAGAGCCATGTAGTTTTGAGAATTAAATTTTGACTTAAGGGGTTAGTTTTTGGGGGTGAAGTCGGAAGTGAAAAAAAAAAATTTTTTACTAGGTCATCGAGTGTGGTGTCAAATGAAAGCTTGTGAAAACTCGTATATAATACTATACTTGCGCGCATTTTTCTTTGTATTATTTTTAAAAATTCGCGAAAAATCGCTGTCCCGGGCCTTATCTCGAAAAGTACTCATTAAAAAATTTCGAAAAAATTCAGGAATATTCTCCACAGGGTGTAGATTGAACGAAAATTATCACTAGTGCATTACCTTTAATAACTTATATGGTATATAAAAAAAAAAAAAACAAAAATTTCAAGGTCATCAGATTTCAGTAAAAGAAACAAACTTTGTTGAAAACTCATTTGGGGTGTGTTTTGTGAAGTCACTGATCATTTTATACCATCGTAATATAAATTTTGATTTAAGGGATTCGTTTTGAGGAGTGAAATCGGAAGTGAAAAAATTTTTTTTTTAGTAGGTCATCGAGTGTAGTGTCAAATGAAAGCTTGTGAAAACACGAGTAAAAAATATATATATATATATATATATATATATATATATATATATATATATATATATATATATATATATATATATATATATATATATATATATATATATATATATATAATGTAATACTTGTGCACACTTTTCTTCGTATTACTTTTAAAAAATCGCTGTCCCCTACCTTATCTCGAAAAGCACTGATCAAAAAATTTTGAAAAAAAAATTCTGGAATATTCTCCATGGGGTATAGATTGAACGAAAATTACCACGAGTGCATTACCTTTAATAATTTATTTGGTATATAAAAAAAAAACAAAATTTCAGGGTCACCAGTTTTCAGTAAAGATTGGAAATAAACTTTGTTGAAAACTCATTTGGGGTGTGTTTTGTGAAGTCACTGGTCATTTTATACCACCCTAACAAAAAATTTTATTTTAAAAACAATCAACGTACGGAACACTAATTGTGCAAGTTTAACTTGCACTTGACCGGTTTTTTTGTTCTAGGTTGAAATTTACGGGAACCATCGTTTCGCCCGTTTCAGGCCTCGCATAAAAGGCACCTTGTCGTCTTGGATTCCGAAGCCGCCTTTCCGAATTAAAAAGATAAAAAAAGCATTTCTGTAAACTTAAATATTTGTTTAATAAAGTACTTCAAATAAATTTCCAACTGCTTTTATTATACTCTTGAAAAAAACTCCCGAAATTAGCCTTTTTGCCTGGGACCTGGAGTGGCCTTACACCTTAAGATTAGATCGTGTAAAATTAGATTGGCTTTCCAACGTCTCGCCTTCATTTAGACGAGGTATCTCCGGGGATGTTGACAATGAACTAATGTGTTAATTGCTTTATTACGCCAAATGATTTCTGAATTGAACGTGACTAGCAACATCTACTCCGCAGAAATATGAAGCATTGAGAAGTGGAGGTTAAATACGACGCAAATATACAAAAGCCCCACTTTAATAGTAAGTTACAACCGAGGTTGAAACAATTCAAACAAAAAGCAATTCTAGATCCATTATATTTAGTTGAATTTGGTTGTTTTGGTTACCTATTTGCAGTGATAAATACTTTTAATTATCGATTTCGATGGCGAACATTTGTATGCGGCATGTTAGAAAGATAAATAAATCGTTCCATTAGACTTACGATAGATTTTATACCCGTAAACTAATTAACCAGAGATAGACAAATGCAGTGCCCGCGATAATAGGTGAAATGTGAATTGTAGTCAAAATTTGAACTATTGTAATCGTTAAATTATCTTTCCTGAATAAGCCATACAAAACGATATTTAATAATCTGTAGTAAACAAACAGATAAACAATACATGTACCTATATACAGTTGCGTGCAAAAGTTTTGGGACAAAAAATATTTTTGTGATTAATTTCTGTCTCTAATAATATTGGTCCACTCTTCTTGAACTTTTTTTCAGATATCACCTTTATTAGAAAAATTCTGGGTTCCCACTTCCATTTGCAACTCTTCCCACAAATGTTCTATGGGGTTCAAGTCCAGGGATTGACTTGGCTATTCTAAAACTCCAAGATGTTTCATTCTGAAAAAGTCTTGCAGAAGCTTGGATCGATGTTTCGGGTTTATCCTCGTGGCATATTTCCACATCCATTAGGAAGCATATGTTCTCATAGGATATCTCTGTACATAACAGGGTCCAGAGTACCTTCAATTTTAACTACTGGACCTACGCCTTACCACGAAAATGCCCTTCAAAGCATAATACTACCACCATCATGCTTAACAGTCTAAGACCTTTTGGTCGTCGAACATATCTTCTTTTATCATTTCCAAATAATTTAACTTTAGTTTCGTCGGAAAACAGCACTTTTTTCAGACTTTATCTGTCCAATTTTGGTGTATTTTGAAAATTCTAATCCGGCCTTTTTATTTTTTTTACTGGTGAGCGTTTTTTTTTTTTATTTCAACACGTCCAACAAGTCCAATTTGTGTTAATCTACGAGAAAGTACTCCTACTGTATTTTGAAAATTCTAATCCGGCCTTTTTATTTTTTTTACTGGTGAGCGTTTTTTTTTTTATTTCAACACGTCCAACAAGTCCAATTTGTGTTAATCTACGAGAAAGTACTCCTACTGATGTCAGCTAAATTTTTTTCACGTAATTCACGTGTAATAATTGCAGCATTCTTTTTTTACGTCTTTTAATTACTTTGTCGATACGAATAGTTGTTTTCCTTGGTCTTCCAGAACATGGTTTATCATTCAGAGTTCTTGTAGGTTTTCATTTTTTAATTATTATTATATTTTAATTATTGTTAACCGTTGTTTTTCCTATGGATAAAAGTTCAGCTATTTCACGTGAAACTTTTCCTTTATCGCACAACAGTTTTCCGAATGTCTAAGGACATGCATTTCGGCATCTTCCCTCTACTGATACACAATTATGAGGTAAAGTAAATTCTTGATATTTATCTGGATTCACGATTAGAAATGTAAATATAATTAAGTAAATCAGTTTCTTAGAAGTTGGCTCGATACTTATGAATAACCGAAAAATGTTATTTTTGTTAGGAATCATTGTTATTTATAGTAGAAGATTTTTTAGTTGTATATGTTGTTAGTATAATTAAAGTAATTTATGATGGTGTATTTGGCTTTTCTCTTCTCCCGTTATAACTCAATTAATCACAAGAATATTTTTGGCATAAAATTTTTGCACGCACCGTAACTCTAAAAGCCTTTTCAAATTATCAGTTCAAAAAAATCTTCTTTTACCCAAAACCTAGTTATGATCTACCTTGACTGGGAAGCAGCAGAATAATATCATGTCTCAGACAGAGGTATAATTGAATAATAAGTCATATATTCTATTTTTTAATGATTGCCAGCACAAGACCTTCATTATAAATGCAAACGGGATTTTGTTGCTTACAGGGCGAGTCTGCCTATTTTACAACTATAATTCAAAGGGTATCTTGAATGTAATTTCAGGTTGTTAGAGTATGCCTTAACCAGCTTCAGCTCGTTATTTTTAAGAAAAGATATGCAATTAATTAATCATGTGATTTAATATCAACAAGTCAAAGGTACAGATACATAACAAGTAGAGGGATACAAATGGACAAGTATTCTAAATCTAAAATAAAAAACCGACCAAGTGCAAGTCGGGCTTGCGCAATTATTATTCCGTAGGTTGATTGCTTTTAAAATAAACTTTTTTGTTACGAAGGATAAAATGATCAATGACTTCACAAAACACACCCCAAATAAGTTTTCAACAAAGTTTGTTTACGATCTTTGTGGAAAACTGATAACCTTGAAATTTTTGTTTTTTTTTTATATACCGGATAAATTATCAAAGGTAAAGCACTCGTGATAATTTTCGCTCAATCTAAACCTTATGGAGAATATTCCAGAATTTTTTCAAAATTGTTCGATCAGTACTTTTCGAGATAGGGTGGGGGGACAGGGCTTTTGGCCATTCTTTTTAACTAATACCAAAGAGAAGTGTGCGCAAAAAAAATATGGCAGATGTACTTGGGTACCCACCCAAATCAGCTGGGTAGACTGGGTACCCGTTATATCTCTATCAAAAATATTTGGTTGCTTTAGACAAATTACAAATTCAGGATCCATAAAGCTCGAATAGTTGAAGCCATTACCGAAATCAGAGGATTCGTTAAGTTACAGTATTCATCCTATTGCCTAGATTCTGAGCCTTGCAAGTTCTTTTTGCTCAAGCATCTTAGGAAAAACCTCAAAGGCTGAAAATTTTCCTCAGATGATGGGTTGAAAGCCACTGTAACGTTGTTCGTTGAAGTGCAAATAAAATATTTCTTTTAGAATCGAATGAAACAAAACGGGAAACGCGGGACGTGTAGTCGGTGTTATGTAGAAAATTATATTTTTTTTCAGTTTTATGAATTTTCCTTCATAGCTAAGTAGATAACTTAAAAAACATCCTCGTATAGTAACAACGAACTTAATAAATATAATATTAAAATGGTGAATGCGGTACTTCATCACATTCTTAAGCAGAATATATATATATATATATATATATATATATATATATATATATATATATATATATATATATATATTTAATTATATTTTTTATTAAGTAAATAAATAAAAACATAAAACAACTAAACCATGTTAATCTACTTTTACCGCCGTTCACTGAACTCTAGCTGCATTCTCATAGAATGTGTGTGTTTATTTTTATCCAATAAGAATACAGAAATGTTAAAGTAAAAGCAAAATTCTAAAATCGTTATGACTTGATTTATAGTCACACCTACTGTTTTTAACTAAATCTTTTCGGAAATATATTAGGAAAACTGAAAAGAAATTTTCGAGGAAAATAAGGACATGAACTTATTTTTTCACTATTTTACGAGGGACAATTTAAAAGTAAACGTTAGCGAGGAAAGATTACTTTCTCAAACATGTTCAGAAATTTTATAAATTTTCAAATATGTTTAAATTTACTAAAAATGATTGTTAGGTGTGTCTCTCACTAACTCCAGAAGTTACACTCAGTCAACATATCAATCCATTTTTTGTAACACCTTGTATAGGCTCCAAATTTTTCGAATCTCGCAAGACAACTGAGTCAAAGTCCTCGGAGTCCTTCCTCTGAGCTTTCTTTTCAATAGGGTTGGCGTCCGGCGATTGTGTGGGCTCCTGTAGTGTGACCAAGCGAGCCTCTTGCGACGTGATTTTCGCAAAGGTTTCTTCAGCGTGCTTCGGAATCTGACATGATCAGCACGAAGATGTTGGCGAATGATTTCATGGGACACATTCAAACCCGATTTCCTTAATTTTGACGCGGTGTCATTTTCGGGTCTCGTAAAAACAAAGGTACAATTCCTTTTTCGACTTTCGGAGTAACTTTGCCTGCCGAGCCACGTTTTGGCAAGTAGTCGATATTTTTCATCTCGATTAAATGATTTACCTACTTCTTCATAAGCGATACCGACTTTTTAATATATTTAGCGACCGTGGAATGTGTCATTTTAGGCCCCTTTGGACGGAAGACTGCCTCGAACCGAAGTGCAAACTAGTGACTCATTTTGGATTTTACGTGATGTCGACGAAAGTTCGGAATCGACTGATACTTTTATTAAAATGCGTCATAGGGAAAGGTTTCCTCTAATGATTTTTTGTTGAATCACATCTACCAAAAATGGATTATCGCGGACACGTTCTTAATTGACAGACTGTACATACATACTTATTGAAAACCTTCTTTTTTTGAGGTCTGTTAAAAATAGAGAATTAACTTAAGTAGAACTTTTTTGCAAAAAATGGTTAACAGAATAATGAACTGGGGAAAAGTTACTTTTTCAAGAAAAAAACTGCCGAATCCATTTATTTCCACAGCATGCCCACGTAGGGTGAAAATGGCGACCTTGCTTTTCTGATAATTTTCTTAATGGCGTCTGGAGTTTTTGTTATAACATTTTATGATTCTTTTATGATCCACGGAGAGTAATAAGCTTGGCAGTTATTTTTACCTTATTCATTAAGAGAGTTGTGATGGTTTTATAATTTTCTTAATTCTATATTCCCTGAATCATACAGGACCGGCATAGAGGATACAATGAGATATCTGGTTCCTGTTATAAGTTCTTATTCTTGAAATCAGAAAACAGTTTCAGAAGACAGGTGCTTGAAAAAATGTGCTTAAAGGGTTTCAGGAATAATTAGCTTATTTATCCCAGATGAAAGTGCTCAGAAGGTCGAACAACGTTCCGACTAAGAGAACCAATGCACTATCACCGCCAAACAGAGCAACAAAAATTATAAACCTGGCAAACAAAGCCTCTTCAAGGAGATAGAAATGATTACAAAGTTATGTCGAACTATTTACTGGTTGACGTGGGGGCAGATAGTTCCAAAGACGGAAAGGTTCTGGCTAGATCTTTAGCACGAGGTTATTACAATTTACATCGTTTGAGATCCCTCCGGACCTAATGATCAATGTACAACTTTTTCCAACATTTATCCATGGGTATTTGCAGGCGGTACTACCTCAGGGACTGTCTGGAAATTCATGGGAAACGCACAACGTCACCCAGGGTTTAATAACATGGAAACGGCACCCTTAGAGTATAATTCTTATGATATCTAATCTTCTCCTGCTTCTCATGCCTTCTCCTAATGGAGGTTGGCGACCACTTCTCTAAATGTCTCTCTTCCCTGCAAGATAGTTTGCAATATATTTGTCTCATCTGAATAACCTAAATATAACGTTTTTCGTACTTTTATGATTATCAAGAGTTTTCTGCCTTGGCCTATCCTTCGTAGAACTTCCTCATTAGTGATCCTAGCTGTCCAAGGCATTTTTAATATTCTTCGACAGGGCTACATTTCAAAATCCTTCTAGCATCTTAGCGGTGTATTGCTTTAACGTCTATGTCTCGACTCCATATAGAAGTTGGGACGACACGTAGCATTCCAGGAAACGCAATCTTAGAGCGAGGGACAAGTTTCTGTTGTAGAATATTGTCCGGAATTTCAAAAATGTCTTTTTTGCAACTTCTATTCTGGTTTGAATTCCCGTGTCTTGATCAATGTCGGATGTGATATAGGTGCCTAAATATTTGTACAATAATTGACAATTGTTGGTCTGATGTTTAAGAGTGACGCTAAATTTTGTGTTTTCGTGTTTATCGTCAGGCCCATTTCGATACTGTCTCTATTGACGTTGTTAACCAATGCTTGCAGATCCACTAATGCTTGCAGATCCACTAATGCTTCTGCTAAGATCACGGTATCGTAAACAAAGCGAATGGTATTTATCACTTCACCTCCCGTCCTGCATATCTAGGATAAGTTAATGTTGTTTCTGGAGTGAAAGTAAACACGGTATGACTAAATCATACTGTTCCTTTGGTAAAACAAAACTTGTAGCAGAAAATTAAAAAAAAAAACATAAAATATGTATGTGTTTCAACAATTTCTATGCTGGTAAAACAGAATAACGTTAAATTTGCATGTTAAAATAATTATTCAAAAACAAGGCCGTGAAAACGAGAGGTGAAAATCAAATAACAAATATACTGCATTAAACAAAATTTAATTTACGATCGTGTTTGCTAGAATCAGTACGCTCTGTTTTGTAAATATATGACGTTCATTCTTAGTGACGTATGTTAATATAAATATAACATTATAACTTTATATAATCGTTTTCGTAATATGAAAAATTGATAATAATTGATTTAAATTTGTTCTTTGGTGGCTACTCCGCCATTTAATTTTAGTATAATATGTTTGGCTGATAAGAAAGGTTAAAAATGAAGTAAAAACAAATACTGAGTAAATTTCCTATATTCTCCCCTCTTTTTCACGAAAATAGCTAAAGTTAGTTTTTCGTAGAAAACGAATAAATACAACGACCAACTGACACGGCGGCTTTAAGCGAGCTATGAGCAAATCATTTCTGAAAAATAAAGGGTTGTTGAAAAGGTACTGTGCCCTTTTTTGGTTAGATAGCTTTAGTGTCACATATCTCAGGTAATATAAGTCGAATCGGGTCAGACTTAGCGTCAGTTGAAAGCTGACAGTTGACAGGAGTAGACGTGCAAAAACTGTTGGAATTCGTTTATTCAGACCTAATTTAAAGCGTCTTGAAAACGACTGGAATTTCTGTAAATCATTTGGAGAAAGCGGGCGCCATATGATTTGACGTTCAAAAATTTTCTCGGTCGAATTTCCATCTGCAAATCACTATAGAAACGTACCTCGCAATGAAAAGTGGAGTCAATATAACAATAATGTGCGAAAAAGATAGTGGTCGAAAAACAATAAAGCTCCATAAACAATGGCAAAACCAGGATTGGCGCCAAAAAAAGGTGAAGGGTTGGGTGGAATTGGAAGGGAATCGTGCATCATGACTTGCTGGAGCCTGGTCAATCGATTGATTCTATACTGTACTATTAGCAATTGACAAGGCTGAAGCACGCGATTGAAAAAATCGGCAGGAACTAGTCAACAGAAAGGGGGTGTCGTCTTCCAAAGTAGCAACGCCAGAGCACATACATCTTTGATGACTTGGCAAAAATTGAGAGAATTTGGCTGGGAAATTTTAAACGCATCCATCGTATAGCTCGGACCTTGTACCATCAGACTACTATTTGTCTCGGCCTCTACAGAATCCCCTGAACCGTGTTAAGTTAGTTTGAAAGAGGCCTGTAAAAACCACTTGTGACAAATTTTTGGCTAGAAACTACAGAAGTTCTACAGTAACGGAATTATCGTCTTGCCAGAAAAATGACCGAAAGTCCACGAACAAGTTGATACATATTTAGTTTCATAAAGTTTTTTTTTTAATATATAAAAAAAATTGTCTTAATTTTGACTTTAAAAGGCTCAATAATTTTTCGACAACAACCTAATATTATTTTCGAAAAATAAGCTAATATAAATAAAATAGAAAATTTAAACTACAAAAATATCATCATCATCAGCTTTTACTGACCACTGCTGGGCGAAAGCCTGTCTCAAGTCTTGCTACCTTTCTCTGTTCTGGGCCACTTGTACCCAATTTCCAGCCACTCTCTTCAAATCATCAGTACACGGAGTTGGTGGTCTAGCTCTACTTCGATAGGCTTCAGATCTTGGTCGCCGCTCTATAATTTTTTTTGTCCATCATCCATCATTAAACGTAGCAACATGTCCAGCCCAGTTCTATTTAAGATGTAGAATGAATTTGACACCGTCTTGTACTCCCGTACTTTTCCTGATAATGTGATTTGGGTGTAACCTCTCAAAGTTACGCCTAACCTTGACCTCTCCATTTTTCTTTGCAGGACACATATTTTGTTGATATTTTTCTTCGTCAATGTGAGAGTATTGGCTCCGTATGTAAGAACTGGTAGTATCTGTCAAAAACTTTTCTTTTTAAACACATCGGAAGATTAGATTTAAATATATAGCTCAGTCTGCCATATACCGTTCAGGAGAGCCGTCTTCCCTGCTGAATTTCATGTGTTTGGTTTGGTTGTGTCGTCCTATGCTGATTTCATGTCCTAGGTATTTATATCGGTGTATTTGCTTGATTCAGTTTAATAGTGTCGTGGATAGATTGCTTTTTAAACCAACTCTTCCTGAAGCTTCTTGTATATTGTCTGTTATTAAGACAATGTCGTCGACAAAACAAATGTAATTTACCTTTTCAACGTCAACATTAAGCTCCATTTTTTTTTCCAGTTTATTAATTGTAACATACTTTCTAGAAGTGTTACGAAAAAGTTTGAGAAAGAGTGTATCACCCTGGCGCACTCCTCTTTCGATTTGAAATTTGCTGGTGGATTGATTAGTTTATGTTTTGATATCAGCGGTGGCATTTTCATATATGTATTTAATTACACTGGAGTATCGATAATCAATACGACATTTAGCAAGCGCTTCCAAGAGTCTCTACTGGTTTACAGAATCAAAAGCCTTTTCGAAGTCCACGAATATGAGCATCAGCGGCTTATTATATTTTATACATAACTGTAAGCAGATAGTCATTTGTTCCATACCCTATGCGAAAACCTGCCTGCTCTTTTGAGAGAAAAAACCCAAATTTATTTGTTAGTTTGCTTGATATAAATAAATAAATATTAATTGAGGTAGTGTGTATTTCCCAAAGATATAGCACCATAATTATTTATATTATAACGCGATCAATTATGTAATATACATTAACAAGATCTTTATAATAAATTTTGTTGTATTTTATGAATCGCCGATCTTTTTTTTTTAATGTTACGAGGTTGTTAAGAAAATACGCCCTATTTTTTAATACGAAGTTGATAAATGTTGAAAACAGCTGAAAAATTTGATTAACAAAGTTGAGATTCTGCGCAGTTTCAGTCGATACGGTTTCGTCAAACTTCCGCATCTATTTTCTAAACAGTTGAACTCTCAAGACTTTATTTACGCAGTGTTAATGATTTTGTTGTTGCATGGCTCTAGCACATAAAAGACAAGCTCCGCTCCGCTCCGATAAAATCTCCATGGAAATTAAGTTTCCGAGGAGCGGGATTGCGCTCTGTGTCCCCACCACCTTGACTCTCGAGTTAGTAACTTTCACGCAATAATCCAAACAAATTTTAATTTATTTATGACCTCTGTAACAAACAAAACGGTTTGATGTTGTTGTCTATAGCCTTGAAAATACATGGAATAATGATTCACTACAAAACAATTTTTTCAATTTTATTGTGAATATAAATTACATGTGTCTAATTTTTATTCCCCGAGTTTATTATTCAGGATATTCCCACTAAAATGAGAAAATAAAATAAATTGTTATGACTGTAGATGCCTAATTCGAATTAGCAATAAAATAATGTTTCATGTAGGCGAGAAATCGACTCTCAAACCTCTGTGAGCGGGATCGTTTGCAGATAATTTGTCGTCCTTGTCTGAAGTTAGATCTAGATTTGCTCGTTCCCTTTAAGTACTTGTGTTTTTCAAATTATGCACGTATTGTGGTGGCCCGTGGCTCCGTGACGTAGTACTTGCTTGCAGTGCCAATTAAGCCAGGTTGGGTATACTTATTTATTAATTTATTTAAGTATATTTGGCTTGGCAAATACACATGTAGTAGTTGTTTGCAGAAATGCAATAAAGTCCGTGGCAGCACTATCGCGATGTCTCAAAGTGCTGTGAAATACAAAAATGTATGTTTCGGCACTTGGACAACGTTGAAGAGTATTATGACATAGTCGCCGATATCCTTAGGATATCGAAAAAAAAATAGTAATAATAACCGGTCAAGTGCAAGTTGAAATTGCGCAATTAGTTTCCGTACGTTGATTGCTTCTGAAATAAAAAATTTTATTACGGAGGTATAAAATGATCAGTGACTTCACAAAAACACACCCAAATGAGTTTTCAACAAAGTTTGTTTCCGATCTTTACTGAAAACTGATGACCTTGAAATTTTTGTTTTTTTTATACACCAGATAAATTATTAAAGGTAATGCACTCGCGATAATTTTCGTTCAATTTACACCCCGTGGAGAATATTACAGAATTTTTTCAAAATTTTTGGGTCAGTACTTTTCGAGATAGAGGGGGGGACAGCCATTTTTCGCGGTTTTTTCAAAATTATACAAAGAAGAGTGTGCGCATGTAAGACATTATATATATTTTTGAACTCGTGTTTTTACAAGCTTTCATTTGACACCCCACTCGATGACCTAGTAAAAATATTTTTTGGTCACTTCCGATTTCACCCCCAAAACTAACCTCTTAAGTTAAAATTTAACTTTTAAAACTACACGGCTCTGATGAGGTCTATATTAGTACCAAATTTTAACTTTCTACGTCAAATAGTTTCGGAGAAAATCGGGTGTGACAGGCGGACAGACAGACACCGAAGTGATCTTATAAGTGTTCCGTACGGAACACTAAAAAGGGTAAAATCTACTCAGACGGGGAGGTGAACGATAAAAAAAAAAATAAAGCAACAATTTTTTTTCATAAACATATTGACCTCAAAAACAATATGAAAAGCTGGGAATTGCTTAAGGCCACCTATCTTTTTAGGTAGATTTATATCCAATAACGTAATTTTTAATGAACCAAAAAGGGTAAAGTTATTTTTCTACAATATCCCTTGTAAGTGCAAGTTATAAAATTACTGAATATAATGAATTTTAATAACAATTCATTCTCTTCAGTTGAGATTATACCATGGATATAATAAATATAAGAAGCAATCCCAAAGATCATAAAAATGAAGAACAATATATTATTATATTGCACTTCATGTGAAATTATGTTATCCTAACCCCTCTCCGATTCCTTATGTATGAGCTATTTTCTTTCTCCTCGTTCTTTTGTTCTTTCTCCTCCATGTGGAAAATTGTTTTTTATATTGGATTCAGGGATCAAAAACGTAAACACTTTCATGTCTAGAACCAGCTCTGTCTGAGGATTTTAAAAAAGTTATTTTGGAAAATAAAGCTTCCATAATTTCTTTTTTAAAAGAATAGATATACTGGAAAACAGCTAAATCAGTCAGAATTAACAATGAATACATACGTAAGCGACTGAGCGCGCGACCTATTTTTTGCAGGATAACCAATATATTTCCATGTGGCTCGAAATGAGAGATTGAGAAATCAAATACCATACTTCTGACAGTTATTTAATGTAATGATAAAAAACGGGACATTAACGATCTTCGATTCCTAATGAAACTTGATGTAACTAATTGCACGCGTAACTTTCGGCGTGTAAGTCCTTACCTGTTGCAACGTATAAAATACCTTAAAAATAATACACTGCTATAGTCAAAGAAAATGTATGACCATTAACATCAGCCAAATATCTTAGTTTCCATCCAATCCTTCATTTAATGATAAGGGTGTATAGGTGAAAACATGTACCTAAAAAGTTGCGTAAGCGATTAGTCGCGTCGAGTTGTACTAATGATTAGAGGTGAAACGAGTAGTACTTTTTAGAATCGGGCAAAATGGGGTATCTGCTACGTAGGATCTGGCAAAACCGGGTACCTCGTCGAATAGGAGCCGACAAGATTATATTAGCTCGTTCCTTTACGTTTTTTTTTAACATTTTCTGCCTAACCTGAACTTCAGCTGGCAGACAACATAAAACAAGCAGTAAGGCGTATTGTTCATGACTTTTTTATGGAAAAAAGAATTCTAACTTTGGATATGATCCTGCAGGCTGCGACAAGCCATCCAGAATCACCGAAAAATGAGTGTGAAAGAAAATCTTTATTAATATGAGTTTCTTTCGGGAGTTGAGGCCGTGATCTCTAGGTATTAACTTCCTGACGTTTCATTGACACTGCGGTCAACATTTTCAAAGGCGATGTAGCAGTGGTCGAATGTTTCTTTTTGGTCGTTCACTGTGCTCGACGATCAGCGCTGTCCGATTTTGTGTGTTCCGGAGTAGGCGTGGCAATTTGGACTCTCGGCCGATCAGACGGCAGTGACACTTCCATGTTTCTTAACGTTTTTGTTTGTTGTAATGTGGGCGTCCAAGTTTTACTAAGATTAAAACCTTCGTCTTTTTTATTGAAATTCCGTTTGTGTTTGTGGATTTCAATAGCCTCTCTGTATAACCTTGGGTAGTGGCTCGATACATTGGCTAGAACTTGAGTCTGGTCGAACAGTATTTTGTAGTCTCCTGGATCAACATGTGCTCGGCTACGGCAGATTTGTCTGTATGTCCTAGTCGGCAACTCCTTTTGTATTCAGCTAGCCGTGTATTAATGCTACGTTTCGTTGTACCAACATAGACTGAACCACAGTTGCATTGAATTCGATATACGCCTGCAGGGGAAAGTGGATCTCTCTGGTCTGGCTTGTATGTGGTACTAATATTGTGCCGACGTAGCAATTTTCCAATGCGGTCTGTTGCATTTTTCACAAAAGGCAAGACAACTCTTTGCCATCCAGTGGATTATTTGTCTTTGTTGTCAGTTTTTGTAGTTTTATTCTGACGAGTGGTCCTTTCTATTTCTTGCCGAGAGTAACCGTTGATCGGTAAGACTGTTCTTAGATGTTCTAATTCATTTGGCAGGTGTTTTGGTTGGCATATTCGGATTGCTCGGTCTGTCAAAGTTTTTATTATCCCTCTTTTTTGTTTAGGGTGATGATTCGAATCCTTGTTTAAATATCTGTCAGTGTGTATTGGTTTACGATACACTCTGTGACTCAATTTTCAGTTGTCTTCTCTTTCAATTAACACATCTAAAAAAGTGATTTGTTTGTCCTTTTCCTTCTCCATGGTGAATTGAATTCTATTGTTAATTGAATTCAAGTATCTCAAGAACTAGTCCAGATCTTGTTCCCCATGGCTCCATATAACAAATGTGTCATCAACATATCGGAACAAGTGAGAAGGCCGGTTAGTGGGCTTCCCATTGTCACTCCATCGGTCTGCTCGTAGAAGTTCTGCTTGAACAATGTCTTAATATCCTCCAGCCAATAGGTACCATCGCGAAAAGTGAAACCACGTCAAGCTTACTAGAATATCAAGCGGTTTTAGTGTGATGTCTGTGATTTTTTTCAGAAAATGTGTCGAATCCTTTACGTAGGTGTCCGATCGGCCGATGAAAGGTTGCAATATTTTGCGATATCATATGTAGGTGAGCCAATTGTGCTGACTATTGGTCTTAGCGGCACGTCGTGTTTGTGGCTTTTTGGTAGTCCATACAGCCGCGGAAGGAAAGCTTCAGTTATGCATAATTTTGATTGCAGTGCTGGTTCACTTGATGATTTTTTAATTAATTGGGATGTTTTTTTGCAGAATGCTCTTCTACAAAAACTGACAACAAAGACAAACAATCCACTGGATGCCAAAGAGTTGTCTTGCTTTTGTGAAAAATGTAATGAACAGCATGGTCATTAAGGAACATATTGTTACACAATCGTCCACACTTAAATCACAATTTTGATCGTTTTCAACGTAATCAAATACTTCTTTAACTATACGCTCTTCATTACGGGTTAGCTGCCCGAACTAATGGCGTTTTGCTGAAGAAGACATTTTGTTAACACACTAACTGACTTGTCGCTAACTGACTTGACATTTGGGCATGCTGTTACAAATATGTATTTATAGTTGGGGTAACAGGAAGGTATGTAAATAAAATGATTTGATCAGCAATAAAACTTCGTTACAAAAGAGCATTGTTGGCTGAAAAATACCTGGGAATAACTTCTGTTGTAGAACTGCCGGTCAGTCGACTGGCATTTTTATTACTATCAGTTTCAAATAAATGGCGTATAAAATGCGATAAATTAGCGCTTAGGCAACTACGCGTCTGGTTATTTTGTATGAAACCCCGTATCTAGCGGTAATACGATAAATCCCCGAGCGAAATGAAAATCCTATTTCGGATATTTTCTACGTTAGAAGGTCTTTTTAAGTTTGCGATTGATAGATCGTAAAGCAAGTCCGTTTTTATGGTGACAGATTAATTTCAAGAATTTTCCTAAGTTAGGCTCTTAAATTACTTTTAGCACCAGCTTTTTCAATATTTATTGAAAGGTTATTTAGTTTAGGTTTGTTGTAATGTTTAAAATGTTTCTCTTATGCATATTTTGAAATAAGTGTTACTTTCAGTTGGGTTTCAATTTTCTCAAAAAATTTGGCAGGGTACCTAGCCGGGTAATAAACGATCTGGCCAAACAAGGTACCCGGTTGTGGCCGGGTAGACCGCATACCATCTCTACCTGCTTCCATATACACTACCGTCAGAAAGTATTTGCCCACCTAGAAATTTCAATGTAACTGCCAAAATTTAATACCTAATTAAACTCTTTTATTATATTAGGTAAATTTAATTGTTCTTAACAAGTGTCCATCATAAAATTGTTTAGATAAGCATTTTTGGTGAAATCATAACTTAAAAATCAATTAGAACAAATTTCCAAGTTTTGCATGATAATCGTTTTGAGGCGATTTCTGAGACGACGACGTAACATTTTATGATAAAAACTATGATATAAATACCATTGCTCTTTTGAAAATTAACCATTCGCAAACAGTACTTTCTCACTGATACAGGCTCAATTTTTTTGTGAAAATGCCAAAAACGAAAGAAGTTTCCGTTGAAAATCGGGCTCTGATAATTGCGAGACATCAAAATGGTCACTCGAGTCGACAAATCGCGAGTGATATGTGGATGCCACGAAGAACGGTGGACTACATCGTAAAAAAAATTCTGTGGAACATGGAATTCCAACCAGAAACGTTCAGGAGGCCTCGAAAAACAACTCCCGCTGAAGACAGATCTATAATAATGTCCAGCAGACGTAATTGCCACCTAAACGCGCCAGAAATCACGGTTTAAGTAAACCTGAAGCGGCCCATCCCCATCAGCGTAACAACCGTGAAGAACAGGTTAGCAGAAGGTGGACTACACGGGAGAGTTGCAGTGAGGAAACCACTTCTTAGGCAAGTGAATAAACGTAAACGATTAGAATGGGCCCGAGAACATGGAAATTGGACATCAGAACAATGGAATTCCGTCCTTTGGAGCGACGAATCTAAGTTCAAAATTTTCGGTTCAAATCGACGAGTTTACGTACGGCGGTCAACTGGAAAGAGGATGTTGGAAGCCTGCCAGTTGCCTACAGTAAAACATGGTGGAGGTTCAATAATGGTTTGGGGTTGTTTTGGCAACGGTAAAGTTGTAAAAATCTGCTAAACAAATTAGAGAACTTCTGGACCAATGGAAATCCGATGACATCCTGGAATTGATGACTTGGCCTCCACAATCACCCGACCCCATCGAATTGCTGTGGGACCATTTGAACAGGTGTGTTCGAAAACTCAATCAAAAATCAAAAAATCACTTGTGGGAACTTTTACAAGCAGAATGGGTTAAAATAACCGAAGAAACTACTGGGCAGAAAGCCGAAACTCTGTAAAGCGGTAATTAAAAACAGTAGATGAGAAAAATCTTGGACGATCATGAATATTTTTCTGATTTTCTAGACTGTAAATAATGTGAAAGTAAATAATAATTCATTAAAATTTAAAAAATATTTATTATCTGGGTTTTTTATTGTCTTGGGACTGAAATAACTAGGTGGGCAAATACTTTCTGACGGTAGTGTATTAAAGGAATTAAAGAAAAATTTCTTTGTAGTCCCAAAGAAATGATCGCCGTTAACTTGCCAAAAGACGACCGAGTCTTTACGAACCCGGTGTATCAATTCCTGTTTGTTGGGAAGATCCCAAGGGAACAGTCGAGTTGCGTCGCGAAAAATAATTCTTGGAACTTACTAAGGCGGCGCAAAAAGAAACTTCTAAAGGACATAATTGATTGCCTATATCCCTGCTTACCGCCTACGCTTCTTTTCACTATTTTTTATTATATGTTAATATCGAGGCTAAGTTTCAAGTTAATGAAATTTAAACATTGAAAGAGAGAGAACTAAACAAACAAAAATCTATCATTAGAAACGGAAGCGGAACAAATTTAACATAAGTTCAATAACTACGGAATAAATCCTAAAACACTCGGTATACGTGGGAACTGAACAAGGTTAACTAGTTCTTAAAATTATGCGAATATGTCGTACTTATTTCCATTCATTCGAAAAAAAAAAAACCAAACGCTTATCAGGAATTATGACATTATGGACCATTCTCCAAAAACTTTAAAAAAACTACGCAAAAGACAGACTCGTCTTTTACCCCGAGAATGAATTTTTTCACTGAAATCGAGAAGCAAATTTTGTTAAAGTTTCTTCATGTAACAACCGGCTTTTTTCACTATTGGATGGTCGATAAATTCAAAAGAGTAAGTGCATACTGTGGTCACTTTAATCTGGTGGTAACATGTCACCCCGCTTGAATAACGAAATTGTAGCACCTCATCATAAGGGCGTAACATTTAGATGTACGATGTACGTTTCCTATTACGTGCAACACGTTTTGTAAAATTTATTTCACGGTGGCACACACTGAAAATAGGAATTTTATAAAAAATACAATTCAGTTTTCAGTTATCACTTATCCTAGTGGTAAATTAAATACGAGGATAGTTACAAAAGTTTCGGACTGACACAGATATGGCACCAAGATGACCAAATTATTATGTTATCTACTAAATGACGTGCTGTGAAGTGCCAGCTACGTCTGTTTAGTTGTGTTTTTGTAACGATTGCGTAAAAAAGTTTAAACATTTTCCAAAAAATGGATAAAATTGACGTGTGAGCTGTTATACAATAGTTTGTTTTAAAAGGTTTAACTCCAGAAGATTCAAGAAGAATTCAATGTTACAGTAAATGATTCATCCCCTTCGTATCAACGATTAAAAAATGAGCTGCTGAATTTTAACGTGGTCGCTCATTCACTCAAGACGATGAACGCTCAGAATGCCCGAAAACCTCTACGACAGAGGAGGTTGTGACAAAATTCACTATAGCCTATTAAATGATCGCCGACTGAAGGTACGCGAGCTCGCTGACATCGTAGGCCGTATTCACCTCATTTTACATGTTTGTGACAATCGACCAAAAACGCATTCGGATGAACATTTTCCAAGAGTGTATAGACTTGTTTAAACACAAACCGAAACTCAAAAACAGGCTCGTGTCAATTGGTGTAAGGAAATGCTCAAAAAATTTGACTGAGGACATGCAAAATCTGTATACAACATCGTAACAGGAGACGAAACTTGGATATATTCGTACGAGCCGGAAACTAAGCAACAATCAACTGTTTGGGTGTTCCAAGATGAACCAAACAACAAAAGTGGTGCGTTCGCGAAGCACTTTCAAGAAAATAATCGCTTGTTTCTATGGTTATACTGGACATGTTGCAACCATTGCTTTAGAGGATTGGAGAACAGTTAATGCTGAATGTATACAGGAATTTGTTTGCGAGAAGTCATCGATGAAATCAGCAAAAACAACCGAAAACGTTGCATTATTCTTCTTCATGACAATGCCAGCTCTCACACAAAACGTCAAACAATTGATTATTTGACGGAGAAAAACATTGAATTAATCTCTCAATGTTCGTATTTACCTGATTTATCGCCTACCGACTTCTGTTTTCGATTGTCAAAAAATGCGTGGTCAGCGATTTTCATCACCTCAAAAAGCTCAAAACCATGTTTTTGAGGTACATACTTCAGAGTGGAAAAAAGTTTCGAGAATTCGTTAGAACGCATACAAAAGTGTCTAAATCTTCAAGTGTATTTGTTTGGAGTTCATAGCAGAATTCTCTCATTGTAGATGCAAATACATGTTGGGGTGCGCTCAAAAAAGAGAAGAGATTTCTTATGCATTTTACTGGATTTTGCTACCTGTTTTGAAATATTTTTAAGGGTTCACCCTATTTTAGACAGAAAACCTCTGCTATACAATAGAGTCATAAAATGTAAATGAGGGTTCATCGGTAGCAAGCCGTTCGAGCGTAACCTGCTTTTAGTGTTTAATAAATAAAATTATCTTAAAAATAAAGTTATAGAAATATCAGATTTATTACCAAAATTTTTTTAATCTATAGATCTATGTATATATACAAATTCACAATTCACGATATATAAGTACTTTAATTGCAATCATAAATAATCATCATCTTCAAAATCTGAAGACTCGACTTCTCTTAAATTGATAATTAAGGGTTCTAGTTCCACAGTTTCTTCGATATATTCGTCAAATTTCCACATTTTATTTTCTTCTATGACATGTCGAATGGCATTTTTCCAATTATCCCCTTTGATCCTCTCTATTCCGGCGAGTAAAAAATTGTCTTACGTCCTGAAGTTTGAACGTGGTATTTTCCCTTGCAACGAAACCTTTCATTTGTGCCCAAATTAGCTCTATAGGATTCAATTCGTAATGATATCAAGGTAATCTAAGCACTGTGATATTCCATTCCTTTGCCATCTCATCGACTACGTATTTCTTGAACTGTGCCTTATTTTGTTTCGCAATTTTGAGAAGTACCGTTTTTAACATACCATCTTTATGTTTGAGATTTTTGTCTCTTATCCGTTAAAGAATATCCGCTTTCTTCCATGAATTCGTTGGGAGTCGTTCTAATAATCGAGAATAGTATGGGACATTGTCTAATTCTATAACTGACTCTGCTTGTATACATTTAATCATTTGTTGGAAGTACTCCTCAAAGACATCGGCCGTCATCTCCTCATGGCCATTTTTTTTAATTTCAACAAGCCATCGTCGAGAAATCAGTTTTCATTACTAATATGTGCTATAATTAGCCTGTGTCCCTCTTTAACCCAAGTCTCATCTAAATAAAGAATATTTCTTTCTTCGGCTCGAAATTTTCTGATTGCTCGTAGATATTCTCTTCTCCAACAAATTTCTGTTTATTCAGATTATGAAGGATTTTCCATAATTTGCATTTTTTAAAATCTGGTAAGTCCTGGTTTTCTCTGATTTCTCGCAAAACTTTATGTAGTGTAAGTATTGTTTTCTTAATAAAAAATGGTGTACTCTTCTTCTTATTGCGTTGTTAAAGTCTTCATCGACCTCTAAGAGCTCTTTTCCTTTGTTGCAAGGACTGCGTTTTCTTTCTTTTAGAAATCTAAAAATAGTTGCTGATTCAACTCCCGTCATGTTGGCACAGGTTTCCACAATTTCACGGACTTGGCTTGTTAGCTATTGATGTACTGGGGCACCGTGGACGTTAAGTATCATTGTTTTTCTCGCAGGGAAAATGCAGATTTGCAGACTCCGCGAAGTTTGACCGGGACAAAACTGAAAGTTGAAGCAATCGCTGTTCTGATTTGAATTAAGCATATTATAGGTTTTTGCTTTATATTTATACTTACACAGAATATTTTTATTGCATACTTAGGTACTTAGGCACCTACCTACCGATAAGTACTTTGGTTAATTATATTCCACTAACTGTTAAAATCCCAAATAATTTTATTGTACCTATTATCATTAAGCTTTATAACACTGTAGATTTCTAGTTCTTAAGAACTGTTAATTGTACTCGTTTAGGCCTTTATCATACAAATAAGATTTTTAGTTTCATTATTTACTCATTAAAATAAACTTTGAAATGCGTTGATTAATATAGCTTATTCTAAAGTTTAGAAGGCATGTAATAAAATATTTTTTAGAAAAAGGTCGCACTGTTGTATAGAGATAGAAAATAAAGGTGATTAAAACTAAAAATGCAAATAATTGGTAGAGACGCTTATAGTTTATGACATTTTAATGTTTATAACCCATGTTGTGTGCTATCAACTCCAAACAAACGGAGTATAAAGGCGAATATCTTGATGAGAAACAATAAAACGATTTGTACCAAAAAAATTTTTTCTTTTAATGTTTTTGTAAAAACTTAAAAGGTAGTCCTCGTACATGTTCTACACGAAGTTCAACGAATATTATTTATTTTCAATACAATATTTAATTGGAAAAAACTACATACATTGGGAAGAACATTCAACAACTTTACTAATTTGAGGTAGAATGAGTCACTTTTAATAATCACTAATTAGGGAGTGAAATTTTTATTGCTGACCTTGCCGGGAGGTTAGACACCTACTAGATCTTTTATAACATATTAATATGCATATGAAGTACATCAATTTAATTACAATGTTTTAAAAGGAATTGATAAAATTCGTGTCTAATTGTTAAATTAACAATAGCAACAAGATTAAATATTTTTTATATAGAATCATAAGATAAAATTTTAAATTAAAAAAAGTATGCAAAATTTGGAGGTCGTCTCGCGAGGTTACACAAACTAAAAATAAATTTAACATTGATGACATAAGAAAAAAAAGATTTTTATGTAAGTACAATTAGAGAATTAATTACTTCTAAAATAAAGCTTCCAATATCTTAACATAAATCGCTCTTTAGATGTCCTGTGATCCGAGGGTTTGATACCTCTTGCACAACATATACACTGGTTTTTAATTCCTATATACAGGGTGTTCTATAAAGAATTTACGTCTTATGTGCGAACTGACGCTTAATTGCTTGGTCGTCCTGCCCGAAGTTTACGTAAAGTCAAATCTGTTACTTCAAATTTCTGCGTCATTATTTAATCAGCTGAACCCTCAGTGCCTCATTTACACAGTGTAAATAACATAAAATGCGAAATTTTTACGTGTGATAGTAGCAGAATTATTGTTTTTGTAAAACCCTCCCATAGAAGAGGCACAATCCGCTCAGGTGAAACGCTCCATATAAACTAAATTTCCAATGATCGAGCTTACGCTCTCACTTGTTGCGTTCGCCTGATAAGCCAAACATATCTTAACTCATTTGTGGGACACCCAGTAGATTGAAGCTCGTTTAATCTGCTTTATGTACTTTTTTTGGAGACTTACTGCAACTAAGATTTAATATATTTAATTCGATTTAAGCGGGGAAAAAATAATAATAATACTTATAGCAGTGTGGTGAAGATTTAAATGATGGTTTATTGTCACTTAATAAAACTTTAGTGTGATTTAACTTGGCGTAATACAATTATATACAGGGTGTTATGAAAATCGTTTAATATATTTAAACCGGTAAACCATTTTATAAAGACGAACTGTGGAAAAATAGTGATAAATAACGATTCGCTAATTCACCAATGAGAAAATTAACTCTGAAGATTTATGGTTTTTCAGTATATACTCCAATAGATAATAACTTGGATTGTTGCAATATTGTTACGCTTAAAATTAACAGTTTATTATTTTATATTACGAGAAATTAAAGAATTTTTTTCTTTTTAGTGTTGTCTGTCTGTCGGTCTGTCACACCCGATTTCCTCCGAAACTATTTGTCATAGAAAGTTGAAATTTGGTAATAATATAGAAATTGATGGCCTCATCAGAGACATGTAGTTCTGAAAGTTAATTTTGACTTAAGGAGTTAGTTTTGAGGGGCGAAATTGGAAGTGAAAAAAAATTTTTTTTTACTAGGTCATCGAGTGTGGTGTCAAATGAAAGCTTGTGAACACGAGTAAAAAATATATATAATGTAAAACTTGCGCACACTTCTCTTTGCATTATTTTTAAAATAATCGCGAAAAATCGCTGTCCCCCCTTATCTCGAAAAGTACTGATCAAAAAATTTTGAAAAAATTCTGGAATATTCTCCACGGGGTGTAGATTGAACGAAAATTATCACGAGTGTATTACCTTTAATAATTTATTTGGTATATAAAAAAACAAATTTTCAAGGTCATCAGTTTTCAGCAAAGATTGGAAACAAACGTTGTTGAAAACTCATTTGGGGTGTGTTTTCTGAAGTTACTGATCATTTTATACCTCCATAACAAAATTTTCTATTTTAAAAGCAATCAACGTACGGAACACTAATTGCGCAAGTTCAACTTGCACTAGACCGGTTATTTGGCTTAAAAGAGCAATTTATGCGGAAGAAAAACACTACTTCGGAAGTTTGGTGTTTGAAAAGGAATTATTCTCTAAAAAAATGACCACCAACAATTTTCTATCGCTAATAATTGGTACATTACAACATACACGTTAAAAAACATTGCTTAATTATTATTATAGTTTCAGTGTAGAATGATATCAAATATAATTCTGTGTCACTGCAATATAAAATACGTCTAATAAATAAATCGTTCCCGTGTCGCTTTTGCATTCGCACTTTCTTACTAGCTGGTTTAACTCCTACTTATCACATTGTGCGCATCGGTCGGCATAGTAATCCGTAATTTAATACCAAACGGCATTAATATGGTCATGTCTGGCTAGTGATTGCATTTAGTGCATATTTTAGGATTTAAACACGATATCGCTAACACGTAAGGCAATGAATAGACTTCACTGGCGCAGCGTGCAATGAAGAGAGCTATGCTTGGAGTAAGTTTGAGAGATGAGGAAATCCGGAGAAGAACACGGCTGACGGATGCTCTGGAAAGAGCGGCTCAACTAAAGTGGAGATAGGCTAGCCACGTAGCAAAGAAAACGACAGGTGGGCCTACAAGGAACAGGTGAGAACACCTCAAAGAAGGTGGCGAGACGACATCCAGAATGTCGCAGGAAAAAATTGGAATGGCTTTGGACAGTGAAAGATGGAAAGACTTGGAAGAGGCCTACATCCAGGAGTGGATGAGAGCAGGCTGAAAAGAAGAAGAAGAACGTTATCGAAGGCTTTGAACTAGTCTACAAAGCAGCGGTATAGTGGTACATAATATGTTGTTATGAGCATTTATTTTGATAGTATATCGATCATTTCTTTCATATTTTGATAAGCAATCAATCATTTAAGTCTAAAAAAAAATCTTATTTCAATTGATCAGTTTGTAACATGGAGTTTCCGTTTTATTAATGGCGAATTGTTTGATGCATTCGAGAGTTTTGAAAAGCAATGTTTTTAGTGTTCCATGAGAAACACTTGTGGAATCACTTCGGTCTATCTATATGTCTATTTGTCTGTCATACCCGATTTTCTCCGAAACTATTTGACATAGAAAGTTAAAATTTGTCATAAATATAAATTGATGGCCCAATCAAAGTCGTGTAGACCTGAAAATTAAATTTTGACTAAGGGGTTAGTTGTAGGGGGAAGAGAAAAAAAAAATTGTAAGGTCATCAATGGGAAGTCAAATAAAAGCTGTAAAAAGAGAAGTTCAAAACGCTTTTAGAGTTTATGTTTTCAGTAGCCAGGGATACAATTTGTCGTATCTTACGGCGAAAATTTTAATAACGTCCGAATTGAGAAAAAAAGACGTATTAAACGTTTGTTTACTTGACCCATTTAAATATAAAAACGACTTTCATAATATCCCGTATACACGAATTTAAGGGAGTTATCCGAGGAGTTAACAGTTCCAAGCTCAAATTATAATTATCGTATTGACGGAGTCTCCTTTCATTGATATCTTACAGCTGAATACCGATTTAAGGATTGCAGTTTTCGAAAAGACGTATAGAATACAGAGTTAAAGGATGGGTTGCAGAAAACCATCAACTTTTAGGATCTGGGATGCTACGTATTAATAACAAAAATGTATCTTAAATTTCATCAAAGAGGAAAGGCACATTTGGGAATATGTTACAGGCACGATGAGATATGCACATTTAATACTGTTGGTAACAAAAAGCGTGCGTCACCAAAATCCGAACAAATTTCAACTGAAATCTCCCGACAAATTATGCTTCTGCCAGAGGTCGCCATTGGCGTCCAAGTAGTAAACTGACTGAAGTAAATAGTGGTAGTCTCAAAATTGTCGCCATGTCAAATATAACAAGGCCCAAGGACGGTCCAACGATAGTTCCAGTACGCCGGGGTCCACGTACTAAGTGTTCTGTCCAGTGAGGGTGGCCACCGCATCTCTTTGAAAAGGGGGGAACTGTTTACCAAAGAGGTACATTTAAAAGAACGATATAGTGAAGCCGTGAATAGAAGATATTGCGAGGGGAAGGCCATAAGTTTTCCGGCAGAACGGTGCACCACCGCACGAGCCATTTGGTCCAGAACTTTAACATGTTTTAGTCCAAGGACTTCTGGTCTCCTAATAGGCCAGATATTTAAATCCTTTGGACTACTGCGTATGGAAACAAATTTCAGCATCTCAATGTGAGATCATTAATGAACGCTAATGAGGCAGCGTTTGCCAATATGAAAAGCGCGGAATTACAGTGGGCGTGCCGGTGCTTCAGACCGAGAATGGAGGCCGTTATTCTCAAGTTAATGAGGGATACATTGAATAATTGTTAAACTTCATTTTTCATTAGAAAACATGCCCTGAAAAAAGTTTTTGATTTGTCCGGATTTTGGTGACGCACCCTGTAGAATAGACAAAAAATAACTCCAAGGTTTAGGATTCTAAAAAGATTTTAATGTTAGGAACAGCTAAATCACTTTTATTTATTATTATATATTATGTATTTTAACAGAAAAATATTATTATCACCAAAAACTTCGTTTCTACGAGTTTATATCTTATCTCAAAATAGATAATTGAATTTATCTATTATAAAAATTATTATTCTGATTTGCACTGCCATAACTATTTTAATTAATTGCTATTAACATTCGAACAACTATGCCAACTTTTAGGGAAGGTCAGTGCAGCAAAACTATTTAAGTTAAATAATAAAATGATTGAATAAGTTAGTTACTTAGCATTTCTGTAACTGATAATAGATTTTACACCATTTTTAGACAAAATATTTGGATAATTAAAAGGGAAAATTGCAGTGTAAACATTATCTATTTATTCATGGATACGTAATACTATTTATTGGATGCGCAATTCAAAGCTACAATACAGGAGTCATGTGATACAAGTAAACAGCGGAATGTGTACACACAGCTCAGGGTCATTTTTCTAAGTTTCCGAGTGGATTTCGTGTTAATAATGTACTTAGTCGCTTCCTATTTAACTTAAATTAGTAACACTTCGGTGGTAAGAAATTATTGAACTTCAAGGAGTACCAATGTAGTGAACTAAACATAAAAAGATCCATGTTCTTTTTACTGTCTGGCTTTGTTCTCTTACCCCACTTTCTAATCTTCTACTCGTATAAACGTTTTGTGTTAAAATTCTAAATACTCTATAACAAACATCAACAACTACCTTTTTAGGTATTATTACTATTACTTGAACACTTTCTTTCTTTATCTTGTCTCCTGTAGGATGTATGTGTTCATCTGGTATTTAATATATGCTAGCCGCCTTATTGTTCTCCATTTCCTTCTATGTTTAATCAAATTATTCCCTAAGTCTTTTAAACTTTGAATTGTTGTGGCTGTTACTTGATAAAAATTCATAACGAATGTAATGAAGGCCTGATTTTGTCAATTTTCACTTTCTTTTGTTTTACAAAAACTGTATAACGCGTTTCGCTGTCAGTGTAGCTTCGTCTGGTACAAAACGATATCTAAATTGAATGTTGTGACATTTTAATAAATATCCTAAGGTAAGTAGGTAATAAAAATTATTACTACGTATTAATGAAGATTGATCGGAAATGCACCATTTAATACACCAAAAAAATACATTTGCGCAGATATTATAACAAAGGAATTTCTTACCAACAAACCAAATATAGATAATGAAATAAATATAACTAGATCACTACAAAACAAGGCTAAAAATAATAACATTATTTTCACAAAAGCAGATAAGGAAAACAAAATAGTCGCTACAAATCAACAATATATAGACAAAACACTAGATTTCAATATGAAAGGAAATTTCAAAGTATTACAAAAAGATCCAACACAAAAATTCAGGAAAGATATTAGAACAGTGTTAAAGAACGCTTCTAGAATCATATCAGACAACCAAATCTCAAAATTAACAGTCATAAATCATCAGCCCTCTCAACTTTATACATAAGTTAAATTACATAAAGAAAATTATCCTATTAGACCTGTAGTCTCCTACATATCGGTTCCAGCTTACAAGCTCGCAAAATTTCTCATACATATCATAAAAACTAACATTAACTTTCAATCAACTTACAGAATAAAAAATTCGTTACAATTAACGAAAAACATTTCTAACGTCTTTCTACCAGATAATTAAAAATTTGTATGATCCGACGTTCAAAGCCTTTTCCCTGCATACCCCCGGATGAAACAGTAAACTCAAAAACACTTCTAATCAGAAATAAAGTAAATATCGTTATACAACAAGACATAGTAAATTTATTAAACATGATGCTCAATCAAAATTATTTTTACTTTAATAATATGTTTTATAATAGTTTAGACGGTCTCATAATGGGTAGTCCACTTAGCCCGCTTTTAGCAGAAATATTCATGGATAACCTAGAAAAACAAATACATCTATAAGAATTTAGTAAATCGTTTTTGTATTGATACCGATATGTGGATGAAATTTTTTCTTGTTTCAACGGTACAGAGCGTCAACTTAACAATATTTTTAATTATATAAACTCAATATATAAAAATATTTAATTCACTATGGAACTAGAAGTGGAAAATAAAATTAATTTTCTTGACTTAACGATAACCAGACATTACAATAAACACAATTTTTCTATTTTTCACAAACCTTCACATACAGATACTACAATAAATATAAATTCAGTTCACCCTCTACAACAAAAATTGGCAGCTTACCACAGCACTTGTAAGTGTCCCCTTATCTGTAGATGACTTTAATAAAGAATTAAATCTAATAAAACATATTGATGTTAACAACGGATATTCTCCTGATACCATAGATTCAATATATATATATATATATATATATATATATATATATATATATATATATATATATATATATATATATATATATCAATCGGTTTTATAACGTCTTCCGATGCCTAATTTCCACTCCTCCCGGTTTCTTCATCCCTCCTCCTCCAGATCTCTCTCTAGTACTTCCTTGTTGATTCCTGCTCTCCAGCTTTGGCGTGGTCTTCCTCGCTTTCTTTTTCCATGAGGGTTAGAATTTAAAATCTTTTTAGGCAGTCGGTCTTGTGACATTCTCTGTACATGTCCGTACCATACCGATTGTTGGGTTCTGATTTCGTCCACTATATCGTGCTTTATTTCTAAAGCTCGCCTTATCGTGTCATTTGGTATGCGGTCTTTTCTCGATTTTCTGGCTGCTCGTCTCCAGAAATCCATTTCTGTAGCTTTTAGTATTTTTTCTGTTCTTTCCTTTAATGGCCACACCTGGGAGCTGTAAGTTATTATACTTCTCACTATTGAGTTGTAAATTCTCTTCTTATTTTCAATGGTTATGTTTTTGTCCCATAGTATACTATTAAGCATTGCAATCGCTTTTCTTCCTTGGATATTCCTCTCGAATATTGCTTCTTCCAGTGTTCCGTCCCTAGATATTCTCGTTCCCAAATACTTATAACTGGCACAGTGTTTGATGGTGTGTCCTGTGGCCAGTTTCAAGTCCTGCTGTTGTCCTCCGACGCACATGTACTCGGTCTTTTTAATATTGACTTCTAGGCCTGATTTTTCATATTCATCCATAAGTTTTCGTGTCCTGAGCGACTACTACCTGGTCATCTGCGAATGATAGCGTGTACAATGTAGTATCGTCATCCAGTGGTAATCCCATACTGCTGCATTTCCTTTTCCAGTTCTTCAGTGTACTCTCCAAATAGATTTTAAATAGCGTTGGGGATATACAGCAGCCCTGTTTGAGACCCTTTGTGACCGGGAACCCTGTTGTTATACCATACTTGGTTTTCACACTACTTCTTGCGTCTTGGTATAAGGATTTTACGGCTTTAATTATCTCGGTGCTTACATTACTCTGTTGTAGTGTTTCCCACAATCTCATTAGGGGCACGCTGTCGTAGGCCTTTTTTAGATCAACAAACAAGACATGGACTTCCTGATCAAATGCGGTTTTCTTTTCTAGGATTTGTGTCAGTGAGAAGAGATGGTCTATTGTGGATCTTCCTGCTCTAAAGCCTGGCTGTTCTTCAGCTTCTACGTCCGCGTATTCCGTTTCTATTCTATTTTTAAGTATTTTTCCGTATATTCTGCTAATAGATCCTGTAACCGTTATTCCCCTATAGTTATCGCAATTATTTTTGTCTCCTTTCTTATGAATTGTTGATATGTATGATATTTTCCATTCCTCGGGTACTTCTGATGTGTTAATGCATCTTTGGAATAAGTTCCTCAAAGCGCTAAATAGCTTTTCAGTTCCGTATTTTACTATCTCTCCTGGGATGTTTCCTGGTCCTGGAGCTCTACCATTTTTTAGCGTTTTACATACTTCTTTAACTTCTGATGTTATCCTTATTGGGGATCCTCGTATAACTATATTTGGGTTTCCATGTTGGGTACTTTTGAACTCTGGTCTATCTTCTGTTAGCATATTTGTAAAATATTGGTTCCATTTTTCTGGTGTTATTGGTGAGAAGATTTCTCTTTTCCGTTCTGCTCTCATATTTTTAAGAAGTCTCCAGCTTTCTGTGCTTTTTCTTCCTCCTATGTAAGTGTTGAGTCTTGAGCATGTCTTTTCCCATTGGTTGTTCTTTTTGTCACTAATCATTTTGCGTACTCTAGCTTGGGATTCTTTGTATTTTACTTTGTCGTTTGTGCTCTTTGAACTTAAGTAGATTCAATACTGCACAAAAAATCAAAAAATAAAGCTATTTCTTTAATATATCCAAAGGAAAAAGATACGGATAAAAATATTAAGTCTTAACCTATTTTGGTAACACATCAGAAAAAATTAAAAACCACTTAAATAAATATAATATCAACATACCTTTTAAAACAAACAATTCGTTGAGAAAATTTATTAAAAATGCAAAAGGAAAACACACAGAGGTCGTTTTTTCGAAGTTCGGATTTCAGAGCATAAAAGAAGTTATTTAAAAAACAAAACCGATTCAGCTTACAGTAATCATTTAACAGTATCCAATCATCTTTTTGACGACAAATTTAAAATTTTACACATACAAATCAAATTAAACCTGTTGGAAACTTTAGAAATAAATAGAATTAAAAATTAGACATCATCTTAAATGAATAGAAATATACCTACCTAACCCAACATTTTCACAGCCGACATTCCCAAATCGGATCAGACCAACCTCCTCCTTTATGGTGATGACATCGCCATTATCACCCACTCCAGAAGTAGCCGCCTCATCACCAGACCTCAGCGCCACGTCGTCACACATCCTGGACTCCTAGTTTGACCGCTGGAGGATCAAACTCAACCCCGCCAAGACTCAAGCCATCGGCTTCTCCAAGGGCAGCGGCACTTCTCATGGACATCTCCAGCTCCAAGGCTCCCGCAACCAATGGGCCAAGACCATCAAGTACCTGGGCGTCCAGTTCGACCGACAACTCGTCTGGAAGGACCAGGTCTGCACTGCAACCAAGGAGGCAAAGCAACTACTGGGCAAACTCTATCCCATCCTGAATCGCTCCAGTAAGTTGCTGCCACGGACCAAGCTTCTAGTTTACTACACTGTCGTAAAGTCAGGCCTCACGTACGCCTGCTCCACCTGGTGTCAGCTCTCCAAAACAAGGAGAGCTCAGCTTCAAGCAGTGCAGAACCAGGCCCTGAGGATGATCACGGGAGCCCCATGGTTCATGAGGAACCGTCATCTTCATAGGGACCTCAGTGTGCCTACCGTAAAGGCACACATGAGAAAAATTCAACAGAAGTTCCTCGAGAAGGCGTCCCAGCACCCCAACCCGTGCATCAGGGACGCCATCCGACTCCCACCTCAAGCCAGCCGCCAGTTCCCGAGACCGTCGAACCCGCTGCTCTCGGACGAAGACGATGATCCCCCTCGTCCCCCGTGACAAGAAGATTGTCATTCTAGGTTAAGTTTAAATTAGCCCTGATTTAAGTCATTGTTACGTCCTAGTTTAGGTTAGCGTAAGTCTTAGTCTAAGGTAGTTTTAGTCTTAGTTCTAAGTCCTAGCATTAAGAAACTCATGTATATACTAAACACACTTTCCTAGGTTAAGTTAGTATAGGATTCCTATTATACGAACTTAGGTTAAGATAGAAGAAGTATTTATCTGAATTTTTTTATACTTTCAAAATTGTGAGAAAGAGGCACGGCCTATCTTGATTTCCAATAACGACAGTGATAACAATATCCAATTATCTTTTTGACGACAAATTTAAAATTTTACACATACAAATCAAATTAAACCTGTTGGAAACTTTAGAAATAAATAGAATTAAAAATTCAGACATCATCTTAAATGAATAGAAATATACCTACCTAACCCATGGTAACTCACCTTTGCTTAATTTATAAAACAATTAAAGTTCAGAATGGATTTCCCATCAAGATTCATTAGTACGTAGTAATAATTTTTATTACCTATTCAATTTAGATATAATTTTGTATCAGACGAAGCTACGGTGATAGCGAAACGCGTCATACAGTTTTTGTAAAACAAAATAAAGTGGAAATTGACAAACTCAGTCTTTCATTACATTCCTAAGCTTTTTAATAATTTCTGATAAGCTTTCTGCTCCTTGCCGCTATATAGTTCAGTTATCTTTTGCAACATTAAGTTTAGATAATGGTTTCCGTATAAAAACATACCTTACTCAGATTCAAATAAACGCGTACACCCTTCATAGAAAAAAACCTAACAGGAAAAAGTGGAGACAAAAATGGGGCTGGTCGGTCGAAATCCACAATATAACCTAAAGTTCAATGAAATCGAAGCTTAACTGCTGCTTTGAATAAAACTCCTGTTGAGCCAGGGTTCGGCTACCAAAGACTATTGTTGTCGGCGGCCTAAGAGGAGTGTAGCTGCCAGGAAACGTAACAATTAGACACAAGCAAGACATATAGCAATGAGCTAAAACAATTGTAAAATAACCGGTCAAGTGCAAGTTGAACTTGCGCAATTAGTGTTCCGTACGTTGATTGCTTTTCAAATAAAAAATTTTGTTACAGAAGTATAAAATGATCAGTGATTTCACAAAACACACCTAAAATGAGTTTTCAACAAAGTTTGTTTCCAATCTTTATTGAAATCTGATGACCTTGAAATTTTTGTTTTTTTTTATATACCAGATAAATTATTAGAGGTAATGCACTCGTGATAATTTTCGTTCAATCTACACCCCGTGGAGAATATTCCAGAATTTTTTCAAAATTTTTTGATAAGTACTTTTCGACATAAGGCGGGTGGACAGCGATTTTTCGCGATTTTTTTAAAATAATACAAAGAAAAGTGCGCGCAAGTATTACATTATATATATATATATATATATATATATATATATATATATATATATATATATATATATATATATATATATATATATATATTTTACTCGTGTTTTTACAAGCTTTCATTTGACACCACACTCGATTGCCTAGTAAAAAAAATTTTTTTTCACTTCCGATTTCACCCCCTAAAACTAACCCTTTAAGTCAAAATTTAACTTTCAAAACTACATGGCTCTGATGAGGCCATCAATTCCTATATTATTACCAAATTTCAACTTTCTATGACAAATAGTTTCGGAGAAAATCGGGTGTGACAGACGGACAGACAGACGGACAGACACCGAAGTGATCTTATAAGTGTTCCGTACGGAACACTAAAAACAAGATAAATAACATATCTTTTCAAAAACAAACATTTCTCATTATAATCTTATTGAGTTCAATACATTTTGTCCAACGATATTCCAATTTCTTTATTCCATCAGAAAAAAAATGTTTCGAACTGTGCGCAATATTTGTTTACAGCACTGATAACCTCTTAATTCAACGAAAATGTCTTCCCTCCAAAGCCAATTCTTGAGATTAGATAACAAAGTCACTTGAGGTACAATCTGGGGAATAGGGTGAGTGGGGAATTCATTCGAAGCTGAGCACGTGCACTTTTGCCATTGCCAACGGCGGATGTGTAAGCAGGCGCATTGCCCTAGCTAAGGAGCAATTTTTGCGCGCTAGTTTCGGTCACTTCTGCTTCAACACACTATGAAAATGATTCAATAACGTTACGTAATAGAAGCCAGTCAGTGTTTTACCCTTTTCCAAATACTCAATCATAATTATACCTTGTATTTTACGTTAATAAAAATGATTTTCATTGTGTGTGCTTAGGCTTAATTAAAATTCTCTAGTGTTTCCAAACTTTTCGACCGTAGTGTATATACGAAGATTGTATGATAAGTACCTGCCCTTAGAAAAAATAATCTTTCATAAGAATCCTGTCAAATTTTCAAGTCGCTGCGTGGCAGCTATTTAAATAGAACAACTTTTGTGATTTTACAACAATGGAAAAAGTTAAATATCGATCAGTACTCAGTATATATCACCACTACACCAAACACTTTATTTTTGCACTCGACACGCGTTTCGCTATCCATGTTAGCTTCAAGCTAAATTACAAATCTACCCTATTTATACTTAGTTTAACACCTAAATTACTCAGGCGGAACTAATGGCATAGACGGGCCATCAGTTCCGGTCAAATAACCATTAGAGAGGGCTATAAGGAATAGGCCCTCTGCCTTTTACTACTACTACTTTTTCATTTTATAATTTCCATACTTTCGTATGCGTTCAAAAATCTCCTATTAGATACATTTTTTTAATTAATCTTAGATTATCTAATGTTACAGTATGATCAGCTTCAAGGGCATGTTTGGCAATGCTAGACTTTTCTGTTTTACAATATTTTAAAAATTGTGTTTTAATTGACCTTTTAGTTTGCCTAACATACTTTTTGTCGCAATCATTACAACTAATTTCATGAATTCCATTTTTCTCACAATTGGGAATCTTATCTTTGAGATTTCCTAAGATTGTCTGATGACTTATAGACTAAGGTGCGGCCTACCTTATTGAGTCCCCTGCTATATTTCGGATTATATGGTATGGATATATATTTGGTCTTATTTTCTTCGCGTGTAAAAAAGGTGGAAATCTGAATATTTAACCTGAACTTATGTCTATTTATTAACTTGTTTACTAAGTCATAGTCATAAATAACTATTAACTCTAGTTATGTTTCTAATACGATTCCTTTCATTATTGAAGTTTACTCTATTCAGAGAAAAACTGGCTAAACGATGAACTAAAAAATGTAATGCGGCTAATTTGTGTTGTTTGCAAGGAAATGAATCAGGAGGAATATATCTATTTGTGACTGTGTCTTTTCTAAAGATATCAAATTCTAACCTATTATTATTTTTAATAATTAAAATATCTAGAAAATGCAGTTGTCTTTTGTTCTCAATTTCGTAAGTGAATTTAATGGAAACATATCGGCTATTTAATTTGGAAACAAAATCATCTATATTTCCTTTCTTTGTATCAAAAATCGCGAAAACGTCATCCACATACCTATACCATACCCTTGGGAAATACTCAAATTCATGACTGGTTTCAGTTTCAAACTTACTCATGAATAAATTTGGTGTAGTGGTGGTATATACTGAATAGTGTCATTGTGCCAACGATTCCACATTCCCAACATATATCGAGCAAATATTTGTTTTTGAAAAAAGAAAACGAATGATGAGATAAAAGCGGAACTCAGCGAAGCTGATGGGGACTTTGCACCTTCGTTATCGACCATAAAATATTGGACAGCTGAATTCAAACGTGGCCGTATAAGCATTTTTAAGAACGTCCAGGTTGTCCAAATGAGGTCACCACATCAGAAATGGTTGACAAAATCCACGATATAGTGATAAATAATCGGAGAGCGAAAATACGTGAGATTACTGAGACTGTGGGCATCTCAATTTAACTGGTGTAGAACATTTTAACAACTCATTTGGATATGAGAATGCTTTCCGCAAGATAGGTGCCGCGATTGATCACAATTGACAATAAACACCCACGTGTGTCAACTTCAAAAGAATGTTCCGAGATGTTCAAGGGCAATTGGAAGGATTTTTTGGCTCGATTCACTGTTGACGAAACATGGATTCATCACAGCACACCAGAGACCAAAGAACAGTCTAAACAGTGGGTTTTTCGTGGCGAACCGGCGCCAAAGAAAGCCAAGGTGACTTTATCGGCCAACAAAGTCATGACCAAAGTGTTTTGGGATTCACGCGGCATATCGTCGGTTACCTTGAAAAGCGATTAATAGAGAGTATTGTGTCAACTTGCTGTAAAAGAAAAATGTAGCGAAGAAAAAATTCTGTTTCATCAAGACAACGCACGCGTGCACACTTCTGTCACCGCCATCGTAAAATTCCATCAACTAGGATACGAGTTGCTTCCGTATCCACCATATTCGCTAGATTTAGCCCCCAGCGATTATTTCCTATTTCCGAATTTGAAAAAATGGCTTGGCGGAGGAAAATTTGGCCCAAACGATGAGATTGGTCGCTGAAACAAACGCCTATTTTGAAGGGTTGGAGATATCGTATTTTTAGATGTGATACAGATGACAGAAAAACGTTGGAATAAGTGTATCGAGCTAAAAGGAGTCTATGTTGAAAAATAAAATAAATTTTACACATAAAAATGTATTTTTTCTTGTCAAGGCCAGGTACTTACCATACAACCCTCGTATTACCGTTACGGCAAATTTTAATTTTGTGTGAATTATCCAACAACTGATTACAATTTGGATGGAATTTTAGAAGACCGTTAGATTTATTCTTAACTGAAATATCGTATTAAATATCGAATTTACATAATAATAATATTTTTTTAAATATCAATAACAATTTTTTTACCATCTTTTTAGGGTGGGATTATGCAAAATAAAATGTCAATAAATCTATTTGTGTCTTCTGGAAATATAAATCTTATATTTATGTAATTATACAGAAGTAATAATTATGAATGTACAGTGGGTCAAGTAAGAACGTGTAGCCTATAACTTGTAGCCGGTAAAAGAAACTCCTTTTCTTTGAGGTTATTGTTGGTACCCCTGCACACAACGCTTTGTGAAGAGAGATTCATTTCTAACCTTATTTATGGTTAAATAGTTCATTATCGAGCATGAGCGCTGAATACGCTTCGAAGTTGTGTTCCTGAGTACAGGGACAAGTCGAAAACATTCGTTAGCAAGTGGGTGAAATGATACTCTCAGTTAAAACATGTTGATGTTCTACCAGAACGGGGTTCGAGAAGAAAGGTGTCGGACAAGGACGAAAAGATGATTATTAACATGTTTGCCTAAAATCCTCAATTAACTTGGCGCCAAGGAGCGCAAAAACTAAAGCAGAAAGGTTTGAATATATCGTATGAAACGATTCGCACTCATCTCCGGACTAACGATTTGAAGTGGCGGAAGAATGCAATTATAAAACCATTGCTGAGCGAAAAACATAAGAGAAAACAACTCGCGTGGGCAGAGGAAAACATAGATCGAGATTGGAGCAATGTAATTTTTTTCAATGAAGCTTCATTTTGGGGTTATGTTATCACCCCACGAGCCTGGTCCATTTATACGAGGCTGGTTTGAAAAGTCCGTGCAAAGTCCGAGAGATGGCACCACCGGCGCGTATCGAGGTCATGTTTAGTTAGTAGCATCTCTTGAATGAACGCACACCAAGTTTCAGCCATATTGGTCTATTTCTTTGTGTTTGGCATTCGTGTGAATCAAGGAAGTCGAGTGGTTTTCAAGAAATGGACGAAAAAGAATTTCGTGTGGTGATTAAACATTACTTTATGAAAGGCAAAACGCCTCAGGAGACTAAAGAGAAGCTTGATAAACATTATGGTGACTCTGCACCTTCGATTAGAACAGTTTATAAGTGGTTTCAAAATTTTCGGACTGGCCGTATGGGCACAAGTGACGCTGAACGTTCTGGACGGCCTGTGGAGGTTACGACTCCAGAAATCATTGATCAAATCCATGATATGGTGATGGATGACAGAAGAGTTAAGGTGCGTGAGATTGCTAGTGCTGTGGGCATCTCGACTGAACGGGTACATAATATTTTGCATAAACATTTGGACATGAGAAAGCTATCCGCAAGATGGGTGCCGCGATTGCTCACGCTTGACCAAAAACAGAATCGTGTGAAGTGTTGCAAGGATGGTTTGCAGCTGTTCCAGAAGAATCCGGAGGACTTTAAGCGTCGTTTCGTCACTGTGGATGAAACATGGATACATTACTATACTCCAGAGACCAAACAACAATCTAAACAATGGGTTACCAAGGGGGAATCTGCACCAAAAAAGGCGAAGACCGTTCCTTCGGCCGGAAAGGTTATGGCGACTGTCTTTTGGGATACGCAAGGGATAATCCTCATCGACTATCTGGAAAAGGGTAAAACTATTACAGGTGAATATTATTCATCGTTATTGGACCGTTTGAAAACCAAGCTGCAAGAAAAACGCCCGCGATTGGCCCACAAGAAAGTCCTTTTCCATCACGACAACGCACCAGCACACACCTCAGCAGTTGTGGTCGCAAAATTAATGGAAATAGGATTCCAACTCGTTTCACATTCCCCCTATTTTCCAGACTTGGCTCCCTCGGACTACTATTTGTTCCCCAATTTGAAGAAATGGCTGGCGGAACAAAGATTTTATTCAAACGAGGAGGTGACTGCAGACACTAATGGATATTTTGCAGACTTGGACAAATCCTATTATTCGGAAGGGATCAACAAACTAGAACATCGTTAGACGAAGTGTATAAGCCTAAAAGGAGACTATGTCCAAAAATTAAAAATGTTTACCCCAAACACATAAGTAGTTTTTATTTTTGCACGGACTTTTCAAACCAGCCTCGTAGTAGTCGATTGGTTCAGCGTACTGTGAAACATCCTGTGATGATCCATGTTTGGAAAGGTCTTTCGGAAAAAGGTTTTGGGAGACTCTTGATCTTTACCTACAATTTGAACGCTGAAAAAATGCTCCAGATTCACAAGAAGGCATTAGTACCGACTACCAAACGGTGGTTTTTGGATAAAAATGAGGAGTGGATTCTTCAAACATCGAAGTAAAACGTGTAGGCAGTGGCAGAGGCAAATTCGGGAAACTTGGAAATCTTTGCCCCAAGAATGGGCAGAAAATCTCGTCGAAAGTATGCTGTGAAGATGCCAGGTGATCATCGACGCTGATGGGGACCAGACGAACTCTCGAATGATTAGCATTTTAATGGTAATCCTTTACTGTCGAATGATGTAAAAAACTTTTAAATAAATACATTTTGTAATGAATAATGCGCGACACGTTCTTACTTGACCGACTGTGGATTACGGTAATGATAGTGACACTAAATTAATTCGAATATATATATTTGCCGTAATTTATTTCATACTCTCTTTACTTATTTTTATTCCATTCTAAATTTTTTTTTTAAATTTACTGTAATCTGAAGTATGAGGGCTGTGTGAAAAGTTGTCGGCCTGACACATAGATGGCATTAGAAACTATGACTATGTATTGGAAAGTTCCATCCTTTATATAAACACAAATTTTATTTCAATCTGTCAGTTCATTCGAGTAGCAGCTACTTAATACTGATGTGTCATTGATTTTTTTAAAATGGAAAACATTGAATATGGTGTAGTAATTAAATTCTTTGTTTCAGATGGTTTAACACCATCAAAATTCATCCGAAGTTATTAAAAGTGTATAAGGATGCATCATCTTCACTTGCCACTGTGAAACAATAGGCTGCCCTTTTTAAATCTAGTTGTACACGCCTCTAAGATGATCCACGCGAAGGTCGTCCAAAAACTGCTACAACACCATAAATCATTCAACAAGTCCATGATATGGTGTTAGATGATCGACGAGTGAAAGTGCGTGAAATAGCTGAGGCCATAGGCATCTCAAAAGAACGAATTGGAAATATTTTCCATGAAGAATTACATATAAATAACCGGTCAAGTGCAAGTTGAACTTGCGCAATTAGTGTTCCGTACATTGACTGATTTTAAAATAAAAAATCTTGTTATGGAGGTATAAAATGATTAGTGACTTCACAAAACACACCCCAAATGAGTTTTCAACAAAGTTTGTTTCTAATCTTCACTGAAAACTGATGACCTTGAAATTTTTTTTTATATATATATATATATACCAGATAAATTGTTAAAAGTAATGCACTCGTGATAATTTTTGTTTAATCTACACCCCGTGGAGAATATTCCAGAATTTTTTCAAAATTTTTTGATAAGTACTAAATATATATATATATATATATATATATATATATATATATATATATATATATATATATATATATATATATATATTACTCGTGTTTTCATAAGCTTTCATTTGACACCCACTCGATAACCTAGTAAAAAATTTTTTCGTGTGTGTTAGGATCGGTTTAATCAAAATAAAATGCATTTTAAGTGTCGTTTCATAACTGTTGATGAATGGATTCACCACCATACACCAGAGCCAAAAGAACAGTCGAAATAATGGAATGAAGCCGGTGGAAGTGTACCAAAGAAGGCAAAGAAGTCTCCATCAACAGGAAAGGTTATGGCAACAGTTTTTTATGTGATCGATTATCTTCAGAAAGGTAAAACAACTAACTCTGAATATTACTGTAACCTTTTTGATCAGTTGGATGTAAAAATTCGTGAGAAAAGATCTGCTTTAAGAAGAAAAGAATCATTTTTCATCAAGACAATACACGTGTTCACATAAGTGTTTTGACGATGGAAAAATTCAACAAATTAAAATATGAATTGTTTGAACATCGAGCGTATTTACCAGATATGGCTCCCTTTGCCTATTACCTGTTTCCAAACCTGAAAAAAATCCTGGCTGAAAAGCGTTTTACATCAAATGACGAAGCTATTGCAGCCGGGATGGATATTTTGCAGATCCTCCTGAATCACACTATAATGATGGTATTGAATTATTGGAAAAAACGTTGTAATAAATGTATTGATGTTTCAGGAGATTATAATGAAAGATAAATATACACTCCTGGACAAAATTAACGCAACAATATATTAAATCATACAAATCTCTATAATGAATTAATTTTAATATGAACATTGGTTACACTAAAAGTCAGAAAAAAACTTATTCGGATACTTTAAAAGTGAATTAGCTACCAAATTTCTTTATAAGATTCGAATTAAAATTATTCTTAAGACCTAGTAACAAAATCGTTGAAATTATGTAATAATGAAAAAAATAAACTGGGACACTAGTAGCAAAATTAATGGTGTAACTGGGACAGTAGTAGCGTGTGTTGCCTCCTCTACTTCGAATGACAGCGTTTATGCGCCTAGGCATGCTTCTAATTAAATTTTGGATAAAATCTTGAGGAATTTGCTCCCATTCTGTGATAACTGCATTTTCAAGTTCCGTCAGGTTTCTAGGTGCAGGTGCAGGTATATGACGTTTCATATTTTTTCTTAAGGCGATCCCATACATGTTCTATCGGATTCAGATCCGGGATATTTGGTAGCCATTGCATAATCGGTATATCAACTTGATTAAGATAATCGAGTACCTCCCTAGCCACGTGAGGTCGAGCGTTGTCTTGCATAAACAGGAAATTGGGCCCCACAAAATGACCGAAAGGCAACACATGTTCTATTACAATATTCTCAAGATAGTAGTCAGCATTCATGGATCTCGTACGGACAGGAACAAACTCTGTGCGTGCATCAAAGCAGATGCCACCCCAGAACATAACAGAGCCACCGCCGAATGGAATCCTTGCAGAGATATTGCAAGGAGCAAACCTTTCTGCTGGACTTCGCCATACTTGCTCACGACCATCTGGATGTTTTAGACTAACCCTAGTTTCATCTGTGAAGAAAACTTGTTTCCAATCATCCACAGACCAGTTTTCGTGATTTCGAGCAAAACGTAACCTGGCAACCCTGTTCTCTCTAGTAAGCAAAGGCGCAGTGGCTGGTCTCCTACTGTTTAATCCAGCTTCATTTAACCGTGTTCTAACTGTTTTAGAAGAAATTGTGACATTGCTTCGAGTTCGTTTCTTATTATAGAACTAGTGACAGTCCTGTTTCTTAAAGCATATTGTCTTATAAAACGTTCATCTAGGTCGCTAGTGCATCGTTTTCGCCCTTGCCCTAGCCTTCTAGAATAAGTTCCTACTTCATTCAAGCGTCTTACCATACGACTTATTGTGGAACGATGTTTGCCTAACAAATTGGCAACATAACTCTGACAATATCCCTCGTCCAATAAAACTGAGGCTCGCACTACCTCGTGTTCAGTTAAATTCATTGTTCGATTCATTTTTCTAATTCTTCGGTGTCAAAAATAAAACAGTCTACCACAAAAACGTATTACTTTGAAAAAGGGAACAATTTATAAGCTTACTTTTAAAGAAAATCTATCGCATTATTACAGAAAATTGTTTATCTTCTAAAAAATCCTTTAAAACTGTAAATCTAAACGAATTGTTTTGATTTCTGTCATGAACAACGAAACAAAATATGCATAGCCTACCATTCAAATACTCGATAAACTTTAAAACTGACATAAGAAAAAGATAAATTAATTTTCAGATTGTTGCGTTAATTTTGTCCAGGAGTTTATTTTACGTCAATTTTTTTTTTCTTTTATTGTCAGAAACTTTTCAGGTAGCCCTCGTACATCTGTCAGGGAGTCAATAAGTAACAGAAAGGACATCAATTAATGTGTATAATTTATTGGTATTGTGTAATATTAATTGAGACAAACAGTGCAAGTTGAGTTCCAGCAAAACTCTCCGAATGCAGTGGTAAAAGGCATTTCGGTGTTGGAGGTCGACTCATTCCTCCCCGCAGTGGAAAAGACTCTTTTTTGTGTTCTATGGCGTTGGTGTATACCAAATAGTCAGCTTCTCACTTTATTTTTTATCCACACAAATCTACACATACAGCCTTGGCCAAAAGTATTAGGCACCCCTAATAAACACGTGAAACTCATAAAATATTAAAAAAAAGATTAATTGTTTTATCAATACTATAGGCGGCGCTGTCGAAAGCTAACTTAAACAACAGACAATCTCTTTTACAGGTCCATAAAACACCTGGCCCACAAAATTGCGATAATGAGGTTTTTTGAAAACTATTTTTAATGTTTTATCAGTCTCTTTTTACTACTTGTAGTGTCAAGAAGCTACCGTGCGTGTTTTATTTGTGAACTGGACATTCTTATATTTGAGAAATGCCTAAGAAAAGTAAGCTTGGTATCGAAAAACGAATTAAAATTCAAACCCTACATGAACAAGGCAAGTCCCAAGTAGAAATAGCCAAGTTAGTGAAATGTTCTCGGTGCGCAGTGCAATGTGCTATTAAAAGGTTTGTGGAGACTGGCTCCCATGCCAACAAAATGAGAACGGGCAGAAAACGTAAGACTAATTAATGAGCGACAGGACAGAATATTCATCCGCGAGTCTATTAAAAATCGAAAAAAAAAACATCATCTGAGCTCGCTGCAACTCTGGTGGAAGAGATTGGGATGCCGATTAGTTCTCGAACGGCAAGGATAAGACTGACAGAAGCTGGATTAAGAGGGTGCAAAGCTAGAAAGAAGCCTTAGCTTTCAGAGATCAATAGGAAGAAACGCTTAGAGTGGGCTCTGAAGCACCAACATTTTAGCGAAGAGGATTGGTCTAATGTTGTATGGTCCGACGAATCCAACTTTGAGGTAACTTTTTATATGATTTATTTTAACAAATAACTACATACTCTTGATTTAATCCGTTTTAGTCAAAATAATAACTAATTTTTTAATTGAGTATTTTTTCTATTCTTACAGCTATTCGGAACGTCAGGTGTGACATTCGTGAGGCGGCGTGTCGGCGAGGAATACTCCAGATTGCGTGGTACCTACTGTAAAACACGGAGGAGGCAGCATTATGATCTGGGACTGCATGGATGCTAAAGGTGTTGGCGAAATGTTCGTTTGTGAAGGCCGCATGAACAGTCAAAAGTACATAAATGTACTAGAAACTGTACTGATGCCTTCGCTAACGCGCATTTTTGGCGACACTAATTTAGACAACATCAAATTCCACCAAGATAATGCACCTTGTCGTAAATCAGCGGCTACGATGCGCTGGTTTAGAGACAATAACATTGTCTTGTTGGATTGGCGGGATCATAGCATAACATCAAAAGCAGCGCTAAAAAGCGCTTTGATGGATGAGTGGGATGCCATAAGTACAATTGAATGTACTAGGCTTGTACGCAGCATGCCCCAAAGAATTGCTGCTGTAATTAAAGCTAAGGGCGGACACACCAAATATTAATTTATTTCATAATTTTACCTCAATATACGATTTTATAGAACATACGAATTTATTTTTTACCCTGAAACACAAGAAATGAAATAAAATGTGGGGTGCCTAATACTTTTGTCCAAGGCTGTACATACATGGGACAAATCACAAACACCCAGTCGACACAGGGAATCGAATCGCTGACCTCTTGATTCAGAGCAGGCACCTTAACCCACTGCGCCAATCGGTCCGGCGGAAAAAGACTTGATATCTCCTTTTTTTGCCACGTGCATATTAAATATCATTTTTAGTGTTCCGTACGGAACACTTATAAGATCACTTCGGTGTCTGTCTGTCTGTCACACCCGATTTTCTCCGAAACTATTTGACGTAGAAAGGTGAAATTTAGTAATAATATAGGAATTGATGGCCTCATCAGAGCCATGTAGTTTTGAGAATTAAATTTTGACTTAAGGGGTTAGTTTTGGGGGGTGAAGTCGAAAGTGAAAAAAAATTTTTTTTACTAGGTCATCGAGTGTGGTGTCAAATGAAGCTTGTGAAAACACGAGTAAAATATATATATATATATATATATATATATATATATATATATATATATATATATATATAATATTATACTTGCTCGCACTTTTCTTTGTATTATTTTTAAAAATTCGCGAAAAATCGCTGTCCCGGGCCTTATCTCGAAAAGTACTTATCAAAAAATTTCGAAAAAATTCTGGAATATTCTCCACGGGGTGTAGATTGAACGAAAATTATTACGAGTGCATTACCTTTAATAATTCATATGGTATATAAAAAAAAACAAAAATTTCAAGGTCATCAGATTTCAGTAAAGATTGGAAACAAACTTTGTTGAAAACTCATTTGGGGTGTATTTTGTGAAGTCACTGATCAATTTTTTTTTATATTAAAAGCAATCGACGTACGGAACACTAATTGCGCAAGTTCAACTTGCACTTGACCGGTTTTTTTAGTAATTTATACGCTGACAAATTTACAACCAAAATTTATTTTTACCGGAATGGTAAACAATGGAAAAAATCTCTTGAGGCTATTAATACTAACACCTACCCCGCAAGTATGTTTAGCTTGAGACAGGGAGTGGTTGAATGCCCGTATAATCGAAATTTTATGTAATTAACTTCAATGGCCGGTCGGAAGGTAATAATAGCTGCAATCTTATATCTACCGATTTATGACCTGAACGGAAATTCTTCAATTTAATACTGCGATTAATTCTCCAAGGTCAATCCCTAATAGGCAATTTAAAACAGGCAGCAGCCGCGGCGAATATACTGCATTACTACCTATTCTGCATAATGATTGCACTGAAATAAAACTTAAAACACTGCAAGTATGCAATTTATTTTCTATACTACCGTATTTTTGTCTAAAATGAATAAGATTGATTTTTACAACTTATAAACTTCTTGAATAATTACATGCCGGTCATACATAATATTAGGTCAGTCAATAAGTTTTGAAAGCGGAAATGAAACAAGATGAATTAATGAGTCGAAAAACATTTATTCTTCAGTATAATCTCCCTTAAGCTAAATACATTTTTCCCCAACGATTTTCCAAATCATTTACCCCATCTTTGAAGTGGTTTTCCGGAAGACTTTTAAAATACCCATCTACGGATGCTATCACCTCATTATTTGTGGAAAAAGGCTTATCACGTAGAAGTCTTTTGAGGTTGGAAACAGATGGAAGACAGACGGAGCCAGATCTGGCGAATAGGGTGGATGTTTTTGATGTTGGGAACAGATGGAAGACAGACGGAGCCAGATATGGCGAATCGGGTGAATGTTCCAACAATTTGTATTTTAATCCGATCAGTTTTGTCGTTGACAACGCACCTCTGTGAGCCGGTGCATTGTCATGGTGAAAGATTTTTTCTTCTGTAAACCGGGCATTTTCTCACGAATTTTTTCATCCAGCTGGTTCAAAGGTTGTAATAATATTCTCCTGTGATTGTTTTACCGGTTTGAAGGTAATCAATTAACAAAATTCCTTTTGCATCCCAGAAAACTTATGCCATAATTTTTTTGGACGGCTTTGACCACTTTAGATGTTTTGGAGCTGAACAACCGGGCTCAGTCCACTGTGCGGTTTGTTATCGCAGTTCAGGATCGTACTGGTAAACCCAAGTCTCATCCATAGTTACAAATCGACGCACAAAATCAGTTTTATTCTTTGTGAAAGGAGCTAAATGTTGCTTAGAAAGTTTTTCTCGAGTGCTTTTTTGTTCCGATGTTAGTAAATGTGGCACCCATCTTGTGAATAGCTTTCTTATACCCATCTCGTGTACTGATCCGTGAGATGCCTATAGCCTCAGCTAAATCATCCACAGTTAATCGACGGTCTTCCATTATCACATCTTGTACTTGCACGACAGTTTCTTTAGTTGTTGCAGTTTTTGAACGTCCTGAATGTGGATCATCATTGACGCTTGTATAACCACGCCCACGCCAAAATTCGAGTCCATCTATAAACGGTCGGAAATGGAGGAGCAGACTCCTTTAACACTTTAATTAACTTTGCATGAGTTTCAGTGGTTGATAAACCGTTCAAAACAAAGAATTTTATCACTGCACGATATTCGAGTTTTCCCATTTTTAAAACAAACACGTCTACTTTAACCAGCTGATAAACAATGAATGACTTGACAGATCGACTTGAAATTTAGGGTGTGTTCATATGCCAGATAAAGCTTTAAAATAGTGTTCAATATTTGGTTCAAATGATGCTCCATAGGTGTCGCTTTCAAAACTTATTGACTGACCTAGTGTTCTGGGAATTTTTCCAGATTTTTAGTTGCGATCATCAACAAATTTTAAGCATAATTATTTATTTATTATATATAATTATTCTTGACTGATCTGATATATGTATAAATAATAAAAGATTTTTATTATCGTACAAAAAGTGTACGTTACAATAAGGTGTTGTTTAGAAAATCAGTAATCAATATATGCATTAAAAAGTATTTACATCATCTGAACGTGTTTCCTTCTTGGGGGTGGAAAAAATCAGAGACTGGACTGGAGAGCGCACGTTGAGAATGTGGCGTTGAATATTTCAAGGTATTGCTATGCTTTAAGAATTATTTCTGAAAATGTTGGATTCGATGTTGCTCTGTCAGTTTATCATGTCTTCATACAGTCAAGAATAAGATACGGTCTTATCTTTCGGGGTAATTCACCGGAAATTGAAAGAGTTGTAAGTCTTCAGAAAAAATGCAATAGAGGTATATTTGGAATGAAGCCGCGTGATAGCTGTAGGAATGTGTTTAGAGACAGGAAGATCTTAAATCATTATTTCTATGTATATCTTGGACAGTTTTATGTTTGTTCACACCATCAACGATATTCTCGAGACTTACATGAACAATCACAGGTAGGCTACTAGACATACGAGGCTGGTTTGAAAAGTCCGTGCAAAGTCCGAGAGATGGCACCACCGGCGCGTATCGAGGTTATGTTTAGTTAGTAGCATCTCTTGAATGAACGCACACCAAGTTTCAGCCATATTGGTCTATTTCTTTGTGTTTGGCATTCGTGTGAATCAAGGAAGTCGAGTGATTTTCAAGAAATGGACGAAAAAGAATTTCGTGTGGTGATTAAACATTACTTTATGAAAGGCAAAACGCCTCAGGAGACTAAACAGAAGCTTGATAAACATTATGGTGACTCTGCACCTTCGATTAGAACAGTTTATAAGTGGTTTCAAAATTTTCGGACTGGCCATATGGGCACAAGTGACGCTGAACGTTCTGGACGGCCTGTGGAGGTTACGACTCCAGAAATCATTGATCAAATCCATGATATGGTGATGGATGACAGAAGAGTTAAGGTGCGTGAGATTGCTAGTGCTGTGGGCATCTCGACTGAACGGGTACATAATATTTTGCATAAACATTTGGACATGAGAAAGCTATCCGCAAGATGGGTGCCGCGATTGCTCACGCTTGACCAAAAACGGAATCGTGTGAAGTGTTGCAAGGATGGTTTGCAGCTGTTCCAGAAGAATCCGGAGGACTTTAAGCGTTGTTTCGTCACTGTGGATGAAACATGGATACATTACTATACTCCTGAGACCAAACAGGAGGACAGTTTGGAGGGGTAAAATTAGAAGTGAAAAGAAAAGTTTTTTATCAGGTCATCGAGTGGGGTGTCAAATGGGCGCCCACACATTTTCTATCGAATTCTAGTGCATTTGGAAACCTAGTTTCCATTTTCGAGTTTCCACGCCGAGTACGTATGACTCCTATACTTGGAGTCGTTGTCTTCTGACAGTATCAAAGAGCTATTGTCTATTTACGAATTTCAATCAGTAGTTTTTATAAATGTTGTGCTCAGTATTCAAGGCCGTAAAAATCTATAAAACGCCGAAGTGGCAAAAAGCAACACCAGACATGCACTTTAAGAGGGTGTTTTACCGTACGCTGAACAAGACGACTTTCAGAAGCAAATCAGTCACGCTATTCTGGAACCCACGCACGCCTAAAAATGAAGCTTCATCCGTGAAGAATGTGTTTACGAAGTCCCGGTCAATATTTTCTCTTGCTTACGATTGTCGTTCGCGAGCATATTTTGGTTCCAAAAATGTTTCAAGTACTGTACCACTTTAAACAAGTAATCGACGCTTGATGGTGTTCACATTGATTTCTAAAGCCTTGATACCCTAACTTTTTAATTATTTAATAACGTGGAGTTGGATATAGCATTATTTAATGTTTATTAAAAATATATTACAGACCTTTGCGACCTTTAGGTGTTTTATATTTCTCAAATATAGTTTTTTTAAAATAAAATTTAAATAAAAACGTTAAGTAATTATAAAATGTTTTTTAAACCAAATTCTAGAATTTCCTAAAAAAAGAACGACTAGGTATGTTCTACGTAAACAAATAAGATTTAAATCCTTACATCTAACACTATTTATTTAGCTTTAAGGGAATTTGTCTTTACAAATGGAACAAAACACCCCGAGCATCTCTAATTAATTAAAATATTAAGAGGTGGAAATTTTACCTTGTTCGTGACTGTTCACTTTAATGTTTCATAGTTACGTGTTTGTCTGTCTGTCACACCCGATTTTCTCCGAAACTATTTCACACTGAATGTTGAAATTTGACAAACATAGGAATTGATGGCCCAATCAGAGAGGTGTAGTTTTGAAAGTTAAATTTTGACTTAAGGGATTAGTTTTGAGGGGTGAAATCAGAAGTAATTTTTTTTTTTTACCAGGTCATCGAGTGGGGTGTCAAATGAAAGCTTGTGAAAATACGAGTTCAAAAATATATATGCTGGATTACTTGCGCACACTTTTCTTTGTATTATGTAAAAAAATTGCCAAAAATCGATGTCGCTCTTTATCTCGAAAAGTACTGATCAAAAAATTTTGAAAAAATTCTGGAATATTCTCCATAAAGTGTAGATTGAGCGTAAATCACCACGAATTTATCTGGTCTAAAAAAAACTATGTTTCTTGATGTATGGTGGAGGTTTTTGTACTATACTTTTAAGTATATTACCGTAACTGAGTAGCCAGTCGCTTTTGTACCGAGATATAATTTTATTTTATATATTCATAATTAAACAAATTTTTAGGTCGTAAATATTTGTTTTACACTTTTATTACTAGATTCTAGATTGAGCTAAATTGATTTATTGGCTATTAGGCAGCTTAGATGTTATAACTATGATACATTATGGACTAAAAAAAAATGTGAAAATACATATTGGATCTTAAGGTGTCAGGGACCTAATTAACTTAGCAATAAGGATTTTATTTTATTTTAAAGCCAATCACGGTACGGAACACTAATTGCGCAAGTCCACTTTGCACTTGACCGGTTTTTTATTTTTAAAACGTTACAAAACAAGGAAGCCCAGAAAATATAGCTATAGCTACAGGACGACAAACACGTAGAATAAAATGTCGCTGCAAAACGAAGCTGGCTGGCCGGATCGTAAAATGTGCCTAGTCGAGTTTATCCGAGATGTCGCGCATATTTCTCTCTATTATTGTTACATATAATGCAAGTACTATTTGTGCGGCATCTCTAAGAAACTCGACGAAGCACATTTTAACGATGATTTGGCGGTAGCCAGCCTGCTTCGTTTAACGGCGACGTTTCGTTCCCCCTTTTTTTTCTTTGTAGCGATAGTTATTTTTTCTTCGTATGGTTAATCTCTGATAAACGCTTGACGGTGTTTGATAAATCTCCAATGGTACCAAATTATATTACTTGTTAGAAGTGAATTTGATAATCATTTGACTGCCAGAAGGGGTTATTAGAGTAGGAGATAACCTGGAATCCTGAGGGACCCTAGTGTTTTTAGTAAAGGTATTAGAAAGAGAGATTAAATCATTTAAGATTTGCAGATGATATAGTCATGGTAACAGACAGCTTCGACCAGTCCTCCTTGATGTTACAAAGATTGTATATTGCATCAAGAAGCCGGACTAAAAATAAACTTCACAAAAACTTATGACAAATCTCGTACTGAATGACAATATATCAGTTGCAGGCAAACCTGACAAACAAGTCTCATCATACAAATGTTTGGGCGGTGAAATTCGTGTCGGTAAAGACAACCAGACCTGCAAGCTCCTAAGAAGAAAGGGTTTAGGGTGGGCAGCTTTTGGCAAGTTGAAATATATTTTTAAATTAAATGCTCCCATCAGTTTGAAGCGAAAAGTATATGATCAGTGTATATTACCTGTCATAACATATGAAGCCGAAACACTCACAAAAAAATCGGCAAATAAACTGCGTGTGACGCAAAGGGCTATGGAAAGATTTATGTTGGGTGTAACTCTCAGAGATAAGATACCCAGCAACATCATTCGACAAATGACAGGTGTAACCAATGTCATCGAGAGAGTCACGATATTGAAATGGAATTGGGCTGGTTACGTAGCTAGGAGAACAGACGGAAAATGGTCAAAGAGATTATTGGAATGGCGACCCAGACAGGAGACATTCCGGAACAGAAGACGCCTCCAACCAGATGGGCGGATGACATCAAGAAAATTTGTAGTAACTGGATACAAATGGCCCAGGATACAAATGAATGGCATAGAGAACGGAAGCTTATGTCCAGCAGTGGACACATATAGCTGATTGATGATGATGATTAGAAACTTATCAATCGCACCTGGTAAGAAATTATATATTTTGTAAAAATTAAATACTAACGATTTTTCTATATCTCTTCTCTTGATGTAACAACAAACCAAACATTCTTCTACTGCATGACTTATCGTTTTCCACGATAAAAAGACGTAGTATATTAGTGTCAGAAATGTCAAAAGATCATTTACACTAAAAATAACTTACACATGCTAAGGCATGCACATGAGGTCATTAGTGTGTGAAAAAGATATTTATACAATGTTATCATTATCAGTAATGATGGTAAAAACACCACAGGATGTATAACGTTCCGCCGAGGATACTAGAGTAAACAAACTTTTTTTTTGATAAGGCCGATACTTAGTCTTATTTACCATATATCTGAAGAGCAATTTAAACACGACTGTCTTTAAGTATGTTTAGTCCATTTTTTTTTTCGAAAATTATTACTCATATTTTTAAACGTGTAAATAAAAAATGCAAAACTTCTTTACATTCAAAATTAATTCCAAGTCCAGGAAGCTAAGAAATCGTCAAACAATTACTTCCATCGCAAACACACAGTTCTAAAATATTAGAACATATCATATTAAAGTAGTAGTAACTGAATCTAATCATTATAACCTGCTATTTTACGAGGTAGGATGCTTTCTTTTGCTTTATCAATAATGGTATTGCTATTGAGGCAATTTGCCAGCTCAAGATCGGTCTCATGCATAGTCAGAGCATCGGCGACCCATTGGTGGTACGTTACACGTCCTCGAGTTTGGATCTCCCCTCTTCGGATCTCGAGGGAAATCTAGTGTTGTCGAGTCTGTGCTGTACTTGATCTCCAGAATATTCACTGATGTGTAAAAGGTTATAATTATGTAGTTAAGAAAAATTTTATTAGGCACTGGTAAAGGAGCTCCTCGAGAAATTGCTACTGATTTTGGATATAACCGTTTTAAGTCAGCAGTTTCTTAAATGCGAGAGACGGGAAAGCAGCCAAAAGTCATCGGCAAATTAGTAAAGTGTATGGCGAAAACGCTATGAGCGATGGAATGGCAAGAAAATGGGTTAGAGCATTTAAAGATGGTCGTACAAATGTACACGATGAGGGACGAAGTGGGCGACCGTCCCGTCATGAATGGTGACCTGGTGCGGAAAGTTGATAAAAAACGGACGCTTTAAGATTTCATCATTATCTAATGAGTATAATACCTAGTACTCGCATAAATACTATTACAAGCTTTCACGTACGCCCTCTATAAACATTAACACTTTTTTGGTGAAATTATTTATAGGTTATGTTGATATACAGTTTGTGTGTAAACATATTTACAATTTGAATTCTTTAAACAGTGCAGTAGGGTGATTGGGAAAACAGGATTACTATTATAGCTTTATTTAAGCACAGTATGAAAAAAATTACATTTTTAAGACCTTATAATCGTTTAAAATAAGTGATATGTTTATTTACTGAGACGGGAGACATAAAAAACAGGCAATGTTCAGGGAGACCAAGGACAGTTCGAACGCCACAAGCTGTTAAAGTTGTAAAAATGCGAATTGACCGAAATATTGTCCACGAACAAAAAAATTTATCTCGTGATATGAAAATTTTGAAAAATTCTACGTCTCGTATTATTAAAGAACACCTAAGACTTGGCGCTTATAACAGACACACTGGTCATTTGCTAACGGACGATTTAAAGCGCAGACGGAGAAAAAAACTAAAAGTTTGGAATACGTTAATGACAAACAGAAAAAATTTTCACTGTGGAACAATCTTTCAGTAAGCAAAAGTATGGGAGATCTTCTAAGGAAGCGTTTGAACTTGTTCTAACATCAGTTAGCAAGGTTGGTGGGAAGGCAGCTTTGATGGGGTTACCAGTATTCATTTTTGTGAAAAAGGTGCGAAAACTTCGGCTAAAATATAACAAGACATTATTTTAGAGTGTTTTAGACACTGTGAAACTCCTAAACCATACTCTTTTCAAAAATAAACATTGGGTCTTCGAGCAAGAATCTGCACGAGGACGCAAAGCTAAAACAACACAAGCATGGCTTCAACGAAATGTGCCTTCATTTATTACTACAGAAGATTGGCCTTCTGCAAGTCATGATCTAAATCCTTTAGATTTTAAACTATGGTCTCTCTTAGATGGTATGGTTTGTTAAGACATGCCAATCTTGACTCTATAAAACGAGCTTTAACAAAATCGGCGGACAATTTTCCGTTGGATGTGGTGCTGCTATAGACGAATCACCTAATCGTTTGCGGGCTTGTGTAAAAGCAAGAGGGGGACATTTTGAGTAAATGTTAAATTAATTTTATCATTATGAATATATGAATTAATTCCATAATAATTTGAGTTAATTTTTAGATAAATTAAATCTTTAGGCAATATTTTCTTTATAACAGTATTTACGGGAGAACTAGATATATATATCAGGCGTACAAGTATGAAATGCGGATTTTTTTTTTCTAAAAAACATGTTAAATTCGGAAGAATGATAAAAAGTGCTTTATTCAAAGTATGCTCCATCGCTTGTTATACATTTTTCCCATCTTTCGGGCAATTTGTAAATACCACGCCAGTAAAAATCTTCCCCTTTTGCTGCGAACCATTCATCGAGCCATTTTTTCACATCTTCGTACGAACCAAAGCGCTGCTCAGCAAGTGCGTGACCCATCGATGCAAACAAGTGGTAATCGGAAGGAGCCAAGTCTGATGATTTTTGCCCTTGGGATTCTCAAAATAAATCCACTTTTCATCCCCTGTAACTATACGGTGCAAAAACGAGTTCCTTTTGTACCGAGCGAGCAAAATGTCATACGTGTTTTTGCGCTTTTCCATTTGCCTGTCGTTCAACTCATGTGGTACCCATCTACCGGTCTTCTGAATCTTTCCCATCTCTCGTAGCCGATTGGAAACAGCTTGCTGACTAACGCCCAATTGCTTGGCGAGTTGTTTTTCTGTTTGCGAATCATCTTCGTTCAATAATGCTTGCAATTCCACATCTTCGTATTTTTTTGGCGGTTTTCCACGTTCCTTGTCTGCAACATCGAAGTTACCACTTTTGAAACGCCGAAACCATCGTTCACACGCATCTTGCGATGGAGCATGTTCACCATAAATTTTTCGAAGTAATCGGTATGATTTAACAGCAGTTTTATTCAAATGAAAACAAAAATTATTGCTGTCCGCGAATGCTCTTTGTTCGGTATAAATTTCGACATATTGAACACAACAACACAACACTATGCACACACTTTTCCAATTTATCACTCATGCGCGCCTGACACTTGTTGAAGTAACAACAAAATGGCGCAGTGTCAAATCTTTATAACACAAACTGGATTGTTGCACCATCTATTGCCTGAAATCCGCATTTCATACTTGTACACCTGGTAAATATAGGTGATAAGACCGGCACGTCTCCATAGCCAGTTATACTAGTAGAACACGTGCGATCATTTCGGTTTTTTAGCAACGCTGTATGCCTCTGGATACGGTCATTTTTTTTCATCAGACAATTGAAAATTTGTCCAGTGTTTTGTACTTGTCCTTACCGCACTCATTGAAGCTTCGTATGGGTCATTGATTTGGAGGGAAACGATATTACGAATGACATACTGTCTATTCTTCTTTGTGTCAAGGTAGGCCCATAAACCTGCAAGATGAATTGATGCCTCGGCCCGCGTAACCTTATAAGCTGATTTTAACTCCATAAAACTCAATATGTCCGGCCAGCAGTTTAATTATTGTCAATATTAATCTATGAAATACAAAACTATTCATGACAGATTTTAATATGGTCTTATTAATCCTAAATAATAGGGTTTTGTTTTGTCTTAGAGCATATTAAAGTTGACACTGGACGCTGAAATTCTTGTAAAGCGAATAACCTAATGGCATTGTAAAATTCTCGAGTCGATTCTCATCTCGATTCTCGTTCGTCGCCGGTTGCCGGTCGGTGTGTTGTTATTTTTAGCTTCTGCAAGAACTATGACCTTCTCGGAATACCGGTTTGTCACATGTATTTAAAAGTGTAAATTCGCCTTTTTCTGAATTGCCGTTTGCGAAACATCAGCAAAGAGCAGCATAGAGGTTTACTTGTCACGCTGATACTATTTGTAGCAACAGTTCTAAGAATAAAGAAAATATTACGCTTTTATGTTTTAATTTAGTTTAAGGGGGTAGTCTGGTCACAGTCTTTTTTTAAGAATTTTTTTTTTATAGTAAAATTTATTTGTGAATTTTCATTCTTTAGAAAACAAAATAGCGGAGATTTTCGACCTTATTTTTGCAATTTCAATTATTTAAAAATATGGTTAAATATTAATGAATGGTTATAAAAGTAGTACCGGTGACAGTGCCATTCATGTGTAGAATAAGCCATAAAAATTTGAGGTTTTTTTGAGAAAAACGCGTTTAAAGTTTTTTTCTATAAAATAGATCGTTTTTTTTTTTCTAAAAAATAACCTATTACCTTCAATCAGCGATGCCTACTCGATACATAATTCCTTTAGCTTCATTTTCTTCCGCTCTAGCATTTCTAAGGGCCGTTCTATTCTCTTTAGAAGCTTCAGTGCTGCGACGATTAACCCGTGTAATACGCGCGGGCATTGTTTCTTCGTGAGATCCGCCGCTTCTTTGCCAGTTGGAACGCTCCTGACTTCTATGATTTTCAATAGTGGTTGAAAGCCTTCATTATATCAGGTCTGGGAAAAAGTTCGTGGCGTTTTTTTAGTAAAATTCAACTGGTTTTCTTATAGTGTGAAAATTTAAACCAAATATGCTCCATTATTAACGACAATGGTTCGCCATTTTTCGGGTAGAGCCATGATGCAATCGGTGAAGAACTTCTGTGGTTTCTGGTTGAAAAACTGAATCAAATGGTTTTCACTGGCTTCTTTTGAAAGCAGCTTAATTCCACTGATAGACTTCTGCAGAGATCGAAACAAGTGATAGTCAGAGGGTGCTATGTCTGGACTATACGGTAGATGCATCAAAACTTCCCAACCAAGCTCTCGTAATTTTTTGACGGGTCATCAAAGAAGTGTGTGGTTGGGCGTTGTCATGATGGAAGACAACACCTTTCCTATTAATCAATTCGGGCCGTTTTCTTTCAAGTGCCTGGCGTAATCTCTCTAGTTGTCCACAGTAGAGTTGGCTCATGGTGGACGATTCCCTTCCAGTCCCACCACACACACAGCGTCACTTTTGTCGGCGTCAATCCTGGCCGCGCGAACGCTTATGTCGGCTCACCATCCCTAGTCCACTATCTTTTACGCTTCCGATTGTCGTACGTGATCCATTTTTCATCACCGGTTATGACACGTTTCAGAAATGGTTCGATTTCAATGCGTTTCAGCAGCGCATCGCAGATGTTAATTCGGTCTGTCATGTTTTTCGTGCTCAACACATGAGGAACCCATACATGGTATCGCAGCTTCTTTTTGTAGCCAGCTTTCTGTAAATGGTTTAAAACCGTTTTGTGGGTAATGCCTAGCTCCATACCAATATCGACACTGCTGATATGCTTATCTTGCTGGACTTTTTCAAGAATTTCATCAGCTTTTTCAGTGATTGGACGACCAGAGCGTGACTCATCTTTCACATCAAAATTACCAGCACAAAAGCGAGCGAACCATTTCCGCGCAGCAGATTTTGATAAAGTACCTTCACCGTACACAGCACAAATTTTTCACAAGCCTGCGCAGCGTTCTTCCCTTTGGCGTAATAATATTGCAAAATATAGCGCAATTTTTCATTACTTTTCTCCATTTTCAAAAGCAAACAACTTTCCAACCACTGCACCAATTTCGATGTTTATACACTCAAAGTAACGCTCGAAGTGTCACCTTTCCAACGTGCGTTTAGTGGTGTCTCTGCGATCTGTGTTTCTTGAGTTATTTGCAATTGACGCCATCTATCGGGAAAAACGCTACGAACTTTTTCCCAGACACAATATGTAGACGCTGCAGAATATACAGCAATTTCCACAATTTTTGTCCCCGAAAACGTATGCTTTGGAGCAATATTCCAAACACAGGAATTAAAACTTTCGTTGTTATTTTAAGTGTTCGCGTCCAAGCATCTTTCAAGTAAATAGTCTGGGATTAGATCTTCATAGACAGATTTTAAAGAAGGGTTGAATGTCTATATCTAAAGCTGGAGGATGCTTAAAATTGTCTAAACTGTTAGTCGCTTCTGCCTTGCGATATTTTCACCATGAGTCAGCTCCCAGTGGGCACTTTAAATGCTGCGGATTATCATCGGTGGAAAATTTATGGAAGCAAGTTGCTCATATAGAATTTCTCATATCTTCAATAGAATCCGGATGTCGACGTACCGCTAATTCGTAACACACAGCCGAGCGGAGACAGTAAGTATATGGGATGGGGCAGTTGCACATTCGGCGCGCCAGGTATACACTGGCTCAGCCTTCAGCCGGTTCTCAACCTTTCCAGAGCAAATAATAGTTTCTACCCTATTTCTACATATATTTACTATAAGAAAATGATGTTTTTAGAACTAGAACGAAAGAATTATGTTATAAACTACAGAATTGTGATTACTTCCTCTAGGACTACGTAAATGTGCGTATGTAATATAAATTTTAGACAACTAAATTAGTGGACAACTGAGCCAGCAGAAGAATCTCTGGGTGAACAGCAATAGCAAAGGTGGCGGGGACACAATATAATATATAGTATGTAGAATTTGATAGAAGATGTGCTATTAAAATAGCCGCCTTTGAACTTCTTACACCTTTTAGGGATTTTTACTTCTTGTTGAGTAGTCGCAATTACAGTGAATAGTCTACGAATGTGGATTGAAAAGTCTTATAAAAAACAAGGTAAATAACATTTTTTTTGCAGAAACAAAAATTTATTTCTCAACATATCTCCATTCTTTTTCTTATAGTGTCATCTCCATTACTGAAATTGGGATGTAATCACAGCGAATTCTTCTCTATCCTGAGCAGCTCTTAATAAAGTATAAGTATTCAGGTTTGTCCAGTCTCGTACATTCTTTAGCTAGGAACATTGTCCTGGACCTCTCCTCCCCTCAATTTTGCCCTCCATCAACAATCGGAGAAGCGAGTATCTTGGACCCCTATAGATATGTCCCAAGTAACGAGTTTTCTTTCTTATAACAAATGACAGAACCCATATCAAGGATATCTTCAATATTCTACGCATTACCCACATTTCTAAAGCCTCCAAACGATTCATTGAGCGTATTCCCAAGGTCCAGACCTCCAGTTTATACAAAAGCACTCTATATATATAGACTTTTACAAAACGATAATGAGTATCCAAAGAAAGAGTGGAGTCTGTGAGGAGGCGTCTCATTTTGAGAAAAGCAGCTCTGGCCATTTCAATGCCGATGCATAACTCAACTTCAGGATTCAGATCATTGTTCTATTACGAGGCTGGTTTGAAAAGTCCGTGCAAAGTCCGAGAGATGGCACCACCGGCGCGTATCGAGGTCATGTTTAGTTAGTAGCATCTCTTGAATGAACGCACACCAAGTTTCAGCCATATTGGTCTATTTCTTTGTGTTTGGCATTCGTGTGAATCAAGGAAGTCGAGTGATTTTCAAGAAATGGACGAAAAAGAATTTCGTGTGGTGATTAAATATTACTTTATGAAAGGCAGAACGCCTCAGGAGACTAAAGAGAAGCTTGATGAACATTATGGTGAATCTGCACCTTCGATAAGAACAGTTTATAAGTGGTTTCAAAATTTTCGGACTGGCCATATGGGCACAAGTGACGCTGAACGTTCTGGACGGCCTGTGGAGGTTACGACTCCAGAAATCATTGATAAAATCCATCATATGGTGAGGGATGACAGAAGAGTTACGGTGCGTGAGATTGCTAGTGCTGTGAGCATCTCGACTGAACGGGTACATAATATTTTGCATAAACATTTGGACATGAGAAAGCTATCCGCAAGATGGGTGCCGCGATTGCTCACGCTTGACCAAAAACGGAATCGTGTGAAGTGTTGCAAGGATGGTTTGCAGCTGTTCCAGAAGAATCCGGAGGACTTTAAGCGTCGTTTCGTCACTGTGGATGAAACATGGATACATTACTATACTCCTGAGACCAAACAACAATCTAAACAATGGGTTACCAAGGGTGAATCTGCACCAAAAAAGGCGAAGACCGTTCCTTCGGCCGGAAAGGTTATGGCGACTGCCTTTTGGGATTCGCAATGGATAATCCTCATCGACTATCTGGAAAAGGGCAAAACTATTACAGGTGAATATTATTCATCGTTATTGGACCGTTTGAAAACCGAGCTGCAAGAAAAATGCCCGCGATTGGCCCACAAGAAAGTCCTTTTCCATCACGACAACGCACCAGCACACACCTCAGCAGTTGTGGTCGCAAAATTAATGGAAATAGGATTCCAACTCGTTTCACATCCCCCCTATTCTCCAGACTTGGCTCCCTCGGACTACTATTTGTTCCCCAATTTGAAGAAATGGCTGGCGGAACAAAGATTTTATTCAAACGAGGAGGTGATTGCAGACACTAATGGATATTTTGCAGACTTGGACAAATCCTATTATTCGGAAGGGATCAACAAACTAGAACATCGTTGGACGAAGTGTATAAGCCTAAAAGGAGACTATGTCGAAAAATAAAAAAGGTTTACCCCAAACACATAAGTAGTTTTTATTTTTGCACGGACTTTTCAAACCAGCCTCGTAGTTGATCATAAACGCGAACATTTTTGTTTGCAATCAAGGTATTCGTGATATGATCAGTACTTTTGTTTCATTAACGCTCACGTTTCATTCCCAAAGGGTCACCTTCCCTAGAAATATTGTTCATAAGATTGTGAAGTCCATCTGCTGTATCTGTTATAATAACGGTGTCAACAGTGTACCTCAAGTTGTTGATGATTTTGCCATTAACTTTGATACCGTCTGAACCGTTCTCTAAGGCCTTCTGGCATATATGCTCAGAATACACATTAAAAAAGGGTAGAGAGAGAACATATTCTGGACGAACACCTCTTTTGATTCTGATTTCTTCTGTTTCTCTGCTACTTACTCGTATCGTCGCTACCCGATCCCAATATAAGTGAGTAATAAATCTGGTGTCATTTTCATCAAGGCCCATATTCTGAAGCATTCATATCAGTTCTGGATGTTTGACTCGATCAAAGATTTTTTCGTAATCGATAAAACATAGGTATCCGTCTTTCCTTTGATGTTTACATTTTTGTAAAAATACACTTATACAGAAAAGTGCTTTTTAGTTCCAAATCCCTGCCTAAATCCGAATTGTTCTTTGCTGAGATATTGTTCTCATTTATTGAGTAATATATTTGGTTTGGTGGCGATTTCAATTTTTTTATTCCCTCAGAAAAAAAATTGTTTCCAACTGTGCATAATGCTCGTTTACAGCACAGATAACCTCTTTATTCAACGAGAATTTTTTTCCAAAGTCAATTTTTGTTGTTAGGAAACAAAAAAGTCACTATGGGAAATAGGATGGGTGGGGAACTATTTCGAAGCCCAGCTCGTGCATTTGTGCCATCGCAACGGCTGATCTGTGAGCAGGCGCATTGTCCTGATAAAGGAGTACTTTTTTGCGCGTTAATCTTGATCACTTCTGCTTTCACTCACGATGCAAACGATCCAATAACGTTGCGTTATAAGAGCCAGTCACCCCTTTCCAAATAGAAAATCATGATAATTTTCCCATATTTCGGTATATTTTCACCTTCACCAACCCACTGTTTTGACTGAGGTTTTGTCAACGGGGTGTAAAGGTGGCTTTACGGTTCGTCTATAGTCACAAAACCACGCCAGAAGTCCTTCAGATTACGCTGCAACTTTTCCAAACAAGATTTTGAAATGCCCCTTTTAGTCGGTTTTTGGTCTGGAGTTGCCAAACGAGCACTAAGCTTCTTCATTTTTAGAACTTTATGTAGGATACTATGTACTCGTTCATATGGGATGCCTACTACATCAGCAATCTACCGAAGCTTCTTCCATCACGATACCATACATTTTCTCCAGAATAAACCCCAATCGGGCCTCCTGAACATGCAGCATCTGCAGTGCTATACAAACAGCATTTGTAGGATTCTATTCAGAAGAGAGTCGTTCTCCTCATTGGAGCCCCAGAACTAGCCAGCAACCTTGATTCCTTGGAATATGGCTGGCGACTTGAGTCTATCTACAGGTATTGTCATGGAAAGTGTTCGATGGATGTAGCGCACTTAATTCCTCCCAGACCGGTGCATGTTAGGAATACACATCCGTAGAGATTCAGCTTGTTACTCCTTGTACAAACCTTCTCAAAGAATGTTTTGTGTGGAGAACCTCATTATTTGCCCAGGACTGTGTTTACTAACGAGTACAATTTGCGGCGATTCAAGACCAACGTGATTCGCTTTTTCCGCATCCCTAGCATAAAATTTAAAGAACTGTCAATCCCATTAGTTTAACTTGAACCCTTCAATTAGCAGCTTGTGCAGCTTGGTTTTGCGTTTAATGTACATACCCAGACGTGTAATCAATGGTTTCTTTTTAGGGAGCTAAATTTGATAATATATGTTGTCTGAGAGACAAAATGTATGGTAGCTTCAAAAGAATTATTAATGCACTGAATAGGTTAATTATTTTAAATATCTCGGAACAATGATACCAAGCCACAGATATTTCAACAGGGAAGTAAAACAATAATCTATAAAGGCATCACCAATAGCAGGTTGCTTGAAGGATATAGTCTGGAAGAATAAACACCTCAGAATGGAAAGCGAAACAAGGATATACAAGACAACAGTGAGACGCCGATCCTCACATATGCTGTTGAACCAAGAGCCTGACACATATAAAACACCACAAATTATGAGAACAACAGAAATGAAGGCGATTAGAGGCTAAACAGAACAACTATCTATGGCAGAAAACGCAGCAAAGATGTACAAGAAATAAGTAAGATCCAAGAAATATTCAAATGGACCAGAAGCAGAAGAAAAGAATGGAATAAACACGTAGATCGAATGGAAGACGAAAGGCTGACAAAGAGGCCAAACTTAATAAACCTAGGTAGAACTAGAGGCCTGGAAGAGACCTAGGTAGGTATAGGTATTTGCGTACCTACACACCATATAAGACAGAAGAAGAAGAAGAAGAGAAGAAGAGAAGAAGAGAAGAAGAGAAGAAGAGAAGAAGAGAAAAAGAGAAAAAGAGAAAAAGAGAAAGAAAGAAGAGAAGAAGAGAAAAAGAGAAGAAGAGAAGAAGAGAAGAAGATGTTCACTGCTGTTATCAGATGTGTTGACTCACTTGAAAGCGCCAGAAATGATGCCGCACGATGTATATACGTCTTAATCTTACTGTTCAAACTTAATAGTGAGGATTAAACTAAAATAGAAAAACTAAATAATTTTAATCTGACTTCACTGCATCTGCTACCATACAACTGAGTCACATTATAATTTAAGATTGTTTAATTTGGAGGATAATTAATTCTAAACAGCGAAAAACGCTCTAAAAAAAAGTTATGCAGTTATGCTCTGCTTATTTTCTATTTTGACACTGTTTATTAATTGTTAGCCAGGAAAATGTTTACTTAGAAAAAAGAGGCGAAAAAAAAGTAAATCCATGAGTTATGTATAGTTTTCATCGGCGCATGGCGCCGAATCTCGCGAACGAAAATAAACCGGCTGTCGCTACTTAAAATAAGAGTGAGATACGCCGTTTGGCAAGTATTTTAACTTTTTAAAATTGTCTGAGCAAAATTTTCATGGTACGAGTAGTAAGATAAAGTTTTTCAGTTCGGCAGCTTCCCTAACCTGAGTTGACAAACTTTATCGAGATTTTAGCATTCCTTCATGTTTCAGGGTCTGTCACGAAAAGCTCCCCAATTACCGTTAGCCTCTTGATCTCTTGGTATAATAACTTTCAAACGAAATAGAATATCGATTTTAAATTTGGCACACATATAATATTTAAGGTAGGCATAGAGCCCACAGTCTTTGAGCAATATCACTTTAGGGCAAGAGGGTGAAAGAAGTGAGTATATTTTTCATATTGCTATGACAATTTTCTTTGATTCTAATCTAAATAATAAACAAATTTGTGGCATAATACTTCATAATTAAACATGTATGAGGTTACAGGAGTGTGGGAGAGGTTGGTGCATATATATGAATTGATGTATCTGAAAATTGTGTATTTTTTATAACTTTCAAATATTATGAAAAAAGAGATGGCGTTACTAATACACTTGTTGGTATAGACTAGTGACATTTATAGCGTTTTGGAAGGTAAAGATCCGACAACAAAAGTCAGTTCGTTATTAATTGTTATTGTGTGAAAAATATAGTTCGTCATAGCTTTGAATATGTCGTGTTTCGTACCAGAAAAAGACGTTTTCGGGGAAGTTTAACAACCTTCTTTCATTTAAGAAAACGGCTACTGAAAGTTTTTGATTGTTGGTTGAAGCTTATGGTGAACATGCTCCAACCCAAAAAACTTGGGTAGACCTGGCTTCAACATCACAACCAGTGCGCAATATACAGGGAAAGAAAGCTTTGCTGTGTATTTGGTGGGATAGTAGAGGAGCTGTGTATTAGAAACTACTGAAACCTGGTGAAACGATTTCTGGTAATCGATACCGACAACAATTGATAAAGTTGAACCGAGCATTGAAGGAAAAACGACCAGAATACGCCCAAAGACACGATAAAACCATTTCTTAATATGACAATGCTCTGCCCCATGTTGCAAAATGTGTTAAAAACTATTTGGAAAACATCAAATGAGACGTTCTACCCCACCCGCCGTATTCACCGGACTTAGCCCCTTCAGACTACTAATTAGAACGATGCAGCACGGACTTTCAGAACAACACTTTCATTTTTACGAAGAAGTGAAAATTTGGCTTGATGAATGGCTGGCCTCAAAAGACGTAAAGTTCTTCTGGTGCTTAATCCATTCTTTTACAAAAGGATGGGAAAAAGTCATAGCTAACGATGGCCAATACTTTGATTATTAAGGTTATTCAATTTGTGATGGAAATAAACGCTTAAGTGTTGCGAAAAAGTCGACATTATTAACCGAAAAACCTATTATATAGGGGGTCGATGAGGCCGAAGAAGGTTGCTCTGTATAGTGTTATATGTCCTTTTTAGGTTTCTTCGAATCATCGATTCTCAAAATTGTGTTTTTCTTTATTTCCAGTTTTAATAGAAATAGTATGGAAATATTAAGTTTCAGTTATTTTATGAGGTTTTACTTTTGCTCTATTTTTTTGTAATTAATATCTTAGCATAAAGAACCTATTCCTTAAAATATGGGCTTGTAGTGATTGAATCAAGTTATCCTTTACTAACTAAAATGCAGTACCTATTATGAGAACTACGTGTTTGCAAAGAAAAGTCTGGGTACATCATATTGTCGATTTTTTACTTCCCTTGTTAAAGGGAAGTATTTGTGTTCGTAAGAGAATAACCCTCCGAGATTTTTGCATGTCTTCACGTTTTCGGGTACCTAGATCATAAAAAAAAAACAGTTTCTTATGTTCATGGTTTGTTTCTCTGTATATCTGCCAGACGGTTGATATGATAAATCTTGAATGAAATGGGACAGCTATTTCAAGGAAAGGGAGTAAAAGGGTTGAAGATCGTTAAATATTGTACAGTTTTAATAGTAGGATAAGTTCTACTGGTTCTAAGTTGCGGTAAGGGACACATTTTTAGTTAAATACCGATAATGTAGAAGTACTATAGATACGGTAACAGTATTGTTCTGTCAAAGGTCTACTGAAATATTGCAGGCAGTTTTTAGATGTAGTATCTAAAGAGGAGGTTGTGCAGGTACTACATATGTACTGTAAGCCCTGTAAAATAATGCACTGTACTGCTGAAGTTCGTATTGTAAAAGTTTTACATACATCCTGCAAGTACCACAGAAGCCCTTCACAGATCCTCTAATACTATTGCAGGTGTTGTAAAGATTCTGCAGGTACTGCAAAATTCCTGCAGGTGACTGCAGTGCTACTGTGAAGTCTCAGAGAATTTATACTTATTCTGCAATATCTCTCAGAAATAGAGCAATTAAAAGTATGTAATGCCCTAAGGAGGACATATTACATTCAGAAAATGTTTAGCATGATTTAAATATTTTAAAATTCGGGAACTGGGTTAAAAATTCATTGATTTTCGCTGTATTCTATGGAATTTTATAAATAAATATGATTTAAACAGATCTAACACTAATTAGATTCAAAGTTAAAATAATTTATTAGGCTCTAAATGATCACATCGATCTGATGAAGATTTGTCATGATTTAATTTGATTTGATACAAGTGTGAATTATGTACGTGGATTTAAGAAGGTTAGTTATTACCTTGACTGTCAAGTTTGTATAATCATGTCTGTCAAGTTGTAATACTGGGAAAAATGTTATAAAATTAAAAATACATTTACAGGTACTACATCATAAAGATTAACGATACATTTTTAATAGATAATTAATACTAAGTAGGTGTTAACAACGTGACATCAGTGAATTTAGAGGAATAAAAGTATATATATATATATATATATATATATATATATATATATATATATATATATATATATATATATATATATATATATATATATATATATATACAGAATTAACACACTTACATAGAACATAAGTTCATAGTTCCAAATAATTTTTTTAACTGTTTTTGGACAACCAGTATAAATGTAATAAAAATTCGCAGACTAACTTAATTGGCGTCAGCTGTCAAGCCTACAACTTTTTCGGCACGGCAATTTTTTTTTATCAAATCAGCGTGCAGGCGCCAGGCAACAATGGACAATCGATAACGTGACGTCATTTAGGACATGCGGATAACTTGATAGAGCCTTATGAAAATTTTGTCTAAGGTTACAGGGATATTTATCCATCCTTTTCGGGATATAGGGCGCAACAGGGATGGAAAATGGAATGAATGAATTTGTATAAGGGGATACATTTTTGCAAAATGGATGGCGGTCCCGGGTGTTAGGTTAGATTGCAGAGGAAGTGAAAAGATTTCCGAATAAAGAAGGGAAAATATAAAAATTATGAAAAAGAAATTAAGTCAAAATAGAAAAGAGAGTTAAAACTTACCTCTTCTCGTCGTTTAAGCCATCTGCCACAAGGGCTTTCCTCAAGAATTTCGCTTTCATCTTCGGAGTCTTCGCCGCTTTCCCTGGGCGACCTGTGTTCCTGTTCGTTATTCATATGAGTTCCCGACATTATAAAAAATTAAATAAACTTATTTTATCCCGCAATAACACTAGTACTGTCGCAATATAGGAAGTTCTTGACCAATAACAATGGTTTTCCATCAGAACATTATCTTCCCTAGACACACAGTTTGTAAACGATATTTACAAATATTTTATATACACGGTATCCGTTCCGTACCTAAATTAATATCCGTTAATTAGTACCTATGCACTTTTAGCACTGGCAAAGAAAATAAAAGATGCACCAACAGTCACAGCACAGAAACGAGAAACTATCCAAACAAATCAACTAAATCGAACTTCCACCACAGTTTAGTGAAGTCTGACCCGTATTCGATGTTTATCCAATTTATTTCTAACACAGTTACTCACTAGATGATTAATCGGTATCAGTTTTACATTAATAATCCAAAGAACGACTAAAACTCATGGAACAAAACGAACTGACGAACGTAATTTCCTCGGTTCGGAACAACTTTACCTTCTGTCAAGTTGTCTGACGGGGCGCAGGCCAAATGTCAATGATATAAATCAAAGATTGCTGCGCCATCTTGTATCGATTTGCAATACAAGCTTTACAGTTTCCTACACATTTGTAAAGTGAAAATTCGGTTTCTTATAGTGAAATATTCGATCCTACGAATCAGCATGTCGGGATGAGAATTTATATTCCAATAATTTTATAAGCAATATTTCAATATAGATTTATATTGTTATGAAACCCTTCTAATTGAAACGATAAGGTTTCTAAATACCAGGACTCCTATATGTTATTTGGTAAAGAACAGAGGCGAGATTCTCCTAAATGCTGTTTAACTATTGGCATGATAGTTTCTATCGCAAAACTGACAAACTAATCCTATTTCTAATAAGAAGGAAAAGGACAGAGATTAACGCCCATTGGAGGAAGCTGGATCTGTAATATGGGGGCTCAGGGTGAATCAACATCCATTACTTCATATGAGGACGGAACGGATTTACAGGAGGGGAGGGGGGACGAACTGGGTGTTTCCTTGTTCGAAATTCACTCAAGACAAGAATAATATATTCATTTATTTAAATACTTCGTTATGTAATTATATTTATTTATTTATATTTTAAAATATTTGGTTTTTGTTGTAGTATTCTTAAATTCTCGAATGTATACGAGTTGTTTTTAAACATCTATTTGTTTTACTTATTTTAGTTGGATTCAATTTTACATTTATGATAATTAAACCATTATATCTGTATTTCTTCTCAGAAGACCAGTTTTATTTTTTCTTAATACATAAAAATATTTATTGCTATTCTCATATGTCAAAAATAAAGAGAAATGTCAAGTTAATAACAGAAAAAGTCAAGATAATCATGTGGAATGTCAGAATGGGCTAAGTCAAAGTCATAAAGCATAGACATAGAGGATGGACTGAGCATTAACTCCATAAAATTGAACACTCTCTAGAAAGAGACAAAGCGATTGTGTGGCCAATACCTGTCTCTTCTCTGTGGGCCTGTAATAAACAAGGCGCTGAACCCCGAGACGGAATTCAAGGCGAGAAAAGTCCCATACCCGATTTTAGTTCAAATAGAACACTTAGAAATATTATTTTCAAAAGCGCCGTAGCTTAGCGGCATTCTAAAAAGAGACAGCTACTGGCCACTCATTCTCTTTGTCTCTCTCACACTTTTGCGTACGTATTAACTTCACAACGGGATACTGAACACTCAGTCCATCCTCTATGTCTATGGTTTAAATAATGTTAAGTATTTTAATAGAATTTTAAACCATTTGAATTTTTTTTTTTTTTTTGAAAAAGGCCGGGTTAAAGGTAAAACCTGTGATTTATATGAAGAGAATCAATTTAATAAATTCATTAAAAACAAAATGGTGGCTTTTTGATTTGAGTTGCCAGTGTATGAATGTTAAAAAACTTAATATGTATTTAACAATTACAATGCTTACAAGATAACCTGTTATATAATAGCAGTGAAAAAGCTTGAGAAAAATGTGAAAAAAATTTATAAAAAATAGTCACTAAAAAATATGAAGCGACATATACCAAACAGTTGTTTTATATTTGTCTATTGACATTTCGTTTCGCTATCTTCTTGACACATCTCCTGATATCAGAATAGCAATTTTTGTGTCCATTTCAACGATATTTTATAGATTTTTAACTAAATTTTAGAAGTTTAATTTTTATCTAAGACAACAAATGTACCAAAAAAGCTTTGTTTATTTTGGCATTCCATTAAAGATATTTTCGTAATTGAAAATAATTTCGCTCAGGTGTTTAGAACCTTGTTAGATACAATTCCCTATTCAATAAATATATATATTTTTTAAATGCCCCCATCTTTGAAATCATTCATTCAATGTTCAAGCCGAGTCATAATTTTTTTATAGGCATAGCGTACGTGTTGCAGACAAATCCTTAAAGCGGTACAGGAGCGACGTGTGTGCGGAAAAAGGATTCCCGTTGGTTTTGAATCACCATAAATTGTATTAGGTGGGAAACAGTCCTGGGTAAATTATTCCAAAGGGATGAGGTTTTCCACATAAAAGAGTTGTATGAGGAGTAACAAGCTGAACTTCATACGGATGCGAAGTATTAGCGCGACGTTTCTCCCTAGCACGCACTGATCTGGGAGGCATGAAACGGGCTACATCCATAGAACACTTTTCATGAAAATACTCGTAAAACTGACTCAAGTCGTCAACCATTCTTCGATGTTCCGAGGGATTAAAGTTGCTGGTGAGTTCTGGGTCCCCAATCTATTCAGAAGAGAGCTATTTAGCAATCTTCTGAATATAATTCAACAAATGTAGTGTATGTTTGGGAGGAGAGCCCCAAATATGGGAGTAGTATTCCAACTAGTTCGGGATCTTCCCAGCTTTTGAGAAGCTCCCTGTGCAATGCCTCTAACAAGTTCAAGCCAAGCAAATATGCTCTCAAATTAACGTTAACAATATTTGCACGGCTAGCTGATGTTCGGTGTTCAAAGTGAATGAAGGAATAAGCTGTAGATTGGATTCCTGGCCTTTCCAGCAGATCGTTAATGAAAATGATGAAGATAGTATGAGACAGTATGAAGCCTTATGGTACACCACCGTTGGTAGTGAATGTATTGAAAAGAAATCCGTCGACTGTCCATTATGGAAACACGAAAGCCATAAATAAGACTTCTCAGATATATCATAAAAGCGTAGCTTAATCAACAATCCGTCATGCCCGATACGGTCAAATGCCTTGGACATATCGAGTGCAACCGCTCGAGATTCTGCAAAATGTTCAATTAGGTGTGCAAAGTGAATGTAAAAATTTAACGATGACGCTTATATTTGCTCGAGAATATCATTCGTAAGTATAGATTGATGACATTTAAAATATATGTCTCGCTGTATTAATAGCCGAAAGTACCATGGGAATTCCTATCTTGTACTTCAAGTAAGCTGCAGACCAAACGAATAACCTTAATCGCGACATTTTGTTAGCTAGTAACGTGCTTACGCTACTTTTTTAATAAAGTAGCTTATTGGAGTAGATTTTACTTTATTGGCCCATACTTCAAACTACTTTAGAAAGTAGCTAGCTATTCATAAGATCTAAATTACTAAAATAATAAAAGTCACAATTCATTTATCATGGGTTACCTACACTTGCGAAATAAAACACGTGAGTATAAAATAGCTTTATTATTTGTTATCAAAATAAAAAGGAACAGAATATTTGAAAATATATCTCAAACCTTTTGCTAAACCTTTACAGTATCCATTTTAAACAAGATGATAATATAATCAGATAAGTTTTACACTAACAAATGTTTATAGGGATACATACCACAGATATTAGACACCTGAAGCAATATCACTGACGTCGATTTATCGCGAACACAGAAATTCAAGCTCAATTATTAACGATTATTGTGTTACTATACCTTACTTTCAGATTAATAATTTTGGCTTTAAATAATTTCATTGTACCAATAAAAATATACCGGTCAAGTGCAAGTTGGACTTGCACAATTAGTGTTCCGTAATGAGACTGCTTTTAAAACCAAATAAAATCCTTACCTAGGCTAAGTTAATTAGGCCCTGACATCTTAAGAACCATGTATTTTCACGTTTTTTCTTAGTCAATAATGTATTAATACATATAGCTTCTTAACTACCTAATAGCCAATAGTAATAAAAGTGTAAAACAAATATTTAGTACCTAAATATTTGTTTAATTACAAACAAATAAAATAGAATTATTTTGTTTCTAGAGGAGCAGCGCGCGATACTGAAAATATATTTATCTCCGTCATACTGTCGGGAAATCTCCTCGATACTGTCAAGGCACATATTCTTTTTTTTTATACTTAATAAATTATCAAACGCAATGCACTCGTGATAATTTTGACTCAATCTACACTTTATGAAAACTATTCTAGAATTTTTTCAAAATTTTTTGGTCAGTACTTTTCGAGATAGGGTGGGGGGACAGAGATTTTTTAAAAATGATACAAAGAAAACTGTGCCCAACTATTACATGATGTATATTTTTTCACAAGCTTTCATTTGACACCTTACTCCATGACCTTAGGAAAAAAAAATTCACGTACCCCTACAAGCTAGCCCTTTAAATCAAAATTTAACTTTCAAAACTACACGGCTGTGATTGGGCCATCAATTTCTATATTTGTGCCAAATTTCAACTTTATATGTGAAATAGTTTGGAGAGAAAATCGGGTGTGACAGACGGACACCGAAGTGATCCCGTAAGTGTTCTGTATGGAACACTAAAAAAGAAACAAATATCATTTAATTAAAAATTAAGTACCGAAAAGGATTTGCATTATACTTCAGGCAGATTTTATTCGAACGATTTCGGAGAAATCATCTGTCACATGTCCCCTATCTTCTTTCTTTATATTAATCCAATCTCTAGCATTGGTAATGATATCACATTTGTTTCTTCATTTATCCTGGATGATCGAACACCAGCTCCCTACGCAAATACCCGCAGACATCAGGAAGACATACAAGTTAACAAAGACCTGGAAGAAATTCTGTCTGGGAGTGACAGTAACCAAGTAGAGATATATAGAACCATTGACGGAATACTATTTCCTTGATTCTGTGGAACATTGAAGAAAGGCTAGTGACAGAGTCTATTCCATATTTGGAATACCTGAAAGTTTGTGCGTGAGTAAATCATTCCAAACAGATGGAGTTCTCCGTGTAAAAGACCTATGTAAATAAATAAATTTGCCTTTTCTTGCATTTTTCTCTGTAACTTAACATTATGATCTAATTAAAGAATACTCTTAAAACCATTTTACTTCCTTTTTGCTACTACCATGCCGTCAGACATATTCATGAACGTAGTAAAAAAGTGTTAATATATTTGTAAATACAATTTTCTTTACCTCGACGTCCCTGGCACTGCTTGAAGTGAACTGGTTTGAATCTTAAATTTTTAGTAATTTTAATTAATATATTTACGGGTGGACATTTTTAAAAGAATTTTGAAATTAGCCCACTAAACTGAAAATGTATTAAGAAAATAGTTAATTAATAGATACCTTTTGGTAATTCATTAAAAACCCATGGATTATAAATGATATTAGAGTGTGAATTTTAAAACATTTCTTTGATTCTTTGATAATATTTTGCCATTATATTGAGTGAGAACAAGTTGTTTGTTACTAAAGGGTTAGTAACTTTCAATAATTGATATTATGCGTTAGTTTTTTTGCTTTTAATTGCTGGCAGAAAAGAAAGAAAATTCTACGTTGAGGTCATTTTTTCTGTAGCATAAATCGAAGCACTTAGGTTCAAATATCTTCAAAAAAAAACTTAATAACAAATGCTAAACGAAACTCTCAGCGGCCGGTATGACTTCCATATCGTCTCTACATTTAGGTATACACAATGTCACACAAGTGTGTTCCCAAACATCCTGCGGGTATTTGCTTTCCACTGTCCACATTTTACTTTCTATGTCGTAGTACTCAATGGCGGCGGTATCTTTGTCAAACATCGTATCGCTGTGGAACCCGCCGATGAAATAAATTTTATTTTCAACGCAAACGATGCCGGCGTGATAACGAGGAGTTGGTACTCGTGCTATTTCCTAAACAAAAAATCATTATAAAAAAAGTTATTAAGCAGGAACATCAGACCATTTATTATAATATGAGTACATTAGAGGATTCTCAACTAGACTTACCTCCCACGTATCAGTTTCCAGGTTATATAATTCAATGGTATCCACTAAAACTCTATTATTGTCGTCCGACGTCCATCCACCACAAACGTATAAATATTTCCCTAAAGAAATGATAAAAAAAATTGGTAATACCTAGTACTTTCCTTGCAAACACGCAGTTCTAAGATAAACACTGAAATTGACTTTCCCACCTAAGTTGGTACTTTATACAATAGGTTCTTTATGGTGAGGTATTCATAAAAAAAAGTGAAGTCAGGGCTTCGAATGAAGTTGGAAATTACGAAAATAGTATAATTTTTCGATTCCAAAAACTCCGAAATGAATTTATAATACGATATATACGCGACCGATTTTCTAACTGCCTCCTTCATCCTTTTAACTCTATATTTTTTTCCGATTAATAATTCCGTAAAAATTTCTCTAATACCTCAACAGAAAGATCAAGAAAAATTTTCAGAATACTACTGAAAGTATATAATATTTAAAGACCCTACCCCTTTCGCCCTTCTACCCTTTTAAAACTGAAAATAACGAAAAAATAATATAATGTTATATTTTATGTTATATAATGTTATATAATAAAAATAATATAATTCACGCGTTCAGAAAAACACCTACCTAAAACGTAATAAATACGAAGCCATCTTTCCTCTACCCTTTAACCCCCTATGTGGGTTGCTTTAAATAATTACACTTAAAATTTATCCAGTATTTTAACCACAAATCTTTAAATATTCTCATAATTCTATTGAAGCTATAAAATATTTAATAATCTCAGTACCATTCCTACTACAAGTATTATATTTGTGTCAAATTTGAAACTGATATCATTTCATTAGAAAGTTATTCCAATAGACCGACCGACGAAAATATGAAATTATGTTTTTCGTTATCTAGGAAGCCCAAAGCGTGAAGAAAAACAAAAATCTCGAAGGTTGATTTTTTCACAAGTACAATACTTTTCTTTAACAAGGTAAGTAAAAATTCGTAAAATGATATACTCAGTACTTTCCTTGCAAACACGTAGTTCTAAAATACATAGTGAATTTGACTTTCTCACACTAAAGAATAACTCAATCCAAACATTATAAGACGTAACTCTACACGACATGGTGAGATATTGATAAACAAATAATAACCGACCAAGTGCAAGTTGGACTTGCGCAATTAGTACTCCGTACGTTGAGTACCTTTAAAATAAAAATGTTTGTTACGGAGGTATAAAGTGATCAATGACTTCACAAAACACACCCCAAATGAGTTTTCAACAAAGTTTGTTTCCGATTTTTGTTGCAAACTGATGATCTTGATTTTTTTTTTTAAATATCAGATAAATTTTTAAATTAATGTATTTGTGATACTTTTCGTTCAATCTACACCCTGTGGAGAATATTCCAGAATTTTTTGATCAGTACTTTTCGAGATAAGGAGGGGAGAAAAGTGTGTGCCAGTATTACATTATATATTTTTCAACTCGTGTTTTCACAAGCTTTCATTTGACACCCCACTCGATAACCTGGTAAAAAAAATCACTTCTGATCTCACCCTCCAAATTAACTTTTCAATTCCTATATTGGTGGCAAATTTCAACTTTCTATGTCAACTAGTTTCGGAGAAAATCGGGTGTGGCAGACGGACCGACACTGAAGTGCGTTCCGTACGGAACACTAAAAAGTTAAGCGGGGGCTTCTAATGAAGTTGGAAATTATGAAAAATAATATAATTCCTTGACTTCAAGAACTCTTAAATGGATGTATATTACGATATATACGCAACCACTTATCTAGCTTGCTCCTCCATCCTTTTAACTATACATATTTGTTCCAATATCTAATTTGTCCAATATCTCGAACGAAAAATCAACAGAAATTTTTATAATAATATTGAAACTACGTAATATTTAACGCCCTCACGCCCTTCGCCCTTTTAAAATTGAAAATAACGAAAAAAATAATATAATGTTAAGATTCCTTGAATCCAAGAACCCTGAAAAACACCTATGATGCTAAAAATACGAAGCCATCTTTCCTTTACCCTTTAACCCTCTATATGGGTTACTTTAAATACCTACGCTTAAAATGTGTCCATTATTTTAACCACAAACCTCTAAATATTCTAATAATTCTACTGAAACTATAAAATATTGAATAACCTGGTATGATTTCTACTACAATTGGTATATTTGAACTAAATTTCAAACTGATATTAACAAGCAGATAGTCAGACAGACCGAGGCAAATACGAAACTATGTTTTTCGTTATCCAGGAGCACTAAAACGTGAAGAAAAGCAAAAATCTCGAATGTTAATAAGGTAAGTCAAAATTGGTATAACGATTACCCAGTACTTTGCAGGCAAGCCGGTAATTCTAAAATAAGTACTGATTTTGACTTTTTCATACCGAAGAATAATTTAATTCGAGGAATTTCTCTTCAATCTAGAAATAATGTAAAAATAACATAATTTTCAGATAACTTGACTCAATGATAATGCCAATTAAAAATCAGGAAAAATTCTAGTAATACTAAGAATTTGTCAACTTCCTTTCCTGAAGCGAAATCGCTCAAAACTATAGATTTCTTCCCTGCATCAAGGATTATATGTGTATTGAGTTTAAAATGAAAGTCTAATTTCATTCGAAAGTTATCGTCCTGACAGACAGGCGGATGAAAATGCGAAACTGTGTTTTTCGTGATTTAGGGATCCACAAAATCTGAAGAAACGCCATAATCACGAATCCCGTTAGAGAGGGATATAAAAATGTTAAAATTTTAAATGGTTTAAATCGGTAAAACAATTAAATTTAACAACAAACATATTAATTAAGATTAATCTTTAAAACTTGAAGAGAGCTAACCTCGACCGGAATTTGAACTTAGGGTTTTTAGGCCAACGCTCCCTCCGGAAGGAGCGATTACTAGTTTTCAAAGACCCACTTATCCAGACAATGAACGACACTAATATATATTTGTTAATATCAAATTGATTAGAGATGCTAAAACTAACTACATACGGTAGCTTATAAGAAGAAATGAAATATTACGAATTAAAAAAAAGCCAACTTAAAAATCTAAATTCTAAGATAATACAACTATACCTATAGATAACATCACATGGTCAGCTCTTGGTTGTAACATGGGTGCACAACATGCCCATTTTTCCAAATTAGTATCGTAACAATAAACATTTGCGACACACATATTATCTCTATCAATTCCCCCGCTGATGTATAATTTACTACCGTGAGACGTCTCCAAACCTGCGCCTGCATGTTGACTTATATGTGCTGGTAAATCCGGAATCATATACCAGACATCCCGGCTAAAAAAACAATTGTGTAAAAAAGAAAGTATATAAAACGTTAAGTTTATCTTTTAATAGAAATTTTACTTTTTCTGGTTCCTTCTCTAATAACAAAGATATTTACACTGTTACTACATATAGCACGTGGTGCGATTGAAAAATGTGACGCCGATAACATTTTAAGTAGTCTCCCTGCATCCGAATGCACTGGTTCAACATTTTTTGGAAAGTCGCCGCCATCACTTCAGCGGCGCCAGCCATTTGAGTTGTATCTCCAGTACTATTTCGATGAAATGATCTTAACTTTATATGGGGGAACAGCCCCAAATCATAGGGTGCCAACAACGACGAATGAGGAGGGTAAGGGATGACAGCCATGAAATCCTTCATCAAAAATGGTTGCGTATAGTATGAACTGTGCATTGTCGTGAAGCAGGAGGATGTAGATGTATATGCATGTTTTATAAATTACAATAAAGCTTTTGACTGTGTGAAGCACGAAAAATTAATAAAAATTCTAAAAACAACAAATATAGACAAAAGATATCTAAATATTATTAAAAATGTGTACTAGAATCAATCAGTGGAAGTTAAAATTGGGTTCTCCGAAAGCATAAAAATAACCCAAGGTGTAAGACAGGGGTACATTCTCTTACCACTTTTGTTTAATCTTTCTTCTGATGCTGTGTTTACTGAGGCCAGTTAATCGAAGTACACTGAACAACATACTGTATGATGATGATACTGTTCTATTAGCAAATAATATCAAAGATCTACAGCAACTGACCAATCGAGTCGTAACACCCAGCGAAAGATTTCGGTATATCTATAAGAAAAATCAAGTGGATGGTAATAACAAAGAAAAATCTATCACCAGAATATCTTCAAATTAGGGAAAACACCGTAGAACAGGTCTCCACATTTAAATATTTGGGAACCAATATAAATGACAAGTGGGACCCAAAAAAGGAAATATATACGCGAATTGAACAGGCCCGAGTAACATATATGAATAAATTTTTCCATCGCACAGGTTTCAGTCTCGAACTCCGAATGAGAATGGTGAGAGCGTATCTATTCTTGGTGCTATTGTATGGATATGAGTGCTGGACCCCCAACCCTGGCTTAAAGGAACGACTGAAATCTTTTGAAATGTATGTTTATAGACCCCTTCTTCGCATCTCATGGGAACAGGAAATAAAAAACACAGAAGTACTGGAAAAAATGAACGAATTACTAACAACCATAAAAATAAGAAAAACTCAATACCTCGGACCACTGAAGGGTCCATATTACGAGTTGCTACGTCTAATTATTGAAGGTAAAATATAGGGTAAACGATCGATCGGAAGACGATAGAATTTTTGGCCGAAGGACATGAGAAGGTGGTTTGGATGTGCTTCGAGTGATGTTTTTAGAGCAGCAGTTCCTAAAGTTCGTTTAGCTATATAGATCGTCAACCTTCGTGAGGAGACGGCGTCGTAAGAAGAAGAAGAAGGAGGAAACTCTTCTCGCTCCAAACAATTGGCGGTTTTTTAATCAGTAGAAACTTCATCAGAGATGCTGAGAATTGCTGCACAACGGTCTTTATGATGATTTCAGGTGTGGCTGCAGTCGAAGGTTTTCCGGAACACTCGTCATCTTTCAGCGAAGCTTAAATCGTGAAAACCACTCGACAATTGGGAAAATTGTAATACTTACGATGGACTGTAGCATTCACAGGTACTTGTTTCATATTGTTCTTCCTCGCTAATTCCACCGACAGCATACAACAAATCCCCAACGACGTTAAGACTAAAGCGACATCTCTCGATTTTCATAGGTGACATTGTAGTCCATTTATTCCCTCTAAAAATAAAACGAACAATAACATCAAAAGTCATGGAAAAGGGTATCAGCAGCATCTTCTAAAATATCTACAAAGATACAGTATTATTAACGACCATCAATATAGGTTTCGTAAGCAAATATTAACAGGAGATCTTCTAACTTATGTGAGAAGCTCAAGCGGTTGTACTTGACATATCCAAGGGATTCGACATTTCTTAGCATGACGGATTGTTGGATAAGCTATGCTCCTATGGTATGTCTGAAAAGTTTTGCGTATGGTTCGCTTGTTGTCTCAAAAAGCGTTCTTTACGCGTGGTAGTCGACGGATTTCTTTATAATACCTTCACTATCAACGTCGGTATATTCCAAGGTTCTATATTGTCCTCTACTCTCTTTGTCACTTACGTTAACGATCTGCCGGAAAGGACCAGGAATCCAATTTATAGCTTTGCAGATGACAGAACGTTTATTTCTTAATTAACTTTAAAAGCTATAACATCGGCTACTCATGCTAATGTTTGGAGACCACAAGAAGTCGTTCAACTTAACAAAGACCTGAAAAAATTTTATCTGGGGGTTACAGTAAGCCAGTAAAATTTAATGCTACAACTGGTAGTTTTTTTTAGTGTTCCGTAAGGAACACTTATAAGATAACTTCGGTGTCTGTCTGTCTGTCACACCCGATTTTCTTCGAAACTATTTGTTCTAAAAAGTTGAAATTTGGTAATAATATAGGAATTTATGGCCTCATCAGAGCCGTGTAGTTTGGAAAGTTAAATTTTGACTTAAGGGGTTAGTAAAATATATATACATATATATACACCCATGCCGCTCGTCGCTCAAAGTTTGAAAAAATCCAAATTTTTGGCCAAAAAGCTGTAAATAATAGAAACACGCTTAATATCTCAAAAGAAAGCTAATGTTGTTCTTCAAAATTTATATTCTATACATAATTGTTGTTATTTTAAGTCAAACCGAGTTACAACAGCCTTTAGCCCCAAAAACGTGACCTGGTACCAGTAGGAGCCAGTTTGGGAGTATTCTGAGAATTTTACGGGTTTTTACATAATGTGTCTCGGAATTAACATTTTTTTGTTAAAAAGTATTTTGGAAGTCAATTTTCAAACATAAAGAGCCTTTTGTTCAAATTTAAACTTTTATTATATGGGGATTACCTGACTAGTTTACCAAAGAAAGACCCGTTTGACAGGTAAAAAGGAGGGTGAATCTAATTTCTATTTTAGGGATGGGGATTTTACTTCAGCGTACAACCGACCTTTTATTTATTCAGTTTAGTTTCTAAAGTGCCTTTGAGCTGGTTAGATCGAACAATTATCTAGTGAACATATTTTAACGGTTTTTTTTTTTTAATTTTCCAAGTGTGTGTGTTATTGTTTTGTTAACTATTATAGTATTACTTTAAAAGACATTTGAAAACATTTTATTGAAATTAAAGTTTGCAATATATTTTGTTTCATTTTCCAAGTTAACTGTTATTTACCTATTGGCCTCTGAAATGGCATCCACATCAGGTGTACAAAGCCGGACCAAGGATAAAATATTTCTTGTGGGCTATCCCATTCACCAGATCACCGGTTGTAAACTACCCTCAAATCGTCAAGTTTTGTGTGCTTTATTTTATAATTTACGTACTGTGAAATTAACTGTAAGAGAATCAGCAAAACTTACAATACGAGAAGTGTTCATTTTTTGGGAGAAAGCTCGAATCCCGACTAAACATGAGCAAGATGCAATTACTAAGCTGGAAAAACTTCACGCCGAGTGGAGAACTCTTCAAAAAGACCGGAAGAAAACATCGAAAACGGCCAAGAACAAATTTAAACAGTTTGTTGGAAAGTTGGATGATCTCTTTGATATTGCTCAACAAGATGCCTTGGCTCTGATGAAATCGGAAGAAGATAAGGCGTTTCTCGTGAAACAGAGGCAGAAGGGCCGCCCAGGTTCCATGACTGGAGTGGATCTCAAGTTGTCTCGAGCTGAAGAAATCAAGGTGCAAAAGGAACTTGCAAAAATGAACCGACAAATCCAAGAAGCAACTTTTGATATTGGTGAGTTTTTTTTTTTTATTATTAGTATTCTAAAAAATAGATAAACAAATAAGTAAATAGTTTCATTATAATTGTAAGAAAATTGTACATGAGAGCATGATTGGCATCTTTATATGATTGAGTTTATATTTTTTAAATAATACCTTTTGATAATTAGAAGTAGGTAATTTAGTACCTATGTATTATTACTATTCTGCTAAAACGACAAGTTTTTATAGTCTTTTTTTTTCTCTTTCTTTTGTTGCTTCTTAGAGACGGATGATGAAGACAAGTTCGAAGAAGGAGAAGAAGACACTGAAGAGGACAGCATCTACCAGGAACTTGAGAGCTTGGAGGAAATGGACATCCCTGAAGAAGCTGCAGAAGATCCAGGACCATCTGAGAGCAAGAGGATGAAAGTTTCATTTGCAAGGGGCGTTAAAGAGATTTTAAACATGAAATTGTCCATTTTATTAGATCGATGTAAGGTATCCGACAGAAATGCCACGAGAATTTTAATAGCTACTCTAGAAGCACTAAATCTTGACCCTCTTGAGTACAAAGTCTCGAAAACTTTATTACATGATCGAAGGCAAATGTTCAAAGAACAATATAATAAAAAAAATTTTGATAAAGTAAACATTCCTGAAAAAGAGCCCGTGGTTGTCCATTGGGACGGTAAACTTTTACCGGGTGTTTTAAAAAATGAACAATGTGAGCGAATAGCTATAGCTATTTCATATGGCGAAAAGGAACAGCTGCTGGGAGTTCCTGTAACAGCAAACAGCTCTGGAGAGGAGCAAGCCGTAGCCGTATATGAATGCCTACATGAATCGGGTCTTCTCAACACCGTCAAGGCGATGTGCTTCGACACTACAGCATCCAACACGGGAAGATTCAAAGGAGCATGCGTCATATTGGAGCAAATGTTAGGAAGAGAATTGTTATACCTAGCTTGCCGTCACCATATCTTGGAAATTCTGTTAAGAGGCGTATTCGACACAAAAATGGGATCAACCACTGGACCTCATCCAGACATTTTCAAGAGATTCCTCACTGCGTGGCCCAAGATAGACAAAGGAAAATACGACACAGGTATCAGTGACAATCTAATACAAAAGCAGCTAACTCCAGAAGTAATTGCAAATGTTACTGCTGAATTCGAGACCAAATTAACTGAGAGCCACCCCAGAGATGACTACAAGAAGCTATTGCAGTTGGTTCTCGTATTTGTTGGATCACTAGACGGCAATGTTGTGGGTTTTAGAACTCCAGGAGCCATTCATCACGCTAGGTGGATGGCAAAAGCTATTTACTGCTTAAAAATGTTCATTTTTCGTCATCAATTTAAGATCTCGAAAGAAGAAGAAAGCTCTGTGCGTGCCATTTCTGTTTTCCTAGTTAAAATTTATTGTAAAGCTTGGTTCAATGCTCCAAAAGCTCATCTTGCACCAAAGCAAGATTTAGGTATTTTGCATAGTCTGTTAGACTATAAAGAATGTGACAACGACATTGCAGAAATAGCCCTGACCAAATTTTCGAACCATTTGTCGTATTTGAATGTAAAGTTGGTGGATTATCGTTTTTTGATCCCACCATTACAGACGATGAAAAGTTGTTAATGGCTAATAAATTGCTCAGTAGCACAGATGAACCATCACAGCACGCTAGGGTTGTAAATCCAAAAGTTAGGAAAGCAAACTTAAAAGAGGTAGTTGATGGAGGATTGGTAAATTTACTTACCAAAGAAACGTTTACATTCTTTGATCAATTTAATATAAAAACAGATTTCCTAAGACAACATCCAAACACCTGGCCTCAAAATAATAACTTCCAAGAAGGATTGAAAATTGTCAAAACATTAAAAGTAGTTAATGATATGGCTGAGCGTGGTGTTAAATTAATAACCGACTTTAACGACCTTCTGACAAAAGATGAAGACCAAAAGCAATATGTCCCGCAAGTTGTAAGTAAATGCCGAGCATTATATCCTGACGTTTCAAAAACTACTTTAACAAAAGCTCTAGAATAGATTAGATAACTATGTAAAATTATCAACTCATGTAGGTACTACGTCTGTATCTTTTCTGTGTCTGTTTTGTATGTATTATATACCTAATTTTTTATATTTTAAAATAAAAAAATGTCATTAGACTTATCAGTATTACTTGTTTTTTTATTATATTTCTACTTTAAACTCAAAAATATACAAAAAAAAGCAAAATTTATCACTTAATAACAAAATATACGAAGTATGCTCCTAGTGGTACCAGGTCACGTTTTTGGGGCTAAAGGCTGTTGTAACTCGGTTTGACTTAAAATAACAACAATTATGTATAGAATATAAATTTTGAAGAACAACATTAGCTTTCTTTTGAGATATTAAGCGTGTTTCTATTATTTACCGTTCTAGAGTTATGGCTCCATAGGTCAGCTTTTTGGCCAAAAATTTGGATTTTTTCAAACTTTGAGCGACGAGCGGCACGGGTTAACGTCGTTTAATCGAGCTCAAATTTCGGCTATCTCAATATCTGGAAAGGGGAATCGTTTTGTGGGGTCCAGACGAACAAGGTTCCGACATTTTTTTTTTTTCCCCTCTATGAGATCCGGTCATTCTAATATATATATATATATATATATATATATATATATATATATATATATATATATATATATATATATAAAGAATTTAATACTTGTGCACACTTTTCTTTGTATTATTTTTAAAAAATCGATGTCCCCCCACCTTATCTCGAAAAGTACTGATCAAAAAATTTTGAAAAAATTCTGGAATATTCTCCACGGGGTGTAGATTGAACGAAAATTATTACGAGTGCATTACCTTTAATAATTTATCTGGTATATATAAAAAAAAAATTCAAGGTCATCAGTTTTCAGTAAAGATTGGAAACAAACTTTGTTGAAAACTCATTTGGGGTGTGTTTTGTGAAGTCACTGATCATTTTATACCACCGTAACAAATTTTTTTTTTAAAGCAATGAACGTACGGAACACTAATTGTGCAAGTTCAACTTGTACTTGACCGGTTATTTTTTTTATTAATGTTCCTGAATCCGACTTAGTTATATCAAGACACTCCATTCCTCCAGCATCATCACCCAATTTTCTCGGCGTTTATTTTCTTCATACTTCAACGAAATTAATAGAAAAATCGTTCAGCGTATTGTAGAATCTGCGAAAGAAGTAGCTCTTAAGAGAAATATCAAAGAGGAAAAGCTCTCTAAAAAAATGGTCAAACTAATACAAACACGAAAATCCATGAAACAAGACACGGTGGCATATGAAAATAAGTTAAAAACTTTGAATAACGATATAAGGAAATGAGATGTAATTAACTATAACAATGAGAAAATTGAAGAAATTCTGGAGAACAAGAAGGATATAAAACTTACTTACAAAGATCAATAAATGAAGGACAACTACAAATAACAAAATTAGTAGATGAGAACAATCAAATAATAACTCAAACAAATGAACTAAAAATGAGTATAGAGAGATTCTACAAGGACCTTTATGGGAGTAAAGTAGAACGAGTACGAGTAATGAATGAATTATCTGAAGATATTCCCAATATCCTGAAATACGAAATACAAGATTCTTTAAATAAAGTGGCAAGAGGAAGAGCAGCAGGTGAAGACGGCATACTTATCGAAATGTTGCAACAGGGCAGAGCCCATATTACGAATGCTGGATATATTGTAAAGGTGTCTCGCTATGTGCGATGTAACATAGACTGGGATAATGTTGTGGTGGTCCTGCTGTTCAAAAGAGGAATAAATGAATGAATAAATACTTTATTTAGTCAGTTACTAGCGAATACATTACAATACTTAAATTTACAACATATTATGCAATTTCTTGTCTAATTGAACCACTAATCAGTTTTCGAAACTCAGACAAATTTTTTGCATTTTTTGCCTCATTGGGGAGAGCATTAAAAAGTCGGACTCCTTCGTGGAACAACGACCTCATCAAAAAACGATTTTGTTTTATGTTCTATGTGAAAATTATCCCTGGATCTTATATTGTGCTGGTGAAGTTCGTAACGCTGAATTAGAAATTTGTTCAGATAGCCTGGTAATTGCCTGTGAACTATTTTATATATGAATATTAAATTACTTATTTTAATGCTCTCCTCAACAGACACCCAATTAAGATGCCGCAGCATACTTTGAATTGGAGTATATATGTTACAACTCAACAGTACTCTCATATACATTTATTTTGCAGTATTTGCAGCTTTCTCAAACTCTCCTGAGGGCATGCCAATCATAGAGATTTAAGAGGCTGGTTTGAAAAGTCCGTGCAAAGTCCGAGAGATGGCACCACCGGCGCGTATCGAGGTTATGTTTAGTTAGTAGCATCTCTTGAATGAACGTACACCAAGTTTCAGCCATATTGGTCTATTTCTTTGTGTTTGGCATTCGTGTGAATCAAGGAAGTCGAGTGATTTTCAAGAAATGGACGAAAAAGAATTTCGTGTGGTGATTAAACATTACTTTATGAAAGGCAAAACGCCTCAGGAGACTAAAGAGAAGCTTGATAAACAGCATGGTGACTCTGCACCTTCGATTAGAACAGTTTATAAGTGGTTTCAAAATTTTCGGACTGGCCATATGGGCACAAGTGACGCTGAACGTTCTGGACGGCCTGTGGAGGTTACGACTCCAGAAATCATTGATCAAATCCATGATATGGTGATGGATGACAGAAGAGTTAAGGTTCGTGAGATTGCTAGTGCTGTGGGCATCTCGACTGAACGGGTACATAATATTTTGCATAAACATTTGGACATGAGAAAGCTATCCGCAAGATGGGTGCCGCAATTGCTCACGCTTGATCAAAAACGGAATCGTGTGAAGTGTTGCAAGGATGGTTTGCAGCTGTTCCAGAAGAATCCGGAGGACTTTAAGAGTCGTTTCGTTACTGTGGATGAAACTTGGATACATTACTATACTCCTGAGACCAAACAACAATATAAACAATGGGTTACCAAGGGGGAATCTGTACCAAAAAAGGCGAAGACCGTTCCTTCGGCCGGAACGGTTATGGCAACTGTCTTTTGGGATTCGCAAGGGATAATCCTCATCGACTATCTGGAAAAGGGTAAAACTATTACAGGTGAATATTATTCATCGTTATTGGACCGTTTGAAAACCGAGCTGCAAGAAAAACGCCCGCGATTGGCCCACAAAAGAGTCCTTTTCCATCACGACAACGCACCAGCACACACCTCAGCAGTTGTGGTCGCAAAATTAATGGAAATAGGATTCCAACTCGTTTCACATCCCCCCTATTCTCCAGACTTGGCTCCCTCGGACTACTATTTGTTCCCCAATTTGAAGAAATGGCTGGCGGGACAAAGATTTTATTCAAACGAGGAGGTGATTGCAGACACTAATGGATATTTTGCAGACTTGGACAAGTCCTATTATTCGGAAGGGATCAACAAACTAGAACATCGTTGGACGAAGTGTATAAGCCTAAAAGGAGACTATGTCGAAAAATAAAAAAGGTTTACCCCAAACACATAAGTAGTTTTTATTTTTGCACGGACTTTTCAAACCAGCCTCGTACAATAAGTAAAGTGAGGACTGATGATTGTATTACACACTAGCATTTTAGACCACCCCGAAAGATTCCTGCAATCCTTCTGAAAAACTCAATCTTTTTCCCCAACTTTTTACATAAATAGTTAACATGCTGCACAAAATTTAGTTGTGGGTCTAAGACTACTCCCAAATATTTAATTTCATAAACCTATTCAACAACCGCATTGTTTATCTGAACAACATGAGTATTATTATCAAACTGGCCACACCAGAGATAAGTCTAAATTAACCAATTATAGACCAATCAGCCTACTATCCGTAATGTACAAAGTTATTTATGAAAAAAATAACTGCGAGACTCACAAAGAAATTGGACGCTTACCAACCCAGAGAATAAGCCGGATTTAGAAAAGACTTTAGTGCACTGGACTACCTTCAAGTATTAAGAACCTTAATAGAAAAGTTAAACAACATTTTAGATAGTATTGAAAGAAAACACCAATGAGATAGAAATGAAAAGAGGTGTACGTCAAGGGGTCACCATCTTGTCGAAATTGTTTACGTTGGCGCTAGAAGAGCTTTTCAAACAACTTACATGGAAAAGTAAGGGTATAAATAAAGGAGGTGAACAACGATTAATCATTTTCGATTCGCGGATGATACTGTGCTTATATCTAACAACAAACAAAAACTGGAAGAAATGCTGAACGAACTTAACAAGTCCAGAGAGATTGGTCTAAAGATAAGCATTGCCAAAACCATGTTCATGACAAATGACGACTGTGATGACGCAGCAGTACTGAACATTAAAAACGCGAAAATCACAAGAACGGATTCACAGGTATATCTTGGACAAAAAATAGTAATATAGAAAGAAAACTTGAAAGCGGATTTATCAAGGAGTATATCATTGGCTTGGTCGGCGTTTGGCAGGTTGTGGAACATCTTCCTTTTCAAGGTCCTAAATACACTAAAAGCGAACATATTTGATCAATGCGTATTGCCAGTATTAACATACTGAATGGAAACGTGGGCTTTGAATCAAGAAATTATAAATCGCCTACAACTAGCTCAACGAGCAGTGGAAAGGAGGATGTTGGGAATATTATTGTGGGTTAGGCTGACTAATGAAGAAATTCGAGGAAGGACCAAGATAACTGTGTAGTTGAGAGGGTAAACAGGTTGAAGTGGAGCTGGGCGGACCATATCGCAAGACTCTCTGATAATCGATGGACCAATAAAGTAATCAGCTGGAAGCCCCGGAATGAGAAAAAAAGTAGAGGACGCAAATCCGATGGTCTAACATCAAAAGACTAGTGGGATACGACTGGATAAACAAGGCCCAAAACCGAAGAAGATGGACGTACTTAGGGGAGGCTTATGTCCGACGATGGACTGCATAGCTGATGATGATGATGATGATAATTTTGGAGCAAATATGTCTTGTCATGAGACTGTTGCGTGCATAGCAAAGAGAGCTTCCCAAAAGCTGGGAATATTATTACGAACTAAAAAGCTTTATGCTCTACAGAAACTGTTAATTCTGTACAAAGCTCAAAAACGACCAATGATGGAATACTGCTCCCATGTTTGGGACTCTGCTCCCAAACATACACTGCATTTGTTGCATTCTATTGAGAAGAGAACTGTTCGCCCGATTGGAGACTTAGAAGTTATCTTGACTCCTTGGATCGTCGAAGAACGGTTGGCGACTTGTCTATTCTACAAGTATTTTCATGGAAAGCGTTCGATGAATGTCGTCCGCTTAATTCCTCCCAGAGCGGTGCATGCTAGGAATACACGTCATGCTAATTTTTTACATCTATATGAGGTTCAGCTTGTCACTTGTTGTACACCACAAGGTTTCATATGGAGAACCTCATTTTTTTGAAATAATTTACCCAAGACTGTTTTTTGCTCCGAGTACAATTTACAGCGATTCAAGACCGACGCACACGCGTGACTCCTTTAGCGCTTTAGAGATTTTCCTGTATCACAAGTGATATGTTCATAAAAAGAAATAATTGCTTATTTTATATATATAAAAAAATACCTTGGATTGTATTTAAACCCAAACGGATGAATGTTCTCCTGCAACGATTGATTAAAGCAACCACCTACAATGTACAATTCATTATTAAAGACAGCCGTGCCGTAATTGCATTGTTCTACGTGAGGTATTGAGGTTAGATGTTTCCATTTTCTTTCGGAGGCAAAACAGTAGGTTATTTCGTTCGTTACGCCGCTCATACCAAAACCACCTATTTTTAATACAGCCATTTCCATACCCCTAAAAAATAAAACTACGTAAAATTTAATAGAAAATTAATTATTTATAATTATTAGAATATACCATTAAAGACAAAAAATCACGAGGTCCGATCGTCACAAACTCGTATGTCGGGCTAGCCAATTTAGTAGTGAAAGTTCTAGCTATAAAACTACTATTAGTTGTAACTGCGAAAGGACAAACAAACTCTTCAGAAACCTTTAGTTACTCTACTACGTTTGGTAATTTATGTACCTGCTACAACATACAGTAGTCGGTCAAGAAAGAACGTGTCGCCTATAATTTGTAGTCGGTAAAAGAAATTCCTTTCGACGCCTATAGCAGTTGCTAAGTATAAGGGCATTCGTTAGCAAGTGAGTGAAACGATACTCTCAATTGAAAAATGATGATGATGATCTACCAAAACGGGCTTCGAGGTATTAACATGTTTTCCCGAAATTCCCAATTATTTTGCGCCAAGGAGTGCAAAAACTAAAGTAAAAAGGTTTGGATATATCGTACGAAATCATTCGCACTCATCAACGGGTTAACGATTTGAAGTGGCGGAATGCAATCAAGAAACCATTACTGAGCGAAAAACACAGAGAGAAACCACTCGAGTGGGCAAAGGAAAACATAGATCGAGACTGAAACAATATAAGTTTTTCCGATGAAGCTTCATTTTGGGGATACGTTATCATTCCACGAGGCTGAACAATTTCCACAAACCGACGAGTTAAGCGCGTTTACAAGAAGGCATTAGTACCGATTGACAAACAGTGGTTTGTCGATAAGAATGAGGAGTGGATTCTGCAAGAGGATAGCGACCTGAAACATCGGAGTAAAACGTGTAGCCAGTGGAAAAGGGAATCCGGTATCGTTACACCAGATTGGCCATCCCAGTCTTCAGCGATCGTTGGTTATCATGTTGGCTACCTTGTTGATGGTGATCGTTTATTCAGTCGCTCAAATTAGTTGAGCCGTAGACTTTCCGTACCACTTCTCCCTGGACCATGCCCGTCTGGAATCTTTCCCTCTATAATCAGATGCAAGATTTCGTATTTTTCTAGATGTTTGTATTCTAATTTGTGTCGCTTGATAGTCATGATTGCCATCCTTATCCATGCGAGTGTTACTAATTATGTCCATCCAACTGATTTTCAGCAGTCGTCGGTACACCCACATCTCGAAGGCCTCCAGACGTTTAAGCATTGCTTCAGTTAGCTTCCACGCCGGACAAGAGAACCGGAAAGACATAGCAGCCTAACATTTTCATTCGTAGTTTCAATGGTAGGTCGTGACTAGTTAGGATTTTTTTGTTTTTCATAAATGCGTCTCGGACCTTCTCTATTCGAATTTTGACTTCCACAGTCGGGTTCCAGTGGTCGTTGATATTACTACCGAGATACATCAATTTATCAACTCTCTCTACCTTTGTGCCACAGACAATATTAGATTCTTTGCTTATAATCATATATTTTGTTGTATTTGTATTGAGTCTTAAACCAAACTGTGTACAAGTGTTAGTTATTCTATCTATAAGTTTTTGTAGACCTTTTCCGTTATTAGTGATAATTAATGTATTATCGGCGTATTTGATGTTACTTATGTTAACGCTGCTGATGTTGATTCCCTCAGAGATACCAGTGAGTGCGTCATTGAATATCATCTCCGAATAGAGGTCGAACAAGTGCGATAGAATATAACCCTGACGCATCCCCTGTTTGATTTTAATTTTATCCGATAATTGATGTTCCATCCGTAGTTCAGCTGTCTGATGCCAGTACAAATTGACGATGATACAAATGCCTGTTGTTTATATGGTCGTTTCTAAAATCTCTAGAAGTTTCTCGTCGTACCCTGTCAAAGGTTTTTTTCAAAGTCATTTGAACAAAGGAACACATTTTGGTTGCCATCGCGACATCTCTGGATCAACACATTGATATCAAACAGTGCTCTTCTAGGTCCTAATCCGTTCGTTTCGAAAACCAAACTGACTGTTTTCCATTCTTTCTTCAAGTTTATTATATATCCTGCCATGCATTACTCTCAAAAATATTCTTAAAACATGGCTCATGAGACTAATTATTCGATGGTCACTACTATTGGTTGCTCTGTTCTTTTTTGGAATGAGTAGCCCGATGTAAACGAGAACGTGTTGTCTTACATCAAGCAGAAGCTTCCTAGTAAAAGGGCGTATCCAGTGAAGCAGCTGCAACGGCAAATTAGAGCAATTTGGAAACCTTTGCCCCAAGAGTACGCGAAAAACCTTGTCGAAAGTATGAACTGGATGAACTACTGAATCATTTGCATTTTAATGGAAATCTTTTACTATCGAATGATGTAAAAAACTTTTAAATAAATTCATTTTTAACGAACAACGTGCGACACGTTCTCATTTGACCGACTATACTAAACTCATATTGAATATTGGATCTTCAGCGTTTTTTTTTTATTTATAAAGTGATATATAGAGAAATCATTAATTAAAGGCATAATTCTTCTGGATTTCTGTGTTGACTGAAAAAATGACGCTGCCGTTTCGTCGATCATCCTGCTGACTTCAGTGCTCTTTCCGAGAACTGCCTTGTTCGGAGTCTAACACGAAACTACAAACATGCTTTAAAGAAGCCGACAGAATGATCGGTGAAACATCAGCATCACTTTTTAAATCGAGAGAGAAGAAATTCAGAAGAATTCAAAAGATACAAGAGAAATTCAGAAGAATTATAGCTATGTGGCGTCCTAGCCCCGTGGTCATCATACCGGCATAGGGTATCAAGGGTTTCAATCCCGGCAGGTCAGTGTACTTATTTATTAATTTATTTAAGTATATTTGGCTTGGCCGCATACATAGGTAGCAGTTGTTGCAGAAATGTAATAATGCCAGTTTCAGCACTATCGCCTCGTCTAAAAGGTGCCGTGAAAGACTAATGTATGTTTCGAAGTTTGGACAATGTTGACGAAAATTACGACATTCTCGCCGATATACAGTCTGTCAAGTAAGAACGTATCCTCAATAATTCATTTTTGGTAGATGCGATTCTAGCGATTCGACATAAAATCCGTAGAGGGCATTTTTGTCTATGACATATTTTAGTAAAAGTCTCAGTTGATTCCAAACTTTCGTCGCAATCACGCAAAATCCAAAATGAGCCACTTGTTTGAGCGTCGGTTCGAGGCAGTCTTCCTTTGTTCCGATCCAAAGGGAACTAAAATGACACATTCGGTGGTAGCTATATTAAAAAGTCGGTATCGTTTGTGAAGAAGTGGGTAAATCGTTTTAACGAGTAGAAAAATGTCGACGACTTGCCAAAACGTGGCTCGATAGGCAAAATCACTCCGAGTGTCGAAAAACGAATCGTGTCTTTGTTTTCACGGAATCCAAAAATGACGCTGCGTCAGGGAGCGGCAAAATTAAGAAAATCGGGTTTGAATGTGTCCCACGAGACCATTCGACAACATCTTCGTGCTCAAGATGTCAAATTTCGAAGCACGTTAGGGAAACCTTTGCTGGGCGAAAATCATGTCGCGAAGTGCTTAGGCCCACAATAAGATACTAGAGTGGCCTTCACAATCGCCGGACGCCAATCTTATTGAAAAAGTTTGGTCCCTTGTAAAAAGAAAGCACAGAGGAAAGACTTTGAGGACTTTGACTCAGTTGTCTAGCGAGATTCGAAAAATTTGGAGATTATTGCAGCGCGAGTATACAGAAAATCTCGTCGAAAGCATGCCTCGAAGATGTCAGGCGATTATTGACGCCAGAGCCGATTGGACAATTTACTAAAATAATTGCGCCGTCGTTAGCACATCAAAGAATACATTAATGGCAAACAATGTTCTCGAAACACATCTTTTCAAGAATAGTAGCGGTCACGTTTTTACTTGACAGACTGTACATTCAAAAAAAAGGGTAATCCCTATTCAGGCCGGGAGGTGACTGATAAAAAAACAACAAAAAAGTTCTGTAATCTTCGAAACTTTCCGATCAGAATCATTAATTAATATAAATTCCTATCAAAAATCTACGATTACACTAAAAAGTATAATTACCTAGAGTTAAGTAATGTTCCTACGATTCTAGGAAGTTGGCCCATACTAGCACTGGTTTGTAAAAACATCTCTTGCACTATTAGCTCGTATAAAATTTGCCATTCATATTTTTGGTCTTCGAAAAATTTATCTAATATACTATCCAATTTTCTCTTTGAAATTTCATTAAAATGTATATATTTGATGATTCTCACTGCGTAACCTATCCGGAAGTCCAACCTTAAAATATATAGGTAATCCACTTAAAAAAAACGTACTATAAATGGAATAATTTAGTAACAATACTACTTATATTAATAAGAGTTTTTCATTTTATATAAGTAATGCGATGTATGACTCTATAATCCAACAATAAATTTTGTAGTAGTATTCTGTATATTTGGTTTCTACTATTATACATTCAAATCTACATTTGAATACCATAAACTATGCTAAAATGTAATAGTTCCCGAATTATCGGCTTTACATTTTGATAGTATCTAGTAACACAGGAACACAAAATACTGATTAAGAGGCTTTCTGAGGTTTGTGTATGTGACGGTCTACAGAAGTGGGTATGGTCCTATATTTGTGACAGGAGGCAAAGTGTTACTTCAATCTTATTTAATTTCTACAAAGTTTTTAATCTGAACAAATGTTTGATCATGATACACTTTATATTATTGAGTAATTGATCAAGTAAATGTAGATTACTTATTAATATAGTATGTTCCTCTTTTACTTGTGCGACTTCGTACACTGCCACACACTGGTTAACTTTTTCTACCCATCTTATAGAGACAACAATTAAATCTTGCTACTTGTTACTTCTACTTACTCGTGGTTATCTACATGGAAGAACCAGGCTAACACTATCCTTAAAACGTCAGCTTCTGAACAATCTACCGGAAAATCGAAGGCAAGTAAATTTTCTAACTGTATAGGAGTTAACCGATAAAATTCTGTACTATTTGAAAATTCTAGGAGGTGAGCACTCATAAATCTATAAACCTAAAAAAAACACTTAGTAGTAATCACATAAACAAAAAATGACTTCTTGATTCTAAGTCTAGTTCATGATTATACTTATACAGAAGTCGATCTACGTCAATTTTTCTATCTTAAACGTGATATGCTATTTTAGGCAAAAATACAAGGAGATGCCAACTGAACAAACATAAGCCACTTTCTTAAAGTGTTTCTTTGAATAAGTCATTTACGAACAGTGCAAAAATATAAATGAACAAACACAATTTGTCTTTATTAAGGAACTTGCCAGTGGGAAAGCTTTACTTTTCATGAAATTAATGGTACAGAAATGCTACAACCCCAAGTAACCACCAACTTTAGAACATTTTTCGCTTCTTTTGCAGACACGATCATTTACAAATTAACTATCCAAATGCCGAAATTGCCATCCTGGGCGACTTTAATGTCCACAACATCAACTGGCTTAAATATTCAAATACTACCGACGACCAAAGTCGTGAAGCTGAATCATCAATCAGTTGTGACTTAACTCAGCTTACTGATGAACCAACACGGATTCCTGATCGAGACGGGGAGTTCGCCAGTCTTCTTGATCTGTTTTTAACCACCAATCCGGAGATTTACACGGTTACCGTAAATTCGCCGTTAGGTTCTTCGGACCGTAAACTGCTTTCGATATCGAGTATCCTATCAAAGAGGCACCTAAACCGCGCAAAATTTGGCACTACAAATCTGCTAAATGGGAAGATCACATGGAATATTTTCGAATTTTCCCTTGGTTTGACGTTTGTTTTCGATCCGACAATCCATTTGATTGCGCCAGAGAGATTTCCGATGTTATTTTGGTTGATATGGAAGCTTACATCCCTTTTTCGAAGAAATGCCCTTCCAATGGCAAGCCTTGATCTGATCGAAAATGCAAAGAAGCTGTTACTTCTAAACATCTTGCCTAACGACAATGGCGTGAAAATCCTAACACCATAAATCGTAACACATTTGTTTGTGCCCGGAACAGATGCAAAGAAATTATCGACGAAACTAAGGAGGCACACAATCAATGAATTAGAAACAAACTTCTTGCTTCCAGAAGCAAGACTCACTGCCTTGCTTGGTCGCCAAGGCAGTTAGTCAAAATTTCATTAAATCCACCATACCACCACTCACGCGGCCGGATAATTCTATTGCAACGACACCTGATAAGAAAGCGAACTTGTTGGCTGAACTCTATATTGATGATTTGGTCCAATAACGAGAAAATTATTATTAACATATTTTCCCGAAATCCTCAATTAATTTTGAGCCAAGGGGCGTAAAAATTGAAACAAAAAGGTTTGGATATGTCGTATGAAACGATTCGGGCTTATCTCTGGGATAACGATTTGACGGCGGAGTACAAACAAGAAACCAATGGCAAGCCTTGATCTGATCGAAAATGCAAAGAAGCTGTTACTTTTAAACATCTTGCCTAACGACAATGGCGTGAAAATCCTAACACCATAAATCGTAACACATTTGTTTCTGCCCGGAACAGATGCAAAGAAATTATCGACGAAACTAAGGAGGCACACAATCAATGAATTAGAAACAAACTTCTTGCTTCCAGAAGCCAGACTAACTGCCTTGCTTGGTCGCCAAGGCAGTTAGTCAAAATTTCACTAAATCCACCATACCACCACTCACGCGGCCGGATAATTCTATTGCAACGACACCTGATGAGAAAGCGAACTTGTTGGCTGAACTCTATATTGATGATTTGGTCCAATAACGAGAAAATTATTATTAACATATTTTCCCGAAATCCTCAATTAATTTTGAGCCAAGGGGCGTAAAAATTGAAACAAAAAGGTTTGGATATGTCATATGAAACGATTCGGGCTTATCTCTGAGATAACGATTTGACGGCGGAGTACAAACAAGAAACCATCGATTAGTTCAGCGCACCGTGAAACACCCTGTGAAGATCCATGTTTGAGGATTTCTTTCGGAACAAGGTTTTAGGAGACGCTTCATCTACCTACAATTTGAAAGTTGACAAACTGCTCCAAATCGTCACACGTGATTGGCCACTTCAGTCACCTGACGCAAATCCAATCGAGATTGTGTGGTCACGCACCAAGAAGAAACTTCGTAGTAAAAAGGTGTACACAGTAAAGTAGCTGTCAACGGCAAATTGGGGCAATTTGGAAATCTTTGCCCCAAGAATACGGGGAAAATCTCATTGAAAGTAAGCCTCGAAGATACCAGGCGATCATCCACGCTGATGGGAATTGGGGAAGTACTGAATCATTAGCATTTTAATGGCAATCCTTTACTGTCGAATGATGTAAAAAACTTAAATAGATAGATTTTTTAATCACCAATGCGCGACACGTTCTTATCTGACCGACTGTATTTATCTACCTTATTACTTATCAGAAAGTTTTTGATAACATGAAATATGAACCACTACAAAATACAGCCCATATAAAGAAAGCTAAAAAAAGCGATTTCACCTCAAAACTGTTGTAAGTCTATTTTATTGTAAGTCGAGCCACGCTCGCCTATCCAGATTTAAATGTAGGCGCATTATTATTGCGACGCTGTTTTCTTCCATTATATTAATTTCGGCAAAAACTTGTCATGTAAATCGGGAGGTAAACATCAAAAAGTTAACAGAAGGTTAAGAACTTGACATATTTCTGGATATTTATTATAAAACCAAGATTCTACAGCTTTTGTAGCATCTCGCATTTGGACCGCCATGTTTTTCTGTCTCTCCAATCATTCTCGTGGATAGCTCTGTCTCTCACTATGTCCATTATTTCATTGATCCGTGTTAGTGCTGGTCTTCCTTTGTTTCTTGTATTCGATGGAATATATTCAAATGTTTTTTTTGGTTAACTAGTATCGGGCACTCTTTTCACGTGTCCGTACCAAATTAACTGTTTGGTTTCTATTCATACGTATTTTTCCTGCCCGTCTTCCGATTTCTTCATTTTGGACTTGCTCCTCTCTAGATATTCTTCACGCTCTCCATTTCCACCGCGTCTATCCTTTGCCTACCTTTTTTTTGTCATTTGCCAGCATTCTGATCCGTACGTCAATATCGGCTCTACAATCGCCTTGTAGACGCCCTGTTTTGTTTTCGTTTTATCCGGTTTGACCAAAGTAAAGAGTTTAGAATCCGTAAGCATTTTTAGATACAAACGAGGCGAAACATCCTAAACGAATCCCTTTCTAGAACAATATTGTCCTTTCTAGTAACATTTAAAATCTACTATGTTGGGAATATTGAATCTTTGGCACAATGATACTACTCAGTATATATCACCACTACACCAAACGGTTTATTCTTGCACTCGATGCGCATTTCGCTAACCATGTTAGTTTCATCATGAGCAATGATTGACTGTCAAACATCACGCATGGTTAGCAAAATGCGCGTCGAGTGCAAAAATAAAATGTTTGGTGTAGTGGTCATATATACTGAGTAATTTAAAATCTAAAATAAAATTGCAATCGGATGAGACGATGATGAATAAGGTTGCACAGGACCACAATTACCAATTTCAAAAGGACTTTCAATTTTTATATAAGATATTTTTGGTATAGACCGTTTAGTGGGTATGTGTAATATGTTACAAAAATGTTCCAAAAATGTTCCAACTTAGAAAACATCCTGTATAACTGTGTAATTGGTTTTCTCTTATTTAATAACTGACAATAAATAAGTAAAAATCAGCAGATGGCAGGAAGATATTTAATGTAACAAAGACATTCGACTGGCAATAGAATACCGCGCCCAAGTTTGAGACTATGTATTTATTGATTTCCACCCAGAAAATTGAACATCTGGAATCGCTGAATCCTTGGTCAAGTGAAGAAAAGTTGGGCACTGGGGTCTATTGCCGTCTATTGTGTGGGAAAAGAATAGTATGATGAAGCTCCTAAGATCAAAAATTAATTCAAAAATTTTGGTTGTTAAATAGCCCCCGTTTGGATCTATGCTTGGGGGCTGGTTCGGTGGCGACAACATGCGGTGATCGTAATTTTAAACTCGATTTTTGTAATATTTAAACATAAATTCGGTGTACCAATACCTGCAATCAAATAAGCCTCATGTACTCGTTCTCTGCGAAACTAAGGTCAGCTCATTGACCATCACAGTCAACTTTCTCTATTCTGGAAATGACTTATATTCTAGGTTTAGGTGTAACTTTGAAATCAGAAGTAATCTCTCTTGCCAATGACAGAAAGCTCTGGAACCGCGAAACTTTGATGTTATGTCGTAAAAAAGATTAATTTTCCAAGTTCTTAAATTGCCATCTTGGGTGACTTTAATATCCAAAAAATCAACTGGCCTAAGTATTCAAATACGATGAACGACCAAGGTCGTGAAGCTGAATCATTCTCAATTACTTAGTGGCTTTACTCAGTTTATCAATGAACCAACACGGATTCCTGATCGCGATCGAGATTTCGCCAGTCTTCTTGACATATTTTTAACCACTAATCTAGAAATTTACATCGTCACCGTCAATCAGTCGTTAGATTCTTCCGACTATAAACTGCTTTCAACATGGCACCTAAACTGCGCAAGATTTGGGACTACAAATCTGCTAAATGGGAAGAACTCATGGAATATTTTCAAACTTTCCCTTGGTTAGAGGTTTGTTTTAGATTCGACTAACCATTTGACTGCGCTAAGGGGGTGCAGATATCATTTTGGCTGGCATGGAAGCTTACATTGCTGGATTGAAAGTACGAAGAAGCTGTTGCTTGCCATTAATCGTAGCAACTTCGTTTGTACCTGGAACGGATGCAAAGAAATTATTGATGAAATGAAGGAGGTCAAAATCAACGAATTCAAAACAAACTTGCATGTTTCAACAATTGCAGGTTCTCTCGGTCGGTCACTAAAGCGATTAATCGAAATTTCACTAAACTCACTGTACCACCACTTGAACTGCTAGAAACTATCACTGTACTAATATATATTGGGGAAAGCCAACTTGTTAACTAAATTCTGCTTCATATCCTACTGTCAATTTCCAAGGAAACACACCACCAATATAGTATTCCTAATATGCATTCAAGAATGCCCGATATTGTCTTTAGGCAGGGTGTCGTACAACGTATGCTAGAGCTAGAGACCAAAAAAGTTTCTGGCGCTGACGGAATACCTGTCATAGTACTCTAAAAAATACTAATCGAACTAACACCAGTATGCAGACTTTTCAGCCTATCTTACAGAAGCTTGTCACGCTTCGTACTACTCTCTGTAAGAATTCTTTTATATAAAGAATTCTCTTGAAATGAACTTCCTAGGATTACGTTTTTTACCGAGAACAACCTGTGCCACCACAAAAAAAGATTTAATATTTCAATAAAACACGCTTTACGCCATTTTCTTACCTTTGTTTTTAACGTTTTCAAAGAATACGTTTCGGCAATAGTGGCAATATCTACACAATTATCTAAATCTATTTGAGATTGTAAATAGTTTGAGCAAGCTTGTATACAGTTGATCATTTGAACATGTGAGGCAGCTTCAAGTACATCTTGAACATTCGCTAAGTTTAAGGCAAGACGGGCGGTGTAGGCATATTCAAGGAGCTGACTGAAACCTGAAAAATATATTTATTATTTTTATACGAATATGTGTAAAATACTACATTGTGGCCTATTTCTCTTACCCCGACTTCATTTGCAGATGGGAGGAAAGTGATAAGCCACCAATGAAAGTGTTCAAGTATGAGTGACTCCGAGTGTTAGCAGTATCTCAAGAAAACCGACATAAAAAATTTATTTAATGAATTTATGGGACATGCCAAATGAGGTTTGGAAGATGCGAGAAAGTATATCTATTACAATAAACTGGTTGAACAATTATATTTTTGTTTTATTTTCGATCGGTATGGTGCGGTTTGGAGAAGCCTATAGCTAGGCAAGCATACCAGAAAGACCTTTTTTGTTAATTCCCATTAACGTTAGGGTACGATTCAATGTGAAATCCAAATCGGTGGATAGTACCGTCGGCTCACTGTTTTACGGCCTTGGTTTTCATCCGTCACACTCGCTTACTACGAACCTCGACATGGGTCTATTTCCTATGAACGTCGTCGTGACAATGCAGCGATGTATGTTTTCGTCGATGACGGTTTCAGATATGCATCCTACTAGATCAGTAATTCCCAAAGTGGTTCAGGTGGACCCCCAGGGGTCCACGGGAGACTCGACGGGGGTCAGGGGGTCTATGTTGGCATGAAAAAAAAATGGGGGTTCACAAGTTGTAAGTGGGGGTCCACGAAAATTTATCTGGTTTCGATAGTAAAGAACAAAAATGTTGGCTTGGCTTTTTTACCTATCAATGTAGGCAGATAATACACTACTCAAAAAAATTAAGGGAGCAAAAAAATGGTCGTATTGAGACTTTTAAAAAAAGCATTTTGAAGCTTTAAGATTCTAATTTTCAGATTTTTTGGCTAAAATTTTTAAGGAGCTACGGTTCTCATGCAATCCTAACAGATGGCGCGAAAAAATAATATTGCAAATATTTTGCTTTTTTTTTGGCCCACGGGCTTGAAAAAAATTTTTTCAGTTAGGCCGGCATATGGATCAGATAGCGCCTGTTTATTTAGCATTAATTTCCTTGTTTTAAAACCTCCCTTAATTTTTTTGAGTAGTGTATTTTAAGAAGGTCAGCGACTGTTACTTGTAAAAACTTGCATATTCGATATTCAGTACAACGCGCGTCGAGACTTGCAAAGCGCCGCCCGCAACGCAACCCGTTCAGACGTGCAAAGGGACGAAATACGACTGGTGCTGTGCTTGCAATCTTGCATGAACTTGTTTGATTCTTCACCAATATAAATACGAATGCCAAGGACAAACGTTACTCATTTGTTTCCGGAATTCTGAAAATAAAAGTGTGACTGAATCGATGTCAGTGTTTGCCAGTGCCGGAAAAAAGTAAGTACCTGCCTATTTGTTATTCATACTTTTATTTTATATTGTAATAATATTATATTTGTTATGTTTGCGTTGTAGCAGGTACGTAATAAAAATTAAATACTGAACAGGGTCATTATTTGATACTTCTTTAAAAGAACAGAAAGCCGAGAAAGATTGAACTTTTAGTACTTTTTATTATAAAATTATTTATTTACCCGACTGTGGTGATTCACTAAAGGAGAGATATATGATTGACCTGCATGTTTCTACATATTTCAGTGCCCTCGTTGTTGCTAATGCTAAATGACTAAAAATATTTTCATAAATTGTACGTGTCTTTATGTACCACTCATAACATACATCAAAGTAATAAATAAATCATTAAAATCTCGGAGTTTTGATGTCAAAATATTCTTTAAAAGTATTTTCTCTCGAATTTACAGAAATGTATCAAAATATAATTAATCGAAAAAATTTTTATATTACATTAAAGGTTTAGCCGTTTTGTGAAAACCTCTATATGGGTCTTAGCAGTTTATTGCTTTTAATAATTAAAATCAGTTTTGCCGCCGGCATTTTGGTTTTTTCATTGCAATAATTAATTAATCCTATTTTATTCTGTTAAAATAGCCATATCCTGTTAAAGTCGCCTTTATGATTACTAAAAACAAACATTTTTTTCTTTACAGGTAGGTAACTGATACGAAACATGGCTGAATCTAAGAAGAAATATCGACAGTACAGTGAAGTTTGGTTTTCTTCCATCAAAGGCAGGCAAACGATTGCCCATATGCCTTTTATGCAACAAAGTTTTGAGCAATGACTATGAAAACCATCGAAGCTCGAAGATCATCTAAGAAGGTGTCATCCTGATAAAATAGGTAAAGATTTAAAATATTTTCAAACATTGAAGGAAAAATATGAAAAGAGACCCACCGTGCACAGTATGTTCGCTTCAACGTCTCAAAGTAACGATGATGGCTTGCGGGCATCTTACAATATCTTATTGCTTATAGCGGAATCTGGAAAACCGCATACCATCGGAGAACAGTTAATTTTATCCGCTGTTAAAGAGGTTTTAAAAACTGTTCTGCACAAACCTCCATTGGACGTACCCAAAAGAATTCCTTTGAGTAACAACACTGTACAAAGACGTATTGATGAAATGAGCTCTGATATTGAAAGCTTCTTGTGTAATTATCTGCAAACAACTCATTTTTCTATTCAACTAAACGAGTCAACTTTACCTGGTAATGAAGCATTATTATTGGCATATGTTCGATTTGTTATGGACGAAGAAATCCATGAAGAGCTGCTATTCGCGAAAACTTTGGAGACGGACACTAAAAGCGAATCAATATTTAAATATCCTGAGTGATTTTTTTAAGGAAAAATCGATTCCATTTACAAACATTATTTCGGTGGCAGCAGATGGAGCTCCTGCCATCTTCGGGCGATATCGTGGGTTTATAAGCCATCTTAAAAGAATTATACCAGGAGTAACTGCAATTCACTGTGTCATCCACCGACAACATCTGGTAGCGAAAAATTTTAGTGATAGATTGCACCAATCGCTTAAATTTGTGATTAAAGCAGTTAACAAAATAAGAAGCGATGCGTTGAATCCCCGTTTATTTGAACAATTGTGCGACGAAAATGATGAAGACTTTCAACGATTGCTCTTACATACTGAAGTACGCTGGTTGTCGAAAGGTGAATGTTTAACAAGATTTTACTCACTTTTTGAATCAGTTTTAGAGTTTCTGGAAAGTAAAGATCCAGATTTAAAGAAAACCGGATCAAATTGAAAGCAGACATCGCGTATTTGACAGATTTGTTCAAAAAATTTAATGACATTAACTTGCACTTGCAAGGGGACAGCCTAAATTTAATAAAAACAAAGGGTGTAATTTCCGCTTTTCTTGGAAATTTATGAAGCAAAATATTAGTCGGCGCGAATTCTCCCAGTTTCCAAACTTGTCACAGGCAGAATGTCTTGATGAGGATATTCAGACATACGTTCCACATTTAAATGCCCTGCATGATGACTTCAAAAATAGATTTGAAGATATTCTGACGATGGAATGGAAGTGGCGAATGTGGTATTACAAGAGGAGCTACTCGAGCTTAGCACCAATGAGGAGCTGAAGGTGAAATCTAAAAAAAGCTATCAAACATTTTGGCTGCAGGCAGAAATACCCGAAAAATATCCTGGACTGTGGGAAATTGCGAGAAAACTTTTGATAGCGTTTCCCTCGTCATACCTTGTCGAAAAAAAAGTTCTAGTGTCGTTATAAACCTATTAACAAAAAAAAAGGAGCAGATTGAACATCACAGAACGGGGAGATTTGCGGTTATTCCTTACAAAACTGAAGATAAATATTGATAATTTGCTGTCAATCCATCAAGTACATCCCTCCCATTAAAATTATGACTATTTTTTTTAATTGCTGATTTACATTGTTGCAGTTACGGTACGTTATTAATGTTTAATTTTAATTCTATTAAGTCTGTAATCATATTATTTTATTAAACAGAACACAAGAAAATATATTATTTTTCTTTTTATTTTTACCAGTCCGAATTTAGGGTTGAACTCAGCCACGACGCAAATTTCCATCGTTAGATCTAATCTTCACATTTTTTGACGAGTTTTGGGAATATGTAGCAGCAGGGGGTCCACCGAAACCAGTAAAATTTTGAAAGTGGTCTACGAGAAAAAAAAGTTTGGGAACCTCTGTACTATAAAGAAAAGGGAAACTATCTCCATCGTAGGTCTTTTCTGGTCCAAGTGGTCGCCCCGGCAACATGCTGTTAGTAGTTTCCCTCGGGGTTGACAATCAATCGATCCTGATCGTCAGCCTTTCCTAGTCCGAGAGGTCTTCTACTAAATGTCAATTTCGAGAGCTTACTAATGTCTGCCATCTAGTATAATTACATGGTATGTAGCCTAGCCAAATATGCTTAAATAAGTAGCCTGCCAGGGATTGAATCTGTGACTCTGCGTCGGAACTAAACCGCAGAGTTAGGCCTGTCACTCAGGTGAATGAGTGAGTAGGATATTATCATTTGAATTTAAAGTACTTGATTTTCAAATAGTTTTATACTCCTAACACAAAAAATACAAGCATACATCTACAAATAACTTTTACCTTTGGCACTTATTCCATTCAAGCAAATTTCATTCTGTCTAGCTTCCAGCATATTATCAGTAAACATGGCTCTAAAATAATCACTACATGCTGAAAGCACAGCTTTGTGAGCACGAAAGATACTTCCTTCTATAATCAAAGTAATATCCAAAAGTTCTCCTTTTTGTCTTAGCGAATTAAGTCCATCGAGAAGAATACTTTGGTGTGAGGAGTGTTCGTAGTAGATGGTGTTTAGAGGTTTGTCGTGGAGAAAACGTTCCTTTGTTCGAGTCATTTTGAATAAATCCTGTAGAAAGTTTATCTGGAAAAAAAAATTCAAGTTTTAAAACCCATGTATCACATTCTTTTGTAAAACTCCAGCCTAGTTTATTTTTATTTTAAATTAAGATTACCGTTTTTGTGGCGAATTCCCCCCCCCCCCCCCTCCCAAAAAACACCTAAAAGAAACAAAAATTGGTGATCTTGGAAGGATGACATAAATAACAGAGACGGATTTGGGGAGTACGCGGATTTGGGGAGTATGAGGACTTTTTTGTGACATACAGTTGGTCAAGTAAAAACGTGTCGCCTATAACTAGTAGTCGGTCAAAGAAATTCTTTTTTTTTTTTGAGGTTATTGTTGGTACTTCTACAAACAATGCTTTGTGGGAAGAGACTCATTTCTAACCTTATGTATGGTTAAATAGCACATTATCGGACATGAGTGTTGCATACGCTTGGCGCTTCGAGGCTTTGTACCTAAGTAATCATCCGGCCTGAAAATGACGTCTAGAGCGGCTGCTAAGTGTATGGACAAGTCGAGTGCATTCGTTAGTGCTCAGTGAAAAAATGTTGAAGATCTACTAGAACGTTGTTTGAGAGGAAAAGTGTTGGACAAGGAAGAAAAAATGATTATTAACATGTTTTCCCGAAATCTTCAATTAACTTTGCGCCAAGGGGCGCAAAAACTAAAGCAAAAAGGTTTTGGATATATCGTATAAAACGATTCACACTCATCTCCGGGATAATGAATGAGTACAATAAAGAAATCCTTGCTGAGCAAAAAACGTGTGGACATAAATCAAGTAGAAACTTGGTAGTAAAAAGATGTACACAGTAAAGCAGCTGTCACGCCAAATTCAGGCAATTTGGAAATCTTTGCTCCAAGAATACGAGGAAAATCTCGTCGAAAGTAGAACATCGACGCTGATGGGGTTGAACGAAGTACTGAATCATTAGAGTTTTAATGGCAATCCTTTACTGTCGAACCTTTAAGTAAATACATTTCTTAAGGGTCCATCCTACTCTAGAATTTTCAAAAAATCGATTTTTTTTGCATTTCTTTATAGTTTGAACCTTCAAGAATATGTGTGCGAGGACACACCACTCAGTCAAAAGAAGCAAGAACAGTTCAGAGAATGCTTAATACTGAACAAAATGAGTTTTATGAAGAATTGGCCGAAAATTTGGCGAAAATCGAACCGGAAATTTTTCCGTACTTCAGCCGAGAATTACACTCATATATTTTAAGAATTTTTGTTCTGTTTCAGACGTTGCTGGAGGTCGGAATCATAGAGCCTAGTGAGGTACCTTTTTTTAACACGCCCATATGCAGATGTGTATGTCTATATACACAGGGTGTCCCAGTATTCCGTGTACATAGAGTTATTGTGGATTTCTGGGATGAAAATATGATCATTTAATCCAACTTACCTTAGTCCAAAAATTCGTAATTTTTGAGATTAGAGAAAGTTATACTTTTATTTTAGTTTTTCTTAAGTAGCTTTCTTAATAACTATACTATTCGTACATGATTCGGTGCTAAGGGGTTTTCTGACATGAGAAATCAAAATCAGCTCACAGTTTTGTTGTAAATTGTAGGGGGCGCCACTTATTGGACTGTGTATACTTTTGAATTGTCATAACTTTTTTATACCACTCTGTACGATACTTGTAATTAAATATTCGTATTTTCTGCCTTCTCCTGTCTAAAAAAGCTCTCTTGTAAATGTTGCTCCGAGCAACAGTTTCTGAGATAATGGGATGTTTCCATTTTATAATTCCATTGTTAAATTCGCAAAATGCGTTCCTTCACACTTCATACACGCTTAGGACAGGTTTAAAAATAATAGTCTGTGAAATTTGAAGCATACTTAAAGGCAAAACAGGCTAATAACAATAACAAATTGAAAGACCAACGGACCAACAACAGTAAGAATCTAAAGATTACCCACAAATTGATTAATTCGAAAAAAGTCTAATCGCTCCACTGAGAACGTATTGGTTTCACAATAAATGTTCAATATGGCCACCAATGTACTCTTCTTAAAATGTCTTCATCTCGTAAAGCGTTAACAGCATTTTGAATCCTATTCCACGATTTGAACTCGATAAACTTTCGGTTTCAATGCACCCCCAAGGAAAAAATCGCCTGGATTTAAGTCTTTTTCTCTTTTTTCTGTCGATATCCCTGAGAGGAAGGACACGCAAAAGCTCCTGAACGGGCCAAATACTGATATTTGGTATACTGACGGTTCGGGTGCTAATGGCCGCTTTGGGGCGGGAATCTTTTGCCATAAATTAAACCAGGGTACCAGGCTACCAAGGCATATCTGGAAATGAAATATAGTTGAACAAAGAACACCAACTCTCTTGGACTGCAGGAGCGGGGTGTCGTCAAGCCAAACTCCTTATGAAACAAACTACAACAGGCAGAACAAAGGAACTCTTGTCGATGTCAAAACAAAGGCTACGCCTGAGTATAGGACTCCTTACGGGACATGTGGCACTACAAGCCTATTTATATAACCTCAAACTGGCTGAGTAGAAAACATATCCGCTGTGCGAGGGAGAAAGCGAGGACAGTATTCACATTTTGTGCGAATGTCCTGCACTAATGGTTAAAAGATACAGATACTGGGGTCAACTATTCTGTGAACCCAAAGATCTACAAGAGGTCAGGGTGAGTAGCCTATGTCTCTAGGCAGAAAATGCCGGACTAGGACTGCGACCCTGATTCGACAGTGGGGAGTCACAGAAGAACTTTTAGATCTAGGTGACATTAGGGACTCAAGGTACCACTCACTCTTTTTACTACTACTACTACTAAGTCTGGAGAACGAAGCGGCCAGTGAATAGGAGCATCTTGACGTCTTCCGATCCAGTTATCTGGGTACCTTTAGTCCAAAAAAATTCTCACATTACCCGCAAAATGGGGAGGTGCACCATCGTGCAAGAAAAATATGTCGCGACTTAAATTAATGGGTAAGTTTTCTAATAATTCAGGAATAGTTTCAAGGATGAAAATCAAATAGTACGCGACAAATACCATCCGGACAATAATACTGAATTCGCATTGAAACTGTCTTTGTTGCACAGAATGTGGGTTTTCTTCAGCGTAAACGTGATTATTATGAATATTTGTTATATCACGTCGAGTGAAGCGTGCTTCGTCTGTAAATAGGATTTTAGTGTGAAAAGCCCGAACAGTCGCTATGCGTGCTCGAATAATTGGTGAAAAATGCAAACGGGATTCAAGGTCTGGAGGTAAGAGTTCCTGGATGGACTGTATATGAAAGGGGTGAATAATTTGTTGTCTAATGATCTGGTTAGTTGTACTTTTTGATATTCTCGTTTGAGGTTCAATTAAACGACTGCTGATTCCAGGATTATCGTGTACAATTTCAAGGATTTCCTCTTTCCTCGGGTGCTTTAGCTTGTGAAGGTCGTCCAGCATTATTGCTGATTGGCTTAAACTGTCCAATTTCTCGAAGTCGTCTCTCAATATTGACAAAAGTCTGATGACTGGGAGTCCGATGATACGGAAATCTTTCATAATATCCGCGAGCACTTTTGCGACCGTTGCCGTTACAAAAACCAAACACTAAAATCATATCAGTTTGCTCACCTAAAGTGTACTCAATAATATATAGCTTGAGAAGGGATTAATTCTCGTTAATACTCGTGAAACTTGTTTGATATTTGTCAAAAATTACTTTCTGTCAGTATTACTACGAGCCAGTTAAGTCATAGAACATCTTACATCATTGCCAGAGTGATTTTGAGCGTTTCCAAGCAACTATACAATGTGAAGAAACGTGTGAAGGAACGCATTTTGCGACTATGACAAAGTAATTAAAAAATGGAACCAAACACCCCACTATCTCAGAAACTGTTGCTTGGAGCAACATTTACCAAGAGAGCTTTTTTCGACAGGAGAAAGCGAAGAATACGAATATTTAATTAAAAATATCATACAGAGTGGTATAAAAAAGTTATGACAACTTAAAAGTATACACAATGCAATAAGCGACGCCCCCTACAATTTACAACAACTGTGAGCTGATTTCAATTTCTCATCTCAGAAAATCCCTTAGCACGGAATCTTGTACAAATAGTACAATTATTAAGAAAGCTACTTAAGAAAAACTAAAATAAAAGTATAACTTTGACACCCTGTATCTCACAAAATTACGAATTTTTGGACTAAGGTAAGTTAGGTTAAATGGTCATATTTTCATCCCAGAAATCCACAGTAACTCTATGTAGACGGAATACTGGAACACCTGTATAATAATCAGACCGACTCAAAAAAGATTATGACTCTACTCCAAAGTTTTATAAATAATAACTAATTTTTTTTTTTTCATTATGTCTTATACTTTTTAAAAAAAAAAAATCCAAAAAAATGCGAAATTTCCATAATCTGGAGTAGGATGGCCCCTTAATAAACAATGTGTACCACGTTCTTTCTCGACCGACTCTAAATCATTGCCACACCGGGCTGAATCTTGAAAAACGGCTCCGCTGGCGTGTAGAGGAGCGTTGATAGAGCACCAAAACCAAAAATTGCACAAATTTTTAATTGTCAAGTGGAATAGCCCCCCTCAGCAATGTACGTGCGTTAAATTACCAACGCAACTCTCGCTTACCTCCGAAATCGCTGCAAAAGGTGCATGTTTTGTAAATGTTAGGATAATTTAAGGGGTTACATACACCTCGAATTTTCAAAAATTCGATATTTTTTTTTTTACGGACTTTTATTCCTCATAAGAATTATTCAAAAATTTTTTTTAAAGAAAATTTCATTCCATTACAAAGTTATAGTATTAAATGTGACCTGGAGTCGGATTGGGACCGCTACCTGTTTCCAGACACTGTCTGGAATATTACTCCGTCAATTTTTAACATTTTTTAACCTTTTTTTTTAAATCTAAATAATTACTTTTTCGATAAAATGTAGGGAGGTTTTTTAATTTTTCCAATAGACAATTTGTAATAAATAATTAAACATACATTTTTTGGTCGGAAATTGCATACTAAAGTACACTGTAATTTTTTTATTTTTGAAAAAAACAAAAACCCCTTCGACAATTTTTAACTACTACGTTATTCTACAAGAAGGCGCCATAGTTTTCATTATTTAACCCGATAAAAAAAGAATATTAACATTTAAAACTTATTTAAAAAAAAAATCTTATAATTTGAAGTACAATAAAAATATATAATCGCCATTCTTTTGTATTATTCACTTAAGAACCTTTCAATTATTGTTTTTAAACATACATACTTTTTGTAGCGCCCAGGTGTATGTAACCTTAAAATATAATATCTTACCCTTTGTTTAACAATATGGAGAGGGACATGGATGCCAACTTAAACTAATTCAATCACTAAATTTTCACATCTATATACCTGAAACAAGAAATAAAATGTCAAAATTTAAAGTATAAATAACCGAAATATTAAATTCAATCAAATACTTAAATCAATAAAAAAGTTATAGTTATAAGATACATAAAATAAAGCAAAAAAACTAAATATTAAATAATCAAAAAACTTAGGAATTAACTTTAAAGCATAAACTGGCGTTTTTTTGTCTACAATTTACAAACCATTACCCATTATTGTCTTAAAAAGTTGTGTAATTTTATTCTTTACACGATATCGTAATGCTTATTACTGAAGAAACTACTGTAATGTGATCCAACTTGTTCTTTAAGAATAATAGATAAAAGTATTAGTCATCAACAACATTATAAACCAACAACGTTAAAGACTCTTCTAGATGATCGCAGTTAATTAGTTTCAGCCCAGTGGACCTTGAATGATGGTATTCATATATTAATCATTTTTATTCGTCAATAATATTATTATTGAAAAATTACTGATAATTTATCAAATTTTAAGGTCAACAATCTTGCAAAAAAAATGTAACCAAATACTTAATGTAATGTATGTAAGTATGATGTTAAAAACTTAATAACGGTTTTCATAATTAATTTCAAAACTGCGCCAGTATCTTAAAAATTTAAGAATTTTTGGTGAATTCAGCGACACGTTAGAGTTATATAGATACACAAGGGTGGATTGATAAGTGTGGTAAATTTTTATGAAATGGTGGAGAATTTTGTTAAGCGGCACGAGCGTTGGTAAGCGTGATTCTTGGAACGGTGGCAACAGATGTAATGCACAGTTGGTAGCTAGCGTAACTGATCGGTTTCGTAGAAATAGATAAAGCTGAGTATCGTGCAGTGATAAAACATTTTTATTTAAAAAAGTGAACTTCGGCCCAGATATGAGCTAAACTGCACCAGCACTCATGACCATTTATTACCGGATAAATGAATTTAAACGTGGCCGTACACCTACTGCATATGCTGTACCTTCAGGACGCCTGATTCTTCTGAAAAAATGGTCGATAAAATTTATGGTTTCGTGATAGAAGATCGTCGCATTAGGCTTCATGAGAATGCTAAGATGGTAGGCATCTCATATGAACGGGTACATAAAATCCAGCATGAAGTTCTAAAAATGAAAAACCTGAATGCGCGATTTGTATCTCGTTTGTTAATTACAGACTAAAAAATGCATGAAGGACATTTCAAAATCGTGTTTGGAAAAGTTGCAGCCTAATCCGAAGGATGTATTTGTAGAATGCTGAGGTTATCTATGCTGTAAACTAGTACTATAGACAATTCGAAATATGTTTTTTTCTGAGGGAACAAAAAATAATTGGAATCTAGCTTGATCAAACGTTTTGAGCTCAATGAAGATTATGTTGAGAAATAAATTTTTGTTTTTAGAAAAATATTATTTACCTTATTTTTTACAAGACTTTTCAATCAACCTTCATATATACATACATACATACATATATATATATATATATATATATATATATATATATATATATATATATATATATATATATATATATATCTATCAATAGATGGGAACAAAAACAATATATATCTCCTAACACTGCAAAATCACTGAAAATCCGGAATGCAGTTCCTCCAAAAATATATGGTCTTTCTAAACGCCATAAAGAAAACGTTCCATTACGACCCATTGTATCATGTATCCAATACTCATTTGTTTCACTTTCCAAACATTTGAAAGATATCTTACACAAAATCTTATATAAAAATGACCACTATATTAAAGATTCTTTCCAATTTAAGGATAAACTTAAAAACATAAAACTTCCAAATAATTATATCTTACTATCATTGGACGTCATATCACTATATACCAGTATACCCTTACCATTAGCCGTTAAAACTATTAAGAAAAACTGGGATAAAATTAAACAATTCACCGACATCCCTATGAGTGAATTTATTAATGCAACAGAACTAATCCTAAAATCGATGTATTTCCAATACGAAAATAAAATTTACGAACAAATAGATGGGTGTGCAATGGGAG
>CM032456.1:86048739-86342577 GCA_019049505.1 Pachyrhynchus sulphureomaculatus
ACCTCGAAGAATAATAATCCCTGAACATGCATCGTGCCATCGTAGGCGAAACGTGGCAAAGTTACTCCAAACTGACAAGGGTTATTTCCAATAACCACGATTTCTCATACGAGGGGTAAAAATATTTAAGGGATGAGACCACTCCAGAATTTTCAAAGATATATACTATATATTACCTTGAAGGCCAATTGTATGTTGCAGGCATCGCCCATTAAAGGTATAACGACATTTTCTACAGTAGAATGTTTCTCAAATTTTTAAATGAGTTTTTCTCAAAACTATATTTTTCAAATCGTGCGAAATGATAGCTGCCAGAAATCTTTACCGATTCGCTTGAAATTTTGAGAGTAACTTTTCAGATACATTATCTAAGCGTACGGGTTTTGCAATAAGTTATAAACTTCCTTTTGTATAAACAAGTTTTCGTGACATTTTTGGGTGAAAAATGCACCATTTTTTGAAAAAAAAAACGATATTTTCAAATTTCGGTACGTTATCCACTAGTTCTTGACATATATTAATGAAAATTTTTTATTTTTTTGTTCTAGGTTGAAAACCTACGGAAACAATCGTTTCCCCGTCTCAGGCCTGGCATAAAAGGTGCCTTGTTGTATTGGATTCTGAAGCGGCCAATCTCAATTAAAAAGATTAAAAAAAATATTTTTGTACACTTAAATACTTGAATAATAAAGCACTTCAAATAAATTTTCAACTGCCTCGCATAAAAGGTGCCTTGTTGTCTTGGATTCTGAAGCAGCCATTTTGAATTAAAAAGATTAAAAAAAAATAGTTTTGTACACTTAAATATTTGAATAATAAAGCACTTCAAATAAATTTTCGACTGCTTTTATTATACTTTTGAAGAAAATCCCGAAATTGTCCTTTTTTCCTGGAACCTGGAGTGGTCTTACCCCTTAAACGACGATGTGGAGTTTCGTCAATGTTATTGACTTTATTGTCAACGTTCGTTATACCCGATTACTATTAGCATGAAAAAAACATTAAAATTAAATCTCTTGATCGGCAGTTTATTCTTTATTCTTACAATAGGATTAACTATGCTGGGATGGCAAGCGCGCGGATGTGCAAACAAAAGAGCTTAACTATAAGGGCTTCTGTTTCGATGAAACTTTAAAATGTTGGCACTACATTAATTCTCACAAAAACTATTTAATAACAGCAATTATTACAACACCTTAAATACACAAACATTACTTTTTAATGGAAAATATCCGCCTCAATGTTACTAATCTGAACTTCAACCGCAAAGAATCACAAAATAAGTCACCAACTGATTTAATTCGTGAATGCTTGACATTTCAATATTCTTTTAAATTGTAGGAGTGAAAGTGTATGTAGAAGAAATATTCAAATGGTAAATTCACTAGACATGCAATAACCGTAATTAGCTGCATAAAACGGGATTTAAATTAGATGTAATGAACTGAAGCAAGGTATGCAAAAAATTAGTAAAGTGCGAGATATCATGAAATCACTTATCTTTATTATCGTTATGCTTACATCACGGCGATTTTGAAGACATGGGGGTACATGGGGTGAAAAGTCCCGAGACTTCCCGAGAGATGGTAGCACAAATAAAAACCATATGATTTTCAGTTAGTGTCAACTCTCAGAAGGGCCGTGTAAAATGTTTATGACATTTTTTCTATTAGTTTACGAATTACAGCTGTATAAGTGACGCTACTTTTGATTTTTACCAAAGGATGGATCGAAAATAATTTCGTATGTTAATTAAACATTGCTTTTTGATGGGAAAAAATACAGTCAGAACCTAAGAATGGAACATCTTTTTAATGAACTTAAATGCCATCCTACAAGCACCGATGATGCACCACGTTTCGGACGTCCCAAATGAGGCAGTCACTCCAAAAAAACACAAAAATATCCATATTGTTCTAAATGACCGCAAAGTGAAAGTGAGAGAGATAGCTGACATAGTGAAGATATCAACGGAACGCGGGAGGGATATTTTGCATGAATACTCGCATACGAAAAAGCTATGTGCCCGATGGGTGCTCTCACTATTGGTCAAGAACAGCAACGTGTCGAAAACTCAGAATGCTGTATGGCACTCTTTGAAAGTCCAACAGTCACTCCGCAGAGTGGCTGGAACTGCAAGAAAGCAGATCGAAGCGTCCAAAAACACAAACATCAGCTGGAAAGGTTTTGGTAAGTATTTTTTGGGATTCACATGGATTGTCTGAACGGTGAAATCAACAACAAAAGGCCGCATTTAGCGAAGAAAAAAAAGTGTTGTTTCACCAAGATAATGCACTAGCTTACAAGTCCATAAAATCGATGGTTAAATTGGACCTATTGGACTATGAAGTGCTTCCTCATCTACCGTATTCACCAGATCTAGCCCCCAGGGATTATTACTTCTTTTCAAATTTGAAAAGGGACAGACATTTGGCTCAAATGAAGAAGTAGAATGGGAAACTGAGGCTTATTTTAGAGAGCTCGACCAATGATACTCTATGAAGAGTATCCACATGTTGGAAGATCGCTTCAATAAATATATCGCTCTTAAAGGAAACTATGTTGAAGAATAAAATCGATTTTTCGCAAAAACATCGTCTTTTCTTCAAGTCTCTGGATTTTTCACCCCATGTAGAGAGATTGCCTCACAGAAGTTATTGCCATAAAATACTACAATTGGGTCTAATAGAACAACACTTGGACAAAGGTGAAATAAAACTTATTTCTGGCTGTTTAGAGAAGGATGTTGTGGGTAGACAGAATAAATAAGCGTATATAAAGTTTTGGAGAAACGATGAAATAGTCCGTTTTAGAAAGTTTACAAATCAACACGTATTTACAGATTTCTAGAATATTTTATGTGGAAATTGATTGAAATACATAATTATCCTAAAGTTCTAAACCACTCTACTCGCAAATCAGATGAGATCAACACATTTTTACAAAGTTCTAGAACATTCTATTTATAAATGAGACGAAATTAACATATTTTTGCCGATTACTAGTACATTCTATATGAAATTTAGCCCTTTAAATGGTTTCCACAATTTCACAAAAGAATCTATTTAAGGAGTTAAATCAGATAGATACGACGAATGATGATATAGCGGACGTCCCATTTACCAGATCTTCAGCCTACTAACAGTATTATCAAATATTCACTTTTTTCTTTGACATTTGGACAAAAAGTCAATTCCTTAAAACATATAAGTCATATCTGACTACTTGTCTTTGTATAGTAAGCACTATATCTAGGTAAAAATAATGCTCCCCACCCTATACGTGTAGAATATCTTGAATTTATAGAGCTAAATAAAATATTGCCAACTTTTGTGGGTAACCAGCTTAACATTTACGTTATACTAGTAAATAACATGTGGCAACAATAGTGAGTGTCAAAATTCTACTCAGATTATTTATCAATACAGTAGAATCTCACAAATTCGAACCGTCCAGAAATTAGAACCGGCCATTTCAATGTATTGGACGCTCTGAAATTAGAACCTGTGGTTCTAATTTCTGGAAGTGTTGTTTTTTTTTGGTTTTTATTTCCACTAGAAAATATTTTTTTTCTATGATTTTGAACTAAATAGGCGAAAAACCAAATTAAACGCTCTAAAATTAGAACAAGGGGTTCTAATTTCTAGAAGTTTTTTTTTACTTTTTTTTTGTATTTTCACTACAAATTATTTTTTTTCGCTCATTAAAGTAAAAATAAAACGGGGAATCACCGAGTTATTCGTGGTGTGTACAATTCGGTCATATACGTGTGAAATTTGATATGCTTGTACAAATTTGGGTCAGTTGATGACTGAAGGTCAAAGTGAAGTGTTAATACGTGTGAAAGTTAAAAAAAAAAATGCCAAACAAACGTAAAAAAAATACCTTATCTTTGGATACTAAGGTTAAAATATTAAAAAGACTTAATGAAGGCGTGAGTGGAAATCGTTTAGCTCAAGATTTTAATGTGACAAAATCTTCCATCAGCTACATAAAATCAAAAAAACAAGAAATAATGGATGCAGTTACCAGCACCTATCAGGAAGCAAAAAAAAAATCTTTACATAAGACAGAATATGAGGAAATGGAAAAGCGCCTTTATAAATTGGGACTCAGGCGATTACGACAGCGATGATGATTTGCCACTTCTTCAAATAAATCTTGATTTTTTGAATGAAATTATGCCAAACAATTCCGTAAATGTAAATGAAATCGAGGAATGGAATGAAGATGTGTTTACTGACGGATCTGATGCAGAGAATAGCGATGAGGAGGCTTCAGATAGCAGCGACGTCGACATAACGCCAGCTATTCCTCATTTAAAAGTCCTTGAAGGCATCAATAATGTTATAAAATGGTGCAAAACCAGTGATATATTTTCCAGTAAACACATGTCTAACCTTTTGGACGTCCGTAACGATATCGTTGTATCCAGTTTAAATAAATCAAAAAAACAAACAAGTATTACTGATTTTATGTTAAAAACCAATTAAATACCTAATAATTAAAAAACTTTTTAAAAGTTTTTCTATGAATTTAATATGTTCAATTAATTAAATGTTAATAAATAAAAACTATTTTGTGTTAAAATAAAGCTTACATAACTAGTTTTATTATAATTTTATCATTTTGTGTAAAAAAAAAAATTCGAACTTTTCAGAAATTCGAACTGCCCGGTGCACAAAGTGGTTCTAATTTGTGAGATTCTACTGTATTGTTACACACTTGCTTTTGATACAAGTATAATTAAGCCACATAATTATTTGTGATAAAATTTATTTTAAACCTACAACTAATGTCTCTATAAACTTTAATACTCGAAGTAAGGTAACCAAGACATTGTGTAGGTTGAACTAAATACATAAGCCTAAGTTGATTGCAATGGTAAAGCCAATGAAGTAGCAAAAACAGGTTATAAACAATATCTAAATACTGTTAGAAGTAGTTAACGTCATTAAGAAATAAAGAATAAAATACATACATATTCATATAAAGTAACAGAACTATTTACTGCAATAAACAATGCATTAAATTAAAATTTAATGTTATTTTTTATGTTCGTACTTGTCGACGAAGGCTAATTATGATTAGACTATATGCAATGTTTACCGGGGACAATGAAAAGCCTATTCACGGCATAATTTTAAATTAGTTTAGATAAACGTTTGAAATGTGAGAAAAGTTGGATCAAGCCTCCGGATATTTACAATAAAACACGATCAATCATTTAACGTTCCGTAACTGTTTTGATATTGCAGTAATTTTGACATACTGGCAAAAGCAAATTTTAATTTCTACCAACATAATGTTGTTTGGGACTAGGAATCTAACTCCTCAAAAATTTAATCATACCTGAACGTAGTGCAAAATTTTATAAAATCACTGGACTACTAATTTAAAAAACCGGTCAAGTGCAAGTTGAACTTGCGCAATTAGTGTTCCGTACGTTAATTGCTTTTAAAATAAAAAATTTTGTTATCGTGGTATTAAATGATCAGTGACTTGACAAAACACACCCCAAATGAGTTTTCAACAAAGTTTGTTTCCAATCTGATGACCTTGAAATTTTTGTTTTTTTATATACCAGATAAGTTTATAAAGGTAATGCAATCGTGATAATTTTCGTTCAATCTATACCCCGTGCAGAATATTCCAGAATTTTTTCAAAATTTTTTGATCAGTAGTTTTCAAGATAAGGTGGGGGACAGCGATTTTTCGCGATTTTTCAAAAATAATACGAGTGTGCGCAAGTATTACATTATATATATACTTTTTTACTCGTGTTTTCACAAGCTTTCATTTGACACCACACTCGATGACCTAGTAAAAAATTTTTTTTTTCACTTCCGATTTCACCCCCCAAAATTAACCACTTAAATCAAAATTTAACTTTCAAAACTACACGGCTCTGATGAGGCCATCAATTCCTATATTAGTACCAAATTTCAACTTTCTATGTCAAATAGTTTCGGAGAAAATCGGGTGTGACAGACAGACACCGAAGTGATCTTATAAGTGTTCCGTATGGAACACTAAAAAGTATTGCACCGCCGCAAAGTGGGTAGAAAAAAAAACATTACCATTCAAAAATCCCTACAAACCTCAAATTTCATCGGATCACCATATATTTTTTTTTTAAATCATCGTAAGAAAATTTAGAAAAGAACTGTCGAGTCATATTTTGGAAATATGTAATTTTAAATGGCCATTTTACGCAAATACTGTGATAAAAAAATGAACAATCCGAAGGAAAAAAAATACTATTGACTTTACTACTGATTTACTTTGACCAGACATACACATGTCTGTTTAAGTTCCCACGTATTTTTGGCACTGAGTCCAAATATGGTATCCAATTTGCTAATAAACTTATTGAATTCGAGTAATGGTCCAAAAATGGTCGTCAACAATAATAACGAGAAATACTTATTTCGATGTATTTTTAATAACGAGAAATACTTATTCCGATGTATTTTTAGTCACTGAATCGAAATATGAGATCTGATTTGCTCGTACACCTACTGATTTCGAATTAAGGTCCAAAAATTGCCTCACAATGGTAAAAAGTGCTTAAGTCAGGAAATAAATTTCGAAGTATTTTCGGTTACTGAATCCAAAAGTTACAAAAATGGCCAGATATGTTAAATCGACGTAATACTGTTTACTAAACTCAAATCTAAACGTCTGATTTGCTCATGTATCTATACGAATTCAAGGTCATAAAGGAGCAGAATCAAATATATAAAGAGCCTTAAGACTAACATAACCTAACGGATTAAATCACAAAAAAGGAGGTGAAGTGCTAAGATATGAATTAGTAAACTAAAAATTTTTAAGACATAATCGATTTACATTTTTTCTAAGAATTCCAATTTAATATTTTTTTTTTTGAAAATTTCAATAAAAAAAGTGAAAAATTGAAAAAAAAAAAAATATAACTTGCCCAAGAATGAATAATTTGCATAATAATTTTGTCTCGCAATCAAGATGCCCATGAAAATACATAAGCAATATACAGGGTCAACGATAGAGTAAAGTTCATTATTTCATTTGTTTCGGGAATGACGAAAAAAATGTTAAAGACAATAGTTTTAGGGAATCTTAAGGTAACCAGTTTAAAATTATTTTTAAGTATACAGGGTACTTCAAAAAAGTGTGGCCGATATAAGATATGTTTTTTTAAATGGAACATCCTATTTTCTAATTTATTTTTAATTTATGCGTAAAATTTTATAACTTTTTTATTAATATTGTTATATACCTAAACCTAGTAGTTTTTTCTAATATTTCATTTTTTTTTTAAATACTAGATTTCAGTTTTGTAAAAAATTACCAGTAGCGCCATTCTTTCTGAAGGTGGAATACTCATAATTGGTACGAGCGTTCTAAAGAGATGAAAAATAAGATGTATGTAAAGAAAGATGCTACAGGGTATTCAAAATAAATTTATGCATTTCGACTAATTTAAATTGAAAAATCTCAAATATTGTATGTATACTATTATTTTTTCTGATAGATTTCACAAAACCCTTCAACTTTTATTAAGTATGTCATATACCTATTTCTAATAGATTTCGATTTATTTTGAACTTTTCAATTTTTACCCTTGTTTTTAATACACTTATGCTATAACATCATAGTTGCCAAGACAAAACAAAAATGTAGGCATTGTCAAATTTTGACATGTCTATTAAGCAAGAAAAAATAGTTTAACTTGTTGTAGTAAGTGACGTATAGAAGTAATAGTTATGGATTTTCCTAAAAATGAATTCATTGATATGGTTTATATACTGGGCGAGGCGAGAAAAAATTATCTTTTGACAGTAAGGCTTTATAGAGCGACGTATCTTAAAAGACGGATACCATCTAGAAAATCTTTCAGTGCTTAATGGAACGGTTTGATGGTAGTGTATACGAAACGGAAAGTAGTAAACCAGAATGCTACCAATCAGGAAAAAGAAATGGAGCTTTTACTTCATGTTGAACATAATCTCCAGGTCAGCAGCCGTCAACTAGCTGACTTATCTGACACATCCCAATCTACGGCTAATCGCACTACGAGAAAATACAAGTATCATCCTTTTCATATGGAACTATACCAAAAACTTAAAGACCGTGATTTTGAAGGACGAGTAAACTTTTGTATCATTGTGAATAGAGCAGTAGAGGCCGATCCAAATTTTTTTATCCAAAATAATGTTTTCTGATAAAGCTACTTTTTGCAGTAATGGAGCAGTTAACAGCCATAACATGCATTATTATTTAACAGTTAATCCATTTTGGGTCCGGGAAGTTCAAAACCAAAACCATTGGTCGCTTAATGTATGGTGTAGAATATTAATTTTTCGAATTATTGGTTCATATCTTTTCCGCGAACCTCTTAACGGACCTAGATATCTAAATTTTTTGCAAAACGAATTACTCCAGGTTCTTGAAGAAGTTGATAACTTTGAAAAGGAACAAATATGGATTCAATAAGACGGAGCTCCTGCTCATTACCAAAGGGAAGTTCAGGAATTTTTAAACGACCGTTATCCACAAAATGGATCGGTAGGGATGGATTCATTCAGTGGCCGCCTCGATCATGTGACTTAACACATTTAGACTTCTTTTTATGGGGCTACATTAAAGATTGTGTTTATGTGAATCCCCCTAGAACACCAGTAGATATGGAAAATAGGATACCGGATGCGTGCAGGACAATAATGCCCTTTATGCTAAGGAAAGTGAAGGAAAATATAGTAAAACGACTAAACATGTGTATTCAAGTAGACGGGCATATTTTTGAACATTTATTATGTCATAATAATTAATCATTAGATAAGTTAAACAATATTAAAATTATTATTAACTATTTGTTTATGTTTTCACAATAGCGTAAGTGTATTAAAAACAAAGGTAAAAATTGAAAAATTCAAAATAAATCGAAAACTATTAAAAATAGGTATATGATACACTTAATAAAAGTTGGAGGGTTTTGTAAAATCTATCAAAAAAAATAATAATATACAGAGTGTGCCATTTAAAAAATTTGAGATTTTTCAATCTAAAATAGTCGAAATGCATAAATTTATTTTGAACACCCTGTAGCATCTAACTCAAATTTCTTTACATATGTCTTTTTTTTATCCCTATAGAACGCTCGTACCAATTATGAGTATTCCACCTTCAGAAACAACGGCGCTACTGGCAATTTTTTACAAAACTGACTACTAGTATTGTTTTTAAAAAAATTGAAATATTAGAAAACCTACTAGGTTTAGGTATATAACATTATTAATAAAACATAATATACTAAAATTTTAGGCAGAATTTAAAAATAAATTAGAAAATAGGATGTTCCATTTAAAAAAAACATATGTTATTTCGGCTATAGTACCCTGTATACTCAAAAATAATTTTAAACTGTGCACCTTTACATTCCCTAAGTGTACATTTACGGATTTTTTTTGCGAGTCCGTATATGCTAAGTGAGTTGTTTACTGACTTTCCAAGTTTTATTTTAATAACTAAAAAAATTACTTAAACATGTTTTTTTAGCGTTTAAAATTTCAATTTCATAAAAATATTCTTGATCATTTTTTACACCCCAAGCTGTGAGGGGCAAGGGGACTCACATTAATCAAGCACCCCAAGCCGTGAGTGGCAAGGAGACTCACGTTAATCAAGCACCCAGAGTCGTGAGAGGCAAGGGGCCTCAGGTTGATCAAGCACCCCAAGCCGTGAAAGGCAAGGAGACTCACGTTAATCACGCACCCTGAATCGTAAGAGACAAGGGGACTCACGGTTACCAAGCACCCAGAGCTGACGTAAATTAAGTACTTCAAGTTGAAAAGGCCATAAATCGATTACACGATTGCAAGATAGATAAAATGCACTTTTGACCATTTTGAGCCCATTTCTGGATGCTAACTGGATTCAGTGACTAAAAATACGTAGGAATACATATTTCTGGTCAATAGTAAAGTCAATAGTATTTTTTCCTCGGATTGATCAATTTTTTATCACAGTATTTGTGTAAATTGGCCATTTAAAATATATATTTCTAAAATATGGCTCGACAGTTCTTTTTTAAATTTCTTTACGATGATTTTTTTTAAAAAAAAGGGCGGTCCGATGAATTTGAGATCTGTAGGGACCTGAACGGTAATGTTTTTTTTCTACACACTGTGCGCCGTGGAAATCAGCTGAGATCAACATTGCAATGCGAGACAAGAGAGAGAGAGATATGGAGTTCTTAAGGTAAGATGAAGATAGATGGTAGACTGCCAGTTAACTGTCAAATATGGGTTTTGTTTACATCGGGAAATATGCTGCAAAAGAAAATGTTCTTTTCGTGAAATATTACAAATTGGTATCTAATGTGTTCAATAAATTTCTCACTTCTACTACGGCGCCTCCTGGTCTGCAGGATAATTTCGGAAAATATAACCCAATCTTCAAAAATAAAAATTAATATTGTAAAATAATGTAGTAGTTAAAAATGATCGAAGGTTTTTTTTTTTTCAAAATAAAAAATTTACGGTGTTTCAAACTTTAGTATGCAATCTTCGACCAAAAAATGTATGTTTAAATATTTTAAAAAAACCTTCGACATTTCGTAGAAAAAGTTATTATTAAGATTTTAAAAAAAAGTTAAAAAAATATTAAAAATTGACAGTAATATTGCAGACAGTGTCTGAAAATAGGTCCCTGTCTTAATCCGGCGCCAGGTCACATTTTTTTTTGAATATTTCTTAGGAAATAAAGAGAATAAAAATCCGTAAAAAAAATCGAATTATTAAAAATTCGGGGTGTATGTAACACCTTAAAAGTTTGAGACTTTTTTGTTTATATGTTATTATCGCCCTTGTAGAAAAGTGAAGGTAATGTAACGGTTCAGAATTACATATTATTAAAAAAATAATTTGTCGAACTTATCGCTTGATATTCGATAAAAAACATTTTCATTAAAAATTTGTTTTTTTACTATTAAAAATTTCAAATTTAACTTTATTATAGGACATCTTGTATTTACGACGGATGTACGGCGTAAGTGACTTTGCAGTTTAATTAATAAAAGAAAAAACTAAATTTGTCCCTGGTTCAAGACACAATCACTTACAAATCGTGTGCAACTTTGTACCATCCACATAATATCATTTCGCTTTTATCAAATTGTTAAACTGCTATATAGAGCAAATCAATATAAAATTCCATGTCAATAGTTACTTGGATACCTATACACAAAGACATATCTGTTTAGAAGTTTGAACGGGAACCAGTTTTCTAGTTGAAAATGTAGTGTTTCTTGATTGATTCATAGAAGAAAAATTATATTAAACAGTAATTATTAAGCCTGGGTCCTCATAATTTCTTGCTTACGTGCAAAAAAAACCTAATTTGAGAAAACTGAGATAGGTATTATGCATTGACATTAGAAAAAAATATTTATCCTCAACATAAACTACATTTAAGTTATCTTAATTTATACCGTATTGGAGTTCATGCCATAATCATGCTTTCAAACAATAGATGTCACGATTCGTAAGTTAAAAGTTACAAATAATAATAGGTAAGAATAATTTTAGCCGAAAAATGTTAATACATATTTCTATTAATTGATTTTTGGACTGGAATTTTTAATTAAACAAGTCAGTAACCAGAAAATGAAATTAAAATTATTGTTGTATATGTACACTTTAATATACTGTATACATATTTAAGTACCATTATTACATAAATCAAAGTACTGTTTGTATACCTACATTAAATTACGGCAGTTGCCTAATATAATCTGTAAAAAACAATTCCTTTTTAGTGTTCCGTACGGATACGATCACTTCGGTGTCTGTCCGTTCATCTGCCTGTCTGTCAGTCTGCCACAGGGGTTGTTTTGGGGAGTGAAATCAGAAGTGAAATTTTTTTTTTACCAGGTCATCATATATAATGTATACTTCTGCACACTTTTCTTTGGATTATTTTTAAAAAATCGCGAAAAATCGCTGTCGCCTCCTTATCTCGAAAAGTACCGATTAAAAGATTCTGAGAAAATTTTGGAATATTCTCCATAGGGTGTAGATTGAACGAAAATTATCACGAGTGCATTATCTTTAATAACTTATCTGGTATATATAAAAAAAAAAATTTCAAGTTTTCAGTAAAGATCGGAAAAAAACTTTGTTGAAAACTCATTTAGGGTGGGTTTTGTGAAGTCACTGAGCATTTCATACCTCCATAATAAATATTTTTACTTTAAAAGTAATCAACGTACGGAACACTAATTGTGCAAGTTCAACCTGCACTTAACCAGTTATTTAACCAAAAATGATGATCTTTTCGATTAACATCGCCAATTGCACCGCAGAGAATCAAACAAACTGCGTTAACAAAAGGTTGGTCTTTTTAGTGTTCCGTACGGAACACTTATAAGATCACTTCGGTGTCTGTCCGTCTGTCACACCCGATTTTCTCCGAAACTATTTGTCACAGAAAGTAGAAATTTGGTAATAATATAGGAATTGATGGCCTCATCAGAGCCATGTAGTTTTGAAAGTTAAATTTTGACTTAAGGGGTTAGTTTTGGGGGGTGAAATCGGAAGTGAAAAAAAAATTTTTCTACTAGGTAATCGAGTGTGGTGTCAAATGAAAGCTTATGAAAACACGAGTAAAAAATATATATGTAATGTAATACTTGCGCACACTTTTCTTTGTATTATTTTTTAAAAAATCGCGAAAAATCGCTGTCCCCCCCACCTTATCTCGAAAAGTACTGATCAAAAAATTTTGAAAAAATTCTGGAATATTCTCTACGGGGTGTAGATTGAACGAAAATTATCACCAGTGTATTACCTTTAATAATTTATCTGGTATATAAAAAACAAAAAATTCAATGTCATCAGTTTTCACTAAAGATTGGAAACAAACTTTGTTGAAAACTCATTTGGGGTGTGTTTTGTGAAGTCAGTGATTATTTTATACCACCGTAACAACATTTTTTATTTTAAAAGCAATCAACGTACGGAATACTAATTGTGCAAGTTCAACTTGCACTTGACCGGTTATTTTTACTTGAAATCTAAAGAGTTGCAAGGCTATCTGTAAATGTATACGTATTTAGCAAATACAAAAATTAGATGTTCTCAAATAATTTTCTAATTGTCACATTACTCTTACAAAAAAAGATAAATAATATGATAAATTTTTATAATACAGTCTACCAAGTAAAAAGTGTCCGCGATAATTTGGTAGATGCAATTCTCGTGATTTAACAAAAAATCGGTAGAGGGAACCTTTGTCTACGATGCATTTTGAGTAAAAGTATCAGTCGATTCCGAACTTTCGACGAAATCACGTAAAAACGTCGGTTCGAGGCAGTCTTTCTTTGTTCCCATCCAAAGGAGCCTAAAATGACAGATTCCGTAGCCGCTAAATATGTTAAATAGTCGGTGTGAAGAAGTGGGTAAATCATTTCCACGAGACGAAAAATGTCAACGATTTGCCAAAACGTGGCTCGGTAGGCAAACACACTCCGAAAGTCGAAAAATGAATCATGTCTTTGTTTTCACGGGACCCGACATTGACGTTGCGTCAAGCAGCGGCAAAATTAAGAAAATCTGGTTTGAATGTGTCTCATGAGACCATTCGACATCTTCGTGCTCATGATGTCATATTCCGAAGCACGTTGAAGAAACCTTTGCTGGGCGAAAATTACGTCGCGAAGCGACTCGCTTTGGCCCACGATAAAGTACTAGAGTGGCCCTCACAATCGCCGAACGCCAACCCTATTGAAAACGTTTGGTCCCTTGTAAAGAGAAACCTCAGAGGAAAGACTTTGAGGACTTTAACTTCTCTCACGAGATTCGAAGAACTTGCAGAGTATGTAGAAAATCTCGTAGACAGCACGTCTCCAAAATGCCAGGCGATTATTGATGCAAGACGCGATTGGACAACTTACTAAGATAATTGCGTCGTTGTTAGCACATCAAAGAATACAATGATGGCAAAAAATGTTCTTGAAACACATTTTTTCAAGAATACAAGCGGTTACGTTCTTACTTGACACACTGTATGTTACCCGCAAAGTATATAATCTATAGAAGCTCTAAAATGTTTAGGCAAAATATAAAATATTCCTTATTTTCTACTTTGCCTAGGCATTCTAAAGGGTGTCCCAAAATTCACGAAAGATTTGAATTTGGCGCCATTTGTATGGTAAAGTGTTGCCAACAAAACAAAAAACAGCGTGACAGCTGACAGTTCAGGGTTATTAAAAATGGAGCGCTACACGAAAGAACAACGTGTTTTCATTGTTGAGCAATATTTTAAAAATAATGAAAGTTTGGCAGCTACAGTTCGGAATTTTCGTTCAAAATATGGTCGGAATAGTGATTTAACCTCATCAACTGTGAAGAGATTAATTGAAAAATTCAGGGAGACTGGATCAATTAATGATCTTAAACGCTCTGGCCGTCCTTCAACAAGTCGTTCGATACAAGACATTGAAGCAGTTCGTGAGAGTGTTGTTGAGACTTCAGGAACATCAATTCGGCACCGTGGTTAAGAATTGGATATTTCGAGACGCTGTCTACAGCGTATTCTCACGAAAGATTTGCATCTTCATGCTTACAAAGTTCAATTGACTCAAGAACTGAAGCCTACTGACCACGCACAACGAAGATAGTTCGTTGAATGGATTAAGGAACAACAAGTGGATACTACTGAATTTTTCGAAGAAAATCATCTTCAGTGATGAGGCTCATTTCCATCTTCATGTCTTCGTTAATCGACAAAATTGTCGCATTTGGAGTTCAGACAATCCACACGTGACTGTTGCGAAACAAATGCATCCACAACGTGTCACTGTTTGGTGCGGATTTTGGGCTGGAGGCATCATCGGACCATTTTTTTTTTTCGAAAAATGCGCTTGGCTAGGCAATAACAGTTAATGGTGATCGTTATCGCGATATGATAATCCAGTTTTTTTGTGCCTAAATTGCAAGATATGGATGTGGACGACATGTGGTTTCAACAAGACCGTGCCACATGCCATACAGCCCGAGAAACAATTCAATTACTGCATGAGTCATTTCCTGGTCGTGTCCGCAATTGACTAGATTGAAGCAAGCCATTGAAATAAATCGGCCAGAACCAGTCAACAGAAAGGGTGTCGTCTTCCACCAAGACAACGGAAGGTTACACACATTTTTGATGACTCAGCAAACATTGAAGGCGTTTGGCTGGGAAAATTTAATGAATCCACTGCATAGTCTGAAGCTCTCACGGTCAGACTACAATTTGTTTCGGTCTCTACAGAACTTCCTGAATAGTGATAAATGTTTTGGTTTAATACAGTCGTTTCAAAATATAAAAAACAATTGTCTAAATTTTGGCGTTAAAAGGCTCAATACTTTTTCGACAACCTAATATATATATATATATATATATATATATATATATATATATATATATATATATATATATATATATATATATATACAGTCCCCTGGCCAAATTATTAGACGCACTGTATTTTTTTTAGTAATTTTATGTTTCTTAAGAGTTTTTATGCAATAATGGTATATTTAAACTACAATATTATTGATTTTTATTTAAAAGAATTGTTGTAGACTACATATTTGTATTTATTTTTAACATATGGCAACACTGTGTTGACAAAGTGATACATGAACGTAAAGAAGTACAAACCTGTATCAGTCGCGATCGGAATCGAGTCAGGTACGGACGTGTTTCTGTGCCTTATGGACTGTGATTGTTTGTTCAACAGTTTTATACTACTCAGTTATTAGTTTATTTTGTATGCAGTGTTTTAAAAAAGTAATTGGACTATTTTCATTATGGGTAGAAAAGGCGATCTTTCACCACGTAAAAAAGCTGAAGTGAAGGCCCTTGTGATTGCGAAAACATTTACAAACCGAGAAATATCACGAAGATTGGAGGTTTCTGAAGCTAGTGTACGAAGCATAAAAAAGAAAAATTGAGTCAGGGAAGGAATTAAGCCCGAAAAGAAAGAAAAGATGCGGTAGAAAACCAATTTTCACTCCACGGTCAGAGAGATGTTTGAAGAAAATTTGTGTAGAAAACAGATTTGCTACCACAAAGGTAATAAAATCACAACTCCAGGATGCTAGCGTAAATGCTTCTGAGCGCACTGTTCGAAGAAAATTGAAAGAATTAGATTTTTAAGGCTTGTCGCCCCGCCAGGAAGACCAAGTTAACAGCTGCAATGAAAGCAAAGCGCCTGAAGTGGGCCAAACAATGGCAAGACAAAGATGTGGACTTCTGGAGATCGGTAAGATACAGCAATTTAATCAATAATTGATACATTATTATCATTTTCAGTTAAATAAAGCAAATAAACATGGAAGTTTATATATTTTTCCTATTTTTGACAGGTCTGCTTCAGTGACGAAAGCACATTCGAAATTTTGCAGAATAAAGCTGAGTATGTGCGTCGTCGTCATGGAGAAAAGTTTCATCCTGATTGTGACGTCCCGACGGTTAAACATCCCACCAAAGTGATGATTTGGTCAGTCATCAGCGGCAAGGGCACTGGACGTCTGTACGTCGTCAAAGGAATAATGAGGCAAGATCAGTACAAAGAAGTATTACAAAATCGGTTGCTTCCGCAGCTCAGAGAATGGTTTCCAAATGGGGAACCATTCACTTTCATGCAAGATGGAGCTCCCTGCCACACTGCTCGGTCTGTTAAAGCTTTTTTGGCAGAAAAAAATATCCCTCTGTTGGATTGGCCGGGTAATAGCCCATTGAAAATGTGTGGGAGCTGATGAAAAGAGAAGTGGCTAAAGATGTGATTACCAACAAAACCCAGCTCCTAGAAAAGATTATTCATGTGTGGAATCATCATCCTCAAATGCAGGAGACAGTACAATCTTGCATTGATAGCATGCCGCGCAGAATTAAAGCTTTGATAGCGGCTAAAGGTGGCTCAACTAAATATTGACTTTTACTAACATTAATTTCACTTTTCTTTAAAACTTAATAAACTTATGCTTTTCTAAATTAATGCTGTTTTATTTATGTCAAATAAATAGGTAATTGATTGGATAATATAAAAATAAAAAACAAATCAATTTAAAATAATAAAACGGTACAATATCACTCGGTAATTAATATTTTACATGAAATCTTGCAGTGCGTCTAATAATTTGGCCAGGGACTGTATATATATATATATATATATATATATATATATATATATATATATATATATATATATATATATATATATGTATATATGTAAAAGTTCTGAAGTAGTTACTTTTAGACTTCAGACACCTTCAAAGTAGTCTCCCTGTACCCGAACTCACCAGTCCAACCGTTTTTTTTCAGTAGTTGGACAATTCTGGGAGGTCGATGCTCTCACTGTCTTCAGCGCCGCCTGCGATTCGCGTTGCATCCTTTCTGCCGTCTCGCAGAGGTAACCTTGGAAGTCACAGGATGTCAAATCAAGCGAATGGGGGATGACACTCATGGAATTCTTTGCTAAAACTATTTCGCTCCTCGACCAATAGAAAGTTTGGCAGAGATGCTCAGGATTGTTCGACGATGATCTTCACGAACGATTTGTTAAACTTCGGCGAAGATTTTAAGCGTAGTTGCCGGTCTTCCGGTAGGCTCGTCGTCCTCCACCGAAGTTTGGCAAGCCTTAAAGATTGTAAACCATTCGAAAATTTGCGTACGGCTCAGGGTTTCGTCCACAAATGCTTTTCGAATCATTTCATACGTTTCAGTAGCACTGTTTCCGAATTTAAAACAATATTGCACACACTAGAGCTACTTTTTTTGTAAATCTATTGCAAAAATTGTAGAGAGATACAAATAGACCTTTAGGCAAACGTGGATACAGAACAAACTGAAAGGGCTATCAAGTTGAAACTTATCACGCAGCGTCCTTAGGGATGTACCTACCGCTACCTATAGGCGCGAGTCGATACTATTTCGAGGTCTTGGTATATACTCGTACGTTAAGTCGGGAACTTTTGAATAGTAAGTAATAAATGGCAGGAACACTGTTTTAAATAAGAACGAAATATTAGAAAAACATGTAAATATGACTGTATTGATAACATTTCTCTTTGTGACAGGTGGTATACTGAAACAACACACAGTGAAGGGAAATAGTATTTTCACCTTATTTTCCTGTCAGACGTGCTGCCAAAATGCTACCTTCGGATGATGCCGATTATGATATAAATTTTGATTTCATTCAGACAACAGATTTAGCAGAAAATGCTTTTGATAAAATCACCGTTAAATTCTACACCGCTGATTCCAAGGTTTTTACCCAATCATTTCCCGGTTATTACATCATAGGAATAATTAAGAAGAAACTAGGAGACATATTTAATTGCTCTAGAAGTGTTATTAACTTACTGTTTCGTGAAGAATGCATTCCCGACGAGGTAATAATCATAGAACATACCTTTAAGTTAAGTTAACGCTTTTTCCTGCAAGGAAAGATTTCTTACGATCTTATCTTCCATGTAAACACTCTTTCTGCTCTTACATTTCTACCGACTTCGTTTTAAGTTGACTTCTTTCAATCCAAAAAAAGGTCTGAAAACTGAGAAAGCATGACTCTTGACTTTTCGAGGTTAGACCACCAAATTAGTAATTAAACCATTGGAAAGCCACTCTCATAAATAATATATAAAATCCATTTTTTTTAAAATTATAATAGCTTGGTGACACCGCAGATGAATAAAAAAATCTAATTTTGATTAGCAACTTTTAAATGCATGAGACGAAGAGCAATTGCATTTAAATCTGTCACAGGCTCGTAATGATAAATTATTATTGTATGTTTAAAAAACAAATATCTACACAAAAATGTAGATTGCCTTTTATATATTTTTTTATGACTTCTCTCAGCGCCCAATGATGTGGATAAATAAACAAGCGCGCACGAGCTCTTACCGCACGCGCGCTTTTTTGTGCAGCTAATCGCAGTGCAAATTTGTTTTTTAAATGCTTTCAGCTGCCAAAAAAACATATGGTTTTCTTATTTGGTTAATCCATTAAAAAAATCTTTATTTTTATTTTTTATAATATAACACTGAAGTTGAGTGTTTTTCATAAGGAAAAACACTCAAGTTGAGTGTATGAAAATACGCTCAATAAGTTAAGTATTTTTGAAGTGTTCTTTTGAGTGTTTAGGGAGTGTGTAAGGGTATGTAGATATAAAATTTTTCAAGTAAAAATTATATAACGATATATGCACGCTTTACAATCGTTGTAACAATTTTTCACCTCAAAATTAAAAAATCATTCGGTTTTACAACTTGGTTTTTAGAAGAGTTTAAAGGATCATAAATCATAAATTATTATTGTATGTTTAAAAAACAAATGTCTGCACAAAAATTTCGATTGTATTTTAACATATTTTTTCATGACTTGTACATTACAGATCAGTCCTAAAATATACATTTGCCCAGCTTTGAAAATACTTTTAAGATACAGTCGCAAAGGTTTCAAAATACAAATCAAAAAAATCCTTTTTTTCTTTTCCTAGCTTCTTTGGTTTGGTATTCACTACACTTAAATAATCATTGAAAAAAAAGTTCCCTTCCTCACTAAGATAATGAAGTTTCCAAATCTCCTTTCTTTTTCTGCGTGATATAGATAACACAACATTCAATTAACAAAATCGCATTTTAAATAACTATCTTCTCATAAACCAAAGAATACTTTAAAATGTTTCAAGACTTCAACTTTTCTTTGCCACGGTCGAAGAACAACTGACTTTTTATGAACAAAATTTTGGAGAGGGAGGATTCTTTTCTAAGAAAAGGGTGAATTTGTTTACTTCAGTTTCTTTACATTTGTTGTCATTTCGTTCTAAGAAACACAATTAATTATTACTCAATTTTGGACAGCTTCGAAACAGGATAATTCGTTTGTACACTCAGGAAAAAAAGTTTTGACTCAAGAGAGAATATTTCAGAACCGAAATTTTTTTCTGAAAAGAGAAAAAGTTTTAAGTCAAAACGTTGTGGAAACTCAGTGAAATAGCGCCTATTGACTATTTGGTTCTCCAATTTGGTTTTGTTAATAGTTTAACGAAACGGAAAAGCCAAACTGTAAAACCAAATAATTTTTGCATTTTGGCGTTAAAAATTGTAAAAACGATTTTGAAGCTTTTTATAATTGTTACTTTGCAAATTTATATCTACATAGTTCCACCATTTAGTTTTCTTATTTGATTTTGCTACGATAAAATTAAGAAATTAACATTAACATTTGGTTATTTCACTACAATTAGCTGCATGAAAGCGCGCGCGTGCGCTAAGAACTCGTACGCGTTTGTTTATTTATCCACATCGTTGCTGCAAAAATTAATATACTGACCTGTATTTTTGATATAATACTCGCAAATGTATGAAAAATAAGTCGATATTGTTCATTTTGTCTAATTTTTTAACTAATATTGAAATTTTTCAGCGTACAGTTTATTCATTGTTAATAACAAATTCAACAAACAATTTTATCAAACGACTATATCCATGACGGAGCAAATATTGGATATGATGGAAGTAAGAAGAAAGTATAAGAACAACAATAACACAGGGCAACAAAAAAAAATATTTTTGTTTTGGTGCTTGGGATTTTAGAGCTGATTTTAACTATATTTGGGACGCTAAATCTATACATGCAATCCGCTTTTCTCTATCAGCTCTACTTTTTTAGATACATCAACTTAGCTACCAATGTGGTTTTTATTCAGTATATTCATTTATGAGACTTCTAAAATTATTATATATTCATTAATTTAGGTACAATGGTTTTATTGTCAGTCTGTAATTGAGTAAATTCCAGGTAAATCTATAAATAGTGGAACCATTGCCTATCAGGTACCTGAACTGATCCTTTTAATCACCTAACTCGGGTAAGTCTCGTCAGTTTGTGCGTTCTTACTAATGAGAGTAGATCGAATTCGGCGTGTTATTTTATGTTAAGAAAAGAGTGTTTTTACGTTATTGAACAGAATTAAAATGAGTTCAGGTTCCAGTTCAAGAAGAAGTTGTGTAAATCAACCTGATGTGTTTTGCTGTATATGCGGAGAATACATGTTTCAACAAAACAGACAAACTATTACTGACTTTGTAAAGCGAGCGTATCTTGGATACTTTGGAGTTAAGCTTGGTGATCAGGACAAAACGTGGGCCCCGCATCTCGTATGTAAAACTTGTACAGAGCATTTACGGCAGTGGACTACCGGGAAAAGAAAATGTCTAAAATTCGGCGTACCAATGGTTTGGAGAGAACCAAAAAACCACTTCAATGATTGTTATTTCTGTTTAGTAAATACTAATGGAATCAATCGAAATAACCGCAGTAAGTGGACTTATCCCAATTTAGACTCGGCAATACGCCCTATCCCGCACTCAGATGAAATACCGATTCCAACATTTCATCAGCTACCACATGTCTCTGATGACGAATATTTTCCCTCTGATCGCTCTTCTGATGCTAATAAAAGTTCTGATGCTAATGAAACTAACAGTGACTATGAGGGGATGTCATCAGTTCCTCAACGCTTCAATCAAAATGAATTAAATGATCTCACCAGGGATCTCAATTTATCGAAAAAAGCTTCTGAAGTACTGGCTTCTAGGTTGAACGACAAAAATTTACTGGAACAAGGAACCAAAATTATCTTTTACCGTACAAGAGAAAAAGATCTGCTACCATTCTTTTCTCAAGAAGACAATCTTGTATTTTGTCACGAAATTAGGGGACTCATGAAAGAAATGGGACTTTCTGAATATATTCCAGATGATTGGCGCCTATTTATTGACAGTTCAAAGCGAAGTTTAAAATGTGTCCTTCTACATAATGGGAATAAATATGGTTCAATACCACTAGCTCACTCAACGAAACTGAAAGAAGAATATAATACCATAGCTTTGGTCTTGCAGAAGATAAAGTATTACGAACATCAATGGATGATTTGTGTAGACTTAAAAATGGTAAACTTTCTTCTTGGGCAGCAAAGTGGTTACACGAAATATCCGTGATTCTTGTGCCTCTGGGATAGTAGGGACAAAACACACCACTGGGTTAGAAAAGATTGGCCTCAGAGAGAAAACATGGACGTTGGGGAAAAGAATGTCATTAACGACGCTTTGGTTGAAAGAGAAAAAATCATACTTCCTCCGTTACTTATAAAGTTGGGCTTAATGAAGCAATTTGTAAAGGCTCTTGATAAGAATGGGTCTTGTTTTGCATATATAGGGGTAAAAATGCATCAGTTGAGCACAGAAAAACTCAAAGCAGGGATATTTGACGGCCCACAAATAAGACAATTAATTAAGGATCCTGCCTTCATAAATTCAATGAATCAAGTTGAACGAGAAGCTTGGACATCATTTGTTGCAGTTGTAGAAAATTTTCTAGGCAAACATAAAGCTCAAAACTATGTTGAAATGGTTAACAAGATGCTTAATAGTTTCAAATCCTTAGGGTGCAATATGAGTATTAAAATACACTATTTACACAGCCACTTAGACCGTTTTCCAGAAAATTTAGGAGACATGAGTGAGGAACAAGGTGAAAGATTTCACCAAGATATTAAAGTTATGGAGGACCGCTACCAAGGAAGATGGGACATGCACATGATGGCAGATTACTGCTGGAGTTTAAAAAGGGACTGTTTAAAAAAAAACATTCAAGAATGTCGCGGAAAAGAAGCTTTCCAAGTGTTGAGTGACTATTTCATTTCTTCAATGTTTTTTTTTGTTTGTAAGTACGACATAATATTGTATTTTGTATAACTAAAATAAAAATTTCGTATCTACTTTTGTTTACTACACTTACGGAGTTGAGTTACAATAATGTAACTTATATTTCTCTAAAATTGTATATCTTAAAAATTTGAGCTCCTAGGTACAAATGAATACGTTATTTGAATTCAGGACATCAAATTGATATAGAATCAGCTCAAAAAACCTCGACACCAAAACAGCTGTTCCCCTGTGTAATATAAAATACAAAGAAACGTACAGCCTGATAAAAAGAAAGATAAAGGACGCTAAAGGCATGTCGCTAAATGAACAATGCACAGAAATAGAAGCATTAGAAAAGAAATACGACACATTTAATTTACATAAGAAAGTGACAGAAGTTGGAAGAACAAGGTTATAAAGGCAACCACAAGTAATAGAGGATAAAGAAGGTAAACTACTACTGAACAAGAAAGAACAGATGGGAAGAATATATAGGGGAAATGTATAGTGACACAACTAGATAACATAAGACAAATAAGCTGAATACAACGGGACACCCCATAAATAAAGACGAAATATTAGCAGCAGCAAATCAGCTTAAAAACAAAAAGGCAGTAGGAGAAGATAATATACCTACAGAAATCATTAAAATATGTCTTGGAAAACATATGGACATTATACAGAACCTCTTCAACAGCGTATACAACACAGGTGATGTATCTCATGATTGGTTGACGTCAATTTTTATACCTTTGCCAAAAAAGAATAACCCTAGAAAGTGTGAGGAATATCGGAATATAAGTCTAATAAACCACATTTTGAAACGCTTCCTTGAAATAATCCACCAAAGAGTATACAAAAAACTAGATGAACGTACTGGACAAACACAGTTCGGTTTTAGGAACGGACTAGGAACGAGAGACGCACTATTCTCTATCCGCGTTCTGACTGAAAGATGTAGGGATATCAACTCTGATGTTTATTTATGTTCCATAGATTTCCAAAAAGCCTTTGATATGGTAAATCAGGAGAAAATGATGCAAATACTGCAATCCTGTTACACTGATGACAAAGACTTACAAATAATATCAAGTTTATACTGGAACCAGACTGCCAAAATAAAATTTGAGAATAATATGTCCAAAGAAATAAAAATAGAGAAGGGTGTACGTCAGGGTTGTATTTTGTTACCCTTATTATTCAATGTCTATTTGGAGGAAATTTTCAATAAAGCACTTTCTGATAAAAAAGATAGAATTACAATTAATGGTGCGTGTGTAAATAACTTCCGCTACGCTGATGATACTGTCATTCTAGCGGACAGTGAAGAAGGCCTACAAAGATTAATGAATGGAATTGTTAATGCATGTGAGGAATATGGAATGAAACCGAATACAAACAAAACAAAAACAATGGTGGTTAGTAAGAATCCTAATACAAACATAAATATTAAAGCACATCAACAAATACTTCAAAGGTTAACAAAAATTATGTACTTAGGAAGCGTAATTAGTGAAGATTGGGACCACTCTATTGAAATACGCTCAAGAATTGAAAAAGCACGAAGCTCCTTTAATAAAATGCGCTGCATACTTTGTAACTGCCAACTAAACTTAAAAACAAGAATAAGAGTGCTAAGATGCTACGTGTTCTCGGTCATGTTATACGGTACAGAAGCTTCAACAGTCACAGAGACAACACAATAAAGAATGGAGCCATTCGAGATGTGGTGCTATCGCCGAATGCTGCGTGTTCCTTGAACAGCGCATACTACAAACGTGGAAATACTTGATCGGATGGAAAAAGAACGAGAGTTGATTCCAGCTGTTAAAGAAAGAAAAAGCATAGTTTGGCCATATTATGAGAAGCCAAAAGTATGAGCTCCTGTAACTTATAATTGAAGGAAAAATAATCGGTAGGTGAGGACCAGGAAGTCGCCGCAACTCCTGGTTGAGGAAACTTACGACAGTGGACAAACATGACATCTACTGAACTGTTTAGAGTGGCAATAGATAAAATCAGATGGACAAATGTGATCATCAACCGTCCTTAGAAGATAAGGCACACTAAGAAGAAGATATCCATAAGAAGCGCACAAGTCTTAAGAATATTTCTACGCAAAAATCAACTTGATTCGTTAATTATTAACAGAAGTTGATTATTACCTTGTAAATTAATTTTGTCCGTCGATTGCCGCGTTCACAGCGTTATCCTCTCTCCTGCCTACTAGGAAAACAGGGGTCACGCGTAGAGGCAGTTCTGCAATCCGGCGCCTCAATTTTTCGGTGACTATCATAGGAAATTTTTAGTTCCCTGACTTTTCCAAGAAAATGTGAACCCCGATACAACATTAACTCAATTAATCTTTGTTCATTTTTAGATTAGGTTAGATAAATTCAAACCCGACAAATATGGAATTCTAGAATTCAAACTCCAAAGCAAAGATAGAAATTTTAAGATACCAATCGAAAATGCTTATAAAGATTTAATAGTTCCGGATATTTTAACTGTACGAGTTGAAAAAGACAACGAAATAAAAGATGTTGTTGTTGAAATTGAAAATAAAGCCATAGAAAAACCATATTTAGGTTAGTAACAACACAGATTTAGCAATAACCACAATTCTTGAATTAAAACCAATAAAGTTGGTAAATGAAGTTTAAGGCCGACTTAATGGACGCTAAATTCTCATACCAACATCGAGATACACCAAACAATGGCTTACGGAACCCATGCAAAACCAATATATTTTGGTGCTATGAAACGTTGCAAAAAGTATGATTTTCATTTCTTCTTCATAGAAATCAAACAAAATTGTTTTTGTTGAGATTTAAACTTTATTTTCGATAAGTTACATGAAGAAGACATAGTGCTGTCGAAACGATTGGAATGGTAATTAAAATAAAGTAAAAATCTTACTATGACGTTCGTTTCGACAGCACTGATCTTTTTCAGATGACTTACAACTACTAAATTAGTAATTGTAAGTCATCCGAAGAAGACACCGTGCTGTCGAAACGATCACCATAGTAACTAACTAAAGTGGAAATCTCAACAAAAAAGTTTGTTTCATTTCTATTCATTTGAACGGGATTTTCACCAAGTATTGGCTAATTCAATGAATTAATTTTCCTTTAGGTGGATATCGAGATATTCAAAGCGGTGTCCAGTACCATCATAGCTATACACAGACAGGGCCTCCCAAACCGAAGGTGGCGCCTGAGATGAAAAATAACCGGGATACTCAAACATATGTTACGAGAAATCGAAAAACTGAAAAAGAATATTCCAGAGCTTGTCAGGTATGTATCTGTTAAAAAGGTTCAGAAATATCAGTTAGTATCCTTCGGTTATAGACTCCTATAAAGTAATATTCACTCGGGGCATGGTTCCGAGTTGTATAAAACACGGTGTGTCCCAAAGTAAACAGGACTTTTTCCAAACAGCCAATATTAGTGGTGCCACCTATCGGATATAATTTGCGCTGAACAGGTACATCTTTTACTGACATTATGTTTAATTTTCATGACAATCGAATGAATAGCATCTGAGATATTGCGGCTGAAGTGACAGTGTGCTTTAGCTATCGATCGAATATTGAGTTTTGTGGAAAACTTTTATTGAAAAGTATCAATTGATGAAAAAACTTTATGGTGATGACTGTCTATTTCCTAGCAGAGTGTATGAGTGGAATAAACGTTTTAAAGAAGGTCGTGAGGGCCTAAACGACGATGAACATGTTGGTCAACCAGAATTCGTTATAACTGAAGAAAACATGAAAATTGCCCGACGAGCCGAAATCTTCGTTGCGATACATGGAAATGAAAGTAAATATGTCCAAAGCTTCAATTCATCGCATTTTGATTGAGCGTAGATTGTAGCACACAAACTACTTCGAATCCATTATCGTAAAGATTTGATAAAAGAGTAAAAAGGGGACAAATACTTCGAGTATTTCATTGTAACCGGAAATGAAACCTGGTGTTTTCAATATGATCTAGAAACTAAGCGTCAAAGATCTGAATTGAAGCACCTCAATGAAGAAAATTCGAAAAGAAGGGTCGTTTGTAGAAGTCATAAGCGAAAACAATGTTAATTTGTTTCCATGATGCGGAGCGTATACTGCAGAAAGAATTTGTTCCATTTCGCGAAACGATTAATGCTGTGTATTATTTGTGTACTATGTTATGAAGTGTATATTGTTGCGTATTCATCGTGTCACAATATGGTGAAACTGGACGTTAGCGATTGTTACCAGGAAAGCGTTATGGAGACACTGACCACATTCAAAATGTGTCGACCAGGATAATGAAGGACATCTCAAAAGATGAGCCTTATTTAACATGCTTATTGGCCCAGCAAAATGCCGTATCGAGTCCCACTATTTTAAACATAATAAATGAATTTTGCTAAAATAATAAGTTTCTGTTTTCATTTTGAAGAAGTCCTGCTTATTTTGAAACACACTGTGTATTGTAGTAAGTTCAAGTGCCATTTAAATCCAAATTATTATAAGCCATAAGGGGTTACATACACCTCGAGTTTTCAAAAATTCGATTTTTATTTTACGGATTTTTATTCTCTATACTTCTAACAATTAAAACATATTAAAAAAAAAAATAAAATTCCATTTCATTACAAAGTTATAGCATTAAATGTGACCTGGCATTGGATTGGGACCGCTACCTGTTTTTAGACACTGTCTGCAATATTACGCAGTCAATTTTTAATATTTTTTAACTTTTTTAGTGTTCCGTACGGAACACTTATAAGATCACTTCGGTGTCTGCCCGTCCGTTCGTCCGTCCGTCTGTCTGCCACACCAGATTTTTTTCGAAACTATGTGACGTAGAAAGTTGAAATTTGGATTTTTATCCTCTATACTTCTAACAATTAAAACATTTAAAAAAAAAATAAGAAAATTCCATTTTATTACAAAGTTATAGCATTAAATGTGACCTGGCATCGGATTGGGGCGCTACCTGTTTTTAGACACTGTCTGCAATATTACTCAGTCAATTTTTAATATTTTTTAACTTTTTAGTGTTCCGTACGGAACACTTATAAAATCACTTCGGTATCTGCTCGTCCGTTAGTCCGTCCGTCTGTCTATCTATCACACCCGATTTTTTCCGAAACTATGTGACATAGAAAGTTGAAATTTGGTACTAATATAGGATATGATGGACTCATCAGAGCCGTGTAGTTTTGAAAGTTAAATTTTGACTTAAGGGGTTAGTTTTGAGGGGGGAAATCAAAAGAGAAAAAAATTTATTTTTTTTACTAGGTCATCGAGTGGGGTGTCAAATGAAAGCTTGTAAAAACATGAGTTCAAATATATACAGTGGCGTGCAAAAGTTTCCGGCCAGTGACATTTCGTACTCTAATTTATTAAAAAAAAGACTAATGATTTTTAATCATTATGAGACGTGAGTATGAGATATAGAAACAAAATAATATAGTAAAAGAATATTATTTTTGTTTGTGAATATACTTATTATTATTATTTTTATATTCATATGTGCAAAAGTTTCCACGCACACTGACGCAGTAGGACGTTCAAAGACGTATTTACGAATAATAGCGCGTTGAATGTTCACATTTAGTTCATAAAAGGTCGTGGGAGCATAAACATGGCTCGGCATATGCAAATCCAAATTCGTAAGAGAGTAATAAAATTCTCAAAAGAAGGAAAGTCTTCTCGTGAGATTGCTTCATTATTATCGATAGGTAAAACAACCGTGGACGATATTATTGTAAAATACCGTTGTGGATATGGTTTAAAAGATCGTCCGCGTAGTGGAAGACCAAGAAAAACGTCTAAAAAAGTAGATCGTATCATTAAACGCAAATCAACTGCGGATGTCAAGAAAACTGCTGCCGAAATTGCTTGCGAGCTAAAGGATGAAAGCCTAGCTAATGTTAGCCATAGTACTGTGACACGAAGACTACATGATGTAGGACTTTTTGGCCATATAGGTATTAAAAAAACCATTAATCAGTAATAAGAATAAGAAGGCCCCATTACAATTTGCCAAAAAATTGGACAATCAAAGATTGGAAAAAAGTAGCTTTCCTAGACGAATCTAAATTTAATCTTTTTAGAAGCGATGGTAGACAACATGTTCAACGTCCTATTGGTACGAGTTCGGTACCAAATTCCTACTGTAAAACACGATGGAGGAAGTGTGATGGTTTGGGGAATTTTCTCTGCACAAGGAGTTGGTCCATTGATCGAGATCAACGGAAATATGAACGCTGATATTTACAAGGACATTTTAGAAAACAATTTGTTATCATATGCTAAAGAAACATTGCCGCAGAATTGGATATTTCAGCAGGATAATGACCCCAAACATATATCCAAGTTGTTAAAACAGTGGTTTTCTACTTCAAATGTGAGAGTTTTAAGCTGGCCATCTTAATCACCGGACTTGAACCCAATAGAACACTTATGGGAAACGCTAGATCGTCATGTTCGAAAGCATACATATTCAAATAAAGCCGCATTATTCAAATCATTGAAGGAAGAATGGGATAAAATTTCACCTGCTTGTATTAATCGATTAATTGAGTCCACGCCACATCGTTGTGCGGCTGTTACCGCTGCAGGGTATGGCTACAAAATATTAACATAAAAATATAATTTAAGTCTATTATAGAGCATATGGATTAATAATTTTTCTCGTAGTACAAAGTGGCCGGAAACTTTTGCACATATAAATATAATAATAATAATAAATATATTCACAAACATAAATAATATTCTTTTAATATATTATTTTGTTTCCTATATCTCATAATCACATCTTATAATGATTAAAAATCATTAGTCTTTTTTTTAAATAAATTAGAGTACGAAATGTTACTGGCCGGAAACTTTTGCACGCCACTGTATATATTGTAATACTTGCGCACACTTTTCTTTGTATTATCTTTTAGAAAATTACCCCCTCTTATCTCGAAAAGTACTGATTAAAAATTTTGAAAAAATTCTGAAATATTCTCTACAGGGTGTAGATTGAACGAAAATTATCATGACAGTATTACGAGTACCTTTAATAAGTTATCTGGTATATAAAAAGAAAACAAAAATTTCAAGGTCATCAGTTTTCAGTAAAGATCGGAAACAAACTTTGTTGAAAACTCATTTGGGGGTGTTTTGTGAAGACACTGATCATTTTATACCTCCGTAATAAAAAATTTTTTATTTTAAAAGCAATCAACGTACGGAACACTAACTGCATAAGTGCAACTTGCAATTGACCGATTATTTTTTTTTAAATCTTAATAATTACTTTTTCTACAAAATGTCGAGAGGTTTTTTTAAATTTTTTTAAAAGACAATTTTTTTATAAATAATTAAGCATACACTTTTTGGTCGAAATTGCATACTAAAATTTGAAACACCATAATGTTTTTATTTTTGAAAAAAAAACCCTAAGACAATTTTTACCTACTACATTATTTTACAAGAATAATTTCTAGTTTTGCATATTGGATTAATTTTTGTGAAGTTATCCTGCAGACAAGTAGGTGCCATAATTCTCATCAGTGGTCCATTTAACCTGACAAAAAATAATGTTAACATTTAAAACATATTTAATAAAAAATTCTTATAATTTAAAGTACAATTAAATATATAATCGTCATTCTTTTGTATTATTCACTTAAAAACCGTTAAAATTTTTTTTTTAAATATACATACTTTTTGCACCGCCCAGGTGTATGTAACCCCTTTAGGTAGGAAATCTCTAGGAAACATTTTACTGTTTCCTTATTTTCCCCAAGGCGAGGCGAAAAGATCTGGGCCTTCATCTTTAAAAAAAAATCTAGCAAATAATATGTAAAAAAATAGAATACGAGGAGCGGATAAAAAAAAGCCGGATTAGTTTTTTTACTACGAATTGGTAAACGCTCCAAGGTCAAGCAGGTGCGGGGTAGTATCACGTGATTTTGCCCATCTACTACTGTGCATCTGCGGAAAAGTGCTAAGCGTTTACGTGGAGCAGAATGTTGACCAATATAAAATGTCGTTAGATACTTCATTATTATGATAACGCTACCCAAAGATTGCTGTTTTAATTCATTTTATTCAATTGTCGGCAATTATAGGACGTTGCTGTTCGCTGAAATAATTTCGGAAAATAGACAGAAGACAAAAAGACTATTTCTCGAACACAAAATTGCTAGGAAATTGCAGATTTTCTAGACGACTGCTCAAAAAACGTAATTTCATACTTTTAAATTTATTTTTTGTAGGTTTCAACGAAAGGTCTTTACTTACCAAACGTTTGTGATAAAATTTTAACAGCTGGTACATACGAAACCGCAGACGAAAGAGAAAAACGACTGGCCGTAACAAAAAAAGTTCTGACTATACAGAGATACTACAGGTATGTAAAATGCCATGAAATTTATTTTGTTTTTTTAATATCTTATTAAGGTGGTTTTTTTCCGTCATAACTTGGATATCTAGAGTTAACAAGAACGAGAGTCATCATGTGATTTTCCATTAGAGTTTGCAGATCTGGTCGCATAATCTCTGTTATTGCTATGGAGTCTGGGTTCTAGGCATGATTATTTATATATTAAAAATAACCGGCCAAGTCGGACTTGCGCAATTAGTGTTCCGTACGTTGATTGCTTTTAAAATAAAAATTATTGTTACGGAGATATAAAATGATCCAAACCCCACACACCCCAAATGAGTTTTCAACAGTTTGTTTCCGATTTTTGTTTAAAACTGATGACCTTGAATTTTTTGTTTCTTTATATACCAGATAAATTATTAAAGGTACCGTAAACCGGGGTTGCATTGACAGGTTTTTAGAGGTTTTTTTGGTTGTACAGGGTGGTCCAAATTGAATACTTTTAAAGGTAAACCCCTTTATCTAAAGGAGATAGACGAAAACTGATGTCAGTGTCTGAGGCTCAATCTTTATCATAAACTCAATAGTGAAAACCGCATATTGATATCTAGTACCGTTTCAGATATACAGGGTGTTTTTCAAAAATCTGCATTTTGGAAAAATGTTTGTAATTCTTTTCCTATTGAAAATTTTTGATTTCTGTAAAAACATTCTCAAAGCACAACAGTGTAAGTTACATTTTTTTACAACTAATATTTTAATAGTTATTAACCCAAAAATATATTTTTTAAATGGGATACCCGGTATATTTTTCCTTATCCGAGTAGAGCTTTAAATTACCATTCTAAAAATATAGCACAGTTTATATTTTGCTTAAATCTATTTCAAAATATAAAGGTTTTCAGTTTTTACGCGAGTTTTAAATGCACATTTTGTGAAGTAGGCTTTGGACGGAGCGACCATATGGTTTAATTCAATTGTTTACTCGTAGTTGTCAAATTTTACTTCCGGATCAGTTATTGAATTGTCAAATCAATCGCAATGAAGTTTGAAAATTACGAAAAATGGGATATGATAGTTTGTTTCATACAAATCAGAGGAAATTCGGAAGTTATTTGTACCACGAACGGTATCCAGAGAGGCGTCAACCCTTCAAGGATATATTCGCTCAATTGCGACATAACCTAGTTAATAGTGACAAGTGTGAAAAGAAACGACCCAAAAATTATGCATCAAACAGGGATAAGGAGTTAGAAGAAATAGTAGTTTTAGGAACTATCGGAAATAATCATTCATTTCAACCCGAGAGTTAAAAGAATCCACTGGTCTACCAAGAACTAACGTAAGTCGTACACATTTACAACAAACAAATTTAAGCCATATAGGACAAGAAAAGTTCATCACCTTAGAGACGGAGATTTTCAACGGCGTATGGATTTTTGCCAATGGTTTCTGGAGAATTGTAACCATGTTCCAAATTTTTCATTAAATTGCATTTGGACCGACGAAGCTTATGTAAGCAATGCAGCTATTTTTAACCGTTACAATTCTTATACATGGGCACAAGAAAATTCTCTTTTAGTTGTTCAGCAAAGAAATCAAGGCGGATTTGGATTTATTGTGTAGGCAGGAATTTTTAGAAGCAGGGTTATTTATTTTCGAAGGAACACTCACCTCTCAGAGATATTTAGAAATTTTTAGGCAGCAAATAGAACCTCTTGTTGATGAACTGCCGTTTGTTGTTTTGTTTTATTTTCTACATAGTTTAAAGTACTATAGCATTTAGTAAATTTCATCGTAGTTATGACTCTTAGAGTTACTTCTGGGAATTTTTTTTACGATTTGATTATTGTCGGTAAACAATTGATATTGCCGCTCCGTCCAAAGCCTACTTCACAAAATGTACATTTAAAACTCGCGTAAAAACTGAAAACCTTTATATTTTGAAGTAGATTTAAGCAAAATATAAAGTGTGCTATATTTTTAGAATGGTAATTTAAAGCTCTATTCGAATAAGGAAAAATATATTTTTGCGTTAATAACTACTAGTTGTAAAAAAATGTAGCTTACACTGTTGAAATCCACGTGAAAAACTGCTTTGAGAATGTTTTTACAGAAATCAAAAATTTTCAATAGGAAAAGAATTACAAACATTTTTCCAAAATGCACCCTGTATATCTGAAATGCTACTAGATATCGATATGCGGTTTTCACCATTGAGTTTATCATAAAAATTGAGCCTCAGACACCGACATCAGTTTTCGTCTATCTCCTTTAGATAAAGGGGTTTACCTTTAAAAGTGTCCAATTTGGACCACCCTGTACACTTTTTGTTAAACCTTAAATTAAGCCGTTTTTTATCCTAATAGTACAATTGGTCCTTTGGCTATTGAATTCGCCAGTGAGCAATGACCGGATGCCTCCCCTCCATTTTATTATTTTTTTTAAAGTGTCAAAGTAACCCGGAGTTTGGGGTAACTTTGACATATGCCTTAAAAATCAAAGATAAATACTGTGCGGTTTACTTTGACACAATTTTAATCAAAAATATATTAATTTTTACATTGTAAAGATAAAATAAATGAAACAACTGTTTAATAATCAACATTTTTCATTGGAAACCTATAATTCTAAACAAATTTTTTAACGGCACTTTCAGGACTTAAAGTCCACAACAATTCTTACAAATAATCACCACTTATAAGAAACAGTTTGCAAATCAGTTATCGATCAGTCACGACTTGAAGTCGACAAAAATTTTTACGAATAATCAACATTATAATAAAAACAATTTGGTCTAAAGTCGACAAGATTCCTTACAAATAATCAAACTTTATGAGAAATTATTATAAATATAATATTAAAAAAATAAAGTCTGTACCTTCACATATTTCCCATTCATATAAAGGATTTATGGATCCTTTATTGCAAATTCCGCACATCCAATTTTTGAAAGTGACGCAGCGGATCCAGTCTTTTTTTAAACGATAAAAACGGAAAACGCATTTACAGCACAAGTTGCTGGTGTTCCTTTTTCTCAGCAGGTCAGTTAAGGGAATGTCATCTTCACTGGAGAAAGAGTCATCTCTGTCTGGTTCTGAACAAGCTCCTCCGTATAAATCCATCGTATTGGGGAAGTCAATCGTTGGAGAGATTGGATTGGATGGGACATCCTCCACGGTTTCTTCTTGGCTTGTTCTTAGTAGAGATTTAACATTCGTTGGAGAGACTGGGACATCCTCCACAGTTTCTTCTTTGCTTGTTCTTGGTAGAGCTTCAACATTTTGTACTTGTGGTCCTGGTCTATGAAGAATTTTCTTTCCTCTTCTGTGTTGAATCCTCTGTGAGTCATAGCCTCATGTCTCTTTGAGAAAATCTAGAAGACTGTTATCGAGAACACGTCCTTTTTCATTTGCGCTTTCTGCTGGAAGCTTCCGCAGAACAACTTCTAGATGAAAAGCGTAAATACCCGTGGATCTGAAAGAACTCTGCAGATTTTTCTTTATATTGGGAGCAACAATCTCTTTAATAACATGGGGAACTGTTCTTTTGGAATCGTGCCTTTTCTCCTCGATTCTTGTCTCCATCGGTCAAGAACTTTTCTCCACTGTTTTTTCAAAGTAGCATAGGCACCGACGTCTAGAGGTTGTAGCATGTGTGTTAAGTTTGGTGCCAGAGTAGTGAAGTAAATATTATTAGATACTGTAGTCTTAATAACTTCAGTGTGACGTTAAATTATCACCAATTACGATGACCTTTTCGTCCCTAACTCTATGTTCCTGGATGTGTGATAACAGCACTTTAAAGAATCATATTTCAAAGAGGTTCATATCAAACCAGCCACTGCTACTGTTTCTGTAGACGGTTCCAGGATATCCACCCTCCGCCCAGTTTTCGTAGAGGTTTTTCGACTTATAAACCACCATCAATAGCTGTGCTACAGCGTATGATGCTGATTGATGATTTTGAATGCTCCTGTACTGTACTAGAACTTTCGTCGCACCTGGATCGTCCGTGATATTGGTTTCATCATAGTTATAGATGAGAACTGGACGTGTGCCCTCCAAAGCTGGGCTCAAATTTTCGAAATATTCCCTGACCTCATTGGGTCCCACTGATGCCCGTGAAGTTTTTATGTTTGTGGTCTCTGCGTGAGATTGTTCCTACATGCAAAGTCGTTGATGAAGCCTAAACCTGGCAAGTTGTCTTTCCACTGTGGAACATTTCTACCTTGCTTAGTCACAAATTTTTGAACGACGGTCTGGATGTCAGCCTTGGTCATAGGAAACCTCCAGTCAGATACAACACCCAATGTCTGGGATATCAATTTCTCTTCTTCAGTTGGATGGCCTGGATTTCCTTCATGTCTGTTATGAATTCTATTTATAATGGTGGTCCTATTAATTTTGTACTTCTTGCAGCTGCGCTCTGGCTAAGTAAACCTCTCCTAACTTCGTCAACGTCTTTTGCAACTTCTTGCTGGTTGTAATTTCGGTAATTTTGAGCATCAAACTTTCTTTTGTATGTTCGGACCATGGAATTAACTCTAAAACAAAACAAACAAATATATTAATTTTCGTGTCAAACTACTTAGGTCACCAAAGTAAATCTAAGTACCTAATTAGGTAGGTAACATTTGTGTTTGTTAGTACTCTAATGATAGTTTTACGTTATTTTGCGTTTAAAAACAATACGCAGGTAATTAATATGCAATAGGTACTCACCGAAATCGGAAGTTCCGAACGTATCCAGCTGCACTCACACACTACACACCTAACACGAACGGTGACTGTGATCGGACTAGCCAATGAGACGTGCCGCGAGCGAGCCAAGTGTACAGTAGATACCCCCGCGCCGCTCTACCACTGCTTGCATGCATGTCGGTTCGCTGTGTGGCGTGTTTATATAGGTTTTGAGACTCTGTCAAAATAGCCTCAAAAGCTGTCAAAGAAACCTTGGAAGCCAAAGTCACCCCGATTTACGGTAATGCACTCATGATAATTTTCATTCAATCTACACCCTGTGAAAAATATTCGACTTTTTTTAAAATTTTTTGTTCAGTACCTCTCGAGATAGGGAGGGGGGGCAGCGATTTTCCGTAATTTTTTAAAACCAAAATAAAGAAAAGTGCGCTCAAGATTTAAATTATATATGTTTTTTAACTCGTGTTATTTGACTCGATGACCTGGTAAAAAAAATTAACTTTTAAAATTACATGGCTCTGATCAAGCCATCAATTCCTATATTAGTGCCAAATTTTAACTTTCTATGTCAAATAATTTCGAAGGAAATCGGGTGTGATAGACGGACAGACAGACATCGAAGTGATCTTATACGTGTTCCGTACGGAACACTAAAAATCGTAAGGATCAGTTGAAAATTAAAAAAAAATATTTAGGTCGAGGGAGATTTAACAAAATGTATATTATTGATATTATTTTAGAGCATGGCGGATGAAAAAAGGTTTAAAAGAATTGAGTAACGAATATCATAAAAGATTGAAATTAGAATTGGAACGCGAGGAAACGGAAAGACAAGAAAATGACGAGAGACGAAAAAAAGACTTAGTTAGTAGGGTTTTTCCTATAAAACCAGGAGATTTTGCTATGTTGTACAATATGGTAAGATATATTTTGCAGTGTAATTCCTTGTAGTCATAGTATTCTACTATAGAAACGAAACCTTAGAACTACGTGCATACTGCTCTCCAGACAATACACGTTCAGAAAAAAATTATATAAGTAGCAAAAAAGGTATTTATTTTGACCATCAAAAGTTGACATTTGAGAAACGTTTTTTTTTTTAAGAAAAATGTCTATTTATTGGCTTAATATTTCGCAATAAAAGAAGTATTAAATTATAATTTACATATAGAAAAAGAAATTATTACATATAGAAAAAAAAAATAGTTTTGAATTACAGTAAACTGCCGTCGAAATTGTCTGGGGTCACCGGGACCCCATGATGCACACTAAGGGTTAACTAAGCAGCTGCATTTCTATTTTTTTCTGTGTCTAAATATAGAATATAGTTTTTAAGGCCATGTACTAAGTCCTGAACGATGTGACATGAGAGTTATCTGGAGGAGACCAAAAGCAGCGAGATAGAAAAAGTCTATTGCTAGTTGCAAAACTAGGTTTGAACATTCTTGGTCGAGAATGTTAGTACCACATTATCCGGAATAGAATAGTTAATGTTTATTATGCTGGCAAAAATTCACAACTAGCAAAAAAACTGTCAATATATGATATAAAATTACGAGTACTAATAACAGCAGGTTTCATGTATAGGAATTAAAAAGGAGGAGCATACGACGCCAGCACCACATTTTAAAGCCGTCAATTTTTGCGCGGTCACTTACCTTTTTTGTCCAACTAACTGCAGCATACAAAAACACAGAGAACACAAGGGAATCTACTAGTTTCTTTTTAGTTCTTATGGTGATGCTTTTACCTTTCCATACTATAGTCATTCGCGTATAGCTATTTTCGTTATGCCGCATAGTCATCCGAAAACCTGGCCATAATGTAAAAAAAAACGGTCAAGTGCAAGTTGAACTTGCGCAATTAGTGCTCCGTACGTTGATTGCTTTTAAAATAAAAAATTTTGTTACAGAGGTATAAAATGATCAGTGACTTTACAAAAAACACACACCAAATGAGTTTTCAACAAAGTTTGTTCCCAATCTTTATTGAAATCTGATGACCTTGAAATTTTTGTTTTTTTTTATATACCAGATAAATTATTAAAGGTAATGCACTCGTGATAATTTTTGTTCAATCTACACCTCGTGGAGAATATTCCAGAATTTTTTAAAAATTTTTTGATAAGTACTTTTCGAGATAAGGCGGGGGACAGCGATTTTTCGCGATTTTTTACAAATAATACAAAGAAAAGTGTACGCAAGTATGACATTATATATATATATATATATATATATATATATATATATATATATATATATATATATATATATATATTTTATATATATATTTATATATATTTATATATATTTTATATATTTATATATATTTTACTCGTGTTTTCACAAGCGTTCATTTGACACCACACTCGAAGACCTAGTAAACATTTTTTTTTTCCTTTCCGAATTCACCCCCCAAAACTAACCCCTTAAGTCAAAATTTAACTCTCAAAACTACATGGCTCTGATGAGGCCATCAATTCCTATATTATTACCAAATATCAACTTTCTATGTCAAATAGTTTGGCAGAAAATCGGGTGTGACAGACAGACAGACACCGAAGTCATCTTATAAGTGTTCCGTACGGAACAGTAAAAAGGTTCTATTTAGGGACTTTTATCTGTTTAAATACTTCTGCCAATTCGTCTACTATGATTTACGACAACTCAGGTGCATCTTTCGCTTGCACTTGTCTGTTAACTTTTATTTCATTTCGAAGAGTCGAGTGGCACGCAGCATCCCTCGTGCAGCACGTCAGACGTCATCAAGTTTAAACTATTATAGAAAGTGCAAAAGTGAACGAATTTTAATTGTGTAAAATGAATTCTGTCCCTGAAGGTGAGTACAATTTCATTGTGTTTCTGGAATTTCATATTTACTTAATATTAATTGAGTAATTAACTGTTTAATTATCGAGTTTCTTAAGAAAATATTCTCAAAAATCTTTAAAGAACAAGCAATAAGTTAAAAACTTCATTGAAATCTAACATGAAATGAATTGAAGGTTGTTTATTAGACATTTTGGGCCAAAATATCTAAAAACTGAGTGCTACATGTCGCCACTGTGGTATCAGTGTTAATTTTTTGGGCGAAGGTGTGCATAGACGCCATGGACGCGTTTTTTTTTTTTTTAAATTTGGGAAAGTGTTGCAAACTTAAAAAAATTGTTAAAAAATTCGGAATAATAATGTTACAAAATTCAATTAATTGTTTGAAAATTCGGAAAATTGTTGCAAAGTCTGAAAAATAGTTAACAAATTCGGGTAAATGTTGCAAAATGGGAAAAATACCTTAATAATTCTGTAAATGGTTGCAAAGTGATAAAGTTCGAGAAAATGTTGTAACATGTAGCAAATTGTTGCTAAAATTGAAAAATACTTGAAAATTTCAATAAAATGTTACTATATTGGAAAAATAATTTTAAAATTCTGGAAACTGTTTTACGATGTAGCAAGTTGTTTAAAAATTCTGGAAGTCGTTGCAAAATGGTAAAAATAGTTTAAAAATGGGGGGAAAAAGTTGCAAAATGGAAATAATACTTTAAAAATTCAGCAAATTGTTGCAAAAATTTTTTCAATTTTATTTAACTATTTACAAAAAATATTGAACCAAAATGTACGCATTTTTTTATTTTTACAGAAAATGCACGTGACAAAATGAATTATTGCCACTATTGAAGCGGAAGTGACAAAAAAAACTTCGCATACATATATTTTGCCAGAAAATTTGAAGAAACCGATTGCCAAATTGATGACACAATTCCGAAATAGATGGCAAAAAGTCGACAGAATCCAAACGAAATTCCTCGCAGTTTCATGATTGGCTTAACGTTTGTGTGCCGTTAATAAATAAGTATGAGACGGAAAACACGGAACCAATAGGAATGAATACCTCAGGGCGTCCTTTATTCGGTTAGGAAGATTTAGGTGAGTGATCAAAACGAGGGGGGACGGCATCTATTCGGGAAAATGGTGGCATTGCAGCTCTCAGTTATGCAACCCAAATGGACCTTCTAGCTTCTGGATAATCTGATGCAGCGAAGGTGTTAATGGAAAACACAGCAGGGAGTCCATCGATGTCATCAAGCTACCAACAATGTGTAAAACACGTTCCGGAAGAAAAGCATTCAAGCGACGAAGCGTTATCGCTCCTAATACAAAACAAACTCTTTAAGTCACAGTACATAAATATACGTTTTTCTAGTCTTGAAAAATATTGTACATTGTAACCGTCATACATACATCTTTTAGAGGCTAAACAAAAGTGTTACCCACCTAAAATTTAGATTACAGAAAATGCAGCTACTCTAACATTGCAAGCATTATTAAATCATACGACTGAGAGGATACTAATTACACAAACTAACGTAATTAAACGTCTTTCCAAAGAAATAGTACGTAACATGACATTGATATGCAAATGGGGATGCGATGGCATTTCTGGACAAAGCACCTATAGACAGAAATCTAGCAATTAAAGTGGCAACCAAACAGATGCTAGCATTTTCTTTGTTTCTCCTGTTCCTTTGCAACTCGTAACAATCGACAGCAAAAATGGTTCCAAAGTTATTATTTGGCAAAATCCGCATCGTTCGTACTCGAGATACTGTCGCCCAATAAAAATTAAATTTGATAAAGAAACTGACGAAACAACGAGAAAAGAAGTGAAATCTATAAAAAGATCAAGAAGACAATCTTGTTTTCTTAAAAACCGTTATGGACAGGAAAGAGATAACTGTAAATTACCAACTAACGTTAACAATGACAGAGGGTAAGGTGTGTAATTCAATAACAAACACAACATCTACAATGCGTTGTTACATTTGAAATTTTACGTCTATGCAGGCATAGACGCCATTTTACAGGTACCAATGGATATGTTTTTTTCGAACGTTGTATTCACTTATCGTATAAATTGCCACCCAAAAAGTGGCACGTGTTCAAAGAAGCAGATAAACAAGTAGTTGACTCTATGAAGAAAATAGTACAAGATAGTTTTCGAGATCAACTGGGGTTTTTCGTTAATTAACGAAAGAAAAATTACGGAAGCCCTAATGGCAGCAATACAGCTTGACGTTTTTTTGAAAACGTAGAAATTTCGGCAAAAATAACAGGTGTGGACAAAGATTTCACCAATTGATTGGACATTATTTTGCAAGCAATTTCCTACGGCATTAAAATCGACGTCGAAAAGTTTAAAAGATACACTGAAGATACAGCTCGTAAATTCGCAGAATTGTATTCATGGTATAATATGTCAACAATTCTCCATAAAGTGCTTATCCACGGGAACGAAACAATCAAGTCATTAGTGCTTCCCATCGGAATTGTCAGAGGAAGCTCAATCGAGCAACAAACATATAAAACAGTTCCGGAAGGATTTTGCTAGAATGTGCAGTCGTGTCAAAAATTTAGAAGATGTTTTCCACAGATTATTAGTATCTTCTGATCAGGTGATCTCCGGTTTAAGAAAACTACCAGCAAAAAAACTGAAATCTGTGTCCCCCACACGCGGTAGAGTTGTTAGCTTCACTATCTGTAGCTGAATTAAGTAATAGTATTGTAAGTAATTCCAGCGATGAAGAAAACCATTTAACTGAGCAAGAAACTGATAGTGAGTAAGAATTGTAAATTAAAATAATACTGTATATAGTAATAATCATTTTCCATAATTTTGTAATAAAAATTAGACTCGATATATTTTAGTTGTTTTTCATTCGTGATCAGCACCCTCAAAATCCGATATGTACAGTTTTGCGAATGTTTTATAAAAATAAATTACGTTTTACCAAAAATAGTTCGCCATTTTGAAACTGCCATTTTGTTTTTTGAAATTTGAACTTCATAATCGTAAGCAACGAGTCTAAAAACCCATGTTTGCAGAGTTTCATAAATATAACTCACGTTTTTCGAAAAATAGTTCGCCATTTTGGAGCCGCCATGTTATTTCTTTGAAATTTGAATTTGACTGTAGCTGTGCTTAGAAGTGTTTCTATGTTAGTTAGTAGAGAAGTTTTTTGTAGGTTTATCATCTTAAGCACAACTTAAAGGCTTCTGCATGGATGATGCTGAAATTAAAGATAATAATGAAGTTGACGGAAGTGTTCACTTATATTAGAAATTTCACCCTGACTTATTGTTGTAGGTAGAACGTTGGAAAAAATCGGAATTAGACAGAATAACTGCCATGTCTTGCGGAGCAGCAAAAATTGCCGAATTTTATCTCCTCTTAGAAAAAGAAATTGAAATCCTCCAGTCGATCGACCGCCTTCGCATGAAAATAAAAAAAGACTTAGAAATCAAGAAAATTATTGATTTTTTCAAAGCAATCGGAAGTCCAATCGAATGGGACAGTGAATATAAGCATATACATATCACCATGGATACTCTAGAAGCTCAGAGAGGTCGTGAATATTTCGAGTGGTATAAACGTCTTTGCGACACGAGTTTGACAACAGAGGAAAGAATTGAAAATTATTCAGCTATCAAAGAATATCTGGCAACACATTATTGCGCAGAGAGTCAACAGATTGTAATTTTGATTGATAGAGCTTGTGAATTGTTGGCACGGGGAATGAGTAACAAGCATTTGAAAGGTGAACTGTTAAAATGATTTTGCATGTTCATGTAGTTTTCGTCGATACGAAGTAGTTTCTTTTTAAAAAAATTAAAGTTTTGCTTTATTACAAAAAATAATAGAGAGCGGGCACGTACGATACTGCACACAGCGATCCGACCATTGGATTAGCAATTCTAAAAAAAAAGTATTTTAGGACAATATACTAATGAAAATAAATTAATTTGAAAATTAAAATACTGTTGAAAAATGTGAAGTTCAAATACACCTGCGAAAGAAAGAAATCAAAATTGTAATCATGTTCATTTTGAACATCAGTTTTAATACTTCAGTAAAAGGGGAAATATTGTTATTTTTTAAAATATCAGGTTGAATGGAATCTCTTTTAGGAAAGTATGGTATTCGTAAAAAATCACACTTCGAGATTTTTGCTTTTCTTCACGTTTTAGAGTTTTTAGATCAAGAAACAGAGTCACTCTTTTACGTCGGTCTGTCTGTCTGTCGGAGTGTTGGCACGATAACTCTCGAACGAAATGAGATATCAATTTCAAACTTGGTATATAGATATGATCTAACGGGGCGATGAAACCTATATTTTTTGAACGATATTGCTTCAGGTGAAAGCGCTGGGGGCGATAAATTATATATATATATATATATATATATATATATATATATATATATATATATATATATATATATATATATATATATATATATATTATGGGTCTAGCACACGTGCTGCAGGGAAGTTTCTAAAGCGCTACAGGAGCAATACGTGTGCGGAAAAAGCGATTCACGTTGTTCCTGAATCGCTGTAAATTGTACTCGGTGGGAAACAGAGTCCTGGGCAAATTATTCCAAACGGATGATGTTCTCCATATAAAAGACTGCTTGAAAAGCGTTGTACGAGGAGTAACAAGCCGAACCTCATACGGATGTGAAGTATTAACGCGACGTGGATTTCTATCATGCACCGCTCTGGGAAGAATTAAGCGGGCTACACGTTTCGAACACTTTCCATGAAAATACTTGTAGAATAGGCTGAAGTCGCCAACTGTTCTTCGATGTTCCAGCAAATCAAGGCTGCCGGTCAGTTTTCCGGGTCTCCAATCAGACGAACAGCTCTTCTCTGAATAGAATCCAACAAATGCAATGTATGTTTGGGAGCGGAGCCCCAAACATGAGAGCAGTATTCCATAGTTGGTCGAATTTGAGCTTTGTAAAGAATTAACAGTTGTGGAGTGTAAAGCTTTTTGGTTTGAATGGCTTTAATAGTAATATGATAACTTTTCCTGTTTTTTTTTGTTGAAATAATAAATACATTTTATGCTTAAATATCTGTAGTAAAACATGTACGAGACGATAGGGGTGGGGGGAATGGATTGTTGTGTATCGTGGTATATGTTCCTTTCAGAGTTTTGGAAGGCGAAAAAACCCAAAAATGAGGTTGTTTTTCATTGCGTCCAATTTTAAACCAGGAGGAGGCTGAAAAGGGCGGGGGTTGTTTAATATTGTAGAATTTAGACAGCATTCTGAAATATTTTCAGGTTTTTTGGACATATTTTAAGAAAATTAAAAATAGCAAAATATGTAACGGGTTAAAGAGGTGGGGTAGGCGGTAAAAAGGATTGCTTCTTATATATTGTGTTAAAGGTCTTTGACTCTCAATTTTAATGAGAGAAGGGTGTGAAACAGGACGAGTAGTCAGATATGGAATAGTTTCAATAATATTAGAGGATCTTTCCAGGATTTAGTTATGATAACAAACACATTTTAAGCATAATTAGTTATTTGCTATTCGCTTCGGGAAAGAGGCGGAGTTTACTGTCTGAAGATTAATAGCGTGCGCGGTGGCGGAAATTCGCACTTTCTCCGAATGGTCATGTGTTAAAGATTGTTGTATTTGCGCTATTATGTTAACAATTATGGATAAAATATCAGTAAAAAGTCGCGGAGTGAAGTTGTTGGCTCTTAAAATAGCAAAGAAAATTCGAAAAATACAATATTCTAAGGCTTTTCTATAAAAAAAAAAACATAAGTAGGCGCAACGAGAAAAATTGATTCAAGCAGTGAGACGTTCAAAGTGACTTTATGAGAATTACAATACTTCTATACAGAATTTATTTATTGAATAAATACATTAAATTATTGAATATGTACATTAAATTGTTTACAGCCCCGATGTATCTCTTTGGCAATGATTTAGCATGAAAAAGCTCCGATATTAATTTGCCACCTGAATATTTTTCCTTGCCTATTTGATTGACCGATGGCCTGGCCCATTCCTGCTAGATACTAGTTGCTGATAATCCTCGATTATTGTTGACGTATGAATGACGGCATAAATATGCTTACATCGTTCTAAAGCCTCAGCAACACAAGTAGACTAGACACCAGTTACTACTCGGTTTTCGTCGAGCTGCAAAAAAATTTTTTATACATTTTTCTGTGCTTTATGTTTTTCCAGCTGAAAAAAATCCACTTCGAATTTCTACATGGAAATTCCACGTGGTATTTTGGATGAAAATTCCAGGTTTAATTTTCATCCAAAATACCAGGTGGAATTTTCAGATGGTAATTCTAGGTGGATTCCTTTTCAACTCATGTTATTTATTTTCAAATATTTATTTCCTCGATTTTTTTTTTGTTTTTACTTACGTGTAATTTCACATTGTATGGAGTCACCGTTATCGAGGTTTGTCGAATGACGTGACTATGTAGTACGGATGTTCCAACTAACTGATATTCTTTCACATTTATCACGTGCTCAGCAGCAACCAAAGCTTTATCCTTTTTTTGAGCTTCATTTCCAGAATGAAAATTATTCACAATTTGTGAAAAGCCAGTACTCAAAACGACTTCTATGTTTTAATGTCTTTTTTAGAACTAAATTATGGGAAATATTGGCTTTAACCTGAGATATTTTGGCCTCGCTCTAACCTGAACTAGCTTAAAATGAAAAACAGTTGAACTTTCCCTGAATGATGACGCCGTGCACCTTTTTTTTTTATCGAGAAAATAATAAATTAAGCAGAAAAAACGTCAATTTGCCTTTTGAATCAATGTAAACATTGGTCGGAGAAAGTGCGACATTTTGACGTCTGGCGGCGCTACTTGCTTCTTTGCCCGAAGCGAATAAACAATCATAATTATGCAACGTTTAAGTGGTGGAAAAGCGAGACAGAAGGGTGATTTCGTCTTTATTGTGTTGTAGGTCTTTTTTAGGGTTCTTTGAGTCAGAAGGTTGAAAAATTACATTATCTTTTCGTTATTTTCAATGTTAATAGGGGAAGAGAGTGAAAAGTGTGGAGATCATTAAATATTGTATAGTTTCAATATTATTATGAAAATTTTTCCTGGTTATTTATAGTAAAAGATACATGAGATAAAAGGAATGTGGTAGGGAGTTAGAAGGGTGTTTGCATATATGTAATATTACACTTCTATTTCAGTTCGCGTGTTCATTATTTCCAATTTTACCAGAAATAGTACGTAGAAGGGAATGAGCTTTGCGTACAGAGTACCGGAAAATAACGTTAAGTTGAATATTTAACAAGTTTTAGAAATACGAACTGTTAACTTGGCCGAAACTTACTTACCTTTGGCACAATAGGTAAATTACTGTTTTTACGTTTTTTGCCAAAGGGAAGTAAAATTATCTTCCACGATTTTTGCTTTTCTTTACGTTTTAGGGTTCTTAGATTACGAAAAACATATTTTCCCCTTTCCGACGGTGTGTCTATTTAACTGTCGGCCTATCAGTCTATCGATCTGTAGGCACCATAATTCTCATATAAAATGATATTATAATGTACGATGGTAGGATACAACGAATTGTATCCTACCATCGTACTCGTTGGATACAACGAATTGTATCCTACCATCGTATCGTACTCCCTAACTTCTGGGATAAGTACCAGTTGATTCCGTTCTCTTGTTTGTTAATCCTAGCCTGACTGACGAGCCGTGATACGGTGAAACGCGTCTCAGGATGGATTTGACGGACAAGAGAACAGCTAGTAAACTGCTGAAATATGGACTTTTGTCTATTTTCAGTTGCTTTACAATAACGATATTATAATGCTTGAAATAGAAGTAAAACCTTGAGTTTTTTAGTGATATCGTTTTAGGGGAAGGGGGTGAGTGCCGATATGTCGTACGGTTTTTACTGTATTATGGAAATTTACTTTTGCTTCACTTCAGAAAGTCAAATTTGCTACTTATTGCACGTTTGCAAGGAAAGTACTGAGTAAATCACTTTATTTTAGAGTTGCAAAAACGAATTGAGGCGTTAGTCTTGCATCACTTCAAACTTGAAGACTGTAATGAAGGGGTTACAGATCATATGAAGAAAATTAGAATTCAGCATATGAACAAAAATCTCATATACTGTCAAAGTTGTCAAAAGTTAAAACCAATAGAATGTTTTACTATCCATGCAAGGTAACATTTTAATATTGAGACATTCTTTCCCCGCTTCGACATCAAATACAAATAAGTAAATTCTTTAACGCCCCATTTCTTTTTGAAAAATTCTAGAATAACTTGACAATAGATTCATATATTTTTTGTAGGTTAGAAAAAATAAGAACTTGTACCACATGCAAGTGGTTAGACAAAGCAGAAGAACCATGGATCGATCTGTCACCTCACAAATTCATTTTACGTCAAATTCGAAATTACGAGAGGCTGCATCATGGCACATCATCTATTGCATTTATTTTGCAAGACAGAGACATACATTTTATTATAACTTATATTTGGCATGGACATTCAGCTTTATCTGAATGTAATGACGTATATCAATTACGTTTAGTAAGGTAGGTTAAGCAAAATACTAGTTCTTACTCTTCTTACTAAAACTAAGTATTGTATTGTAACATTCATTTCTTCTTAGAGTTTAACATTATGTTACGACACTGTTTTTCTTCCTGTAATTTATATTTTATTGTATGTTTATATTTATTGCAATGATTTCAATTTTTGAGCAGTGCAGCTTAAAACAGTGATTTAAATTTTTGAACAGTGTGGCTCGGCCGTGTATAACGTGTTGCTGACCTGACTTGTTTGGTTTGCGTTGATTTTGCATCCTGGAAGTAACCCATTTTTAAGATTTTACTTTGAAGAAGGGGAAAGGAAATATAATCGGCCAGATGGAATTTTTAAGGGCTTTTTTCCACCAGAATGCCGTAGTGGCTTTTTCGGCCAGTAGGCCATAGTGGCTTTTTTCTCCAGCACGCCAGAGAGGTTTTTTCTCAGTGATGTAGTAGTGCAGTAAAGTTTTATCACCAAGGGGGTGTCGTTTCTTAAGTTTAAGGCCTTTTTCCGTTCCTTGAATATCCTGCTCATCCTCAGGCATTTCGGGTCAAAAAGTGTTTAGCTACCCAAATGAGACTAGGATGGTTGTGGCTGAGACGATGTTTTTATGAGAATCTCACCAGGAGAGGCCAAATAGCTTATGGAAAAGCCACGAGGAGAAACTAATCAGTAAGTCAGTAGTACACTAGTTTAAATATCTCACTTCCTGTCTACAAGTGTGTTTCCAACGACTACTCAACACATGTAACTTTTAATATCGTGTTTTATTAAGCCTTTTATTAAAACTTAATAATCCTAATTTAAAGACGCAATGCAATAGTGTATATATATATATATATATATATAATATATATATATATATATATATATATATATATATACATATATACATACATGTATATATATATATATATATATATATATATATATATATATATATATATATATATATACCCTTCTATATTTAAATTTAGCGTTTCACTGAACTACCCGCTTTATCTTTCATGACGCAACGGTTGTGCCCAATTCAATTTTATTTCAACAACTAATTAACTCTTCAGTATTTTTTGATTTGTTAGAGCTGAACTTGGAATCTCTTTATGGTACAATGAATGGTGCCCAAATCTGTACAACTAAGTTTTAAACACCTATAGAGACTATTTTCAAAAGACGTACAAAAATTATCTCTCATCCATAATCTCTCCAAACAAAACGAGCTAGCTTATATCTAAATTTTTGCTCTATCAGTATCAATATCTACTCAATCCATTCTCAAAAATTAAGATATACATAAGGGGCAAAATTGCGCCGCAAAAGAGACGTTATAAAATAACGCCGCAAAGGAGACGTTATAAAAAACGCCGCAGCAGACGCTATAGTATTTGTGTGATTTTTGCTTTTTTTTTTTTTTTTCCCATTTTAGGGTTCCTAGTGACTCAGTTCCGTCGGTCTGTCTATCGATGTTGTTGTAAACCAATTATTTTTTATTATATTACTATATTGTTTTGTCCTTCAGCTACGCCTATGAGTTTAATACAAAGCCATAGTTTAATAATAACCAATTCTCAATAAAAGATATTCTATGTACACTTACTAACTCGGTAAAAAAACTACTTACTACAATTTATTATTTTCTTTGTATACTTTTTGATGGCGCCGAGAAGTCGCCAAACTCTGTAATCATTAGGATGATAGGTAAATTTTTGTTAGCTAAACATAAGAGAGTGCCTATGGTAAATTTTAGAGAGTAAATGTATAAAATAATTAGCAGTCAGCTAGAGCATTATTATTATTGTTAGTTAATTAACAAGAGACATAAAAGGCATTATTATTAACAATAACATCAAGTATTAAATATTATTATTACGAGCACGAGCTAATAAGTATTATAAAATTTAAAAGTTAGAAGTTTTATCACATGTTATTTCTGATCACTTACAAACCAGTAAATCAACAGTTGATCGGTTACAACAGTGTGTTGGCACCATAACTCTCGAACGAAATGAGATATAAATTTCAAACTTGGTACACAGATATTATCTAAGGGGGGGATGAAACCTACAGTTTTTGATCGATATTGCTGAAGGCAAAAAGGGCAAAGGGGTGGGAGTCGATAACGTTTATATGGCTTTAATAGTAATATAGTAACTTTTCCTGTTTTTAATAAATAAATTTTATACTAGAGTATATAAAAGATATACTATAAATATATTTTATTCCAGATGGATAAAAGATGATGAATGGTCTCCTTGGAATTGTATTCTTTTAACTATAGATGAAGCTAAAGCACATCTTAGAGTAAGAATTCTAGAAGAGGTGTATGAAAAAGAATTTATCGACCATGTTTTCAATAAACATACTCTGGCAAAGATCCATTTTAGGAATTTAAATAGTTATGACAAACATTACACAGACTTTGCCAAAGGGGATCCAAAGCTTGCCGAACACTCAGATTTTTATGTCAGGCCACATATGCATGAATGTGACATACATGTTGATACAGAAGATGGTAAACAAAATGATGATAAACCAGAACAGGACCGTGTTACTGAAAGTAGTGATCAGAATCATGAATTTTATAAACTAACTTATGATCAGAATGAAAAACTCGAAAAACAATTTAAAGAAGATGTAGAGAATTATGAAAATGATGATGAATATGAACAATAAAGATATAGAATTATTTTTAATTGAGTTTTAACTCAGATGGTAAACCTTGCCTTCATCCTCCTTTTATTACAAGTTTCTTGATACAATTTTACTTTTTTGAAAAAAAAAATCTTTTAAAAACTATTTCACATATATTTTTTTACCCTCTTGTCTAAAAAATCTGATTTTAATTAGAAAATAAAAAGTAAGTCAATTAAAATTGTTGAAACCACATATGTCACTGATATACTCTCCTTTAGCTTAATTTTGCTGCTGATGAATTTACTAAATGAATTTTTCATATTGTTCTTAGAGCTACTATTCAGGGACCTTGTCACTGCCGCTTGAACATTTTTAATAATCTTGATTTGCTGTCCTTTTATTGATAAATGAAGTTGGAGAAGGAAAAAAAAACAAGGGGGCAACCCAAATGAATATAAAGAGTGATTAAGTATACAAACTTGATTATAGCCCTTAAATTATTTCAGAATATCCTAATGAACCATATACTCCTATCCTCTGACCAAAATATGTCTTATAATAGCAATAATTTCCTAGTTGCAAAGTATCTGGTACTAAAAACTCTGAGGAAAGCTCACAATCATTGTCGTTTTAAATAGGACCGTAATATTAGAGAAATATTAAGTATTACCCATACATAATCTGATCTTAATAATTTAATAAAACCTTTATAAGGGGTGTTTCAATAAGAGATTGCATTTTAAATTATTGAAAAAATGAAGTTTTTCTTTTAATTTTTCATGATATTTTTATAAACTACAAACTATGCGATTAATGATGGAATACAATATCTGCCAAATGGCCACCTGACCTTCTCCTATAGGTAGTCGTTCATTTGACAAATTTTTCCCTCACATTTTCGCACAATTGTGGCTCTATTTCACAAATTTCTGCTGTGCCAATGTTTTTGTGCGCTTCAATCATTGCTGAGGCATCAGAGTACACTTTATCTTTAACATAGCCCCAAAGGAGAAAGTCTAAGGGTGTTAAATTACACAATCTTGGTGGTTTACGCAATAATTTGATTATTTCACTGCTTGAGTGGCATGTAGCGCCATCCTGTTGAAAATAAAGGTCATATGCATCCAAAGCATCTACTCCAGGCCAAAAAAGTTCGGGAACATCACACGGTAACATATACCATTCACAGAAACAGTAGCACCAGCTTCATTTCTGAGAAAATACAGTCCAATGACACCGCCAGCCCAAAAACTACACCAAACTGTCATTCGTTGTGGATGGAGAAGTTGTTCAAAAAAAAAAAAAAAACAAAAAAAAAAAAAAACCATTTCTCCTTAGTTTTTTGGATACCTAGATGCAACAGTTTTGCTTATTTATGTAGCCAGATAGATAAAAATGAGCCTCGGAATGATTTTCTTGAAAAAATTGGGGTGTGAATTTTTACAATTTCAGTGTGTTGTTTAACTGTATATTATTTTATTTTCATTAACCGTATAATTTTTCCTACTCAAATGTCAAAGAATGAGAGCTGCAAATCTAAAACATGAAAAATAGCATGCAATTTAAAATGAAACCTCTTGTTGAAACATCATTTGAAAATTTGCAAATTTTTTGTGTGAAGTTCTTAAAAACCTTCAGGTGTTAAAACAGTACTGAAAAAGTTTTGCAAGCAATATATTGATCAGCCCTATAATAGGAATTACGATAAGACAGGATTTGTCTTACTCCTGGAAATAAATGCATGTTGTGATGGCATTATACAGAATTACTGTCTTTTATAGTACTCCTTGCGCAAAGATAAGAAATATCAGTACTTACCAAAACTGCATTACCAAAAGTGTTTACCGTTATTTGGAAGTATGTAGAATATCAACATGGCACTACTAACGACAATTTAAAATATGTATTTTTAAAAATTAGCAAGACACCTCTTAATAATAATAATAATAATAATATAAATATGGCAATATTGTAATGTGCCTTCTCTTTATAAGCCTCTTTCAATCATGTGCCTCTTAAGGGTACAGCTTCTATATTAAAGGACATTTTTACCCCTTACATCTACAGAATTTTTACAGCTTTATTTAAAGTGTACTTTTAAATACTTTTAAAAACAGTTGTGTAAATAAGGAACAACAGTTTTACTATATCTATTATAAATGTTATACCTCTCAAAGATGAAAGTGTAAACACTTACCTAGTAATACATTTTTTAGTTTTCTTCTCAAGTGTTTCCTATTTTCTGTTTCTTCCTACTTTCTCTGATAGTCCTTGCTTGTTATAAAACACAAATTAAAAATTTCATTAATGCTCTTTACGTTTTGCATTCTGTAGTTCATCTACTGCTGAAAAACTAAATTTTAAGAGAAAGGCATGTATTACAGTTATAACAACAAAACAGATGTTAATTTTGAGAACGTAAACATCAACATGGGCCATAAATATAAAATTGATTTTCCTGCCATTGACATTTGAAGGAATTTGCGATTTTTAGGATTTGGTCGTCCTAAACCATATTTTTTAATGAAAGAAGTTTTGAGCGCCATCTTATAACTGACGCTTAGTTTGCTTGAAAGGCCAGAGAAAATTTCTTACAGGAATCATCGTTTTTAGCGTCACAATTTCCATCCAAAACAAATTTTAGTTGCCTTTCATACTAAGAGACGAAACTGCATATACATATTGTAAGATTATTATTGTTGAGAAAAACCGTCTAATATCAACAATCCAGCGCTGAGCACTTACCATAAGTGATTTCGGTATTTAATGACCGCTCCAGCACTGAGTGGTTTTCAACTTGAAATTCGAATTAAAGAACTGTGATAAGTATTGAGTTAATCGCTGGCATCGCTTATACTAATTTCGAGAAAGGTTCTAACTGAGGAGTCTTTCTTACATAAGGATGACTCCGAAATTACAAAGAAAAATACAATCAGTTTTCAACATTCTACACAAAAGAGAGTAGAGATATTTATTTCCGTTCCTAATTCATAGGGACCCAAGTTACATTGTGGCATAGCCTGGAGGGAATATGTCCTCAGCCCTTACGAATTTGGATAATAGCGCCCCTCCAAGGAGCAGGGCTGTTCATTTTAATAACGTTTCAGGTTTGGGAAAAACTCGTTTAATTAGTTTTTTGTGTTCCGTACGGAACACTTATGGGATTATTTCGGCGTCCGTCTGTCTGTCTGGCACACCTAATTCTCTCCGATACTATTTGACATAGAAAGTTGAAATTTTGCACGGCAATTGATGACCAAATTAGAGCCGTGTAGATTTGAAAGGTAAATTTTGACTTAAGGGGTTAGTTTTGGAGGGTGAAATCGGAAGAGAAAAGAAAAATTTTTTAGCAGGTCATCGAGTGGGGTGTCGAATGAAAGCTTGTAAAAACACGAGTTCAAAAATACATATAAAGTAATAATTGCTCAATCTTTTCTTTGCATTATTTGAAAAAAATGACCAAAAATCTCTGTCCACCCCTCCCATCTCAAAAGTACTGAAAACATTCTGGAATATTCTTTATAAAGTATAGATTGGGCGAAATTATCACGATTGCATTAAGTTTGATAATTTATCTGGTATAAAAAAATCTACGAAAACTATGTTTTATGACGAGATGGTGGAAGTTTTGTTATTATACTTTTCATTACACACATGGATGGGTACCGAGAGAAAATAATTTTATTTTATTTATTAATAATTAAACGAATATGTAGGTAAAAAATATTTGTTTTATTCTTTTATTATTAGGTTCTAGATTGGGCTAGGTTGATTTATTGGCTATTAGGTAGCTAAGATGCTAGAACCATTATATATTATTGACCAAGAAAAAACGTTAAAATACATATTGGACCTTAAGATATATACATGTCAGGGACCTGATTTTATTTTAAAGGCAATCACGGTACGGATCACAAATTGCGCATGTCCAACTTGCACTTGACCGGTTTTTTTTTTAAATTCAGGAGGGTATTAGTTTTTAAAGTTCAACTGCATGTGACGGCTTTTTGCTTTACAAGCACCCTTCAAGTTATTGTGTTTTTCTACTGCTCTGGAAAGGATTTAATCTTTTAAACTTCTATTTTGAGCGAGATTTTTTTCTTTGATTGCAGGATGGAATGTTAAGCTAATGCAGAACATCATGATGTTTACTACGTCCTTACACATATCACTCCTGTACCGATTTAGGGATTTCCCTATAGAATTGTGCCATAAAATAAAAATTTAACTAAAAGATTGTAAATACAATATATTTATCATCTTTGTGACTGACCTACGATTATTTTGGCTATGAGGAAAACATATTTTGTACAAACAAAAAATCAAAACTAAACTTTATAATACTTTGCAGTGCCCTGTACATAGTGGGGCAACTGGTCACCTACGTATTTGGAGAATGGTGTCGCGTTCCAGTCCACCGCGAAGAAAAGTCCGCATTTAATTTTACAATCGCCAAGAGTTAGATGGTTGCTGATGTCGGTCTCTTTTTAGCGTGAAAGAACGCGGTAGAATTTAAAATTCTCGTATTTTGTGTTTTTGGGGGTCAATATCTTATAAATTTCCTAAGGAATTTGGCAAAGGTGATGTTGGATATTTAAGGTGATTAATGTAATTACGTAGGTAAGTTAACTATTTTATTAAATACTATATTTTAATTCTGTTTAATGGATATTTCGAAGTAAATATATTTTTAAAACTTTAATCGTAACGTAAGGGCAATCAAGAGATTTTGATTTAAGGGTCGCAAGAAATTATAATTTTTGAATAGTGTATTTATTATAATAATATTTTGCTTAAATTTTTTTGTGTACTATTTGCTATTGAGGGGCAAAAAATAAAAGTTTCTACCCGTTTAGTTGCTCCACTTATAACAAATATTTTTTACTCAGAATTTAAAAAAAAAGAACAAAAGCCGATTCATACGTAATATTTTGAAGGGTACAGTGTGCAGATTGCGTTTTTATGATAGTTTTAGACAAATCTAAGATACCTATATTTTGATCTATCTTTATACAATTTAGTATAGGAGATACTATTACTTTTGCGTCATATACAAAAAAATTAAGGATTTTGCGCAGTTTTGGAGGAGTGAGGTTGGGTGTTTATGGGAGAAGGGCGGTTAACGACGAAATCATTTACTTATATTTTACACAAGTTTAACCAATTAGTCCAGTTGCAATAACCCATTTATGTATATATATATATATATATATATATATATATATATATATATATATATATATATATATATATATATATATGTATATACGAGGGTTGTCCAAAAAGTAAAGAACGATTGGGTGTATCTCAACAAAAACAAAAGATATCAAAATAAAACTTTATTTAGAGCAATACTAAACCTAACACTACTTTTCTACGTAATCGCCATTATTATTTAAGCACTTATCATAACGAGACACAAGGTTTTCAATGCCGATGTTATACTCATCTACCGCCAATGACTGAAGCCATGAAGTTACTGCCTCATCACTTTGGAAGTGTGTGTTTTATACGCAAATCAAATAGGTTTATGATGAAAATGCAATGCTGTTAGAAAATGGTGTATCATGTTCAACGAAGGAAGAACAAATGTGCACGATGGAGATCGCAGCGGCCGGTCATCACTCGTTACGAACGATTTGAAAGAAAAAAAAATCAGGACAACAGGGACTTTACCTTGGACATATTACAGGAAGTTTTCCCAGAAATTTCGAGGTCTGTCCTGTGAGCAAAGTGGTCAGAGATCATCTAGGGTACAAGAAAATGTGTTCCCAAACATCTGACAGAAGTGTATAAGATAAAATGAATGGGAACAGCTTTGGATTTAATTAGCCGATATGAGAAAGATGGTGAAGCATTACTCACTTACAAATGAAGGCGTTTTTCGGGGGAACACACTTAAAGAGTTGATGAAGCGCTTAACGAAGCATGAACTTCATGGCTTCAGTCATTGGTGGCATATATACCCTATATATATATATATATATATATATATATATATATATATATATATATATATATATATATATATGTATATATATATATATATGTATATATATATATATATATATATATATATATATATATATATATATATATATATATATATATATATATGTATATGTATATGTATGTATATATATATATATATATATATATATATATATATATATATATATATACACATATTTATATATATATGTATATATATATATATATATATATATATATATATATATATATATATATGTATATATATATATATATATATATATATATATATATATATATATATATATATATATATATACAGTGTGTCCCAAAAAGTTTTATACAAATCTAGAAAAAGTTTATTTTACATATTACAAAAAAAATTTTTTCTCGATAAAAAGTTTCGCATCATATGGAAATCCATAATTAAGCATCAAAAGTTTAAATATTGGATGGTATACAGGGACACTAAAAAATAATGATTTATAATGAAGAGTAAAGTATGTTTAAATTTAAATATAGAGCAAAATATTAATTGAAAATGTTAATGGGAACTAATAAATTATGCTCACTTTTAGATTTGTGGTCTTCCTAGTTAAAAATTCAAAAAATGTCCAATAAACAAGTCAGTAATGGTCGGATTATTTATTGAATAAAGCAAAACGAATTAATTAAAATTAATGCACTGATTTTAATTGTATCATATTTTTTTAAAAATTTGATAACCTTTTTATCTGCTTTGCAACAATTACATCCATAATAAATTTGTGCTAATATCATTTTACTTTGAAACTGCAACTTTACTTAGTTATTACGTACATAATATAACAACTAAACATATAGACTGATTCTAACTTTATTGCACAAATGCTTCAATGTATCCATCGTCCTTTTCTAAACAGGTGAATGTTCTTCGAGAAAAATCTTTTATCACATCTCTAATTACGTCAGGAGTTATAGCTTCACATGTTTCCTTAATCTCAAGATAATCAACATCTTAAAACGGCCTTTTAAGATTAAACCTTTTCTTCTAAGTAGCTCTATAAAAAAAAGTCTAGAAGGGTGATGTCCGGAGACCTTGGGGGCCAAGTAGACTGCACATACCTCCCTATTACTCTACTGTTAAAAATGTGGAGGAGAAAATCTCGAACATTTCTTGTACTGTGACATGATGCACCATCATGTTGGTACCATATACGTTGTCTTTCAATTATTGGTAGACGATTAAGAAACTCAAGGAACTCATTATTTAACAATTCTAGGTAACGTTCGGTATTCATATTATTGTGAAAAAAGAGTGGTCCAACTATTCTATCTTTAAAAATTCCACACCATACATTGGGTTTTAAACGAGTATTGATCTCGAGTTTGGATATTGAAGTTAGGATTAACATCGCTCCACCAGCGATAGTTTTGAAAATTTACTGTCCCATTAGTGATAAATGTCGCTTCGCTGACGTTAGTTTTGAAGTTTATTGACAGTTGTTAGGTATTTCCAAAGATATGTTCGTTTATTTTCAGCCTAAAATTTGTAGTGATTTCGTTTTCTTTTATTCAATAAATAATACAACAATTACTGACGTGTTTATTGGAGTTTTTTTGAATTTTTAACTAGGAAGGCCGCAAATCTAAACGTGAGCATAATTTTTTTAGTTCCTATTAACATTTTCAATTAATATTTCGCTCTGTATTTAAATTTAAACACACTATACTCTTCATTATAAATCATTTATTTTTTATTTTCCTTGTATATCATCAAGTATTTTAAACTTTTGAGGCTTGATTATGGATTTTCATGTGATGTAGGACTTTTTATCAAGAATAAAATTTGTCGCAATATGTAAGATAAACTTTTTCTCCATTTGTATAAAACTATATATATATATATATATATATATATATATATATATATATATATATATATATATATATATATATATATATATATATATATATATGTAGGGTTATAACTAATAATATATATTAAATAATAAAATAAAGGAAAAAAAGTGAAAGGCGGAGCTGGTGATGGAGTGGGAGCCAATCGACAAATAGGAGGGCATCAAAGGGTAACCGAGGAGCGAAACCCCTAGATAGAAAAACGATCCTCTTGCGCTGGAACTCGTATAGCTTAAGCTTCCCCCAAAACAGTATATTAAAAATCAGTAACCAGAGTGTGGAGATCTTTCCAAAAAAAACCTCACTCGATTTAAAAGTTCATGATAGAGGGGAATGAGGGAGATTTTGCGCAAATACAATCCTTACCTCCAGTGAAACTCTATAAAATTAACCTCTTCGTAAAATTCGATGAACGTAGTATTTTTCACAAAAAATAAACCCTAATGAAAAATCTCTGTTTCTGTTGTCATCCATCTATCTATAATAGCGGAGTTAGATATACGCTCCCCTAGATTCCCTTAGCTACGCCACAGATGGATATTATCCTCTGTATTTTGTTGCTTCTAAGAATAAACAATTAAAATTCAGTTATTCTTTAAGTCAGGGCATTATGTTTTACGGGTAAGAAATAGTAGTCATCTTCGCTAAATATGCCCTACAAAAAAGTTTTACAAAAACTATTTAACATGCCACTCTAAAACTGCATAAAGATAGTTAATTTGACCGAATTCCATTCCGTAATGGTAGGTTTACACTTGGCAAGCCTCGACAAGCCCCAAGCCTTGTCACAAATGAGTCTTGCATTTGAAAGTCGTTTACATGCTTGTGAATGCTCAGTGTGCTCCGAACAGTGAAGCATGGCGGACACCGAAGTCGTGGCTGCTATTGCGTACGGTTTATCATTCTTTTATTTGAAATACAAGCAAAGTAAAACAAAAACAAAAGCCCGACGAAGAAGAAGATTGTGGATGATAAAAATACATAAACGAACTAACTAACGCGAAACTAAACGCGCACCAACGTGTAAATGCATCGCAAGCGCTTGTCACAAACGTTCTTTGATCTGTTAATACAAACCGACACTCGACCGGAACGGTTACAAGCTCCTTCAAGCTCACGCAAGCCAAGCTAAACAAGCCGTTCACACGCTTGTGTTTGTGGACGCTTGTCAAGACTTGGCAAGGGTGTAAAGGGGCCTTAAGCATCTCGTTACCATGATATCACTGCTGTCCTATTTACCATCTCACAGTTCTTTTCTGGAAAAAAAAACAAAAAAGATAATGAGTTAGAGCTACAAAAAAGAACTTATAAGGGAGAGGGCATGGGTTATTCTAAACCCATAGGGCGGGGGGCATATGCTTGGTTTGCCTGAAAATAGAGACCCACGAGTTATTTTTTTATTCTTAAGCAAAGATACCATTTTTACAGAATAGGATTCCTAGACTGCTAATGCTCCTAAAAACTAGTGAATATGTTAAAACTATTATCATAAAGACAAACTTAGCTCTACAGGAGCTAAAATTAAAGGAAAAGTGCAGCACGCAGCATATCTAATTCAAAAACATAAAAACAAATCAAGGTACGTTCTTGCACTGTAACTCTTATAGCTTAGACCCCTCCCAAAAATCAGTGTATGAAAAATCAGTGACTGGAGGATGGGGATTTTTTTTACAAAAAAAACCTTATATATACTGAAATTTTAAAAATTTTTGCTCAATTTAAAAATCGACAGCAGGGGGAAAGGTGGAATACCGGATTATATAGAATATCTAATTCAAAAACACAAAAACAAATGAAGAAAATCAATAAGACACCAAATTCTTATAAAATAAATTCCTATCTGTAATATGGGTTGATATTTCGTGAATGCATTGCCCTTTTATTTAAAGGTCAAACAAAGGTGAGTGGTACTGTTGCAAAAGTATGGCAGCAAAGCAGTACCGGTAGTATGCAGATATTTATTTTTTTATGATAAGGGGTTTGAAACAATTTTGTAAAGGGTGTAGATATCAAAGATTTTTCAAATATTTTAAATGTTAATAAAAACTCAACTATTAATCATTTTAAAGAATATATTTTTGTATATTGAAATACAATCGATTGTATTATTGACCAACTTGACTGTGATATAGTGCATTCGCTTAACTCAATTCTAAGTCACTTTTTCACCAAAATCGGGCTGGATGTTGAATATAGCTGAAATAATGTTTTCAATGCTTTAATAGTTGCTACAGGCCAGCCTTTATACATCCCCACAAAAAATAATCTAGTAGCTAAATGATAAGATCTTATAGGCCAATTGGTAGCTTTATTTCTAAAGATTAGGGAGTCCTTCAATCGTTTTCAATAAATCAACTCCTTCACATGATATTGTGCTGTCTTGTTGAAACCAAATCTCGGTCAGGTGAAGATTTTGCAAATTCGCAAAATCTGCATTAATTATGGCTCCGTAGTTTATTCCATTTCAACTTGCTCTTCAATCTCATTTTGAAAAAAGAAGTCTCATAACGCCACTAGCGATTTCGAATTGGGTACACCTATAATACTGAAAGTTGCAAGTAATCCTATAGTGTTTGAGCACTGCAGAGGGACGGGGTGAAAAGGATGGCGCTTGATAAATTTTGAATAGTTTCAATAGTATTATGAGAATTTTTACTATTTTTTGATTAAATATCATCATCATCATCATCATCATTAGCTTATTCGATCTATAGTCGGATTTAAGCTTCTCCAAGTTCGCTTTAATCAGCTCTGTTGTTTGCTTTTTTCATTCAATTGTGTCCTGCTAATCTTTTTATGTCATCTGTCCATCTTGTCTGTAATTTACCTCTGAATTTTTTATGTTCTCTAGACCTTCATTCAACTATACGGCAGGTCCATCTGTTCTCAGTCATCCTTGCGATATGCCCCGCCCAATTTCACCTTAATATGCATATCCATTGTATTACGTCTGTTACTTTTGATCTTCTTTATATCTTGATGTTAGAAATACCATCTTGGGGTCTAATATTCAGCATTCTTCTCTCCATTGCTCTTTGGGTTACTTGAAGTTTATATTTTATACTTTTATTTAAAGTCTACGTTCCAGTGCCATATGTTAACACCGGCAGTACATATTGGTCGAACACTCTGGCTTTTATTGTATTTGGGATATTCAATTTAAATGTGGATGTGGTCTTCCGAACTCAGACCAAGCTAACGAGACTCTTCTATCCAAGTCAGCCTTTAAATTATTTTTTGATATTTCGATTTTTTGTCCTAAATATATAAATGTGTGTACCTTTGTTGTTTAAATATTTGGTGTTGGTTAAGTTTATTTTTAAACTTATTTCTCTTCAAACACACCTTTGACAAGTTATTCTAATTGGATTGGGACCTACAGGAGGGCGTAAACAAGCTGTGGGAGATCAAACCATTAGTATTTCCCCGTCTACATTTATCATTACTTTCCCGCAAAGAAAACGTATCATGGAGAAGACTGTGCATAGGCCATTCTTACATTACTCACTCTCACCTCTTGAAAAATGACCCACCTCGAGTCTGTTCGAACTGCAACGCACTACTATCCATCAAGCGTATATTGCAATCGAATGAAGATTTAAACAAAAAAGCCAAATATGATCTCATCAAACCCATTAAGGAGATATTAAAACCGGATCATAGAGGCCTCAAAAACTTGTCTTAAGGAATCTCAACTATATTCGAAACTTTAATTCAGAATTTTGGTATGGCGCTAAATGATCTATTCTATCGACGCGCCTTATTAAAACACCCATCCATCCGTTTCTTGTAATTCTTCTTTTGTGTTATATTATAGTTAAACAAAATAGATTAAACGGGTGGGGGTTGGTATTGAAGGGGTTGCTGCATATATTTCTGGTTAAACGTACTTTTGTGCTTTTCGGAGTTTTTGTAGTAGAGAGAAAAAATCAACATTGAATCATTCGAAACTGAAAGCACCAGAGAACTTTACAAAACAAGGCTAGAAAAAGAACTCGATACTAACAGCACGGACAACATTGAATAAAGGGGAAAAAGACCAGTGTACTAAAAATATCAAGAGAAGCACTGGGAATAAGAAAAGTAAACATAAATAACAAACGAAATAAAAAGCCATGGTTTACCACTGAAGTTAAGACGCTACGTAAAGAAAAAAGAGATGCATTTCTAAACTACAGAAGTTCGAAAACTGAAGCATCACGAGAAAACTATATATCTGTAAGAAACAGAGTCAACTCAAGAATAAGAGGTATTAAAGAAAATCATTGGAAAAAGTTTAAAAAAGACATCGAACATGATTTTTATCGTAGTCAAAAAAGGATATGGAAACTGCTAAGGTCAGCAAAGAAACCTGTCAATAAAAATATTGAAAGAAGCTTACTAAAAGCTGACGACTGCAGAAATTATTTTAAAACACTTTTTAGCGATAAAGGAAACAGAGTAAGCCAGAAAACAGAAACGCAACAATCAACGTGGGAGATAATCGAAGATCAGGTTCTAAACACAATAGATAAACTAAAAAATAGAAAGACACCAGGAGAAAGCTACATCACAAATGAACAATTAAAATATGGCGGAACAACAGTAGTAAGGGAACTAACGAAATTATTTAATAAAATAATTAAAGAAAAAAACATTCTTTCCGAATGGAAATCAAGCATCATCGCACTCATTCTTAAAAAAGGAGATAGAAAGAATCCAGCAAACTATAGAGGCATTTTCCTACTTGAAGCAACATCAAAGGTGTTTACCGGAATCATCGCTGACCCTTTACGAAACATTGCGCCAATTACCGAAGAACAACAGATTCAGGAAAAACAGATCCACAATATAACAACCCAGTCTTTCTATGTTTTGTTGTCCTCACTAAAGCGTTTCACAGAATTAGACTGAAAGATGTCACCAAGATACTCAAAGACTACAAAAATCATTAGAGTAATCGAAGAACTCAGACTGCCATACAAAAATAAAACTTGGAGGCAAACTAACTGATAAGATCGCAGTAGAAAATGGAATTAGACAGGGAGACAGCTTAAGCCCATTGCTATTCAATAAAGTGATGGATAAACTAATTAAAAGCATCACAGGAATGAAGGGAAATGAGATAGGAAAACATAATTTTAACGTGATATGCTACGCAGATGACGCAGTCCTAATCGCCAACATCGACGACAACCTACAAAAACTCCCCCACAATTTTAACAGCGCAGGGGCAAAATATAATATGAAAATTTCATCTGAGAAAACAAAATGCTTAACTATAGCCAGAGAGCTAATTAGATGCATGCTCATGGTCAACAACCAAATACTCGAACAAATAATGTTATTTAATTACTTAGGAATAAACGTAACGAGCAACCATGACCTATATAAAGAAACAACCAATCAAGTAAGAAAGACAGCCGCTGCTTCAGGAGCACTAAGGGACATAATAGGGCGGAACAAACACCTCAGGACCGAAACTAAAATAAGGCTTTATAAAACCTGTGTACGTCCCATACTGACCTACGCCATTGAAACCAGGGAAGACATTAGTAGAACGAAACAAGCTTTAAGAACGTCAGAAATGAAAATACTGAGATCTGTCTTAGGGAAGAACAGGCATAATCGAATGAGAAACGCAGATATCAGATATATATATATATATATATATATATATATATATATATATATATATATATATATATATATATATATATATATATAGTGCAGTATACAAGATATAATAAGATGGGGTCGCGAGAGAGAAGAAGAAACTGGAATCAGCACATCTCCAGAATGAGAGAACACAGGCTAGCAAGAGCGGCACGCAACGTAAGGCCTAGAACCACCAGGATGGCCACCGAAAAGATGGCGAGACAGCTGGGAATCAACCTCGCAGGAGAACCAGTAGAATACAGGCCGTAGGCCTAACGTAAGAAGAAGAAGAAAAAGAAGAGATCCAAAAGTATTTTTAAATTATTTTCAGTTTCAACAGAAAGAATATGTAGAGTGAAATGTTTCAGTTGTAAATATCACTGAAGCGTATTATCTGCCGCTCAACCTTGTTTTGTGATTAATATCTCACCATTAAGTACCTCTCATTTAAAATATCAAGGTGTTTTGCTTCGATTATCCCTTAGTTTGAGAAATTTTAATTTACTATTTATTTTGTTTTTTTGCGAAGGTAGAACTGGGTAAATCACTTGTTTTATTTTTTGTATGTGTTTTAAAATAAGTAGTAAGGATAATTATACTGTCTATAAAGGACATTAACCCCGTAAGCCGTTCAAGTAGCTACGACTCTGCCTCATAGCGTTACGAATTTGTGCGACTTTTGAAACTATGGCCCCTAAAAACTACCATAATAATTAAAACAAGAAGGGTGGTCACTGAACTGAAGAACCAAAATGTTAGGGGAAGATGTCAACGTTTTTAATTTATACCACGTGACTCTAACTACACGTTAAGCAATCGTTTATTTTATTATGGTTAAATCTTAATATTTAAAAACATTACATAACAATAAATTTGGTTGAAATCGCCTATATAATAATTTTATCTCTTCTGACTTTTTGTGATATTTCACGTTTTTATTATTCATAAATTAATACTTGTAATATACTAAATACTTGCTGATGCAGCAAAATTAAAGTTTTTACGGTACAGATCATGATACGGTGTATTTACTTTGACTCAGTTGCTAAACAAAGTTATGTTTTATAATAAATATAATTATTATAATCTATTTAAACACGCATATCAATATCAAGGTAGCGTTTATATTAATTTATTTTCTCTGTTATTATATTTAATTTTATTATTATTTCCAATAATTTCTAAATAAAACATTCCAAAGGTATTCAAATTGTTTAATCAATTAGCACTCTATTTTGTAAACATTAATTCTTATAATAAATTAATAATAGAAATTGAACACCTCTAATATCGATCCTGAAGGGCTGTCGTGAGACTATGGTACATATATGAGGATCGTTTTTAAAGTAATTCCCGTTTTGATACTAGAAAAACACAAGGCTACTTTTGTACACTTAAATATTTGTTTAATAAAATACTGAAATCCATTTTCGACTGCTTTTATTACAATCTTGAAAAAAATTTCCGAAATTTGCCTTTTTTCCTGGGACCTGGAGTGGCCGTACCCCTTAAGACCCATGATTTCTTATTTGAGTAAGTATCGTTTTGATATTAAGGAAACACAAGGCCATTTTTTAACAATTATATTTTTACATGAACGCCCGGATCTTAATCTACTTTTCAACATAATTTCCATTTATATTAAGGCTTTTATCATATCGTAAGACCAGTTTCTGTATTACATCCTCATAGAAATCTGTCGCCTGGTTTGCTAACCATCTGTTTTGCCGTCGTCGTTGATGTTGTAGCGCTGACCACTAAGGTGCTTCTTTAAATGCAGGAACAAATGGCAATCACTGGGCACTAGGTCAAGGCTATACGGGGTGTGATCAAGTTGTTCCCAATGCTCAGTGTGAGCACAACTTCCAATAATTTAAGCGTTCTGCCACAGTTTCACAAGAGATATTTCTTGAAATTTAAGGACACACTGAGCGTCATCATTAATGATGGATGGTCGCCCACTTCGTTCCCCATCGTGCACTTGTATGGCCATCTTTAAATAACTGATTTTCTTACCATCCCATTGCTCATAGCTTTTTCGCCATAGACTTCACTAATCTGCCGATGAATTTCGGGCGCTTTTCCGTCTCTTGCATTTAAATAACCGGTCAAGTGCAAGTTGAACTTGCGCAATTAGTGTTCCCTACGTTGATTGCTTTTAAAATAAAAAATTTTGTTACGGAGGTATAAAATGGTCAGTGACTTCACAAAACACACCCCAAATGGGTTTTCAATAAAGTTTGTTTCCAATCTTTACTGAAAACTGATGACCTTGATTTTTTTTTTTTTTATATACCAGATAAATTATTAAAGGTAATTCATTCGTGATAATTTTCGTTCAATCTACACCCGTGGAGAATATTCTAGCATTTTTTCAAATTTTTTTGATCAGTACTTTTCGATTTTTTAAAAATAAAACAAAGAAAAGTGTGCGCAGGTAATACATTATATATATTTTTTTTTTGCTCGTGTTTTCACAAGCTTTCATTTGACACCACACTCGATGACCTAGTAAGAAAAATTTTTTTTTCTTCCGATTTCACCCCCCCAAAACTAACCCTTTAAGTCAAAATTTACCTTACACAGACTTACCAGACAGACAGACAGACAGACGGACAGACAGACAGAGACCGAAGTCATCTTATAAATGTTCCATACGGAACACTAAAAACAAAGTAAAGTGTGTATTTTCAGTCCAGTCAGTCTAAAAGTTTGTGAACTACCATAAAATGCAATTGTAAACACTTTTTCCCAACACATATATTTTAAATATTTTAACAAATAGACTTTTAGACTTCAGGAAATTCAAATTTCTCGCCAAAAGACACATGGCTATCGGCACTGCAAAACCCTTTCTTGGGTTTCAAGTAATGCAGAATGCACCTATAAATTCACTTTTTTTCTAAATTTAGTGAAAAAAAAATCCCATATGTCCCTTATATGTATATATATATATATTATATATATATATATATATATATATATATATATATATATATATATATATATAAAACATCGTTGGTTTTTCTTGGATACTTACGTTCTTTTGGGAAATACAAACTAGTTGTTTATTTGACGTTTCGCCTTATTTTTTAGGCATTTTCAAAAATTTATTTATTTATTTTTTATTATTCACTCTTGAAAGTCAACTGTTGACTTTCAAGAATGAATAATAAAAAATAAATAAATTTTTGAAAATGCCTAAAAAAATAATGCGAAACGTCAAATAAACAACTAGTTTGTGTTTTCCAAAAGAACCAACAGAAAAATTATTATAAATATATATATATATATATATATATATATATATATATATATATATATATATATACATATATATACATATATATATATATATATATATATATATATATATATAATATATATATATATATTTATATATAATATATATATATATATATATATATATATATATATATATATATATATATATATTTAGATATATATATATATATATATATATATATATATATATATATATATATATATATATATATATATATATATATATATATATATATATATATATGTTTCTATTAATATTATTTTTAACAATATTTCTTCTTTGTAAAGGTTAATTTAATTTTTTTAATGTTTTCCCATTAGTTTAACAACAACATTAATAACTTTGTAACGTTTTAACAGTACTGCGGTACTTTCAACAAACTGTTCAGTTAGTAATAATTGTGGTGTTAACTACTTTTTTCCTAAAATGCTTACTTCTAGTCAACCACATTAAAACATGTGTACTTGACAGAGAAAGCTGAGAATACAGAGACGAATTAAGACACTTTTGAGAAAGAAATTTTGCATAACTTAGGATATACCTTTTTGTTATATGGGTTCTAAAACAACGTTCAGTGTTGGTTTGTTGTGATCAGTAACTAATTTACTTTAGTGGATAGGTGACCAGTTGTAGAAAATTTTATAAATTATAAATATCACCATATTTTACCAACCGTTAGAAAACTTGTTCAAAGGTATGTCGACGGCGTAAGTTACACCATTTGTATCATCGCGGCGATAAAGGATATATAAAGAATCGTGTATCTTTACCCAGTGACTTACTGCTAACGAAAACTCACATCCCTCCACTTCACCAGATACCTATTTGCTATAAAGTTCTATAAGCAAATTTCTACGAGCTCGTCGAACCTATTAAATATCTACATATATAAAGATAGTTAATACATATGACGGACAGTCACCTCTACCGTACTACATCGAGTGAAGACTTTCCACAAACAACAAAATCATATGACTTTCAATTGGTGTCACCTTTCAGAAGATTCGTGTAAAATTTTTATGACATTTTATCTATTAGTTTGCGAGTTACAGCTGTTTGTGCGACGCCACTTTTGATATTTCTAAAAAATGGAACAAAAACGAATTTTGTGTGTCGATTAAACATTGCTTTTTGATGAGGCAAAATACAACCAGAATCCGAGAATGGCTTGAGAGGTATTGTGGCACATCTGCTCCATCGAAAGCAACTATATGTCGATGGTCTAGTGAACTTAAATGCGGTTTTATAAGCACTGTTCCAGACGTCCAAAAAACAGAAAAAATCCACCATATTATTCTGAATGACTGCAAAGTGAAAGTAAGAGAGATAGCTGACATCGTGAAGATATCACCAAAACGAGTGAGGCATATTTTTGTATGAATATTTGCAAATAGAAAAGTTATGTGCCAGATGGGTGCAGCGCTCTCTCAGGATTGATCAAAAACAGCAACGTGTCGAAGATTCAGGTATGCTGTTTGGCATTGTTTCGGCATAATCCAAAGGAGTTTTTGCTTCAGTTCGTAACAATGGATTTGTATAGATGTCGCATTATAAAAAGAAGTTTTAATGATTTTAAATAGAAAAAACCCTTTCATTTCATTTTTGCAGTAATTCCGTTATTTATGACACAATTTTTGTTAAATATAGTAGAAAATGGTGTGCCTATACGTGAAAGAAAATCGCATGAGAATTGAAATATTATCTCTTTAACTAAACTGAACTTATTTTCATTTTTCAATCTAACAATTTTCAGTACTGAGATATACCACCCTCCATCTCAAAAACATATATCTATCCAAGGGTCGCCACGGTCCAGAAGTCCATAAGATCAATTCCTTAGGATTGTAATCCCTCCATACATTAAAAACGTCACATAAACTACTAAACACGTTTTTTTCTACGTGCCTAAAACTCTCACAATATTTTGGATTTAATAAATATAAAATCCCCTTGAAAATCCAGAAGACTATTTGCGAGATACCAATTCCCGAAACCCTCTCTCGGATGAAGACGGTGGCCTTCCCAACCCACCATGACAGAATAATGTAAAGCTAGGTTAAGTTGGCATAGGCCCTAGATTAAGTTAGGTTAGGTCATACTCAGTTTTTTAAAACAATTGCAAATTTTTAGGTTAAGTTAGAATAAGTATACTTTCTCACCATGTCAGAACAACGTTCAATTAATAAAAGGCTATGCCTTTCTTGTAAGTCAATAAAAGAAATAAAAAAAAAAAATTGCGCGGTGACATCAAAGCGGAATTTGTTTCAGTAATTGTTCTTTCTAGTCCGGACCTGGTCAATTTATGGTGTAAAACCGTTAATGTGTGACAAATAATTAATGTTAATTTTTTTTTGGTTCACGAAAAACACGAAGCAAACCTCAAGTTAATGAACTTTATTATGACAATTTAACTACTTTTCTATTGCCAAATTTCGCCGTTTAATTAAAAAAGAAGACAATTAAATTTAGTGTTAATGTACTATAAACCCTGTTCCTGTTTTATCGATACTTAAATTCAAACTTCTTTTATTTAGTAATTGGCTGATAGAAATTGCATAAAGGATTTACATCAGATATAATAGGAAAATGAAATTTTCATAAAACATAATATTCACTAGAAATTTGGGACAGAGTGATGTAAAGTATTGGTAATACGGTTGGTATTACGCACCATCATTATCAGAATCGGTAATATTGAATAAATGAAATATTAATTATATGGGTTATTACAGCAAATTATTAAAACAATTCTACCACCTGTATCACGAAAATTACTAAAAAGCAAACGTAAATAACCGGCCAAGTGCAAGTCAGTCCGACTTGCACTTGGCCGGTTATTTACGTTTGCTTTTTAGTAATTTTCGTGATACAGGTGGTAGAATTGTTTTAATAATTTGCTGCACAATTAGTCTTCCGTATGTTGATTGCTTTTAAAATAAATAATTTTGTTATTGAGGTATAAAATGATCAATGATTTCACAAAACACACCCCAAATGAGTTTTCAACAAAGTTTCTTTCCCATCTTTGCTGAAAACTGATGACCTTAAAATTTTTATTTTTGTTTTTATGTATCAGATAAATTACTAAAGGTGATAATTTTCGATCAGTCTACACTCTGTGGAGAACATTCCAGAATTTTTTCAAAATTTTTTAATCAGTAGTTTTCGAGATAAGGAGAATAGCGATTTTTAGCATTTTTTATAAAAATAATACAAAGAAAAGTGTGCCCAAGTATTATATTATATATATTTTTGAATTCCTGTTTTTAGAACCTTTCATTTGACACCCCACTCGATAACCTGATTGCGACTTCCGATTTCACCTGCCAAAACCAACCCTTTAAGTTAAAATTCAATTCCTATATTAGCGCCGAATTTCAACTTTCCGTGTCAAATAGTTTCGGAGAAAATCGGGTGTGACAGATGGACAGACACACACCGAAGTGATCTTATAAGTGTTCCGTATGGAACACTAAAAATAAAATTAGTGAAGTTTTTTTTCAAATATGGATACAATTTTACTTAAAAGCAGTCCCGTTGAGCTTTATTGTTGCAGTCCAGGTGGATAATAATATTTAATATTCCATTATTTCAATTTGAAAAATACTGAAATAATTGGTAATTTGTTCAAATGGTTGTAAAAGTTGCGTGTTAATAAAGTTCCAGGGATTTGGTATCAAAGAAAAAAGTGAATCATATCCAGCAACAAACAAACAAAAAGTCTTTCTAATAGATAATATGTGGAATTCCAGCGTGTGGTTACATCTGCCAGGATAACATTTCTTCGAATGAGGACCTTTGTTGGGAATGTGGATAAGGAGAAATATTTGGAGAATTGCCGGAATAATGAGAGATAAAGAGATATAAGCCCCTGTATTATGGAGAATTCGAGATTATGGTAGATAAGGCAAAATAATTGGAGATAATGCGGAAAAATGAGAGAAAAAGCAATATATAAGCCTTCATAATATGGGAAAGTTGGAGATACTGGGAGATAAGGAGAAATATTTTGAGAATGGCCGGAATAATGATAGATAAAGAGATATAAGCCCCTGTATTACGGGAGAATTCGAGATTATGTTAGATAAGGCAAAATAATTGGAGATAATGCGGAAAAATGACAGAAAAAGCAATATATAAGTCTTTATAATATGGGAAAGTTGGAGATCCTGGGAGATAAGGAGAAATATTTGGAGAATGGCCGGAATAATGATAGATAAAGAGATATAAGCATCTGTATTACGGGAGAATTCGAGATTATGGTAGATAAGGCGAAATAATTGGAGATAATGCGGAAAAATGACAGAAAAAGCAATATATAAGTCTTTATAATATGGGAAAGTTGGAGATCCTGGAGATAAGGAGAAATGTTTGGAGAATGGCCGGAATAATGATAGATAAAGAGATATAAGCATCTGTATTACGGGAGAATTCAAGATTATGGTAGATAAGGCGAAATAATTGGAGATAATGCGGAAAAATGACAGAAAAAGCAATATATAAGCCTTTATAAAATGGGAAAGTTGGAGATCCTGGGAGATAAGGAGAAATATTTGGAGAATGGCCGGAATAATGATAGATAAAAAGATATAAGCAACTGTATTACAGGAGAATTCGAGATTATGGTAGATAAGGCGAAATAATTGGAGATATTGCGGAAAAATGAGACTACTCGGTATATATCACCACTACACCAAACACTTTATTTTTGCGCTCGACGCGCCTTTCGCTAACCATATTAGCTTCAGCAGGAGCGATGATTGACTAAAGCTAAACTACAAATCTACCCTATTTATACTTAGCCTAATCCTTGAATTACTCAGGTGGAACTAATAGCATAGGCGAGGCCATCAGTTCCGGCCAAGTAACCAGTAGAGGGGACTATAAGGAATTGGCCCTCTGTCTTTATTTAAACTACTTTTATGTTTTATAATTTCCATACTTTCGTATGCGTTCAACAATCTCCTATCAGATAAATTTTTAATTAATCTTAGATTATCTAATGTTACAGTTACAGTTTCAAGGGCATGTTCGGCAATGCTAGAATTTTCTGTTCTACTGTATTTTAAATGTTCTTTAAATCGTGTTTTTAAATCGTGTTTTAATTGACCTTTTAGTTTGCCCAACATACATTTTGTCGCAATCATTACAACTAATTTCATAAATTCCACTTTTCTCACAATTAGGAATCTTATCTTTGGGATTTCTTAAGATATTCCTCAGAGTGTCTGATGACCCTCTAGACTAAGGTGAGGCCTACCTTATTAAATACCTTATTGAGTCCCCTGCTATATTTCGGATTATATGGTATGGAGACATAATTGGTCTTATTTTCTTCACCTTTCATAGCCAATTTATTCAAGAGTAAGTTTGAAACCGAAGACAGTCAAGAATCTGAGTATTTTCCAAGAGTATGGTATAGGTATGTGGATGATGTTTTCGCAATTTTTGATACAAAGAAAGCAAATATAGATGATTTTGTTTTCAAATTAAATTGCCGGTATAATTCCATTAAATTCACTTACGAAATTGAGAACAAGGGGCAACTGTCTTTTCTAGATATTTTAATTATTAAAAATAATAATAGGTTAGAATTTGATATCTATAGAAAAAACCCAGTAACAGATAGATATATTCCTAATGATTCATTTCATTGCAAACAACACAAATTAGCCGCAGTACATTTTTTAGTTCATCGTTTGGTTATTTTTCCTCTGAATAGAGTAAACTTCAATAATGAAAGGAATCGTATTAGAAATATAACTAGAATTAATGGTTATGACGAAGATGAGAAGTAAATAAGTTAATAAATAGACATAAGTTCAAGTTAAATATTCAGAATTCCACCTTTTTTACACGCGAAGAAATTAAGACCAAGTATGTCTCCATACCATATAATTCGAAATATAGCAGTGGACTCAATAAGGTATTTAATAAGGTAGGCCTCACCTTAGTCTATAAGTCATCAGACAATCTGAGGAATATCTTAGGAAATTCCAAAGATAAGATTCCTAATTGTGAGAAAAGTGAAATTTATGAAATTAGTTGTAATGATTGCGACAAAATGTATGTTGGGCAAACTAAAAGGTCAATTAAAATAGGATTTAAAGAACATTTAGCACATTTAAAATATAGTAGAACAGAAAAGTCTAGCATTGCCGAACATGCCCTTGAAGCTGATCATACTGTAACATTAGATGATCTAAGATTGAACGCATACGAAAGTATGGAAATTATAAAATGTAAAAGTAGTTTAAATAAAGACAGAGGGCCTATTCCTTATAGTCCCCTCTACTGGTTACTTGACCGGAATTGGTGGCCTCGCCTATGCGATTAGTTCCGCCTGAGTAATTCAAGGATTAGGTTAAGTATAAATAGGGTAGATTTGTAGTTTAGCTTTAGTCAATCAGCGCTCCTGATGAAGCTAACATGGTTAGTGAACCGCGCGTCGAGCGCAAAAATAAAGGGTTTGGTGTAGTGGTGATATATACTGAGTAGTAAATGAGGATCTTATTCACAGCGAAAAATCTGAGTCTGCATCTGAATGTCAGAAGGTTGCTCGGAAATAATTTTCAAAATTTTTTATAATTCCCTGGTCAAGTGGTTGACAAGCTGATGTACAGTTAGGGGGCAGAAACAAGATTTTTATATTTTTTAAGCGGACGTCTTTTGGATGAGATCCTGCATTGTCTAAAAATAACAAAATGTTTCTTTTGTCATTTTCCAATCAAGATCTTGCAACCACTCTGTCATAATTTCTCCTGTCATCCAAGCTTTTTTATTATATTTTCAAGTTACAGGCAGGTTGTGTTATGTTAATATTTTTAAATACTCTTAGCTGCCTTACCAGTGACTGAGAGTTTTTCTTTTTCTCCCGCCATATTTGCACAATGCAAAATTGTAAACCTCTTTTTGGGATATTTACCACTAACATATTTTTCTTTTTTTAATGTTAGCGTTTTGTTCGGTAGAGCCCTAACATACAGGTCTGTCTCATCGGCATTATAGATGTCTCTCGGTGAATATCTCTTAATTAAAGAAGAGCATTTTTCCCCGAATGATGAAACATCTTCAGCAATAACCGAAGCTCCTTCTCCTGAAATCGCTTTAATTATGTTATGGCGGATTCTAAATTTATTAAGTCAGCCAGAAGAAGCACTGAATGAAGAATATCTCAGAGACTCGGCTATTTCTTTTGCTTTGCAGCGTATTAGCGGACCTGAAAAAAACATTAACAATAAGTTTTTTGCATATTTGTCACGACAAGCCTACTGATACTCTCACCCCTTTTATCCATTCTTTGAATTAATATGAAAAGAAAATCAACGCACTAATTCCAGAAAACCTTATCTAAAAAAAATAATTCATGTGTATATCTGTCAAAGGAAGCTCCTTATGATAAGCTGCTATAAACCAGTTATAACACAACTTGTCAATTTTGGTACCATCACCAGTCAAAAAGCTTCTTTTTTCATTAAAATTGCTGTTCGATATCCACTTGTTTAGAAGGATTTCTTTATGTTTAATTATATCGGCAGCTTGTGTTTTTCCAATATTAAAACGCTTGGATAAGTCCCTTACACTTAACTTTTCCTTATTGTGAACTTCAACAATCTCTTTTTGTTTAAGCGTGAAAATTTTTCTATTTGGAGCCATTTCTACAATGAATGTGACGCCCACTGTGTCTTTTTTTCGCATTGGCGTCAGATTAATATTAAATCCCCGCGTGTACCGAAAAATTTTAGATCGGTAAATCCCTGGTTTACTCTGGGAAGTCCCTCAGTGAAGGCAGGCAGCGACATTGGCGCGCGGTTCGGTTGGAAAACGCAACAGCGATACTCGCCACAGAAAAATGAGACAAGGCGTTTATTTTTTATTGTTTTTTGTCCGGTTAAGAGAACATTTTTTTGTGTCCACGTCCGTTCAAGAGAATGTCCGTCCAAGAGGGAGTTAACACAGTGCCAATTATATGAGAGTCGGTCGGGACAATGAGAAACTGTCCGTTCAAGGGAGGTGTCCGTGTAAGAGGGGTGTCCGCAAAGGGGAATTTTACTGTATATATATATATATATATATATATATATATATATATATATATATATATATCTTTTTCTTAGGGGGAGGTTGGCTATCATCCTGGCTATTGTAATTTTTGATACCGCGGCTCTAAAGAGTTGTATGGAAGTACAACCAAACCATTCTCTTAAGTTCTTCAGCTACGACTTGCGTCTCCTCCCTGCAAGTCTTTTACTTTCTATTTTTCCTTCCATTATAAGTTGTAAAATACATGCTTCATTGTTCAATTTTCTCTCCGTGTTCACTCATCTTAACAGTTCTTCATTGCTCATTTTTTATGTCCGAGATATTTTTATAATTCGCCTATTAATCCACATTTCAAATGATTCTAATTTCTTCATTGTGACTTTGTTGACAGTCCAGGCTTCTAATATATACATATAATAGAATCGCAATCACGTAGCAAAATTGTATTACTATAGATGGTATAGAGAATGTATATATAATTTTTTTCTTTTAAGCTCTGCGAGTTTTTCTTCATAGCTAGGTGATAATTTAAAAAAAAAACAACCTCCTATAATTCCGCATTATTCGAAGTTATGTTATGTTGTTTGCTTCCTGGTCCTTTTTTAGTTCAAAGTTTTCAATTAGGGGTATTAGACAATACAGTGTGGTATTATTATGAACTGCAATAACGAAAAACAATTAGTAACGGTCTAATGATTTCTTAAATCATAATTTGTCATAAAGCCATACCACTAAATTGATCAATTATGTTACAAAAACATGCTAATGTATGTTACCATAAGTAAGTATAAACATAATTAAATCACTAAATTCCATTAATTTTTTCCTCTGTGTACTGCATTAAAAGAGAAACTGTAATTTATTGACAACCTAAATTTATTGTCCCAGAATACGAAATAATCTTTTTTAGGTTAACAGCTAGTTTACAATTTAAATTCCATTCCTACCTGCCGCATTCAACTGTTGGGATGGTGTCACAATTCTGGGGCCCACATGAAAAAATTATCATAGAATGAAATAAAGAATGACCGTTGAGAACAGTATACAAAAATACACTAATGTTTTCGAGTTTCCTATGTTGTAACTTCTAGGACGTTTCTTTTTAGTGTTCCGTACGGAACCCTTATAAGATTACTTCGGTGTTTCGTCTGTACCCGATTTTTTCAGAAACCATTTGACACAGAAAGTTGAAATTAGGTACTAATATAGGAATCGATGGCCCCATCAGAGCCCTGTAGTTCTGAAAGTTAAATTTTGATTTAAGGGTGAAATCGGGTGGGTGTAATCGGAAGTGAAAACATTTTTTTTTTCTAGGTCATCGAGTGGGGTGTCAAATGAAATAAAACCACGAGCTGAAAATATATATATATATATATATATATATATATATATATATATATATATATATATATATATATATATATAATGTAATACTTGCGCATACTTTTCTTTGTATTATTTTTTAAATATTACTGAAACCAATGCGACGGATCAGTAACTGTCTGGCATGGTATTCTTGCCTTGTTAAATACCGATGGAAGTTTTGCGCATTTCCAGCAGAAAGGAAATATTAATTTTTTTAGAATAGGCTGAAAAGTTTAGAAAATATCGATATTACTCGTAGTTCACTCACGCCCTTTTGAGTATTTCATCAGCGGCAGAACCTTTTTTGGTATCTAGCTTCTGACTTCTTTAAAATAAGTTTTATGACATGTTGTCTGCCCCCCTCCTTGGCTACGGCACTAGTTGGGATATTTTAATAATTTCTCAAAGTATATATGCAGGATTTTCAAATGATTGGGATATGTACTTCGTGTAATAGTGTCAATTTGGTGTTATGATACTTTTTGAAACGCCTATGTAGACTGATGAGCAAAAAAAATCGACTCAAACTATTTAGCTTCATTTAACACGGATTTTATAATTTAGTGTTCATATATTTTTACGGATTTTAGTATCATTTGAAAGCCCCATTCTATTCTTTTTTTAATGATACCAAATTCCATGGTATACCTCATGCCTTTTACTAGTTAAAATGAGGAGCAAAATAAAACAAGGAGAACAAGGATTGAAAATAGGGGAATAGCGGAAAAAAAAAATTTAACTATTAAATTTATTGATTAAAACCAAAATCAATATTTTGTACTACCCCCTAGCTCTTATAACTGCTTCCAGTCGGTTTTTCATGGAGGTGGTGAGCTATTTCACCACACTCTGTGGGATTCTTCCCCACTCTTCAGCCATTGCAACCTTTACGTCTCTCAGCAGGGGCTGGATTTCTGGCTCGAGCCCTTCTTTTGAGCTCATCCCACATGTACTCGATTGGATTCAGTCGCGCAGGCCAGTCTAATGTGGGTATTCCTACTTCCGCTAGATATTGCTGCACCGATGCAGCAGTATGTGGCCTAGCATTATCGTGTATTAGCACGAAGCTATCGCCAACAAACCCAGCGTAAGGAACGACGTGTTCCGGCAGGATCTCCTCGATGTACCGGTGAACAATTAATCCACCGCTACGAGTCTGATCAGTGACGAAAACCAAATCGGTTTTCGCATCCAATGAGATGCCTTCTCACATCATGACAGAACCTTCTCGGTAGGCGACCGTTTCAGTAATGAAGCAGCATAGCGCTCCCCAGGCCTCCTATAAATTCGTCTTTTTCATCATTGCCATGTAGGCACATTCGAGGCTCGTCGAAGCATAAAACGGAGCGCCGTTGCTCTAAGGTCTAGTCGACATGTTCTCGGACAAATCTGAGTCGTGCTTGTCGATGGGTTGCTGTCAGTTTGGGACCTTTAGTTAGGTTAGCTTCTTTAAGTCTTCTGACAGCCCGACCACGAACTTGTTGGAGCTCCTGCTGGATTTCAACGCAGGTCAAGTGACGATTTCTTAGAGTTATGTTGACAGTGAAGAGGTTGTCTCTCTCCGAGATACACCTTCTTCCTGATCCTGATCTCCGTGTAAAGGCGCCAGTCTTTTGGTAACGTCTGTAGACTCTGGAGACAGTTGACTGGCTACGCCCTTCTTGCAATAGGGGAATGATTTGTGCCGTTTATTCCGGGGTGGTATCCATTTTTCTATGACGTAATTAGTGAGCAGCTCTAGTTTCGATAAAGGAATGATAGGAAAATGCATTTGCTTGTGTTTTTATAGGGATGAATAGCACGCAATGAAACGTTGCTGAGCGAGCAAAAACGGTTATATTCAGTAAAACCGTTTTAATCAGTAAAACTTTCTGGAAATCCAAATGTTTTTAGTATTATTGGAAACAGTAGAAAATCAGCATTCTAATGATAGCAAAAATAATACCACTGTTTGAAAATTGACTTCGAGGATGATAATTGAATTCAAGGATCGGTGAAGCAAAATCGTTTGAGTCGATTTTTTTGCTCACCAGTGTATCATATATGTAGAGAAGAGATGACATAATTAGAAAAACTGAACATGGAATTTCCTTTGTATGTACCACAATATGTTTAATTATTTTTTTCTAAGTATTCGTAAGTATAATGTAACATAAGGTTTGCGATGAATTGCAAACATCGCTCCAAGGCAAATTGAAATCGTAGTAGTGACGAAATAGCTTTTTCTCTTCCTATATATTAAAACTGAAATGTTACTTACTTTTATCGTTATTATGGACAGTATGTAATTATTTATTACTTATTTTTGCAAATATAAAATGTTATTAATATTGGTGCAAGTAGAAAGTTGCAAATACATCATATTATAATATACAGAAAGTACCCGTTACTTTCCTTCTATCTTTAATATTTTGTTTTTTATTAGGTATAATAGAGAACAGTAATGGGTCACTATTAATAATGGTTAGTTATTTATTAAAAAGCAAAATAAACCAATCTTAGTAAAAGCGTGAAGGTAATGAATTAATAATTTAATGATGCAGTAAAGTTATATACAAGTAAAATGAACATTGTTTTAAATTTAATAATTATTATAATAATCTTGTTCGTGTATTGCTTTGAGGGATGACAGCTGCTATTACAAGTTGAATATTAAAATATTTATAGTGAAAAAAATTGATAAATAAAGAAAACTTTCTTGTCTATCGAATTATAATTCTTGAAAAATTATTTCTTAGGAATAGTGCTGTCTAAATGTGAACCGGTATTCTTCTAGGCGACAAACTAAGTTATTATTCACTGCTCGACTCATCGTTTCCGTGATCTCTACGATGATATGGTCAGATTCTGCCGAAACAGGGTTCTCTGGTTATAACCATTAAAACTGGTGTAAAATATTTTCCCACACCCTTGTAATGAATTGTTACAGGTAAAAACGTAACTCAAAACAGCCGCAAATAAAAATGGTCCTGGTACATATCGCATATGTAAGAAGATACGAGGGCGTGTGGATTAGTTTCTAGCCTAGCAGAGAAAGAACAAGCAAATCTTAAAAACAACAATTATTCAACGTAATCTCCTTTTAATTCAGACACTGAAACGGTTTTAAAGTCACTCTAGATCTTTAAAAAATTCTTTGTCTTTGTTTGTAAACAAGTCACACATATTTGTCGAGCTGGATATCTTTCATAAATAAGCCTGTTTCTCATTCGACTTCTTTATTTGAGCCAAATCTTTTTCCCTGGGACTACCTTTTCAAATTTGAAAAGAGCTAATAATTGCTGGGGGTCAGATCTGGTGAATATGGCGGATGAAGAGTCGCGCACCCCAAACAATACTTGCCAAAACATTTCCAGCTGATGTTTCTGTTTTTGAATGGCGGTTTCAGTTACAGAAAATACTTCTCCAGCTGAGTTGTGGACTTTTCGGTCGGCTTTCATGCGGCGCCAGCCACTCTGCAAACTGCCTGTTGGACTCAGGCGTGTAGTGGTGGATCCATGTTTCGTCCATTGTTACAAATCGACACATAACCTCCTTTGGGTTTACGCCGAAACAGTGCCAAACAGCGTTCGAATCTTTGACACGTAGCTGTTTTTAATCAATCGTAAGAGTCCACGGTACCCATCGGGTATATAGTTTTTTCATTCATGCAAAATATGCCTCACGCGTTCTATTGATATCTTCACGATGTCAGCTGTCTCTCTTAGTTTCACTTTGCGATCATTGAGAACAATATGGTAATTTTTTTTGTTTTTTGTAGTGACTGCCTCATTTGGACGTCCGGAACTTGGTGCATCATCGGTGCTTATACGATCGCACTCAAGCCATTCTTTGATTCTGCTTGTATTTTTTTCCTATCAAAAAGCAATGTTTAATCAACACATAAAATTCTTTTTGTTCCATCGTTTTACAAAAATCCAAAGTAGCGTTACTTACACAATTAATAGACCAAACGTCATGAAAATTTTATACGAATCTTCTAAGAGTTGACACTAATTGAAAATCATATGGTTTTTTGTGCTGCTATCTCTCGGAAAGTCTCGGGACTTTTCAGCCTCTGTTAGTATAGTATCTGTAACAGATAAAAAAATAAATAAAAGGATTATTGATTAACCTTCATAAATTATATTCTGTATTCTTTGCTTGAAAATAACCTTGAACAGGATAGTGAAACTAGGTTATATGTAATTTAACAGTAATTTATAGAATTCATTTTTTTCGCAATAGGTAATTTCGACTGGAAATATGGCTCAAACATCTTCGGTTCCCACGTATAATACAAAAAAAACGGTTTTAGAACTTTTTTATTTAATCGAGAACATACCAATATTAGAATAAGTTCTAATGTTAGATGAATAAACTTACCATGAAATTTTATATTTACATGGTTTTCATATTTCAGTCAGACATAGTTTTAAAGTTTAGATTTTTATAAAATCGAAATTGGAGATCCTTTGCGTATTAGAAGTATTTCTTAACAAAGATTAATATGAGATAAGTACAAATGATGAAAACTCTCTAACATGCTGCACGCATACTATTTACAAACACTGTATATTCTTTCATTATCGCAAAGATTATTACAACTAGAAATAACCAAGAGTAACCGTACTTCTCATAAAATGCTCTACTTCTGCAAATATTGTGTATATTATTCAGCAATAAAGTTTTCACGATTGGTTCAGTACAGTTGGTCAAGTAAGAACGTGTCCGCTCTAATTCATTTTTGGTAGAGGCGATTCAACAAAAAATCGGTAGAGGAAACCTTTGTCTACGACGCATTTTAGTAAAAGTATCAGTCGATTGCGAACTTTCGTACAAATCACATAAAATCAAATATGAGTTACTTGTTTGCGCGTCGGTTTGAGGCAGTCTTTCTTTGTCCCCATCCAAAAGGGCCTAAAATGACTCATTCTGCTATTGCTAAATATGTATATTAAAAAGTCGGTATTGTTTGTGAAGAAGTGAATCATGTAACAGACGAAAAATGTCGACGACTTGCTAAAACGTGGCTCGGTAGGCAAAGTCACTCTGAAAGTCGAAAAAAAACGAATGGTGTCTTTGTTTTTACGGAAATTGATACTGATGAGACCATTCGACAACATCTTCGTGTTCATGATGTCATATTCTGAAGCACGTTGAAGAAACCTTTGCTGGGTGAAAATCACGCGCGAAGCGGATTGCTTGTGCCCACTATAAGATACTAGAGTGGCAATTGTTTCGCGAGATTCGAAAAATTTGGAGACCATTGCCACGCGGGTATGTCGTCGACAGCATGCCTCGAAGATGCCAGGCGATTATTGATGCAAAAGGCGATTGGACAACTTACTAAGGTAATTGCTTCGTTGTCAGCACACCAAAGAATACATTGATGGCAAAGATTTTCTCGATACACATTTTTTCAAGAACACGAGCGGTCACGTTCTTACTTGACCGACTGTAAATATTATCAGTACGATCTAGAACATTGACAAAGAAATAAAGAACGGCAAAAAACTTTAAAAAGGGAATCAAATTGACAGAAGAAAGTTGAAGTAGATAATATTCATGTTGCATATCGGTTTTAGAATTTATTGCCTGTAATTATGCATAATTTAAGATTTATGCTTCTATCGGTTCAAATATCTTAAAAATAAAACGCAAAATTATATAGATCTCTTGGTTTTCTTATAGCCACAATGATTATTTAAATTGCAGAGCAAATTACAATCTTATAAGAACAAAAATAGTTAAAATTTACTGCCGCTAACTTAACTGTGTTTTTTTTTTTCGACTCATACAGACTGTCCTGCAGTTCGATCAATTAATGATGTCTCAAATTCATCATTGCATCTTCATTGCAATCGAAATCTTTACCTATGTCTAGTAGTTTTGTTAGTGGTTCCGTTCTAGGCCCAACGATGGTATTTACGTACATAAATGATTTTACCAAAGTTACCCCTTGCGTAAACCTAATCTTAATTGCAGACGATATCACACTTCTTACATCGTGCCTGTAAATAAAAACTGCTGAGGAAAATTCACAAGCCCTTCTTAACAAAGCCAAAACCAATCTTGCTCTAAATAACCATAAAACAGTAGGTATATTTTCTCTCAATGATCCATCAATGCATTGCGGTGCTAAATTTATGGAATGTACTTGGTTCTTAAGTTAAATTGGTACCCACACGTAGATCATAAGACTTCTTAAATCTCCCAAGATATATATATATATATATATATATATATATATATATATATATATATATATATATATATATATATATATACGAGGCTGGTTTGAAAAGTCCGTGCAAAAATAAGAACTACTTATGTGTTTGGGGTAAACCTTTTTTATTTTTCGACATAGTCTCCTTTTAGGCTTATACACTTCGTCCAACGATGTTCTAGTTTGTTGATCCCTTCCGAATAATAGGATTTGTCCAAGTCTGCAAAATATCCATTAGTATCTGCAATCACCTCCTCGTTTGAATAAAATCTTTGTCCCGCCAGCCATTTCTTCAAATTGGGGAACAAATAGTAGTCCGAGGGAGCCAAGTCTGGAGAATAGGGGGGATGTGAAACGAGTTGGAATCCTGTTTCCATTAATTTTGCGACCACAACTGCTGAGGTGTGTGCTGGTGCGTTGTCGTGATGGAAAAGGACTTTCTTGTGGGCCAATCGCGGGCGTTTTTCTTGCAGCTCGGTTTTCAAACGGTCCAATAACGATGAATAATATTCACCTGTAATAGTTTTACCCTTTTCCAGATAGTCGATGAGGATTATCCTTGCGAATCCCAAAAGACAGTCGCCATAACCTTTCCGGCCGAAGGAACGGTCTTCGCCTTTTTTGGTGCAGATTCCCCCTTGGTAACCCATTGTTTGGATTGTTATTTGGTCTCAGGAGTATAGTAATGTATCCATGTTTCATCCACAGTGACGAAACGACGCTTAAAGTCCTCCGTATTCTTCTGGAACAGCTGCAAACCATCCTTGCAACACTTCACACGATTCCGTTTTTGGTCAAGCGTAAGCAATCGCGGCACCCATCTTGCGGATAGCTTTCTCATGTCCAAATGTTTATGCAAAATATTATGTACCCGTTCAGTCGAGATGCCCACAGCACTAGCAATCTCACGCACCTTAACTCTTCTGTCATCCATCACCATATCATGGATTTGATCAATGATTTCTGGAGTCGTAACCTCCACAGGCCGTCCAGAACGTTCAGCGTCACTTGTGCCCATATGGCCAGTCCGAAAATTTTGAAACCACTTATAAACTGTTCTAATCGAAGGTGCAGAGTCACCATAATGTTTATCAAGCTTCTCTTTAGTCTCCTGAGGCGTTTTGCCTTTCATAAAGTAATGTTTAATCACCACACGAAATTCTTTTTCGCCCATTTCTTGAAAATCACTCGACTTCCTTGATTCACACGAATGCCAAACACAAAGAAATAGACCAATATGGCTGAAACTTGGTGTGCGTTCATTCAAGAGATGCTACTAACTAAACATGACCTCGATACGCGGCGGTGGTGCCATCTCTCGGACTTTGCACGGACTTTTCAAACCAGCCTCGTATATATATATATATATATATATATATATATATATATATATATATATATATATATATATATACATATATATATATATATATATATATATATATATATATACATATATATATATATATATATATATATATATATATATATATATATATATATATATATATATATATATATATATATATATATATATATATATATATATATATGTATACTACTACTGTGATCAAAAATAGTAAGACTTTTAAATTTAAATCCGGGCATTTCCAAATCGGATTAATTTTTTTCGTTAGGTTGTTAGGACCTTAACTTTCATCTGTGTCAGATTTTAAGACTATAGCGTCAGTAGTTAATAAGATTCGCTTGCATTCGTTCAACAACAAAAGTGCGTTTTTCGATTTTTAATATGAGTGAAAAAATTCAGGAAAGAAGTTGCATTAAATTTTGTTTTAAAAATGGTTTGTCGGCTTCCCAAACGTTCGAAATGATAAAAAAAGTCATTTGGTGATGATGCTCTATCTAGAGTAAGTGTTTTTGATTGGTATAAATTGTTTAAAGAAGGCAGAGAACGCGTGGAGGACGATGAACGTTCTGGTCGTCCTTCAACATCTACCAATGAGGACCACGTCAAGCAAATCAAGGATTTGGTGCTCTAAAATCGTCGAGTGACAATTAGAGACCTTGTTGACATCACCAACTTATCATTTGGGTCAATTCAATCGATTTTAAAAGACAACTTGGGCCTCAAACGCGTTTGGTACCAAAAACACTAAATTTTTCGATAAAAAGCGTCGTGTTAATGTCTGTGAAACCATGATTTCTGACTATCAAAACGTCATCAAGCGATCATTACGGGAGATGAGACATGAATTTACGCATATGTTCCGGAAACTGCCTACCAATCAAGCGAATATCGTGCTAGAGGTGAGCCCAGACCGAAGAAACCATGCCAAAGCAAGTCGAAAATCAAGGTGATGTTAACAGTTTTCTTCGATTATCGTGGTATTGTTCATTATGAATTCCTTCCGCCGGGCCAAACTGTCAACAAGGAATATTATTTAAGTGTTGTGCGTCGTTTGTGTGAAGCTATTCGTCTCAAGAGGTCGGAATTATGGGCCTATAACTCTTTTTTTTATCACGATAATGCGCCTTCTCATACACCATTGGTTCTTCGCGACTTTTTCATCAAAAGTTCAACTCATATCATTCCGCAATCGCCCTATTCGCTTGATTTAGCTCCGTCGGACTTCTGGCTATTCCTTAAACTCAAAAAACCGCTTCGTTCGTTTTGAGTCGATTGAAGAGATTAAAACCGAATCGAAAAATGCGTTAAGGCCATTCCAGAAATCGAATGCAACAACTGTTTCGAAGTCTGGAAAAAACGTTGGCATAAATGCATTGTATCCAAGGGGGATTACTTTGAAGGGGACGAAATATATTTGGAAAAATAAATAACCCGTTTGCGTTTTATTTCAAAAGTCTTGCTATTTTTTGATCACAGTAGTATATATACTTTTTATAATTTTCTTGGGTTTAACCATCAGGAATTCAAATCGTTATATTATAGTATATATTGGTGGCAAAACATTTCGATCATACATTCTGGTCTTCATCAGTTGTTTAATCTGTTATTTATTTTAAAATACTGTACGCATATAAATTAAAAATAAACTAAAACTATATATATCACATGGAACATTTTACATGAAGAGATACATAAAACGCAACTTTTTAGTTCCTAGAATTTAAGCAATATTTAGGCTACCTAACATTTTAATTTTATCCACCTACATAGCATATTCAAATTCCATCCAGATCCAGCATACTTCCTTAATTGCAAATAGTAAAATCCAATGAACATAATAGATTATTCCAATTAAATAGAAACACTAACAGTAGCTATAAAGTTGATTAATACATTATACTAATCATAGAAATTTATATCCGTTATTCGGTTATTACGAGTATTATGACAATTCTCTCTTTATAACAAGTTTTGATTTATTATTCATGTTGCGACATTTTATTTTTGTTCTAGTGGAAATTTTGCCTGTTTAGATACTTATTATACGCTGTTTATTTCAAAATTTGTTTCCTAGATTCTTGGTTTTTAAAAAAATCTTAGTTAAACCACAAAAATAGTGAAGTACTCATAGTAGACGTGTAGTCCAAGTAATACTATACAACTGGATGTTTTAAATGAAAAGTACTTTTTGATAAGGTATTTATTACCATCAAAAATTAAGAAGAGGCAGGGCTTTAGTGATATTTACAACTACAACCCTATGTTTTCCTCTACCTTTTATTTCTGCTAAAATTGGAAATAATAAAAAAAACCCGGTCAAGTGCAATTAGTGTTCCGTACCGTGACTGCCTTTAAAATAAAAGTTTTTGTTACGGAGGTGATTAGTGACTTCACAAAATACACCCCAAATGAGTTCAATAAAAGAATTAAGAGCCCAGATTACAAACATGTCTAGTCAGATACTGACTCAGCAAATTAATCAGACGAACCAGAATAAGAAAAAAGTTCCTGACATGTATATGTGTTCAGATCCAATATGTATATTCACGTTTTTTCTTAGTCAATATTGTACAGTATTTGTGATAGCATTTTAGCTACCTAATAGCCAATAAATGAATCCGGCGCAATCTAAAATCTAGCAATAAAAGTGTAAAACAAATATTTACTACCTAAATATTTGTTTAATTATGAACAAATAAAACAAAATTATTTTGTATACCAGTATGTAAAGTATATTAAAAAAAACAAAATTATTTTGTATACCAGTATGTAAAGTATATTAAAAAAAACCTCCACCATATTGTCCAGCCAATTAGTTTTTTTTATACCAGATAATTTATCAAACGTAATGTACTCGTGATAATTTTCGCTCAATCTACACTTTATAAAGACTACTTTTCAATTTCTTCAAAATTTTTTGATCAGTACTTTTCGAGATAGGTTTGGGGGTACAGCGATTTTTGGCCATTTTTAGTGTTCCGTACGATGTCTGTCTGTCACACCCGATTTTCTCCAAAACTATTTGTCATAGAAAGTTGAAATTTGGTAATAATATAGGAATTCATGGCCTCATCAGAGCCGTATAGTTTTGAAAGTTAAATTTTAACTTAAGGGGTTAGTTTTAGGGGGTGAAATAAGAGGTGTTCAATGAAAGCCTTGTGAAAACCCACGAGTAAAAAAAAAAAATTTACTAGGTCATCGAGTGTGGTGTCAAATGAAAGCTTGTGAAAACACGAGTAAAATAAATAAATATATATATATATATATATATATATATATATATATATATATATATATATATATATATATATGTATATATATATATATATATATATATATATATATAATGTAATACTTGCGCACACTTTTCTTTGTATTATTTTTAAAAAATCGCGAAAAATCGCTGTCACCCCTTATCTCGAAAAGTACTGATCAAAATATTTTGAAAAAATTCTGGAATATTCTCCACAGGGTGTAGATTGTACGAAAATTATCACGAGTGCATTACCTTTCATAATTTATCTGGTATATTAGAAAAAACAAAAATTTCAAGGTCATCAGGTTTCAGTAAAGATTGGAAACAAACTTTCTTGAAAACTCGTTTGGGGAGTTTTGTGAAGTCGTTGATCATTTTATACCTCCGTAACAAAATGTTTTATTTTAAAAGCAATCAACGTACGGAACACTAATTGCGCAAGTTCAACTTGCACTTGATCGGTTATTCAAAAATAATGTAAAAAAAGTGTGCGCAAGTATTACATCATATACAGTGTGTCCCAAAAAGTTTTATACAAATGGAGAAAAAGTTTATTTTATATATTACAAAAAAAATTATTCTTGATAAAAAGTTCTGCATCACATGGAAATCCATAATCAAGTATCAAAAGCTTAAAATATGTTATCGTATACAAGGAAAATAAAAAATAATGATTTATAATGAAGAGTAAAGTGTGTTTAAATTTAAATACAGAGCAAAATATTAATTGAAATTGTTAATAGGAACTAAAAAATTATGCTCATGTTTAGATTTGTGACCTTCCTAGCTAGAAATTAAAAAAAACTCCAGTAAACACGTCAGTAATTGTCGTATTATTTATTGAATAAAGGAAAACGAAATTAATTAAAAACTAGCACACTGATTTTGATTGTATTATATCTAAACGTGAGTATAACTTTTTAGTTCCTATTAACATTTTCAATTAATATTTTGCTCTGTATTTAAATTTAAACACACTTTACTCTTCATTATAAATCATTATTTTTTATTTTTCCTGTATACCAGCAAATATTTTAAATTTTTGATGTTTGAATATGGATTCCCATGTGATGCAGAACTTTTTATCAAGAATAATTTTTTTTGTAATATGTAAGATAAACGTTTTCCATTTGAATAAAACTTCTTGGGACACACTGTATATTTCTGAACTCGTGTTTCCACAAGCTTTTATTTGACACCCCACTCGATGACCTGATAATTTTTTTTCACTTCCCTCTACAAGCTATCCTCTTAAGTCAAAATTTAACTTTCAGAACTATACGGTTCTGATTGGGCCATCAATTCCTATATTTGTGCTAAATTTCAACTTTCTATATCAAATAGTTTCGGAGAAAATCGGACACCGAAGTAATCTCATAAGTGTTCTGTGCGGAGCAATAACATTATTTTGTCGTTTGTCTCGAACCTTTCACCTCCTTGCCTATCCTTTTAACTCCCTATATGTCTTACTTGTAAATAATTATGCTTTAAATTTATTTCATTAATTACAATCAAAAACCAGAAAAAATTCTCCTAATGCAATTTAAACTATATCAAATTTATTGACACCCACCCCTTTCATCACGTTCTTTAGAAATTATATCTATTATATATTTCCTAAAGTTGGTTATAATTAACCACAAATCACAATATTTCGATGGTTTACAGCTGATTGAACTAACCGTTTGGATAAGTTATTGTTCTATGACTTAATATCAGTAGAGCAGCTGGTAATTGAGCAAGCTCTTGTCATTTAATAGTAATGGTCCTTTCTCTGTTTGACTAAAGAAACTAGTTTTAGTTAACCTTAGAAAGTGAAGGCTTTGACCACAATTTCATCGAAAGTAAGTGATTTTCCGGACTTGCATTGTCATTATTTGTTTATACGAGGGTTGTATGATAAGTACCTGGCCTTGACAAGAAAAAACATTTTAAATTTATTTTTCAACATAGTCTTCTTTTAGCTTGATCCACTTAGTCCAGCGTTTTGTATCCCATTTAAGAAATACGATTTCTCCCTTCAAAATAGGCGTTTGTTTCAGCAATTACCTCGTCGTTTGAGCCAAATTTTTTTCCGCCGAGCTATTTTTTCATATTCGGAAATAGGAAATAATGGCTGCAATTCGTATCCTAACTCATGGAATTTTGCCAAGGCGATGACACAAGTGTGCACGCGTGCATCGTCTTGATGAAAAAGAATTTCTTTCTTTGCCAAATGCGGACGTGTTTCTGTCACAGCGTGGTTGAAACGTTGTTGTTGACATAAAACTCTCCATTAATCGTCTTGTCCTTTTCAAAACACTGGGGCCATGGCTTTGTTGGCCGAAAAAGTCGCCTTTGCCTTCTTTGGCGCCGGTTCGCCACGGAAAATCCACTATTTGGACTGTTTTTTGGTCTCTGGTATGCTGTGATGAATTCATGTTTCGTCAACAGTTATGAACCGACGACAAAAACCATTCCGATTGTGCTTTAACATCGCCAAACGGTCTTTTGAAGTTGATACACGTGCGTGTTTGTTGTCAATTGTGAGCAATCACACATCATGCGGAAAGATTTCTCATATCCAAATGAGTTGTTAAAATGTTTTACACTCGTTCAGTTGAGATACTCACAGTCTCAGCAATCTCACTCACTTTCACTCTCCGATCATTTATTATTATATCGTGAATTTTTTCAACCATTTTTGATGTAGTAACCTGAGTTGGACGACCTGGACGTTCTTTACTAAAATGCTTGTAAGGCTGAGTTTGAATTCAGCTGTCCGATATTTTATGGTCGATAACCAAGGTGCAGAGTCCCCATAAATTTCGCCGAGTTCCGCTTTTATCTCATCATTCGTTTTCTTTTTCAGAAACAAATATTTTATCACTGCTTGATAGTCAATTTTTTTCCGATGTTGTAAAATCACAATAGTTGTTCTAATTAAATGGCTGCCACTCATAAATTAAATCAGACAGCGTCTTGAAAATTTGACAGGATTCTTGTGAAAAGTTATATTTACGAAAAATATAATTTTTTTAATAGTAGTAGTTTCATTTTTGGCCTACGTCAGGTACTTAGCATATACCCCTCGTATTTACAACGTCTCTTACATCAGGAGAAGACTGACTGTCCATAGTGGTGATTACTGTTATTTAATAAATATTGATCCATGCTTTGTAAGTAAAATCAAATAATAAGGTAATAGATATTCGAGAAGAACCTTCCATTAGTGCCTGCACAATTTGATGTCGTAGCAGTGAAAAAGATTGTTGTCAAAAAAATTCTACAAACAACGAGAACTAAAAATAGGGCCCACGACATTAATAATAACTGTTTACTCTCTTTAAAAAGTCAGCTGTCGAGTTTTACAAAGCGTTATTTGCTGGAATCTTGGAAAATATTGATATTTACCACAAAATAAATTAAAAATTAAAATAGGAAATATAGAGTTGTCGAAAAGTATTGAATCTTTTTCTCGTTAGATAGCGTTAGCCTCACATTTCTCAGGTAGTATAAATCGCATTGTGTCATACTTAGCGTCAGTTGAAAGCTGACAGCTGTTGGAATTCGTTCATTTAGACTTAAATTAGAGAGCCTTGAAGATGAGTGAAATTTTTGCAAATTTCACTATATTTTACAGCATTATTTTGATAAAGACAAGAATGCTGCTCAGGCCTATGAATAAATTTGTGCTGTTTATGGTCAAGATACCTTACCAAGAGCAATAGATAAAAGATGGTTCAATCACTTTCGTTCTGGAAATTTAGATGTCAAAGATGCTCTTCGCATTGATTGACCAATGACAGAAAAAGTTGATAGAATTTTGGCAAAAGTTGAGCAAGACTGGCATGTAAGTAGCCCTCATATCGTCAAGGAATTAAACATCTATTATCGAACAATTTTAAACCATTTGGAGAAAGCTGGCTACAAAAAAAGCTGAATGTTTGGGTATTACATGATTTGCCGCTAAAACATTTACACAATCGAATTTCCATCTGCCAGTCTCTACAGAGACGTAATGAAATTGAGCCATTTCTGAAGGGGTTGATCACAAGCGATAAAAAGTGGATCATAAACGATGGCAAAGCCCAGATTGAAGCCAAAAAATATGATGCTTTATGTTTGGTGGGATTGGGAGAGAATCGTGCATCGTGAGCTGCTGTAGCTTTTTTGACAACTCCCTATGTCAACCAGAGGTAAAGGGGCCCCATAATGTAAAAAAAAATATTTTATGGATGCCAGTATCCAGTATATGATGGGGTTTGAATTCATAATCGGGCATTTAGAATTATGTGACTTCTAACTCAAAATTAAAGTTAAGAACGCCTAGCCAGCCCTAACGACGTCGCCCTGGTACTGCAGATAAGAAGCCTCTATAGATAGTGGTCCCCGACACAGGACAGATAGATTGTAAACTTTGTAATTGTTTCTATAATCATTTTTATATCATATAAAATATAAAAAAGTAAGTTGTTTTTGAAAAGTGATTTTTTTCCAACATTTATTTAATTTTAATAAGATTTCATGATATGTGTCAACGGGTTAAGCGGACTATATTAAGATTTATAACTAAGAAATAAAAAGAGTTATTACTTATAAAAAAAATCGATTTATTTTACACAATTTATTACTACAAACGACTTCCTAATTTAGATTTTATTCATTTCAAAACCACACTCTTACTTTGACATTTAACAGACATTTAAAAGTTGAAGGTAAAGATGTAGCCTCGCCTAAATCTGCAATGGTAACATCGTGAGTGTGACTTACAAACTGAAAGCAGTACTAACAGTACCGTTTACTTCTTTTTGTTCTTTATTTATAGTCATATAAAAATATATGGTCAGAAAATGTCAAGATAATAGCCTGTTGTTTACTTAAATAAGCAATAGAAAGGTGTGATGGATAATACAAGCCGACAAAATTGGACGAAACTCCAGACCCTGAGACTAGAGTATACTTTCTCAAAAGTTTTTGGTGCTCTCAGTCTGATTCAGACCTTAGAATTACTGCATCATATCAGGTTTTCGAGATATCCTAACCAAAAATGCAAAAAACGGTTTTTAGCTATATTCGTTGCAGCATCTGAAAGTACTATTCTTCCCCTTCAAAATGTATGAATTTTTCAGATATTTTTATTTCTTTTCGGAGTAACCGTCCGTTGAAATTAATTAGTTTGGCGTTTTTGTTACAATCATATCAAAAAAAAGTTGATCCGGCAGGAGAGAGTAGTGTATTTATATGATTTTTGAGACACTGAATCCGAATTCGTTGTCGGTTTAACCCCATCGAGTACAAACAAATGTTAGGGAAAAACGTTTTAGTCCACGGGCCAAACTCCAGCCGCTTTAAATCCGCTCACAATAGTGCCAATAATAGCAGCTCTTTGGTACGCTTCTACAAATAAACTTGCAAGTTGTTGTTGCATTACTTGACGACCTGGATTTGTCCTCTATCATTTTTCTGTTGCTTGCTCATAGGTGTAAAAAAAGAGACGTCCAGTGGTAAGGCCTAGCAGATGTAACATGATTATATCTAAGCTTAAGAAATTCAAAATGGTGGATGCGATAGGACGGATCGGAATTTTGAGTCTAAATTACTATAAAACTTGATATTTGTTATATTTTTTTCCTTAAGTAAAGTAACTTTGACAAGTCTTTTTACATGAACGATCGCATATTACCGCTCTCAGCCGAACCCAGAGTCACAAAACGAGGACGTGGCATTGTTGACTCCATTTTTTTTTTTTATGAATTTTTTCTTATTCTTTAGAACTAATTAGTATGAAATTACTTCCTTTTCTTATGAAAAAGTTGGCGGATCAACTTTTTTTTGGTATGGTTATAACGAAAACGCCAAACTAATTAATTTCAATGGACGATTTCTCCGAGGAGAAATAAAATATCTGAACAATTCAGAAGAGCAGTACGTTCAGATGCTGCAACGAGTTTTGTGGAGAAAAATTAATTCACCGTGTAATATAATACCGAATATAGCGAAAAACGGGCTTTTGTACATTTTTAGGTTAGGATATCTCGAAAACCTGATGGAGCAATTCTGAGGTCGGATTTGGCTTCAGTGCACTAAAAATCTTTAAAAAAGTATAGTCTGGTCTCAGGATTTGAAAAATGTTGGCCTGTGTAATTTAATAGATCATTTCTTTTTACTCTTTTCTTTAACTACTGAGTAAAAATTTCCCAAGTAAGTTCATGATTTTCCACTTGTGAGAAAAATTGAAACTAAATATTAAAACATAATCCACTAAAGGGTAAAATGTCACACTATCAATATTTTTGAGAAAATTTGATTCGTTTATTTGCCATGTGTGATTGGAAATTTCTGCTGTTGATAAGAAAATCATTTTCTCGTAAATTAATCACAGAAAATGGATCAAAATTCGGGAGGTTGCTAAAAATTAAATGCAGTCAACAATACCGTTCTCAAAAAAATGTAATTATTCATTGTTGCTAATTATTTTTTTATTATTTTTTAATAAACGAGTGGTGAGTTGGCATTGTTCTACATACGAAAACTGTTTTTTTTTTCTAGGGGTAGTAGTTTTGAACGCTATAGGTTATTAAATCGTTTAAACATTTTTGTGCTCACTTTTTGGGTTAATATTACTTGGTCGGCAGTAAGTACAACGTCAACCATTCGAGCCTTTGACAGGCACGTCTTGTCCTTGACATTCCATGAAGATGCAGAATGATAGAAAAGATATATGGAATGGTATGAAATTGTCCTCAAATATACCTCCAAACGAACTTATTTATTACTTTTTTTTTACGAAAACAATCTTATTTGAAAACAGTTTTACCATCAATAACCCAGTTTTTTTCATTTGCTATTTTTTTTAAATGCTTTATTTAAGGTTTGCTTGTCATGGCGAGAAAGTTGTGGTTCGGTAATGGTTTTCTGGATTCCATAAAAATATTGTTGGTATTTTCAATTTTCAACGTTTCATCTAAACTATCACATCGAACGTTGGATAACTTTTTTTCGTCATGCTCGTGATCTCCTACAGGGTCCGTTTCTTCGCCAATTTTTTCATGTGGTGTTTTCTGTTCGGGACGACAAACTGAAAAGTTCGGATCATCTTTCTTCTCGTGAATAGATTGTTGACAAGTATTACACAGATGTAATTCAAATAAATTGGAAAATATTGCAAGCCTTTTTTTAGTTACTTTAAAGCGATTTTTCCTCACATACTTATGCCCACTTTTTTTCAATGGATTGCAACACTCTTTGCCACGACCCACCATGAAAATCATTTGAATCTTTTGGAATCAGGTTAGGAGAAAAATGTTTTATGTAATTATTTTGCAATAGTGATATTTCTAATATTATTTTCCGAACCGTGCCGAGGAGAATGTGTGAGTGACAAATTGGCACTTTATAATAAGAACTTCCGTAGTTGTTCCGACTTGTTCGAACTTACATAAAATTGTTTATCAAGCATAAGCCTGTAAACGTGTTAAGGAAAAACACCACCTACTATTCCCATGTTGCAGTCAAAGATACCCGATGTTGTCTTCAGACAGCATATCATCGAGCGTATTTTAATGAAGCTAGACATCAAAAAGGCTTCTGGCGCTGACGGAATACCTGCCATAGTTCTCAAAAACTGTGCAAGGGAACTAACACCAGTTTTCTGTAGACTTTTCAACCTATCCTACAGAAAGGGAATATTTCCGTCCTGCTGGAAATGTGCCACGGTTCAGTCGATACCTAAAAAAGGCAAGAAGACCTTGCCAAATAACTACCGACCAGTCGCACTGCTTTCAATAATATCGAAAGTCATGGAAAAGGTTATCAGTCAGCATCTTATAAAAAATCTTGAACGATTCAATATTATTAGCGATCACCTATATGGCTTTCGTAAACATAGATCAACAGGAGATCTTCTGACTTATGTAACACATCTTTGGAACAACGCAATTGAACACTTTGGAGAATCTCGAGCGGTTGCTCTTGACATATCCAAGGCATTCGACCGTGTTTGGTACGATGGCCTGTTGGCTAAGCTACGCTCTTGTGGTGTGTCTGAAAAGTTCTGTTTGTGGCTCTCATGTTTCCTCAGAGAGCGTTCTTTACTAGTGGCTGTCGACGGATTTCTTTCTAACACCTTCACTATCAACGCCGGTGTGCCCCGAGGCTCCATACTGTCTCCTACTCTCTTTCTCATTTACATTAACGATCTGCTGGAAAAGACCGGGAATCCAATCTACAGCTTTGCAGATGATAGTACGCTTATCTCTTCTTTCTCTTTGAATGCTCGGACATCGGCTGTTCAGGCGAATATCCGCAGACAGCAGGAGCTGCTAACAAAGACCTGGAAGAAATTCTATCTTGGGGTGACAGTAACCAAGTGAAATTTAACGCTACAAAAACCCAGGCGACAGTTTTTTCTAAAAAAGTTGCTAAACCCGACATAGTCATGTCGGGGCACTTCATTCCCCTAGCATTGTCACTCATTTTGATGGACGTTAATTTGGGAGCAAATATGTCCTCGCATGAACATGTTGCAGGCATAGCAAGGAGAGCTTCTCAAAAGTTAGGAATATTATTCCGAACCAGAAAGCTTTACACTCCACAACAACTGTTACTTCTTTACAAAGCTCAAATTCGACCAACTATGGAATACTGCTCCCATGTTTGGGGCTCCGCTCCCAAACATACACTGCATTTGTTGGATTCTGTTCAGAGAAGAGCTGTTCGTCTGATTGGAGACCCGGAACTGACCGGCGGCCTTAATTCGCTGGAACATCGAAGAACGGTTGGCGACTTGAGTCTGTTCTACAAGTATTTTCATGGAAAGTGTTCGAAGGATGTAGCCCGCTTAATTCCTCCCAAAGCGGTGCATGTTAGAAATACACGTCGCGCTGGTGCTTCACATCCGTATGAGGTTCAGCTTGTTACTCCGCGTACAACGCTTTTCAAGCAGTCTTTTATATGGAGAACATCATCCCTTTGGAATAATTTGCCCAGCGCTGTGTTTCCCACCGAATACAACTTACAGCGATTCAAGAACAACGTGAATCGCTTTTTCCGCATACATGCCGCTCCTGGAGCGCTTTAGGGACTTCCCTGCAGCACGTGTGCCAGACCCATAAAAAAAAACAAAAAAAAACGTGCCGCTCAAGTGGTTGCAGGTAGCGCCCCATATACTATTATTTTCCATTAACACATCTCCATTTAGTTCTTATCATCATCCTGAATTTTCATTAATTTTCCATGAATACTTTACGAGAAAATGATTTTTTTTTATCAAACGATGCAGAAATTTTCGATCACACATTATAAATAAACAAATCAATTTTTTTCAAACATATTGATGGTGTGGTATTCTACCACTTGGTGGATTATGTTTCAATATTTAGTTTCAATTTTTCTTACAACGTCGAAAATTATGGGCTAACTTGGGAAATTTGTACCCTATTAGCAATCTATGTAAGTACTTGTGCTTATCATCGCAAGTTTTTAATTTCTTTACTATTTCTAAAGAAGTATATTATTCTTTAAAAATAAAAGAACTCCATACGTACGTTCTATCTTAAAATATAAATGAAAAATTTTGGTTCTCACAAATTTTGAATAATTTACTAGGTGAACAGAAAATATTTTTTCTATCTAATTAATTTGATGGTCTACAATCGTGTTGGGAACTTGATTACGTCAATATTATTTAATACAATTTTATTTAATTACACAAAGAGAATAATTAAAACGTAATTTTTTAAAGTTTAGATTTATAGGTAATTGTAATAATGGTATAATGTGTAAAAAATATTAAAATGGCTTTTATCTCGTAAGCAATGAATTCGATTTGTTTATCCCAAATCTAAAACTATTTTCAGACCTATATAGCTGTTTTTTAATGTTCCGTACGGAACACTTATAAGATCACTGTGTGTCTGTCCTATCCATCTGTCTGTTCGCCCGTCTGTCTGTCCGTCCGTCTGTCCGTCTGCCTGTCCATCAGTTACACCCAATTTTCTCCAAAATTATTTGACATAGAAAGTTGAAATTCGACACTAATATAGGAATTGATGTTTTCATCAGAGCCGTGTTAATTAAATTTTGACTTAAAAGGTTAGTTTTGGGGGTCAAATCGGAAGTGAAAAAATTTTTTTTTGCCAGGTCATCGAGTGGGGTGTCAAATGAAAGCTCGTGGAAATACGAGTCCAAAAATATATATAATGTAATACTTGCGCAAACTTTTCTTGTTATTATTTTTAAAAAATGGCCAAAAATCGCTTTCCCCCCTTATCTCGAGAAGTACTGATAAAAAAATTTTGAAAAAATTCAAGAACATTCTCCATAGAGTGTTTATTGAACGAAAATTATCACGAGTGCATTACCTTTAATAATTTATATGGTATAAAAAAAAACAAAAATTTCAAGGTCATTAGTTTTCAACAAAGATCGGAAACAAACTTTGTTGAAAACTTATTTAGGGTGTGTTTTGTGAAGTCAATGATCATTTTGTACCTCCATAATATTTTTAGTTTTAAAGCAGTCAATGTACGGAATACTAATTGCCCAAGTCCGACTTGCGCTTGGCCAGTTGTTTTTGTTTTTGTCACACTGTGCAAATTTTTTGTAGGTCTTTTTTGCCTCTAAAAAATAAGACTTAATGATGCAATTATATAAGCTCGTCATGTAGTCCTGACTTCTTATCACAAATCATTAAGTTCTTTGTTTTGTCCTTTGTGTATAACCAAAATTCCAAGATATACTTCTATTGTAGTAGACCATGATAGTGTAGCGTTGTGTTTAGGTCATTCTGTATATACGAGGCTGGTTTGAAAAGTCCGTGCAAAGTCCGAGAGATGGCACCACCGGCGCGTATCGAGGTCATGTTTCGTTAGTAGCATCTCTTGAATGAACGCACACCAAGTTTCAGCCATATTGGTCTATTTCTTTGTGTTTGGCATTCGTGTGAATCAAGGAAGTCGAGTGATTTTCAAGAAATGGACGAAAAAGAATTTCGTGTGGTGATTAAACATTACTTTATGAAAGGCAAAACGCCTCAGGAGACTAAAGAGAAGTTTGATAAACATTATGGTGACTCTGCACCTTCGATTAGAACAGTTTATAAGTGGTTTCAAAATTTTCGGACTGGCCATATGGGCACAAGTGACGCTGAACGTTCTGGACGGCCTGTGGAGGTTACGACTCCAGAAATCATTGATCAAATCCATGATATGGTGATGGATGACAGAAGAGTTAAGGTGCGTGAGATTGCTAGTGCTGTGGGCATCTCGACTGAACGGGTACATAATATTTTGCATAAACATTTGGACATGAGAAAGCTATCCGCAAGATGGGTGCCGCGATTGCTCACGCTTGACCAAAAACGGAATCGTGTGAAGTGTTGCAAGGATGGTTTGCAGCTGTTCCAGAAGAATCCGGAGGATTTTAGGCGTCGTTTCGTCACTGTGAATGAAACATGGATACATTACTATACTCCTGAGACCAGACAACAACCTAAACAATGGGTTACCAAGGGGGAATCTGCACCAAAAAAGGCGAAGACCGTTCCTTCGGCGGGAAAGGTTATGGCGACTATCTTTTGGGATTCGCAAGGGATAATCCTCATCGACTATCTGGAAAAGGGTAAAACTATTACAGGTGAATATTATTCATCGTTATTGGACCGTTTGAAAACCGAGCTGCAAGAAAAACGCCCGCGATTGGCCCACAAGAAAGTCCTTTTCCATCACGACAACGCACCAGCACACACCTCAGTAGTTGTGGTCGCAAAATTAATGGAAATAGGATTCCAACTCGTTTCACATCCCTCCTATTCTCCAGACTTGGCTCCCTCGGACTACTATTTGTTCCCCAATTTGAAGAAATGGCTGGCGGGACAAAGATTTTATTCAAACGAGGAGGTGATTGCAGACACTAATGGATATTTGGCAGACTTGGACAAATCCTATTATTCGGAAGGGATCAACAAACTAGAACATCGTTGGACGAAGTGTATAAGCCTAAAAGGAGACTATGTCGAAAAATAAAAAAGGTTTACCCCAAACACATAAGTAGTTTTTATTTTTGCACGGACTTTTCAAACCAGCCTCATATCTGGTAGCGTGCTGGCTAAGGCTAATAGCAATAACAGTAACGAAACTCTCTCAAATAAGCTTTCTTATAACTTCGTTAATAAGATGGATTGTTATCCTAAATAAAGGATTTCTTATTTTGTTTTAATACTGCGCAAGCTCAAACGGTGGATTCTATGTCATTACTATCTTTTGAATTACAGCGTTCAGTGTAGTAAATCGAGGAACAAATCCATAATTTTATGACTATGCATGCTTCAAATAACGCTAACAGAGTCTTCATAGAAAGATTTCGCAACACTTATTTTGGTAGGCCACTGTCTTTATCTTTATTTGAAGCATGCGCCCACCGTTTGGAGTTTGCGCAGTAGTAAAGGGAAGAAATTAAATATAAGGACTTTCTTGCGCAGTACTGAAATAAAATAAGAGAATCCGTTATTAAGGATAATAAATTATAATAATCCAGTCAAAATAGACATTTAACTTTACAAAAATTCGCATAGGGCTGAGCTGAAAATTGGTATAGGTCTTAAATACACTATTACAGATAAAATATCAAAAATTTCCACCGATCCTACGTCTGCTAAAAATTTTATTCAAGGTCGAAGGTTAAAAATATCGGTTTTTCGCATTTTTCTTGTAAATGGTATGTGTTATCGTAAAAATAGGTCAGATAAAAGTTATAGATCATGTAATTTTCTACAAAAATTATTCTTATACTTTTTTTCCTACGAATCACCATTCCTGAGATATCGCTATTCCAAAAGTTGGAGAAGTACATAATATGCACACATTTAGAGTAGACATACTTCACGATCTATTGTGATTAAGTTTTTTTAGACAGTATCCTATTAATTGAAAAAAAACGGTACTATTGGTAATGATTAAAGTGGAACAGATTATTGTTGATTTCGGGAAAATTTTAGTCTGATAATCTTCAAATGCTACTTCAACAGTAATGTATTCATCTTCGCTTTCTTCTTCCTCTTCGTGCTGGATTTCTATAGATTGTTCTAAGAAGAAAGATGTATCAGTTGTCTCCTCATTAATACCATAAGAATCTTCATCTGTTTTATTTGATTCAACATTGGAGCAAGACTGGCCTAGAAAATTGGTACATATTGGTGAATAACAACTTTTTTACAACCACAGTTTTTACTATAACTCTTCTTGCAATTACTAAAAATAGTGTTAAGAAGTTTTTCTGGAACAGGTGGGAGTAAAGTTTGAATTGGCTCCAAACTGTTATCTATTAATTTCCAACCCCAGTCTTCTGGGTCCAGTTGATTGTCTAGCCACACTTGAACTTGATAGTATACACGATATAAGTATTGATAAGCAGAAGCAGATGGATTGTCACAGATTGCTTGTCTTTCGGGTATTCAAGAAACCCATTATTTCTTTCAACACTTGAATCAATCAAAGTCTTCATTCCACGATTAACAACAACAATTTCACTTTCAGTCAAAGGTTTACTACAAATAGAGCAAAAGTGCGACATTTTTTAAAAAATATTTAACGGCACAAATTGAAATCAAAAATATTATCACATCTGTTCACTACAAAGAAACGTCCAATATTAAAAGTAGTTATTTCATTTACGTCCTTCAAAAAAGGGCAGGTATACAACCGTCGCTACTAGAACAATAGAGTAGCCGACATATGTTGCTCAAGGTTATACGGGCGAACGGAATTAGGGACCGAGCGTACATTCATTCGGAATCATATAATTTGTACGTATTTTATAGTGTGAGTCACACAAACCAATATTTCCATATTTTTACTTATATCGGACGTCCAATGACGTATACAGGCCGCGTAAGAGTGCATATTAGTATTTTCGATGTTTGAAATCGCGATATCTCAGGAATGGTGATTCGTAGGAAAGAAGTATAAAACAATTTTTGTATAGAATTGCATAATCTACAACTTTTGTTCGACCTATTTTTACGATAACACTTACCGTTTACGAGAAAAATGCGAAAAACCGATATTTTTTACCTTTGATCTTGCATAAAATTTTTAGCAGATGTAGAATCGGTGAAAACTTTTGATATTTTTTTTGTAATAGTGTATTTAAGACCTATACCGCAACCTCGGGCGTGCCACAGGGATCCAATCTTGGTCCCCTACTATTTTTGCTATATATTAATGACCTCTGTGATACTCTGACTTGTGGCAGGCTGCTTTTCGCTGATGATCTCAAGGTGTATGCGCCCGTCTCATGTATTCAGGACTGCAAACTGCTTCAAACTGAGCTTTGCGTGCTTGAGGATTGGTGTAAGCACAATAAATTAGACTTGAATATTTCTAAATGTAAAATTATGTCGGTGACGAGGAAAAACCATATAATAACATATGAATATTCACTAGGAACGTCAACTCTCGGGCGCACCAACAGTGTAAGGGACTTGGGAGTAGTATTCGATAACAAAATGAATTTTTCTAATCAAATTAATAACGTAACGCTGGAAGCCAATCGTCTATATGGTTTTATAGTGCGCAACTGTAGAAGCTTTAATAGTGAACGATCTTTAATACTGCTATATGAGTCTTATGTGAGATCCAAACTAGAGTATGCCTCTCTTATTTGGAGCCCATATTATTTATGCTATAAACTAATGCTAGAACGAGTTCAAAGAAGATTTCTAAAATATTTATCATATAAGGTAGATGGTCTTTATCCAATGAGAGGAATAGAGTACTCTTTGTTATTGGAGAGATTTAATTTTCAATCACTTGAGGCTCGCAGACAGTGTTCGTCTATAATTTTCTTGTATAGATTGTTTCACGGAGTCATCGACTGTCCTCAGCTGCTATCGGAGGTGGCTATATTGGTGCCTAGAATTATTTCACGAAATACTTCTACTTTTGTTTGTTCACGTGCTAGGACTAATCTCAGGTTAATTGAACCAATCAGTGTTATGTGCAGTAAATTTAACTTAATTAGTAATGAATGTGACATTTTTGCAGACACCGAAAATAAGTAATATGTTTAGATCATTTCACTTGATAGGACATTTATAAAAATTCTTTTAGAAGCTTGTTTTGCTTGTCGGATGTATGTAAATAATATTTGTTTTATTTCACTTTTATTCTAATTTGTACTGCGCTGATTCGTTTAATTTCTTTATTCATTTTGCTTTCTTTCTTTCTTCTTCTTTTTTTTTGTTGTTACTTTAGTACCTTAGTTTTAAGAAAAAATTTCATTCATATTCTTTCTTGTTTTCCCTGTAAATGGTTCTTACTGTTGGGAATAAAGCTATTATTAGTATTATTATTATTACAAAAAAGTTCTTCTTTCTCACATTTGGTCAATGTGGTTCCATGTTTGGCTGACGGGTGCAAACCAAGTCAGCACAAACGAATTACCATTGTGTATTAAGGAATGACCTGACAATGTTACATGTTTTCAAAATCACTGACTTCTGAACGTTTTTGTGTATGTTTGTGTTGAGTCCTAATTGTACTAAGTGTGGTGTGAATGTTGTTGGTGTAAGGCCTGTGACTGATATAATGAGGGGGACAATGATGACTTTTTCTTGTTTCCATAGCCTTTTTATTTCCGTTGCAAGGTCTGTGTATTTGGAAATTTTTTCTGTGTATTTCGTTTGGATGTTTGTGTCGTTGGGGATAGCTATGTCAATTAGATAGGTGACTTTTTCTTTTTTGCATTGAAAAGTAATATCGGGTCTATTGGCGGAGACTGTTTTATCTGTATGGATACTGATGTCCCAGTAGAGTTTGTAATCTTTATTTTCAAGTACGGATGTTGGTGTGTATTTGTAGTAGGGATCTGTGTTTTCTATGAGCTTGTATGTTGTGGCTAGTGCTTGGTGAACTACTTTTGCTGCTGAGTCATGTCTGGCTGTGTATTCCGTTCCGGCTAATATTTTACATCCGCTTGTTATGTGTTCGATCGTTTCTTTCTGCTGGTGGCATTTTCTGCATCTGTCTTCTCTAATAGTCGGGTCTTTGATGATATGCTTTTTGTAGTTTCTGGTAAATATGACTTTATCCTGGATGGCAAGTAAGAAGCCTTCTGTTTCCGGGTATAGCTGCCCATTCCGTAACTAGGTGTATGTATTTACGTAGTCTTGTTCTATGTGGTATCTGTGTTTTCCGTTGAGTGTTTTTTCTGACCACGTTTTCATCTTTTCCTGTTGTAATTGGGAGTGACTGTGTGTATCTGCTAGGTGGTCTATCCGGGATAAGTCGAGTGGGGTATAGTTTTTGTCTGCTTTGACTGTTGCTGTTTGGAGGCTGGTTTGCTTGGTGTGAAAGAATTTCCTAAGTGCTTGTATTTGTTTTGTGTGTAATGATCTGATGTCTATAATTCCTCTTCCTCCTGCCCTCCTCTCGATGGTAAGTCTTTCTTTGCATGCGTTGGGGTGTAATTTCCTGTATTTGGTGAATTGAGATCGTATAAGGATGTGAATATTTTCTATGTCTGTTTGTGACCATTTGATGATACCAAATGAATATGTGAGTTATTATTATTATTATTATACCCATTTTCAGCTCTATGCGAATTGTTGCGAAGTTACCACTTTTTTTCGTCTATTTTGACTGGATAATTACTTAAGAACTTTAAGAGAGATTATTTAAAGTTCGTTATTCTTAACCCTATTATGGTATGGCCTGTTTTTTTTTCCTACTGTATACAAAGCACTAAGAAAATACGTAAAATTGAAATGATAATCTTTTATTGTAAATAACACTGACAACAGTTAATTAGTATTCAGATTATGTTGGGTTATTGCAATCTTTGGCACAATAGCATTACAGTGTGTGTAGTGCTAATGTCAAATGAAATTTTATTTATCGCACATTCGTATTACCTTGGAAATATTGAAGAAAGTGATAGAAACCTGCTAGGCACAATTTTAATTTAGAAACTTGTGTTAACCCATCAACTACTAATAACCGGTGTGCTTAACCATAAAATGAATGAAAAAAATCTCCTAAGTTTAAAGAAGATGAATACTAACCTAATCTTACAATTCTTTCCCGTTGATACTGTGCATGTTTGAGATAACGATAAAGACAAAGGAATGTGAAAAATAAGCGTTGCAAAATCTCTCTAATATTTAACTTTTTTCTTTTAATTTTGCGCATGCTTAGAATAAAGATAATGACAAAGGTGTGCCAAAATAAACGTTGCAAAACCTCTCTAATATCAGGCTCCATATTTATATTGAGTATAAATTCAGGATTTTAACTGTAACATGGGATTTAAATCTATTTATAGTTCAGATTTAATTGTTCAGCACGGTATCTTTCATTTCTTAAAATGCAATTACACCATTTTGCTAAATTTTGAATTTTTTTTATCTCTGGTATATCGACGGGAAATAACCTATCTTAAAAATTTTTACAATTTTTGATAATATATTACACTGGTCAACACAAGTCTTGTTTCCTTAATTTTTTTTTCTGTTATTGGGTATTTCTATGGCCCTGACTATGAAAAAAATATTGGGAGATTGCTAACAGCTTTACCTTTTAAAATATACAGTTTTATTATTTTGCCAAAAAAATACAAAAAAATAATACATTATGTTAACAAAATTTCTATTGAACACTAGCAAATGATCTTTTCTAAGATTTCCTTGAATGAACGACTTTAGGTAGATCTCGTTGCAAACTCCAGCAGTAGTCTGCCATCATATGTGAGTCCCACCGCCCCTGATAATGCTCTTCCACTGTCCGAAGATCCTGATGAAATCTTTCACCCTGCTCCTCACTAAAATCACCCAGATTTTGTGGAAATCGGTCTAAATGCGAGTGCAGGAAGTGGATTTTTATGCTCATGTTGCACCCTAGCTCTTGCAAGTTCGATAGCATGCACTCAACAAGCTCGACATGGTCGTCAGATTTCTTTTTGCCTAGGAAGCTACTCATAACCAAAACAAATGAATTCCAAGCTTTGGATTCGACTTCAGTCATTGATTTGACAAAATTAGGAATACCAGCTTTCAATTTTTCTGAACTTAATCCTGGAAACTTGCGCGAAAGAAAATTAAAACATTCGCCACTTTTGTCAAGCGCCTTCACAAACTGTTTCATTATGCCGACTTTAATATGAAGTGGTGGAAGTATGATGCGGTCTCGGCTAACTAAAGGCACGTTTATAACATTTTTTGTACCAACTTTTAGCTCTTCGCGTACTGGCCAAACTTTTTGTGACCAATGGTGTTGTTTGTCACGACTATCCCAGAGACACATGAAACAAGGGAACTTTGTGTACCCCCCCTTGTTGACCTAAAAGAAAGTTAACCATTTTCAGATCAACACAAATGACCCATTTGTGGTCTTGATACTTAATTTTTTCCATAACCTTAGAAACATTTACGTATTCTTCTTTTAAAGTCGTCGCATGTGCAATAGGTATAGATCCGTACTTGTTACCGTTATGAAGCAAAACACAAACTTCTTTTGCTGCTGTCTATGAATAGACGCCAATCACTAGGTTGGTACTGTTTTAATCCCATCTGCTGCAAAATACCACCAACATCGTTGCAAAAAACTAAATCCTTCTCTTGAGAAAAATACTGTAACAGATTTTTTCTCGGGTACGATAAAATGTAATGTTGGTTTCCGGAGTAAGCAAATTATTTTCTTTTAAACGAGATGCTAAAATTTCAGAAGCTTCTTTTGGTAAGTTCAGATCTCTTACTAAGTCATTTAGGTCTTTCTGATTAAATGGTTGAGGTTCTGAAAGGCTACATTTGTAGTCTGAATCAGAGTCTTCACTTGATGTATTTCGTTCGGGTTCACAGAGATTTGGATCATCAGAAGATTTAGATGTGCTGGGTTGTACCTCTTGTGATTTTAATTGAGGTCGTTGAGTAGAAGATAAGTTAGGATATGACCACTTACTTCGATTTCCAGGGTTAATTCCGTTTATTTTCACAACGCAGAAGTAGCAATCGTCATGATGGTTTCGAGGTTCTCGCCAAATCATGGGTGTTACGAACATTATTGCATCTCTTTTTCCACTGAACCATAACCGTAGACATATCACACATTTCTGGCATACAATATGAGGAACCCATGGCTTGTCCTGATTACACAATTTTATTTTAAAGTATTGATGATACGCAGTTTTCACAAAGTCCGATATAGGTTTTCGATATTTTGCAAATATATATTCACCACAAATATAGCAAAAACAATCGGGATTAAGCACACAACATCTTCTTGACGAAGCCATATCTAAAACAACAACAAAATATATTTTAGTGTCCAAAAAAAACGAAAATCTAAGTAAAAATAGTAAATGAGGGTAGTTAGCTATAACTCAAAAACAAAAGCTGTTAGAGAAAAATTGTTGCCATATTTAAAAAATACGCGTCAATTTGAGATAGAAACAAAAAAAAATCACAGGAAACAAGCAATTTTCTTTTTTTGTTGACCAATGTTATTTACTCAAAATCAAAATTTTTTACAAAAATTAGGTACAAGTTTCTCTGAAAGTTTTTATTAATAGTTCAGATTTCTAAATTAGAGTATATCACTGGTTACACATATAATATAATTAATTTTAAATTTCATCTTAAAAATAGGTTTTGAGTTTAACAAACATAATCTACATGTTCCATTTAGCAAACATAAAAATTCTTAATTAACGATTCACTTTATTAATCTTTTACAGGAGAAAGCTACATCTTATCCTTTTGCGTGTGCAGCTGCATCAACATTACAACACGACCATTTTTCAACTGTTAAAGTGAAAACAGAATCCTCAAGATGTGAGAAATTCAACGAGAAGCAGTACCACGGTTCACATAGACATTATTGTAAGATAAATTACGATATATTTATTAAGGTATAACAATTGAAGTGTACCACATTAGAAGAAATAGTACTGGTACAATTTGTGAAGGAAATCAATCGTGTCGTTTCGTAATTTTAGAAATACCGAATAACCTAAAAAAGTTTTAAACCACATTTTGTGTACTGTTATAAATTTTATTGGTTTTATCAGACGTGACTTAAGTTGTCATTTACTTTGAAATAATTGAAACCGTGTCAATAATATACTGTTTAAAGTGCATCGCAAATTTTTAAATGATTTTCTTCGCGAGTGATTGGCAAGCATGACTGTTTCAATGGACGTAAATAAAAATCATAGAAGAAGCTCTTGGGATTCTTCAAAGGTAAGAATTGTTTGGCATAATTCTGGTCACTACAAAATTCTAATGGTTTCAATCGCAGGAATTGCAAAATTTTATCAATTTGACACGTAGGCTGAAAAGTTTTTGGTCTGACACATAGATGTCGTCCTTTTTAAAAAAATCCATAACCTTCAAACGATACATGTCAAAAATTCATGATATTTGTGACGCTACTTTCGATACTTTCAAAATAATGGAAAAAATCGAATTTTGTGTGTTGATTAAACAAAAAACAAATGATGCTGAACGCTCTGGATGTCAAAAGGAGGTGGTTACATCGGAAAACATCAAAAAAATCTACAAAATTGTTTTGGATGACCGTAAAGTGAAATTGCGTCAGATAGCTGACACCGTAAAGGTATCAATAGAACGTGTTGGTCATATTTTGCATGAACATTTGGGCATGAGAAAGCTCTGTTCGAAATGGGTCCCGCGTTTGTTCGCAATGGACCAAAAACAACAACGTGTTGATGATTCTGAGCGCTGTTTGGACCTCTTTAAGCACAATACAAAGGATTTCTTCATGCGATATGTGACAATGGATGAAACATGGATCGACCACTACACACCGGAATCAAATCGGCAGTCAGCTGAGTGGACAGCAGCTGGTGAACGCCGCTCGAAGCGACCAAAGACACAACAGATGGCTGGGAAGGTTTTGACCTCGGCCTCTGTATTTTTGGATGCGTGTGGAATAATTTTTTACAGACTATGTTGAGACGAGAAAAACCATCAACAGTGAATATTATATAAAGTTATTGGTGCGTTTGAAGGCAGAGACCGCAAAGAAACGGCCCCAAATGAACCAAAAAAGTGCTCTTTCATCAAGACAATGCACCGTGTCACAAGCCAATGGTTACGATGGTAAAATTGCATTAATTGACGTTCGAATTGCGTCCTGATCCACCGTATTCTCAAGATTTGCCCCCAGCGACTATTATCTATTCGCAGACCTGGAAAAAATGCTTGCGGAAAATAGATTTGGCTCCAATGAAGAAGTTATCGCCGAAACTGCCGCCTATTTTGAAGGCAAAAACAAATCTTTCTACAAGAAAGGTATAGAAATGTTAGAAAAGCGTTGGACTGATTATACCTCTCTTGAAGGAGACTATATTGATGAATAAAGTCTAATTTTGCAAAAAAATGTGTTTTAAGTAGCTAGACCATAAACTTTTCAGTCTACGTGTTATTTATTTAGTTATTTTGGCATTCTTAAGTGAGAAATATTTTAATTTGTACCATGAAATTTATAAAATATTTTATGCAATTGGAACGGAATAAATTTCTAATTTTGCACCGTCAATTAATATTTAAATTTAAATTCTTTTTGTGAACAAAAAATAGATGCAACAGTTCTTAAAAGAATGAGTAAAGTTGCAAATAACTTAATAAGAAATTTTGTTTAAATTAAAATCACTGCAGATCGGGTTATTCTCATAGTAAATCATCTGTAAAAGTCTCAGCGTCATTAATGTCCTGTGTATCAACATTCTAAAGTATCTTTATGTGGTTGGTACATGATAAAAGACGGAATCTATTGGGCGATCGATGTTAGTTGGTGGTAATCATCTACATTCCATGCCATTCCATATCAGGAAGGCATGTTGACTGTAGTTTTGGTTCTACTAATGTAAGAATAATTTGTACATTTGCTATAACGAGCTTGTGGATGCTGTCAGCTCAGAATTTATATGTGCCGGATTGATGTTAATTTGGACAGTAAGTTTGTACAAATTCAATATACCTATTTGTTTAACCTGAAATGAAGGGACTACCTGCAGCAGATATATATATATATATATATATATATATATATATATATATATATATATATATATATATATATATATATATATATATATATCCGTTTTGACCACTAGTCTCGTCAGAGAGGTGTTATAGATTAAAAAGCTAACAACAGAGTATCCAATATATGTTATTGTTGAATTGGGAGACGTTACCAGAAATTAGCTAAGCTACCGGAGAGCCTTCATTGGTTTATCATAGCAATGGTTTAAACTTTCTTTTGAAACATGTGCTTCGGTGACAAGGAACAAGAAGATTGTCTCTCGCCACCTGAAGCATTAAATAGGTGTAATGGCTTAGTACGCTATTGAGTTGGGGGGATCGTTCCATCTAGTATGCGTACGTTAACGCGTGCTTGGTATATTGTTGAACTTCCACATTTTGAAGCGCTACCACGGCCTTTGGGCTGCTGGTATCATATGTTCGCAAGACAGCAGTTATTGCCTTAAACTCCTCTACGATAAGAAAAATAATTCTAGATGTTTCAAGCTGAGTTATAACCGTAATATGGTTTTAAGGAAACGACAAAACTGTAATCAACCGGCCTCGGGGACGTCGAATGAGTTCTTAATAAAATAAAAATACAGATAAACAATTGCCGATTGTAAAAGGTTTTCTTAGGATTTTTAAGACCATAATTAACTGAACTTTAATTAGTAACACTAAATACTATTAAAATTTATTTGCAGTTAAATATGTGATCCCAAAAAAACACATTGAAGCTTATTATTTTAATATCCAATAAGGAGAGACCATTTACGAAGGAGAGTTAATTAAATTATAAGGTCTCGAAGAAGTATTTACTTCCGAATCTGTCCAGAACAATATGATTTTTGACATAAATTTATAATTAAAATAATTAAATAATTCTATTTTTTAACTGTAACATGACTAATTATCACCGAACAGTTCTCTAAAAAGAGGCACCATTGCGTAGAGGTTAACGTGTCTGCCTTCTACGCCGGAGACCTAAGTTCGATTCTCGGCTCAGGAAATAATAAATTAACAAAATCGGCCAAGTGTAAGTTGGACATACACAATTAGTGTTTCGTACGTTGATTGCTATTAAAATAAAAATTGTCACGGAGGTATAAAATGACCAATGACTTCACAAAACATCCCCAAAATGAGTTTTTAACAAAGTTTCAGCGATTTTTAGCAATTTTTTAAAAATAATACAAAGAAAAGTGTGCGTAAGTATTATATTATACATATTTTTGAACTCGTGGTTTTACAAGCTTTCATTTGACTCGATAACCTGGTAAAACATTTTTTTTTCACTTCAGATTTCACCTCCCAAAACTAACCCCAGATAGACAGAAAGACAGACACCGAAGTGATCTTATAAGTGTTCCGTACGGAACACTAAAAAAACTTGATGGTCACCTTTCTCGGGAAGGCAATGGCCCACCACCCGTACTATCGTGCTTAGTAAAGCCCTCCCACTTTGTCCGTTCGGAATCGGCATTAAGCTGTAGGTTCTCTTTGTCTGCGTAACACTTAAAAAAAAGGTACGAACTACAGGCAAAGGCGAGAGAGTCGCCTATGTCCGTATCGGATATTGCCTCTTCGAGAGGAAGTTCTCTAACAAATGAACCAGCATTCCTAAACTTATCGCCGTCCACAGGAGTGAATTACGCCCTGGCGACGTTGACAATCAATGAACGTGCCCTACAAAATAAATTAGTTTAAAATTTCCCACTTATACAACCATTTCTCCACAAGTAGCTTAGGTTTCCTAATCACCGTTCCTGTAAAAATACGTACTGTCAGGTAACTAGTAAGGGAAATACTCGAACTAACCAGTGAAACAGTTTTGATTTTCCTTAAACAACTACTGGTTAATCTAACCAATAAATTGCCAGAACAAGCACGACCATGTAAATGAACTAGTCAGATAATGTCGTTAACAATGCCCACACCTCCCGCTACTATGGAACGGCTCCGGAAATAAAATAAAATCTTGCAGATGCTCGTCCTCCAAGCACCAAAGGTGGCGCTTATGCTTTATTAATGAGAAAAAAAATTAAAAAGTCAACATGGGCATACGAGAATCATCCGTACGTGTAAAATAATATTTCATAAAAAAATCTATTTATTACCTTCTACAACACTGGGTTAGGCTATAGTTTACTGACCTAGGATTTACTTTATCATTATTATCTAGTCGTTAATAATTCGCATCTCGATTTTTAATACTTCTTACTAGGTCATCATGTCAAGCGAGTACGGAATGGGAAAGAAGTAACCCAAGTAATTTTCGCAAATCTGCTTTTAATGTAATACGTTACAAATTTTTAAATGATTTTCACTTTTTAATATTTATTGATGGCTTGGAATTTATAATTTATAAGTTAACTGATAATTAATATTTAAGAAAAACTTATGTTGTTCTTTACATTATTTTCATTTCAAAATGAGAAGCGTTCAAACATTGGATCAACGAAGTTGCGTGTCTAAGCAGTATCAATTGATTTTAACACTTGCACTATTCGTATTTTGTAGCGCTGCGGACATAAATCTTTACGAAATTACTTTTAACAGAGGGTTGTTTTTTTCTTTATTCATAGGGGCGAAGGGAAAAATGTCCCCTGTCGCCTAGTTACACCAGTGATTATAACGAACACCTGGGAACTTCACATTTGCATTTAAACTCGTATACTTGTTCTGCAAACTTCTGCCGGCGTTAGTAAATTTCACACCAAGACTACCTGCGCCCTTAATACAACAGGTAAATTCCACACTAACCTTACAAGGGTGCTTAAATCTTACAGGTAATTTCCACACCAAGCAAATATAATTATGCTTTATTCAACTAAATAAAATTGGACGGATTTCTTTTAAATCAGTTTTTATTGAAAATTTTAGATATTTGCAAAAATATATGTTTTTATTTCATAGTAGAATAATATTGATAAAACATGAAGTTTTTGCTAAATACTTAAAATACAATTGGACAAATTTCCTTACATATACTAGATAATGCTACAAACCTATACATATCTGTTTATATATATTTACAAAACAGGTTGAGAAAAATAGGAGACACATTTTAAAAAATGGAAACGATTAATATTTCCTAATTGTCCTTGTTCATAAAGATTTTTTAAATGTTTTAATTTTTGATTATTATGATTATTACTTATTTTAGACTCGTCGATACTTTGTATTTTTATATATACGTTAATCTGAAATTCTTTCAGCCTATAAAAGTACACAGAGACGGATGTGTAGAATAAAAATAATTATATAGATGGGAATGGAAGGACTCACAACAGTTAGTCGTTCGAGTTAAAGTTGGACTCGATTCTGCCCATATTTCAACTGGAAAATCGGCTCCTTCCTCTATATACGTTTCTAGTAGGTGATCATAAAATTTATTTAAACTTTCATCCTCAGGTTTTATAGAATATAAATTGTATGCAAAACTGTTACCTAATTCTTTGGGTGCTAAATAGGACAAGCCGAAACAATACTTTAACCAACGACCAATTTCAGAATTTTTGTCGCAATATTCTTTAGCTAGACCTAGATTCGGTATCTTGCGAAACCAAGATTGGTGTAAATGAAATCTACATCCTAACACTTTAGCATTTGGCCAAACTTCAGATACTGCCTTATGAATAGATTTTTCGAAGTCAATAGTAATTTTCTCTGGATTGAAATACAGTGTATCTGTTGAATAAATCTTACATTTTAATAATGTGAAGAGGTTTTTGTATGTTTCAGCTCTCTTATCACGCAATAAGCAAAATAATAATGGAATGTAACGATCGTTTGCAAAACCATGCACTGTAAATAACTGTGTAAAATATTTAGTGCAGTATGAAAAGATGCCGTCCATATATATATTGGATATTTTACACAACATATTGACATTTGTAGTGCAAGAAAAAACAATAATGCCACTTTCGAGTTCATCGATATATAGAAAATTCTCACCCTTGCTAGTTTTGATTTCAAATGTCTCTAAAACACTATGCACCTCCTCAGCACGGATTACGTCCTGGCAAAAATTTTCGTCTATGGTTATAAATGTTTTTTCTAATATATTCAATATCTTTTTCTGTTACCGTTTCAGGCAGCGTGTTTTGTAGTTCTTGTCGGATAATTTTAGATGGCCTTTCACTCATATACTCTCCGGCTTTTCTTTTGCAAGAATTGCTAATTATTTGCCGATTCAGCTTCTTGGTGTCGGCTTCGTGTGTATGGAGTTCTTCACTTCTGGTAACTAAATTCTCGGGCCCAACGGTGAAGACTTTTGATTTGCAATCTTTTTTTGAACATCTCCAAAATGTTTCTCCACATTTTAGCACCTTTTGTCGAAAGTAAGTCTAGTAATTCACACATAACATGTCCTTTCCTCGATTACTTTTTGTTAACTTCGCTTCCATATTAGCAACACTTTAAAAAATATACGCACAACCAAGTAATAATCACAAATTAATAATATGTACTAAACTGATATGTAGGGTTTAATAATGATTTAATTGAACAGGCCCTCATCCTCTACCTCAGGGGTGCTCAAACTTGAACTGCTGGCGATCTACCTCAATATTGTTAGACTACGATCGATCGACTCTCGGAGGTAGGGTGTATCGTGGCATAGATATTAGTTTTCCGCATAATATGCATTTTTTTAGTCAAGGTAAGAGTAGTATTTTGAAGCGTGGCAACGCATATCCTCAGCATACTTTTCATAAGATGGTACGTAATTACCGAGTGCTAATCGCAAGCATGATGACATATGTTCGTCAGTTAGTCGATTGCGATATTTTGACTTAATTATCTTCATTTCAGAAAATGCATACTCGCACAAGTAAGTTGACCCAAACATTGCCGTCAGTTGAAGGGCGATTTGCCTTAGATTCGGATATTTATCTTCAGATATAAAACACTAGAATTTTGTATCAGATGCTGTGGCTTTGAGATGTATATCTGATATAATCTGCACTAACTCATTTTCAACAGAATATGAGTCCATGTTAAACTGACTTGCTATTTCAGTAGCTAATTCCTCAATGTTTTTACACGAAAAAGGATAACTCATAAATGATGCGATATTTGCCAATTTACTGAAATCATAAAAACGTATTTCGAATTGGCCCAAAATATTTGATAATTCTGCCTCATAAATATCATAATTCAACTGAGGAATCCTTGCTTTCAAAGACTTAAAATTTTTCAAATCCTTTCTTTTCAGTTGATCTATCATAAGTTGCAATTTACTTTTGAATGCGTTTATTGCGCTAATCATCTCAATAATAGTTTTTCCTTTACCTTGAAGCTCCAAATTAATGGTGTTTAAATGCATTGTGCTGTCTGTCAAAAATGCCAAATCAGTCAGCCATTTTTCGTTTTTCAGCATCTGATTGTCATCACCGCTTTCGTCCAGAAAAGCTGTTATTTCGGGCAATAATTCTTGAAACCTTTCTAGGAATTTTCCGCGACTCAACCACCTGACGTCCGTGTGAAGAACTAAATCAGTGTGTTCAGCTGACTCACTATCGTCCAACTGCAATTTAAAGAGCCGGCGTTGCAAGTTACGTGCACGGCTAGAATTCACAATTTTTATTGCAATGCCCATAATCTCCTCCATGTTTAGAACTTTTGAACACAAAACTTGTTGATGTATAATGCAATGGAAGGAGAAAAATGAAGGGAAATCATCATTAGCTCGACACAATGCCACAAAACCGTTTTTGTTTCCAGTCATTGCTGGTGCTCCATCGGTTGCAATGCACACTAGTTTATATATTGGTAGCTTGTAGTTTGTTACAAAATTGAAGAAAAACGTCATATATATCGTCTTTCCTTTCAGAGGAATCATTGTCAAAAACTCTTCCTTAGCCGACATGTCATTGAATACCATTCGAATAAAAATACACAGCTGGGCAGTGTCTGTCATATCGGTGGATTCGTCGAACTGTAAAGAAAAGTATGTACATTCCATGATATCATGTTTTAGTTTATCTGCCATGCCCTGACTCATGACTTCAACACGCCTTGTGACAGTCGGACGAGATAACTGAAGTTCTCTAATAGCAGACTTAATCTCTGTTTTATTTTTAAAATCTCCAAATAAAGTCTCACCCGCTTTAATAAATGCTTCCTTCACAACCAATCTATCATCAAATGGTTTCTTGTGTTTCGCCAATATATGAGATATTTTAAATGACGCGATCGTTCCAGCTTTTGATTGTTTGGCTGGTCTTGTGAACATGGTTTGTTCTTTTTTCAAACAAGTTATCAAATCACGTACTTTTCGTTTTCTTAATTCACTCTGTGACGGAAAATCCTTTTCATAGTTTTTATGAACCGTTTTATGATGCCTCTCTAAGTTCCCACGCTTAGGTATTGCAACTGACGCACGGCAAATGAGACAAATGCACTTATCCTTTACCATACAAAAGAAAAATTCTTCCTCCCAATCGTTATTAAAATGATAAGTTTTACTTTTCTTTGCCGCACTCATTTTGGACTATTTATTAATAAACTTTGTATCGATGTATCGCCTTCAAGTTACAACTCAGACTGACTCCTATTCCTGCAGGCGCAACATTTATATCGGCGCGAACGAAGTCTCGAATGTTCCCGTCAAACACGCCGCTCGAAGTTTCTAGAAAAATCGACGGGAATCAAAAACGCGGCTTTTCTTTGACAAGTACCGCGCGTTCCTTTGATAAAGCCGCCTTTTGCCGCTAGCAGGGGGTTATTACGATAAAAGAAAGTGATGAGGGGGTTTTTCTGGTCTAATTGTGGATCGAATAAATTTTAGTAGTTTATTCATTACATTTTGTTTTAGTTACCTAAAAATCTGTGAATAGTTCTATATCGGAATTTTTTTCTCGAGATCGACTTAAAAAGCATTCGCGATCGACTTGTCGATCGCGATCGACCGTTTGAGCACCCCTGCTCTACCTGAAAGTACTCGGTGTGGAATTTACTTCTGCAATTACAATCCCTTAAAAATGTCTAGGTCATAAACGGATTAGTGGTGTGGATTACCTGCGCCTACTTCTGCAACCATTTTTAAAGCAATTAGATACTCGGTGCATTTTTTTAAGGTGGGTGAATTTTATTGAACGTAGTATTCGCAAAATTATTGTTTGCATAAAACTCTCTCACACAAGAGGCACTCTCTGCTGCAGTGAAACGGTCCTTAGCAACTAAGAACTAAGCTCTGTACACTCTTGTCTCTTTATGTAGTTGAGTTCTTGCATTCAGCCCAACAAATTTGAATTTATTTATAAGATGCCCTGTAGAGGAAATAAATGTAATAGATAGGTATAACCTGATATAAAATGTCAGCCACGGGTACATGTACAAATTATGCACATGTAATTCAGTTATTATGAACATAATTTGTTAATTCGTATTTTTGTTTTGAGGTATTCTTACTGTGACCCACCTTGAAGGTGGGTATCCCATATTTTTTCTTTTCTTGTCCTTTTTTGGGTTAGTTTTACATGCCTTACTATAAGTTTAACCTTTAACATTTATTATTATCTTTTAAGCCTAAATATCACAATTAATAGGTGGAATTATAACCTCAAAAAGATTTTCTTTATATTTTCCTATAAGTTATTTGGATCTACCATTTAAAAAATAATGGCCAATTTTTAAAAAGAAAAAGTCGTTTTAAGCCCTCACAGAAAATTAGTTGTTTTTTACAACTACAAATTTTTCATAACTATGTCAGATTTTCAAAAGGGCTCAAAATATGCTGTAACGTAATAAAACTAGAATTAATCATGAAATCTAACTGACTTGTTTTACAAGGGTCGTTCCATAAGTTCTCGACCTGTCAAAGAAAACGCAAGATTAAAGAGATTTTTTTTCTACTTAGTCACCTTGTAAATCAGAACATATAGTTTAACGACTTTCCAACTTTCTAATATCCTCAAAATAATAAGATTTATTCAACTCTGCAAAATAAGTGTTCATCTCACTTTTAACTTCATCATTCGAAATGAATCTTGTTGGTGTAAGGCCTGTGGCTGATATGATGATGACTTTTTCTTGTTTCCATAGCCTTTTTAGTTCTGTTGCAAGATCTGTGTATTTGGAGATTTTTTCTGTATATTTCGTTTGGATGTTTGTGTCGTCGGGGACAGCTATGTCAATTAGATAGGTGACATTTCCCTTTTTGTATTGAACAGTAATATCGGGTCTATTGGCGGGGACTGTTTTATTTGTATGGATACTGATGTCCTAGTAGAGCGAGAGAGAGATTACAAATCTTTATTTTTACGTATGGATGTTGGTGTGTATTTGTAGTAGGGATCTGTGTGTTCTATGAGTTTGTATGTTGTGGCTAGTGCCACTGAGTCATGTCTAGGTGTGTATTCCTTACCAGCTAATATTTTACATCCGCTTGTTATGTGTTCGATCGTTTCTTTCTGCTGGTGGCATTTCCTGCATTTGTCTTCTGTAATGGTTGGGCCTTTGATGATATGCTTTTGGTAATTTCTGGTTAATATGACTTTATCCTGGATGGTAAGTAAGAAGCCTTCTGTTTCAGAGAACAACTGCCCATCCTGTAACCAAGTGTATGATTGTCTTTTATTTACGTGGTCTTGTTCTACATGGTATCTATGTTTTCCGTGGAATGTGCGAAAGACTTTCCTAAGTGCTTGCATTTGTTATGTGTGTAGTGATCTTATGACTATGATTCCTCTTCCTCCTGCCTTCCTATCGATGGTAAGCCTTTCTTTGCATGCGTTGGAATGTAATTTTCTGCATTTAGTGAATTGAGAACGTATAAGGATGTGAATGTTTTCTATGTCTGTGTGTGACCATTTGTTGATACCAAATGAATATGTGAGTATAGTTACATCGAACGTGTGATGGCTTTAGTGAGATTCATGGAGTTGAGTTTTGTTTGTAAAAGTTTCGCGAGTCTATTTTTGAATTCGGTTTTGAGCTCTGTCTTGATTTGAGTGTGGTAGAGTTTGTTGCTTTGATGGAAGCTCAGATATTTGTATGTTTCTTTGTCGAGCATGTTATCGAGTGTTTCAATGTTGATGGTTTCTATTTCATGGTGGCCTTTTTATTGGCCTTTGTTGATGTGGAGCACTTTACATTTACTTATACCAAATTTCATATTGATATATAAGGTGAATGTTTCTGTGATTTTGAGGAGCTCTTTCAGCTGTGTTTCTGTGGCAGCGTAGAGTTTTATGTCATCCATATATAGGAGGTGGTTTACTTTATGTTGGTTCACTTTTTGGTGTCTGATGTTGAAGTAATGGTCTGTTCTGTTTAGTGTATTTGAGAGTGGATTGAGACAGGGGTAAAACCATAGGGCGCTGAGCGAGTCTCCCTGAAATATACCCCGTCTGATGTACAGCTCTTCTGTTTGAATGCGTTCGGTATGTGTTTTTAGATTTATTTTGGTTTTCCATGTTTTCATATTTTGCGCGAGAAATTGCCTGAGGTTTTGGTTGATTTAGTAGATTTCTAGGGATCTGATTAACGAGCTGTGGGCTATAGAGTCGAAGGTTTTTTTATAGTCTATGTAACCGGTGTGCAGGTTTCTGTGTTCTTTTCTGGTTTGTCCGATGATCACGCTATCTATGATCAGCTGCTCCTTCCATCCTCGGCTAATTTTCCTGTACCCCTTCTGCTCTATTGTGAGAATATTGTTATCTATTAGTTGTTGTTCTATTTTCTTGGAAACTGTGGCTGTGATGATCTTGTATAGACTTGGAAGACAGGTGATAGGTTGGTAGTTTGACGGGTTTATGATGTCTGAGCTTTTGGGTTTGACGAATGTTATTCCTTGTGTAAGGAAAGTGGGGAATGTGTGTGGTTGTAGAATGGCTTTGTTAATTTGGTGTGTGAGTGCTTCGTGTATGATGGGAAACTGTTTGTACCAGAAGTTTTGTATATTGTCTTTTCCAGGGCATTTGAAGTTATTTGTGTGTTTGATTGTTTCTGTAATTTCCTGTGGAGTTAATGTGGAATTTTCTTGTTCTGTCACATATTTATGTTTGTCTTCTTCGGCTTTATCCAGGGGGTGTTATTATTGTGTAGTTTGGGTTCTAACCAGATACTTTTGCAATAATCTGTGAATTCTTGTTTGTTTGGTGGGTCAGTCACTGCTGTCTGCTCGTTATACATAGTTTTTCGGTAAAACTATTTTTCGCTTCTTCGGAAGAGGTTGTTGGTGTCTTTCCTCTCGTTTGATTCTTTGTATCTACGGAGTCTTGCGGCATATACGGATAGTTTTTGTTTCAAAGTATCAAGGATTTCTAGGAGTTTGGAAGATTTGGATGTGATCGTGTCTACACCCTGTGTGACACGTGAAGTGTCCTAGATCTCCTCTGATGTTGTCGATTTTGTTTTCTATTCTTATTTGCCATTTAAATTTAGGTTTTGTGCTGTTGGAGTGTCTTTGTCGGCGCGGGAGTTTTTGATTATTTTGTGTTAGAGTAGTGATTGCTGCTGCGTATATTATTGTGTGAATGTCTTCGATTGTGCTTAAGTCTGTTATGAACTGGGGTATTATGTGCTTGTTTATTATGTTGAGTATTGTTTGCGTGCTCTGTTTGAAGATTAAACGAGGGATGGGATGTCTTGTTGTGGAATCGGTGCCCCTACCATCGATCTAGATGTGACTCCATTTCTGCTTTGAGTGATTGTATGAGAGGTGATTCGGGGTGATGTGGTGTAGATACTGTTGGGGGTGGTGAGTGATTGATTTTGTTGTCTGTGATATGGTGTAGTGTGGTGCTTGCTATTTGCCTTGTAATATTATTTTGAGTTATGCTTCTGCTGGGTGGTCGGTCTTGTTGTGTGTATTTTTGTGTTCGGCTGGGTGGTTGTGTGTGTGAGGTTGGTTCGGTATTCACTCTATTGTTTTTATTGTTTAGTTGGTTTGTGTTCAGTTCAGCAGCTTGTGTATCTTTGATGGTTTGCAATTCGAAAGGTGTGAGGCGATTGTTCTTGGTAATAACTCTTTTTTGGTTTATTACTCTCTGTTCTGCAATAAGTAATTGCAGATGTGGATACTGAGCCAAGAAAAGTCTATGCAGTTCCAGTCTGTAACCCGATGTTACTGTTTTGAGTTTGGTGGCTGTGTAATAACAGCGCATCACTGTTCTGTTCATTTCATCTGTCTATTTTAACCGCTGTCTTGGTTTGCCAGCCTTCGTAGTTGCATGTTGTCCTTGCAAAACATGCGTGGCTTGGTTTGGCTTTGGTGGTTGTGTTTGTCCATCATCTGTGTCGGTTGTGTTTGGGATTGATTTCGGTGGGTCCAGGCGGCGAGTAATTCTTTTCTTAGCGATTTCTTTGGCAGGATTTGTGAATTTGTTATAGCAACGCATGACGTGTTCGTTGATTTTTGTGGTGCAACTCATGCGTTGTTTTGATTTTGCCGCCTTACTGGGTTTCGGCTTACTTGCCGGTACAACACTTTTCGCAGGTCCATTTTCCCTTGCCCGGTCTTCATCGTTTTGGTCGAGCTGCCATTTCTCGCGACCTCCTCGACCGTTACATCGCTCGCCCGATTCTTCTTTTATTGAGTTACTGTTGTTTGGGGTGTTCTCAGTGTTCTGTGTTGTTACCTCAAAGTATCCTAACAATGATTTTCTGTTAGTAGAAAGTAAACAGTTTCGGTGTGTTTTCCTGTACTTATTATTGTTGGTCTGCCCCTAAAAGTTATTTTTGTATCTCTTGTTCATCGTTGATTTGAAAAGATATGAAAGTTGCTATTTTGGGTTTCCAAGAGGGCGAGTATATCTTATAATGGTTTTGGTGGCCATATAAGTGTAAGCTAACTGCCCGTAAAAGGCAATTTCCATCACCTAACACATGGGCTGAAAAGTCCCGGGCCTAACAAAGAAAACACGGTTTTTTTGGTTCAAAATTAGCTTTATTCATCAACGTAATCTCCATCAAGAGCAACGCAATCATTCCAGCGCCGCTCTAACATTTCAATACCACTTTTGTAGAACGATTTATCTTTTGCCTCAAAATAGGCCTCAGTTTCAGCGATAACCTCTTCATTCGTGCGAAATTTCTTACCGGGGAGCATTTTTTTTCAGATCTGCGAACAGCCAGTAGTCGCTGGGAGCCAAATCTGGCGAATACGGTGGATGTGGGAGCAATTCGAAGTTCAATTCATGTAGTTTTGCCATTGTTTTGATTGACTTGTGACACGGTGCGTTGTCTTGATGAAACAAAATTTTTTTCTTTGCCATATGCGGTCGTTTCTTTGCAATTTCGGCCTTCAAACGCTCCAATAACGCTATATAATATTCACTGTTGATGGTATTTCCTTTCTCAAGATAGTCGATGAATATTACACTACGCACATCCCAAAATACCGAGGCCATAACCTTTCCAGCCGATTGTTGTCCTTTCGGGCGCTTTGGACGAGGTTCACCAGTTGCTGTCCACTCAGATGACGATCGTTTTGATTCCGGAGTGAAGTGATGGATCCATGTTTCATCCATTGTCACATATTGACGCAAAAATTCCGGTTTGTTACGTTTAAACATGGCCAAACACTGCTCAGAATCATCAACACGTTCTTGTTTTTGATCAACAGTGAGCAAACGCGGCACCCACTTTGAACAGAGCTTTCTCATAGTCAAATGCTCATGCAATATAAAGCCAACACGTTCTTTTGATATCTTTACGATGTCAGCTAACTCACGTAAGTTCACTTTTCGATCATTCAAAACGATTTTAAGGATTTTTTTGATATTTTCTGGTGTTACCGCCTCATTTGGACGTCCACTGCGTTCTGCATCATCGGTGTCTCTACGACCACGTTTGAAGTCAGCAAACCAACGTTTTATTGTTGTTTCTGATGGAGCGGAGTCCCCATAACACTTTTCAAGCCATTGCTTCGCTTGAACGGTATTTTTTCCCATCAAGAAGCAGTGTAAAATTAAAACACGAAATTGTTTTTGATCCATTGTTTTGAAAATAACAAAAGTAGCGTCACTCTTAGCACAATAACTCACAAACTAATAGAATATCATGAAATTTTAACAGCTGTCTTTTGAAGGTTAGTATTAACTGAAAAAAAGGTGACTGCAATAAAACTAGCGCCATCTATGTGTTAGGCCCGGGACTTTTCAGCCCATGTGTTACAATCTCAGATCTGGTACAACTATCGGGATTAGTTTCGGCTTATTATTATTATTATTTCTATTATCTCTGTATTGCACACAATTTATTACTGTTCTTATAAATATAGCTAAGCGAAGTTTAGAAACTGCTTCTCGAAAAATATCACTCGAAGCACATTCAAACCACCTTCTCATGTCCTTCAGCCAAGAATTCTGTCGTCTTCCGATCGATTGTTTGCCCTCAATTTTGCCTTTAATAATTAGACGCAGCAATTCGTACTTTGGGCCCTTTATTATATATCCGAAGTATTGAGTTTTCCTTATTTCTATGGTTGTTAGTAATTGCTTCATTTTGTTCATTCTTTCCAGTACTTCTGTGTTTTTTTATTTTCTATACCCAAGAGATGCGAGGAAGGCGTCTATAAATTTAGATTTCAAAAGATTCCAGTCGTTTCTCTTAACCAGGGTCAAGGGTCCAGCACTGACATCCATACAATAACAGAGAGAATACATACGCTCTCATCATTCTTATTCGGAATTCGAGATTGAGACTTGTATGATGGAAAAATTTATTCATATTCATGTATGTTACTCGGGCCTGTTTAATTCGGGACTATATTTCCTTTTTTGAATTCCACTTGTCATTTATATTGGTTCCCAAATATTTAAATGTGGAGACCTGTTCTACGGTGTTGTCCTCGATTTCGAGGGATTCTGGTGGTAGATTTTTCTTTGCTATTACCATCCACTTGGTTCTTCTTAAATTCATAGTTAATCCAAATCTTTCGCTGTTTGTTATGACTCGATTGATTAGTTGATGGAGATATTCGAGCCGTTGAGAGCAAGAGTGGTGTAAGTCAAGAAAATAAGATTTTAAGTAATGCAATGGTTTAGTATAATTGCTGTATATAATAGAGTGTTTATTAATTTTATTTCCCACTGCACAAGCAGCTTAATAGAAAATATGTCCAACTAATAATCCTTGTTTTTACTGATTATGAACAGTGGTGTGCTATTTTTGCGCATTCAAAATAACTTACACCACTTTTGCAACGAACATGTTTATTGTATTGTTGCATCTTATCACTTACACCAAATTTATGCGCAATTAGTATTCCGTGCGTTGATTGCTTTTAATATAAAAAATGTTGTAACGGAAGTATAAAATGATCAGTGACTTCACAAAACACACCCCAAATGAGTTTTCAACAAAGTTTGTTTCCAATCTCTACTGAAAATTGATGACCTTGAAATTTCTGTTTTTATTATATACCAGATAAATTATTAAAGGTAATGCACTAGTGATAATTTTCGTTCAATCTACACCCCGTGGAGAATATTCCAGAATTTTTTCAAAATCTTTTGATAAGTACTTTTCGAGATAAGGCGGGTGGACAGCGATTTTTCGCGATTTTTTTAAAATAATACAAAGAAAAGTGCGCGCAAGTATTACATTATATATATACTTTTTACTCGCTTTACAAGCTTTCATTTGATACCACACTCGATTACCTAGTAAAATTTTTTTTTTTCACTTTCGATTTCATCCCCCAAAAACGAACCCCTTAAGTCAAAATTTAACTTTCAAAACTACATGGCTCTGATGAGGCCATCAATTCCTATATTATTACCAAATTTCAACTTTCTATGACAACTAGTTTCGGAGAAAATCGGGTGTGACAGACACCGAAGTCATCATATAAGTGTTCCGTATGGAACACTAAAAAAAATTTATTTAAAAGGAATATTTATTAAAAAAACTATTAAAACATTTTTCAAAAATTATTTTTTAGACTTAAATTAAATTTACTAAAAAAAAGTGTCTCTAAAACCTGAATAAAAATCATTCATTTCGTCATAATACTCTTCTAATAGTCCCACATCTACGGCAATGTTATTTTCATTATTTTTTATTGTTTTTAAATTGTTAAAAAATGTGTGATAAATCGAAGGAATGTAAGGCAGTAGGTCAATCATGCCTTTTTTTGTTTTCGGTAACTGGTCTAGGGAATGAATATATATATATATATATATATATATATATATATATATATATATATATATATATATATATATATATATATATATATATATATATATATATATATATATATATATATATATATATATATATATATATATATATATATATATATATATATATATATATATATATATATATATATATATATATATATATATATATATATATATATATATATATATATATATATATATTATATATATATATATATATATATATATATATATATATATATATATATATATATATAAACGGCGTTGCTGTATTTAAAAAAAAAAAATGCTTTGGGTAGTTTAAGCTCAGAAAAGTCTATAATATCACACAGTGTTTCTTTGTAAAACATAGTGTAAGGATTGTCTTTTGTAAACTGCATCCACTGAATTTTCAGCCAGTTGCCTGCCGTTCCTTCTGTGTTTACTTTTTTTCTAGTCACGGCTTTTTCCAATTGCAATGTTGATTTCATGTCGTCCTGGCTCATCTCGTAAACATTAAAACTATTTTTCCTCCTAGCAGTGGCGATCGTATTGTACCAATCGTTTGGAATGTAATGAATCTTGTTTTTTTGCTGCAGATTCAATATTTCCGAAGTCGAAATCGTTTCTCATAAAAGAGTGACTAGACACTAAAAATTTGTGGTCGATCACTTCTAATGAATTGTTAGGGTCCGTTACCATTTTCAGCCACGATAATGCTACTTTGAAATTTCCATTTTGTCCGGTACAAGTATCCGAGAATGCTATGAGATGCTTTTTACCGACTGCCTCACTCTGTACATGTTTTGCTAGGCAGGACGATATTTCCTGGGATCCTCTTGAAGCCGTAATCTCGTCTCAGACATACATCCAGGCCTTATGAGTATTCAAATCATGCACGCCCAGATTATAACAATATAAATTTCGCTTGTAATATGCGATTGACGTGGTTAATGTAGGGAAAGGCAATGCTTTTTGGAGGTCAAAAGAAATAACATGATACTTGTCATTGGTGTTAGCCAATAAAGCATCACTTTTCATTGCTTCCCTAGCTTTCTCTGATTTGATGGGTTAGGTAGTTCATGGTTGGCTTTCGATGATATTTTATCTCGTTCATCAGCCGCATCTATTCTCAATTTGAATTTGTCACAAATTTGGCAAGTATCTTTTCTAGGTGCATGAAAATGTAAATTTTGTTCAGAAAAAAAATTTCTGTACATATTTTCACTGACCGGCTCTGTTTCATCTTCAATGTACTTTTCTTTGTAGAGAAGGAACATTTTTCTGACATTAAGACGCTGATCCATGTATCTACGATTAGAGTTCGGTGCTCGTGTGTAGTGGCTTGTGTATGCAGGAAAGCTGTTAATATGATTTTTGACAAATTCAACACGGGTTTCGTCAGTTTTATTTACACTTGAGTTCTTTCCTCTTAAATCATCTCCTACCTGGCCAGATTTTTCTTTCTGTAAAGCTTTTGTCATTCTGCCATCAGAAATTTTAAATGTTTGCAAAAAATATTGCTTGCAAACAATCTCACTCATCCCTTCAATGTTCAAAAAATATTTATGAGTGTATTTTTGTCATCTACTCCCCTGTTTTCAACTGCTTGTTTTTTCACAAGCCCACAGATGTAAGAATTCTGACGCTTAAAATCCCCAATCTTCCAAAATGAATCAAACAAAACTTTTCGCTGTTGTTCATTTACCTTCTCAAAACATTTTTTTCTACAATCACAGTCTCTATTTACAAACACTTTATTGCTCTCAAAATTTGTTTTTGCGTTTTTTTACATTTCTCTTCCACTGTGATGAATCCCTTAATCCTTTTCCTCTTAATTGCCACAACGTCTTCTTGACTTGACAAAGATTCTTGAATAGGTTCACCAGCCACATTGACGCTCCCTTCCTCACGGGCTTCAACAACAGAAACAAAATTGAAAATATTAAATAATTTAATGAAGGTACCTACAAGAAAACAGTCATGAACATATTGAATAAAGATTTACCAGAATATGTTGTTTCATTTGGAGAAATTGGAGAGCTGGGCTCATAATCTTCATCACCAATGTCATCATCAGAAAAATCCCAATTACTGTAAAACAATAACTAAATTAAAGTTATTTAAAATAACATAACATATGCACAACCAGTTGTACTAGTGTTAAAATCAATAAATATGGTAAAATGCGATAAAACTGACAATCTTCTTCTTGATAAGGACGTACACCACTTTTGCACAAAACAGTTTCGCGGTTCTATTTCACAATTCAACATTCTCCTGCCATCTACCGGCAAACTGTTGAAGCTAGACTGTCACCGTTTTTGCATGAAACATAATCAGGTTAAATCCATTGCCTGGTGGTGTAAATCCAAATTTTTAAAAAAACTGACTTACACCACTTTTGCTCTCAACGGCTCATTTGATATTATTTTCTAATAGAACAATATCATCAGCATGTCTCATTAAACACAGCATCAGAATAAAGATGGAACATATTATTATTACTATTTTTATTATTAACTAGCAACCCGTCCCGGCTTCACACGGGAGTTGTGGTTATGTTACTGATTAACTCTTCCTTATAATTTAGGGTAGACAAAAATAGCATGTCTAAAATATTTTTTTTAAGATAGTTTAAAATATTTCTTTATACAACACATTAAGTGTCTCTTCCCCGGATGCAAGAACAAACAGTCCTCGTGAAACGCTCTATCCGTTAGTGAAAACCGGAATAAAATCCGTTCAGTAGTGACTGAGAATATCGTGCACAGGCAGATAGGCAGACAGACAGGCCTCTTTCATCAACTTTATATCAAAAAAACAACCCCACTAACTTCATTAATGCCTTTTTCGCATCTACACTTGCACACATCAAACCTCTTCTAATGCCTTTTTAACAACTTCACGCAGAGTTGACAACACTTTCTCATCCCTGGGCATGCGCAAATACACCGGAGTGGTTCCAAAATGACACAAAAAAATGCAGATTTGAGAGCCATAAGAAAATACATGGGATTTTGCAGCAGAACACCATAATTTTGGTGGATTTAAATTACCTAGCAATATTACAGGAGCCCCTGCTTTTAAAATCAGTTTGTGGGCGGCGCGAGTTTAAAAACACCCTTGTAAAATCTAAACTATTCATCCAAATGTTACAATTCAAAGACAGTTTTAACGCACTTAATTTAATGAGGATTTATATTTTCCTACCTACATTACTAGCTTGAAGTATTGTAAGACATTTATTTTTAATATTTTTCCTTCCATAATTTGGGTTAACCTTTGTAGGCAGACATATGCTGTCGCGGACTTTTTTGTAGAACTATTTGAGGCGAATAATTTTGCCTTACATTGTTCTACGTATCTCTAACTATTTATGCAGAGTAAGCGAAAATATCTCTTAGACGATTGATTTTTTTCCGACTTCATCGTCATAAGTCGATTAATATAGAAAAAATATCTACAAATTAACCTAAACCTTCCTCGACAAACACTCTATCCATTAATGAAAACCAAAATAAAATCCGTTGAGTAGGTACTGAGAAACTCGCGTACAGACAGAGAGACAGACGTGAAGGGAGTCTTTGTTTTATAATATGTATTGATATGGTGTAAAAGATTATAATAATGTGCATGAAATGCTTAAGGTAAATAGCGTATTTAAGTTGATAAGGATTAATACTGTATCCGTCTAAATAGCTTTCCAATTACCGCATTGTACGTGACCATTTTTTTAGAAGATAGAATGGGTATAGTAAGCTATCCTTAAAAGATAGATATATGCCATCGCGGACTATTTTGTAGATCTATAAAAGGGGAATATCCCACCATGCATTGTTTTGTTATGTCTCAAAGGGATTAGGCAGCGTTTTCGATGAAAGCTCCCAGGCGGCTTGACTTTTTCCGACACTTCCAACAATTATCGTTATATTTCAACCAATTTACACAAAACCTTGACAAATTATATACTTAAACCTTCCTCATGAATCACTCTATCTATTGGTGAAAACCGCATGAAAATCCGTTCAGTAGTTTTTTGAGTTTATCGAGAATACACAGACAGACGCGGCGGAGGACTTTGTTTTATAATATGTAGTGATATAGCGAAATAAGAAATAAATTGCAACAAAATTTATGTCTAAAAATATTGTCTACTTTAATTGGCAAAGTTTATTTGTTGTGTCATTTAATAATATTATGGAATTTATATTTATTGCAAACCCTAGTTTATGTTAAATGCAATTTAGAAGTGTTAAATATTCCTAAATCTATTACTTAATCTAGTTGGCCATGAATGGTATTACTAGAAATAACAACATTAACTTTTGATTTTTGAAAGTTTTCTATAATTAATACATATTGTATATAATATATATTGTATAGTGTATATGTTACTGTGGTAAATAACATTTGTTTCTTCATGGTTACTAGGATGGAATACTGAAAATAATTACTGGTTGATGGTCGTCTTTCATGATAGAACTTCCGCTCGTTTGCTGACCTGACGTTAAAATCATAAAATATTTTGAAATAGATAATGACTTTTTTTGCCTAATTCTCGTCTGATTTTACTTCGATTAAGACACCAATTTAATTTGACGAAGTCGTAACTACTCTACACTACTGCTACTATGTTTTTATTATACGAGGGTAGGTTGATATGTCTGATAAAATTCAACGCGTAGTTGTTTGTTGGCAGCTATCCTAAATGATCGGTTATACATGTTTCGTAGAAACGGATAAAGCTAAGTACATATCGTGTAAGGATTTTTATTTAAAAAAGTGGACTGTGGATGAAACATGGATCCACCACTACATTCCGGAATCAAATCGGCAGTCAGCTGAGTTGATAGCAACCGGTGAAAGTCGCCTGAAGCGACCAAAGACAAACAGCCGGTTGGAAAGGTTTTGGCCTTAGTATTTTTTGGATGCGCATGGAATAATTTTCATTGACTATGCTGAGAAGGGTAAAACCATCAATAGCGAATATTATATAAAGTTATTGGCGCATTTGAAGGCAGAAATCGCAAAGAAACGGCAACAAATGAATAAGAAAAATGTGCTCTTTCATCAAGATAATGCACCGTGTCACAAGTCAATGGTCACGATGGCAAAATTGCTTGAATTGAAGTTCGAATTGCTCCCTTATCCACCGTATTCTTCAAATTTGGCCCCCAGCGACTATTATTATTATTAATTATTCGCAGACGTCAAAAAAATGCTCGCGGTAAGGAGATTTGGCTCCAACGAAGAAGTTATTGCCGAAACCGAGGCCTATTTTGAAGGAAATGTTAGAAAAGCGTTGGACTGATTGTACCGCTCTTGAAGGAGACTATATTGATGAATAAAGTCGAATTTTGCAAAAAAATGTGTTTTAAGTAGCTTCGTGTTACATTATATATATTTTTCAACACTACACGGCTCTGATGAGGCCATTAATTCCTATATTAGTGCCAAATTTCAACTTTCTATGTCAAATAGTTTCGGTGAAAATCTGGTATGACAGACAGACAGGAGGACAGATAGACGAACAGACACCGAAGTAAGTGTTCCGTACGAAACACTAATAAGTAAGTAGTACTATATAAGATACGTAAAACATTAACTGCCTGATTCGTTAAGAAGGTTGAACTAAGTGTACAAAGTTAAATTTTTTTTTGAGATTTACTTGTCTGGAAACTTACAAATATGTCCTCGTTATTTAGTTTTAAAAAATCATTCATTGGAACTCATGGAACAATTCCGGATAAAAATAAAAATCAAATCGGTATTTTGCATTAGAAGCAAAGTCAGGAAATAAGTATAGAATTTAATAATAATCTCAAAAGATATAAATAGCGACATGGTTAATCTAAAACTCCTTTTCAAACAGTCCCGTTATTGGGACAAGTTAATCGCGAAACAATCTGAGATTCGTCGTTATTTACATATTGTACAATTGTTTACATTTCTAAGTGATATTACTAGCCTTATTAGAAAGTAGGTTAAATCAATTTTACGGAAAATAATTGGCCATAATTAATTTCTTCCGTATATAATTTAAATGATTTTAGGCATTTTGATGATCTTAATTGCGTTTTATGCTTAAGAAAAATAAACAACGATGAATCAGGAAAAAATACGCATTTTACACACGTCAAACAAAACTGACTCTACTTGTAATCTTCTTCTTGAAGTGTCATATCCGATACGGACGTAGGCGACTCTCTTGGCCTTGCCTGTGGTTGTTGCCTTTTTAAGTGTTTCGCAGATAAAGGAGATCTACAGTTTGACGCCGGTTCCGGACGGCCAAAGTCAAAAAGTTTTACTAGTCCTGGTTTGCCATTGACAAAAGCAGGTGACCGCCACGTTGCAATTTTATTTATTTATTTTTTTAATTTATTATTTTCCGAGCCGAGATTTCAACTCGGGTCTCCGGCGTAGAAGGCAGATCCCTTACTCACTACGCTAGGGGCGCCCTCCCACTTTCGATACGTATTTAAATTCTCTATGGTTCTGATTATGCAGCTTGAAATGTATCTAAAGACTCACGGTAAGATACAACAAATTATATCTCTGATTAGTGAAAGCCTAAAGTTCAAAAGCATACCTGCCCTCCGTCGGGAACTTTTAAGGCCATAGACTGACGGACGATTGTCCAGCTAAGTTGGCAACAATTACCAACAGTTAGCGCGTTCGTCAGGGCTCCAGCACACGTATATTAAGATGAATAAAGCTCACGTTTCAGCACCGACCTACTGTTCTCTTATTTGTCAATCCATCGCGGGACGCCTTTCGCCGTATCAAGGCTCATCAACTGCGCTAGGATCGACAAAAAAGAAAACAAAACTGGGAGTACTTATTGCATTACTAGCATACCACGGCTAACAGAGAATTGTTTAGTTAAGCTAGCAACAATTATCTTCAGGCCGCGCGTTCTTTGGTGTCAATAACTAAAAATGAACAAAGTCTACATTCAGCAGTGATACACTCCGTTTTATCTAAAGAGTTTTACAGATGTCGCGTAAAGAAAATGACAAATGATAACTCACTAAATTAAAACTTTATCTTAACCGGATCCTTTGATTGGAAAAGGAATGAAAATGAATTTTAATATTAACGTAATAATTATAAATAATCTTTCCATTGTATTGAACTCAGCGTGTATACAAGTATATATTGTATTTATCTGATAATTTTATCCCATGTTAGTTCAACTTTTTATCTCAACATAATCCTAATCCTGCGAAAATAACGTTTTTAATGTATTTCCAAGTATACTTTAAAATATTAAAAGTTCAACTTTCAAGTAACGGATATAATATATAAAATCTCAATGATGATATCATCAATCACTGAACATCAATAAAAATGTATTTTTAGCCTACTATACAGTGCCATATCCAAGAAATCTATCAGTAAGAAAAATTTTTTTAGTTCTAGTTAGTAAGCTTACATCTCTTTAACAGAGAAATGATCTTCTAATGCAAATCTTGGTCGAAGATGTAAAGAAGCGGTTACTTCCAATATCTTCGTAACATTCTTGTTGGTACTTGAAACAGATGCAAACAAATTATTAGCGAAACCAAGACGGCATATAATCAAAGAATTAACACATTTCCCGTCCATTCTATTGGTTCAAGCAATTTTTGGTTAGTTGCTCAAGTGGTTAGTCAAAATTTTACTAAATGAACGGTACTATCACTTAGATTAAAGAATACTAATGCAGCATCGTCTGGTAGAAAAGTTAAATTGTTAGTTGAACTCATTTTTAGTGTTCCATACGGAACATTTATAAGATCATTTCGGTGTCTGTCCATCTCTTTGTCTGCCATCTGTCTGTCACACCTGATTTTCTCCGAAACTATTTGACATAGAAAGTTAAAATTTGTTACTAATATTGAAATTGGTCTCATTAGAGCTGTGTAGTTCTGAAAGTCAAATTTTGACTTTTCTGATGATTTTGATATGCTACGCTGATGATGCGGTAATCATATCAGAAGACGAAGATAACTTACAGAGACTCCTACATAAGTTCCAACAAATAGCAAAAGTGTTTAATATGCAAATATCTGTAAAGAAAACAAAATCCCTTACAATATCTAAAGAACCGAAAAGATGCAAACTCGCGATTTATGTTCAGAGTGTAGAACAAGTGATGTTCTTCAAATATCTAGGGGCAAACATGACAAGTACCAGGAACCTTAACGAGGAAGTAAAAACTCAAACAACAAAGGCATCATTAATATCAGGATACTTAAGAGATATAATTTGGAGAAACAAATATATAAGCACCAGGAGCAAAGTAAGAATATACAAAATATGCGTAAGACCGATCATGACGTACGCGATAGAAATTAGAGCGGAGAACACAATAACAAAACGACTTCTAAGAACAACAGAAATGCGAACATTTAGATCGATAACAGGACATACCTTATTTGACCGGAAGAGATGTGAAGAAATAAGGGAAATGTGCGAAATATAGGATGTGGTGAGATGGGCAAGGAATAGGAGAAGAGAATGGAGAGACCATGTGGACAGAATGCCAAATGACCGGTTGGCTAAGGTTGCAAAAGAGAAGCGACCAAACACACCTTGACCGCTTGGAAGACCACCAATAAGATGGTATGAGACCTGGTCTTCATCATCGCAATTGTTTCTGGGAAACCTTTGAAGTGAACACAGGACATGGTTCTAACGTAGGAAGAAGAAGAAGAAGAAGAAGAAGAAGAAATTTTGACTTAAGGGGTTAGTTTTGGGGGTTGAAAAAATTTAACAAGGTCATCGAGTGAGGTGTCAAATGAAAGCTTGTAAAAACATGAGTTCAAAAATACATATAATGTACGCATACCTTTCATCGTTATTTTTAAAAAATCGCGAAAAATCACTGTACTTCCCCTTATCTCAAAAAGCACTGATCAAAAAATTTTGAAAAAATTCTGGAATATTCTCAGTTCATCAATTTTCAGTAAAGATCGGAAAAAAAACTGTTGAAAACTTATTTGAGATGTGTTTTCTGAAGTCATTAATCATTTTGTACTTTCGTAAGAAAAATTTTTTATTATAAAAGCAATCAACGTACGGAACATTAATTGCGCAAGTCCAACTTGCACTTGACCGATTTTTTCGTACTCAACTGTCAAGTAAAAACTACCACTCACTATCCCCAATATGCAGTCAAAAATGCTTCATGTCGTTTGCTTAATGAAGGGCGACAACAATAAAACCTCCGGCCTCGATAATATTATCGAACTTACAAAGGTGTCAGTGCACTAAAACCAGTTTTTAGCATATTTTTAAACTTTTTCTACAGACGAGCAATTTTTTCCTCTACTCTCAAATAGAGAGAACAAAGAAAACCAATGTGAATCGCTATTTTCGCGTATGTCGCGCTCCTGTAACGATGTAGCATTTGTTTGTTCCAAGTATCCTGGATGCCTTTAAGAGTTCTTCAGCCAGTATGGGGCCTAATTTTAATCTTAAAGGAATGCAGGCTAATATGTAATTTCTTTCGAAAAATTTCTTGAAAGATCGAAAAGTAATTTTAATTTGACTTGGTCTAATATTCTGTTTCCATATTATATGACGTGCATTTTTTAAGTAAGTACGTAGACGCCCTTACGGAAATAATCGTCCTAGTTTAGGTTTGTTTGCGCGTGTTTAAAATGCCTCAGACCATTGAAAATCCCGCGGATTGTGAGATACGCGCTGTAATTCATTTCTTAAATACAGGAGACGTGAAAGCGGCCGAAGCTCATTGGCAGATTGGTGAAGTATATGGCGAAAACGCTATGAGTAATGGATAAGAAAATGGGTTAAAACGTTTAAAAATGTACAAACATGCACGACGAGGGACGAAGGGACGACAGTCTATCATTAATAATGATCTGGTGCGAAAAGTTGATGATAAAGTTCGAGAAAACAAATGATTTATGCACCTTGGCGATCTGCAGTACGACACCTACGACGACGGTAAAACGGTCGTGTTGCAGGCTGCAGAGGATGAGAGACAGAAGTTGATCTTAGGATACGACAATTGCCTTAATATAGGTGGAAATTATTTTGTTTAAGGTCAGGGCGTTCATGTAAAAATAAAATAGTTAAAAAAGGCCTTGTATTACTTACTTTAAAACCGAGCCTTAATAAAATACATCTAAAAAGTTATAACTTGGAGATTGTAGATTTCAAAAGCTTCAACTCCTATGTATGGAATTAATAATTTTAGTGATATTAATTCATACGATACCCACAGGCTTTCAAACTCTATATATTTACTGGCATTTAAATAAAATAAACTCGTTTCCAATACAAATTCTAACAACAAAGGTTAATGAAATGTTCCCCGTGGCATATTTATTGATTGAAAAACGTAAAAACGTGATCATGATCGTTTACTTCTATTGCAGTTCTTTGGTATTTTGTGAAATGTACTGTTACTTTCATTTACAAAACCTTTATTTGCTTGATTCTACGAGACTCACTTTCAAAGTTAGTTACCGTTTTAATATTAAAAAACAAACAGAAGACAATTTTTTTAACAATTTTATGTTTATATGAACTCCATGACCTTAATCAATATAATTTCCCTATATTAAGGCATTGTAGAGGAGACACATTAGATTGTCATGAAATCGTAAAGCCTCTGTTTTCTCGAACTATTTCATCAACTTTTCGCACCAGGTCATCATTAGTGACGAACTGTCGCTCACTTCGTCTCTTATCGTGCACGTTTATACTGCCACCTTTAAATGTTCGAGCCCATTTTTTTATCATTCCATTGCTGCCACCTTTAAATGCTCCAACCCATTTTCTTACCATTCCATTGCTCATAATGTTTTCACCATACACTTCACTAATCTGCCGATGAATTTCGGCTGGTTTCACGTTTCTTGCATTTAAGAAACGAATTGCGGCGTGCGCGTATTTCACAATTTTCAATAGTCTAAGGTATTTTAAATATGCACAAACAAAGGTAAATTCGGACGAATGTCGCCGTAATGGCGTTTGTGACTAGTCAATAGATGCAGGTACTTAGCGCGCATGCTGCAGCGGCCATGTTTCAAAACGGTACTTACTTAAAAAACGGGCCTCGTAATAAAAAGTCAAATTAGCTGTCTTGAATGGGTAGTTCTATTTTTACATATGAAATCAGTAGCATGGCCAGGTTCAAGGCGAGGGGGGCTTTTGGATATAAAGGGCGTGTTCTTGAAAAAAAAAAGGGAACACTAAAGGCGGGTAGCTTATAGAGTGGGAGGTGGCATCAATTGGTCAACTAGGAGGCATCAAAAAATAACCTCTTGATGGAAAAAACTTTTTATATATATATATATATATATATATATATATATATATATATATATATATATATATGTATATATATATATATATATATATATATATATATATATATATATATATATATATATATATATTTATGGGTCTAGCACACGTGCTGCAGGGAAGTACCTAAGCGCTCCAGGAGCGGCATGTGTGCGGAAAAAGCTATTCACATTGTTCTTGAATCGCTGTAAATTGTAATCGGTAGGAAACACAGCGCTGGGCAAATTATTCCAAAGGGATGACGTTCTCCATATAAAAGATTGCTTGAAAAGCGTTGTACGCGGAGTAACAAGCTGAACCTCATACGGATGTGAAGCATCAGCGCGACGTGTATTTCTAACATGCACCGCTTTGGGAGGAATTAAGCGGGCTACATCCCTCGAACACTTTCTATGAAAATACTTGTAGAACAGACTCAAGTCGCCAACCGTTCTTCCGGCGAATCAAGGCCGCCGGTTAAGTCCGGGTCTCCAATCAGACGGACTGCTCTTCTCTGAACAGAATCCAACAAATGCAGTGTATGTTTGGGAGCGGAGCCCCAAACGTGGGAGCAGTATTCCATAGTTGGTCGAATTCGAGCTTTGTAAAGAATTAACAGTTGTTATGGGGTGTAAAGCTTTCTGGTTCGAAATAATATTCCCAATTTTTAAGAAGCTCTCCTTGCTATGCCTGCAACATGTTCATGCCAGGACATATTTGCTCCCAAACTAACGCCCAACAAATTGAGCGACGATGCTAGGGGAATGGAGTGCCCCGACATTACTATGTCGGGTTCAGCAACGTTAACTTTTTTAGAAAAAACTGCCGCCTGGGTTTTTGTAGCGTTAAACTCCACTTGGTTACTGTCACCCCAAGATAGAATTTCTTCCAGGTCTTTGTTAAGTTGAACGACCTCCTGCTGTCTGCGGATATTCGCCTAAGCAGCCGATGTCCGAGCGTTCAAGGCGAATGAAGAGACAAGCGTACTGACATCTGCAAAGCTATAGATTGAATTCCCGGTCTTTTCCAGCAGATCGTTAATGTAAATGAGAAAGAGAGTAGGAGACAGTATGGAGCCCTGGGGCACACCGGCGTTGATAGTGAAGGTGTTAGAAAGAAATCCGTCGATCGCCACTCGTAAAGAACGCTCTCTGAGGAAACATGAGAGCCACAAACATAACCTTTCAGACATGCCATAAGAGCGTGACTTAGCCAACAGTCCATCATGCTAAACACGGTCGAATGCCTTGGATATGTCAAGAGCGACCGCTCGAGATTCTCCAAAGTGTTCAATTGCGTTGTTCCAAACATGTGTTACATAAGTCAGAAGATCTTTTGTTGATCTATGTTTACGAAAACCATATTGGTGATCGCTAATAATATTGAGTCGTTCAAGATATTTTAGAAGATTCTCATTGATAACCTTTTCCATGACTTTCGATATTATTGAAAGCAGTGCGACTGGTCGGTAGTTATTTGGCAAGGTCTTCTTGCCTTTTTTAGGTATCGGCTGAACCGTGGCACATTTCCAGCAAGACGGAAATATTCCCTTTCTGTAGGATAGGTTAAAAAGTCTACAGAAGACTGGTGTTAGTTCCCTTGCACAGTTTTTGAGAACTATGGCAGGTATTCCGTCAGCGCCAGAAGCCTTCTTGGTGTCTAGCTTCATTAAAATACGCTTTATGATGCGCTGTCTGAAGACAACATCGGGCATCCTTGACTGCAATATGGGAATAGTAGGTGGTGTTTTTCCTTGGAAATCGACAGTAGAATGTGAAGCAAAGAGTTCAGCCAATAAGTTCGCTCTCTCAACAGGTGTGGTTGCAATGGAATTATCTGGTCGTGTGAGTGGTGGTATGGTGGTTCTGGTAAAATTTTGACTAACTGCCTTAGCGACTGACCAAAAGGACCTGGAATTGTTGGGACAAGCGATATAATATACATATTTGCTAACACAAATATTGTTTCAATTATTGTTATATAATAAAAATTTATTTTACAAAATATTGTATAAATTACATTTGTTCAAAATATTTGAAATAACAAACTATTTATTATTGGCTAATAAAAAATGTAATAAGGATTATTTTACCCGGATACCATTAAATTTATTATTTGATTAAGACACCATTAAATTGCGTTTTGAAAAAGATTGCATTCACCTGCATTGGTAAATTATAGATTACTGTTATTATCTATTTTAGTCTATTTATTTCACGTGCAATATAGATTGTTTAACATTTAACAGATCAGATAAACTATGAAAAATAAATATACTTTTGCGTTTTACAATTAGATATTAAAACCTAAAAAGATATATTTTTTAGTGTTCCGTAAGGAACACTTATAAGATCACTTCGGTGTCTGTCCGTCCGTCAGTCCGTTCGTCCGTCTGTCACACCGATTTTCACCGAAACTATTTGACATAGAAAGTTGAAATTTGGTACTAATATAGGAATTGTAAGCCCCATCAGAGCCGTGCAGTTCTGAAAGTTAAATTTTGACTTAAAGGGTTAGTTTTGGGGGGTGAAATCGGAGGTGAAAAAATATATACTAGGTCACCGAGTCAAATGAAAGCTTGTAAAAACACGAGCTCAAAATTATATGTAATGTAATACTTGCGCACACCTTTCTTCGTATTATTTTTAAAACACCGTGAAAAATCGCTGTCTCCCCCCTTTATCTCGAAAAGTATTGATCAAAAATTTTGAAAAAAGTCTGAAATATTCTTCACAGGGTGTAGATTAAACGAAAATTATCACGAGTGCATTACTTTTAATAATTTATCTGGTATATAAAAAAACAAAAATTTCAAGGTCATCAGTTTTCAGTAAAGATCAGAAACACATTTTGTTGAAAACTCTTTTAGGGTGTGTGTTGTGAAGTCACTGATCATTTAAATATGGAACAATATCATGTAGCAAAGAATATAATATATATACAATGCAACGTCTCTCTGTCTGTCTATTCGTTAGTGCTCTTATCACTCGAAAACCACTTATCCGATTTACGTGTTTTTTTTGTTCATACATATGCTCTCTTTCTAGGTTATATAATAAAAATAATAATCTATAATATATATAAAATGCAACGTCTCTTTGTCTGTCTGTCTGTCCGTTAGTGCGTTTATCACTCGAGAACCACTTATCCGATTTACGTGTTTTCTTTTTAATTCATACTAGGCCAGGTTATATAATAATAATAATAATCTATATAATATATATAAAACGCAACAGTCTCTCTCTGTCTGTCTGCCCGTCAGTCTCATTCGAGAACCATTATTTGTATTTCAAATAATATAGTATCATTTTGAGAGAGAGAATTATGATGCCAACAGATCGACAGTCCGATAGGCCAAGCGACAGTTAGATAAATATAGTACACTGATGGAAGTGGGAAAATATGTTTTTCGTGATATACGAACCCTAAAACGTAAAGGGAAGCAAAAGTCGCGGGGGTAATTTTTGCACAAATACAATATTTACTTTTAGCAAAAGAAGTAAAAAAATAACCTGGAAAAAAGCCCCTAATATTATTAGAACTATCCCATATTTGACCGCTCCACCTGTTTTTCTTCAATATATATATATATATATATATATATATATATATATATATAAATAGATATATATATATATATATATATATATATATATATATATATATATATATATATATATATAAAATATACATATATATATATATATATATATATATATATATATATATATATATATATATTTATATATATATGTATATATATATATATATATATATATATATATATATATATATATATATATACATATGTATATATATATATATATATATATATATATATATATATATATATATATATATATATATATATATATATATATATATATATATATATATATATATATATATATATATATATATATATATATTATATAATTAATGTATCTTGCCAGCTACAACGTATGGAGCCGAGACATGGGTTTTAACTAAAAGAACAATAGAAAAACTACAAGTCCACCAACGAGCAATGGAAAGGAAGATGTTGAGTGTTACTTTAAAGGACAAGAAAACTAATAAATGGATTAGACAACAAACAAAGGTGGATGATATCACCAAACGGATAACATCTCTGAAATGGAGCTGGGCCGGCCATGTAGCGAGAGCGACGTATAAGTGGAGTGGCAAGATCACTAGGTGGAGACCATGGTTTGAAAAGCGAAGCATAGGAAGGCCCCAACAGAGATGGAGCGACGATCTGAATAGAGTCGGAGGACTTAACTGGTATCAACAAGCACAACATAGAGAAAAATGGAAAGATTTGAGAGAGGCCTATACCCGACAGTGGGTAGAGAACGGCTGAAGGAAGAAGAAGAAGATATATATATATATATATATATATATATATATATATATATATATATATACATATATATATATATATATATATATATATATATATATATATATATATGTATATAAATATATATATATATATATACATATATATGTATATATATATATATATATATATATATATATATATATATATATATATATATATATATACATATATATGTATATATATATATATATATATATATATATATATATATATATATATATATATATATATACATATATATATATATATATATATATATATATATATATATATATATATATATATATATATATATATATATATATATATTCCCTTATTTCAAAGAAATTTCCACAAAAGTCATTAACCTTTTTAAAATTCAACCTAATTTGAAAATTGCTTTCAAACATTTAAAAACAATAATATTTTCACCAAATTAAAAGATAAGGATGAAAATATGAAAGTCTCTGAAGTAGTATACAGCATCTCTTGCACTCAGTGTGGAAATGTATATATAAGACAAGCATCAAGGCTCTTTAAAGACAAACATAACAAAAACTCATGTGCACTTGCTTCACATGGTAGTCAATTTTCATATGAATTTAATTTTAATGAAACCAAAATCATATGTAAGGAGACAAGTTTCAACAAAAAAATCTTTAAAGAAATGGTAGTTCACCTACAACCCAAAACTGTTAATAAAAAAAACTGAAATTGAGGATTTAAGCTGAATTTTCTCAAATCTATTGCAAGTCAGCTGGCAAAATAATAACTCAAACTTAATGTCAATTAGAATTTAGAAAAATTAAACACAACTTCAACGTCTTCGTTTTTTCCTAGAATAAATCAACCATAATTTTACCCGAAGGTAAAAAGACTCTGACCTTAACAACAGGAATGTAAACATATAAAAAATTTCAAATAAAATCACCTTAGAATCACAGAGTTGTTCGCAGCCTACCTAACAAAATGGAGTAAAGTATATTAATATTTTTTAAAATATTTTCTGTCGAAATTTTCTCAATATATATATATATATATATATATATATATATATATATATAAATAAATAAATATATATATATATATATATATATATATATATATATATATATATATATATATATATATATATATATATATATTATATATATAAGAAGCAAGCCCATTCACTCCTACCCCACCCCTTACATATTGTGCTATAAATAATATGTTTAAAATTTGTCTAAAAAGGTAAATATTACAGAATGCTGTTTAATTGATACAATATCAAACAACTTCGGCTCTTTTCAGCCTCTTCCTGGGTTAAAATTAAAACCAATGAAAAAATAACCTAATTTTTGGATTATTCGACTTCAAAAACCCTGAAAGGACACATAACATGATATATACGAATCTACACCTCTATTCTCCTCCCTTGCCATTTTCGTCCCTTATATGTTTTTTTACTAATATTATTTATTACTAAATTTTATTTATTATTTCCGAAACGATATAAAATTTATCGACCCCTACCCCTTTCACCCCTTTGGTCCAAAGTGATAGTTTAGTTTTAGTTAAGCGTTTGAAAATGTAGTTGTATTACAAAATCGCGATAATGCATTTGTAAGTTCAAAAAATATATTTAGTGTCAGTTAACAAAGTAATTAAGTAATTTTATTGTTAAAGTGGTATCGTTCAAAAAATATAGGCTTTATCCGTTAGTAAATATCTATGTACCAACTTTCAAATTGATTTCTCATCTTGTTCAAAAGTGCCAATAAACCGACTAAAATGTTTTTCGTAATTTACGAACTTTAAAACATGAAGAAAAGCAAAAATCTCCGTGTGCGATTTTTTCATGAATACTCATACAATATTTTCCTTTAGCAAAGAAATAAATAACTCATAAATGTAGATCAAACATATATTCAAATTTATAAAAAAAATCTGGCATGAATTATGATTTAGTCGGTGACTGAGCTTGTACTATTTGTTTACACTTTATGGTTCATTTTCACAAAGACTGAATTCTTCATTGTTTTACCTGACAGAGGAACTTTAATGACATAAGAAAGTACATTAAAAAAATTAATTGCCATGTAATGCGGACTTTTCTTAGTCTAAGCAAATGTATGGCGATAGTATTACCAGTTCCCATTTTTCGTATTATACGAATGCAGATCTTTTAAACTCACAAAACGTTAACAAAATTTAATTAAGATTCAATAATGGGGATTTATTAGTTACTCATTGTTGATTTAATAACATATCTCATTTTTTATATTTATTTATCTCCATACTTTCTAGGAAATTTAATTTTTTAGATTTCCGTTCATTATGGAGTATTTTAAAATTGTTATTGAAAACTCGATTTTCTGTTATTAAATCATAGGTATATTGAGAGGTATTTTTTTGTTGTCCGGCAGGTTGAGGCGCAATTTTATACCTTCAAGAAGAGGGGCCATTTTTATCGCCTCACGTTGAAGCGCTATTTTGTAACGTCTCGTTGCGGCGTTATTTTGTATAGCCGCAACTTTCTTTATTTTTAATAAATATTTTATTTATTAAATAGAAGCCGTTATTTGCTCCTTATGTATATCTTAATTTTTGAAAACGGATTGAGTGGATATTAATACTGAAAGAACTAAAAAAAATTAGATATAAGCTAGCTCGTTTTTTTTTGTTTTTTACTGGTAGAGAATATGGTAAGAGATAAGTTTTGTACGTCTTTTGAAAATAGTCTCTATAGTTGTTTCAAGCTTTGTTGTACTGTTTGGACACCATTCATTTTAGAATAAAAAGAATCTAAGTTAGGCTCAAAATATGAAGAAATACTGAAGAGTTATTTAGTTGTTGAAGTAAAATTAATTTACGTACAACCGTTGCGTCCTGAAAGAAAGAGTAGGAGTTTAGTGAGACACTACACATTTAAATAAAGAAGGGTATATTATTATCAAAATAAAAATTTCTAACTTTATTACACTCTTAAAAATTACTTCTGCTAAATAAAAATCCCTTAAGTTAGTAGAGTGTACACTATTACATAGAGTCCTTAAATCAGGATTACTAAGTTTTTAATAAAAGGCTTGATAAAACACGATATTAAAAGTTTGTGAAATTAAATCCGCGAGTTACATGTGTTGAATAGTCGTTGGAAACAGACTTGTAGACAGGAAGTGAGATTTTTAGACTGGTGTGCTTTTGACTTACTGATTGGCTTCTCCTCGTAGGTTTTCCATAAGTTACTGGCCTGGTGAGATTCTTATAAACATATTGTCTCGGCCATTACCATTCTAGTTTCATTTGGGTTGCTAAACACTTTTTGATCAGTAATGCCTGAGGATGAGTAGGATATTTGAAGGAAGGAAAAAGGCCTTAAACTTGAGAACTAGAAACCGTTACTGCACTACTGCATCACTAAAAAAACCACTCTGGCATGCTGGAGAAGAAAGTTACTACGGCTTACTGGCGGAAAAAAGCCACTATCGCTTCATGGTGAAAAAAGCCCTTAAAAATTCTATCTGACTGTTTATATATCCATTCCCCTTCTTCAAAGTAAAATCTTTTCAAAATGGCTTACTTCCGGGATGCCAAACTCGACGCATTCAACGCGAACTAAATAAATCAAGTTGGCAACATGCGTTACACATTCTGCCGGTTTAAATTAAATTGCTCAAAAATTTAAAACACTGTCTTAAGCTACACTGCTCAAAAATTGAAATCACTGCAATAAATTTAAAAATGTAATAAAATATAAATTATAGCGAGAAAAACAATGTCGTAACATGATCTTAAAATCTAAGAAAAAATGAATATTACAGTATGTAACTTCTTTTATCTTCATTTATTCTTTTTTTCGAATAATCTACCTGTCGGAGGAAAATTACATTAAAGAACTAAATATAATAAAACAAATAGCGTTTAACAATAGATTTCAACCTAATATGATAGAATTGTCAATAGAAAATCCTACTAACAAGTAGTTAATCTGGTATACCCAACTTCTAAAAACAATAACCGAAACTTTAATACTTTAACTTATATAGGGAAAATCACTGACTTTGTTTCTAAACAGTTGTCTAAAAGAGAGTTAAACATTCCTTTTTGAACTAATAATAAACTTTCAAATTTGATAAAAAACAACAAAAATAAAATCAACAAAAGGACAAAATCAGGAGTATACCAGCATAACTTGTGGGTCATGCTCTAAATTTTATTTTGGCCAAACTGGTAGATTATTCCAAAAAAGAACAAATGAACCTGAAAGAAGTTAAATAAAACAAAACAATACTTTTCAATATGCCGATCATTTAATAACAGAAAATTACATTTTCAATGACAATTTTAAAATACTTCATAATGAAAGGAAATCAAAAAATGAAATTTCTTAGAAAGTATGGAGATAAATAAATATAAAAAATGAGATAAGTTATTAAATCAACAATTAGAAACAAATAACTCCCCATTATTGAACCTTAATGTATATTCAGGAACAACCCAATTAAATGTATAGTATTTTTCACGATCTAAGAAAGTGACTTAGCTACCTATACCCATTCAAAATTCAACAAGATGCGAAAGTGATTAATTTATGGCTGTTTAATGACAAGGCATCGAGCAGGGCAGCACTATACCTGATTGTATAATTGTTGAGTTTAAAATTTTATTGTGTTAAGACAGTTACATTTGAAGGTTTTATGTGCTGAATAATACACAATATAGTAATTATACAAATATATTAAAATAGTGTACAGAGTCCTCGTGTACATTTGTTACAATTTTAGTTATTAATTAATATCTAGTTCAATTTCGCTGTCGCTACTATCTTGCAAATCAATAATAAGTTTTTTTACAGGTTCTAAACTATTTATATTTATGTACATACATCTATATGAGTTTTCAATTTTTTTGACGTGTTGAATACAGTTTCTCCAGTTTTCAGTGGTTACATTTTTAACTTCTGTCTTTATGAACTCAATCCCGCTACTGTTTAAAGTGGGTGTATTATTGTGAGCACGTATATTAGACTTTATGCCATATCAACTCGATAGCATTGAAGATACAATAATATGGTGGAAGCCGAATTATTTCGTGTCTTGCTTCCTTTACAATTTTATCACAAACATATTCCTTTGAAAAATTGTAACTTTTTAAAAGTTCTAACAATTGTTTAACTGTATAACTTTCATGGAAATATATGTCACGTTCGCACAAAAAAGCTTGTATTTCCCTTTTTCTACTGGTGGAACTTGGTACCTTAGTCATTTGGCTACTACGATAGGATTCATTATCCATCACGGTACAGCTATTTGATGGTATATTCGACATTAATTTGTTTTGAAGCCAATCTTCAAAAACTTTAGCGGTTATATCACAATGATAATTCAAGCTGGAATCTGAAATATTCATGGCTAGAAATTGACATTCTGGTATCCAGCCTTCTTCTGACCCCGCATGTTAAATAGTTATTCTTTTACCTTTATTTGATGGAGCTTTGGTGTGGTATTTTTTGGATTTATCAATCCATTCTTTACTGGGTGTGTCGTGGGTGTCATACCAAGTCTCATCTAGGTAGATTATTGTTCGATTTTCTGATCTAGCTGTATTTATTTTTTCAAGATATTCCATTCTGAGTTGTTGTTGTAAGCGCCGTGATTCCATTATAACTTGCCTTTTGTCTATTTTTTTAACAAAAACCCCAAACGACGTAGAATACGCCATAAAGTTGTAGTGGAACATTTTATGTCACAACTATCCTCGGACATCCTCCGTGAAAGTGACAATAACGTAGACACTTTTTGTTCTGCATACATTTCATAAATTTTGCGGCGGATTAAGTCTTCTTGACAGAAATCAATACATTTCGGCACACCTTTGTCTTTTCGTGTTTTTTAGGCGCTATCAAATTATTTACAATTTTCCAAACTGTACTTTCAGGGATGCTTGTTAAAGCTGATGTCTCCATCAATAAAAAGTACTTTTCGTGGCCTCGCTCCACTAACTTTAAATAAACACTTTTAACTGTCACTTTTGCCTCAATGGAAAGGGTTTCGGACATTTTAGGACACTATTGAACTTTATAATACACACTATATCAATATAGTACTGCAGATAAAATGTAGAATATTCTTTATATTTATAAACACTAAGTAGCCAATAAATGTTAGATTGAAAGGGTGGTATATCAATTACGACCCTATTACGACCAGGTGCCAAATCACTTTTTTAGATCTTAAAAAATACTACACCTGGAATTTTAGTAAATAGATAAGTCCAAATTTTTATAATTTAAATTAAATGCACCTCAGTTAGATGTTAGGTATATCCAAATACAAATATATTAAGAAATAGTGTCAATTTATCATTAGTTTAGAGTATTTTCCGTCTGATGAAGACACTGTCGTGTTGAAACAATTGTAACAGAAAAAATAATAAAGTGGAAATTGTAAAATATGTTAGTGTTTAATTTTGTTAATTTTCAATGAATTTCCATCAACTAACGGCTAACTCAGTAAATGATATGACAAAACGTTGTTCATTTTTGGAAGAATTCTTATATATATGCTATATATAGTATTAAGGGTTAATTTTCAGGAAAAATTGAACGATAAATTTCCAAATAATTCCTTTAAAATGTCGATCCCATAGTCCGTTTCTGCACTTTAAATATCTTATCCGTATTAGTTGAGCCTTTTCAAATGAAATTTAGATATTACATCAATGAATAGAAATAGGACTTTTCAAATTTATTGTGGAATTCATTGATATGAACTGCACTTTCGAAGTGCAGGTAAATGGGGCTCAATTTATCACAGAAAAAAAATTTAATTAAAAAAATAAGGAAAAGAATCAGACAGGTTTGGACTACATTTGGAAAACGAACGTATATATTTAAAAACATTAACCCCCTATTACTTTCAAAAGACCAAAGTATTAAAATGAACGAAAGAAAAAAATTTTTTTTGGTACAAATCGTTTTATGGTTTTTCAAAATATTCGCATTTAAGATTATTATACTTTTTCATGCGTTCGAACCAATTCTCGAAACATTTTTTCCACTCTGAAGTTGGTAGCCCAAAAACATGGTTTTTGTAAGGATTCAACAGCTTTTTGAGGTGATGAAAATTGCTGGAAGCGATTATTTTCTTTGAAATGCTTCGCGTACGAACCACTTTTGTTGGATTCAGTTCATCTTGAAACACCCAAACAGTTAATTGTTGCGTAGTTACCGGCTCGTCTATATCCAAGTTTCATCTCCTGTTACAATGTTGTATACGAATTTTGTATGTCCTCGGTCGGTCGAATTTTTTGAGCATTTTCTTACACCAATTGACACGAGCCTGTTTTTGAGTTTCGGTCAAATTATGCGAAATCCATCGGGAACAGATCTTTTTCACAGCTACATGTTCATGCAAAATCAGATGTACTGCAGTCTTCAATATACCTAAGGATGCCTCTATCTTACGGTAAGTCATATGCTGATCCTCTTCAATCATGTTGCGTACAATATCGATGTTGGTCGACCTTCATGAAATTCATCGCTGACGGAAGCACGACCATTATGAAATTCTACAAACCAATTGTAAACAGTCTTTTCTGATGGTAATTCATTACTAAAAGTTGAACGAAAACCTTCACGTGAAATCTCCATTTGTTCACAAAACCGTTTTTTTTAAATGCTCACTGTAAACAAACTACTCGGCCAATTTTTGAGCTGCCACTATTTTAAACAATAACAAATATCAAATTTTACAACAATGGTAATGTCACATCTCAACAGCGCCATTTGTTTGTCCTTTGTGAAAAATTAAAAGGTGGCCCTCGTATGTATTTGTAGTTAGAAAAAAGAGAAAAAGTCACAAAATTCTAATGGTCCTTTGCTGGAAATATTGTATCCTATCGTAGAGATCTTATTTGTACAAAAGACCAAAGGAAAGATCCTGTATGAGACGGGAAGAAGACATTAATTAATTAAGACAACGATGGAGGATTGAACTGGCTGAGGAATAGATTCGAAAAAGGACAAAGAACGCTTTAAAAATGAAAAAGAATATCCAGAATTGCTACTGAGTCATTACTCTTACTATACTGATAATCAGTCTACATATATACGTTAAAAAGTAAAAAAAAAATGGTTCATTGGTAGCAAGAATAATGGCAAGTTGTTGGAGTTCATCCAAAAATGTTTGTGTACTTTTAACAGTTTTATGAACATTTTTTCTGGTTTTTGATTGCTATAATGAACAAACTTGAAGCATCAATATTTAGAGTTAAAAATACAAGCAGTGAAACGGTTTGGTAGGAGTCAGGGGAGTTGCTTTATATGTATAGAGTTACATACTCTTTTGTATTAGTTTTAACACAAATTCTTCCCGTGCTCAACTTTTTTTTATGGTATAAATATCTCACCGTTAAGTACCTATTATTTAAAATATCAAGTTGTAATGACTGGATTAAGTTATGTGTGTGAGTTAAATTCAGGATTTATATTAGAACTTTATGTTGGAAAAAGAAGCACTAGATCAGGGGTCGGCAACCTATGGCACGCGTGCCATCTCTGACACGCCAAGCAATTTTGAATGGCACGCGTACCTATTCAAAGTTTACACATTATTCTGTAATCTGTGACATGTTTCGAAATTAAGCAAATAATCGAAGACAGTATTACTTTAACAATACAAACAAAAAAGATATATTATATAGGTCACTATGTATTATTACCAAAAACTACAAAATATATATTTTGTAATTTATAATTTTATTGAATGCATTGGTTTGGCTTTAATTTCGGCAAGTATTAAAGACGGCAAGCCTCAAAATATAAGCCTAGGCAAAAACACAAATAAACGTCCTCAATTCAGATCAAAAAAGCTCGATCATTTCAAACTTCATGGACAACAGATTACGGTTTTGTACAGTAAAACGATCGGGCCATTTGTGTCCTATGTCGGGAAAGCGTAGTTTTCCGGACATCTAGTGTTCAACGACATTTCCAGATAAAACATGAATCGTCATTTAAAGATAACGCTGATAAAAGGGAGGCAATACAAAGAGCAAGTAAACAATACGAGAAACAGTCAACATTCTTTAGCAAAGTTTTCAAAATTGCACAGTCGTTGGCACAAAAGGGTAGGCCGTTCACTCACGGAGCATTTATGAAGCAAATGTTTTTGAGTACTGGCGAGATTTTATTCGACGACTTGCCCAATAAGGATACAATATTGGCCAGGATTAGGGATATACCGGCATCAGCGCGGACCATCGAGAGACAAATTACCGAAATGACACAAAATGTCCAAAAACAACAGAGAGACGCTATCAAACGGAGTTTTGTATTTAGTGTAGCATTGGATGAAAGTGTCGATATTAATGACATTGCCCGCCTGGCAATCGTTGCACGATACTTCGATGATGGCAGTGTGTATGAAGAGCTGATTTGTCTGCTCCCATTGCAGGGAACTACAAGAGGAGAGGATATATTTTCAGAATTTGTTAAACATTTTGAAAAGCGGAACATTGATTTAAGTAATTTTTTTTTGTAACGACAGATGGCGCTCCTGCTATGATTGGGAGACATAAAGGATTTGTTTCCCTTCTTATTGAATGCATGGGTCGATCAGTTTTGAATTTTCATTGCATAATTCACCAAGAGAGTTTGTGCGCTAAAATCTCCGCTGGAAGTTTAAAATCCGTGATGGATAGGGTGGTTAAAATAGTTAACTACATTGTCGGTCGTTCTTCACTGATCCATAGACAATTTAAGGCGTTTCTGCAGAAATTAGAAAGTGCATATTCAGATATACCATTGCACAATAATGTGCGCTGGCTCAGCCGTGGTAAAGTGCTCTCTAGATTTGTGCAATGTCTGGGCGAAATTAAATCGTTCTTGTTGGAAAAAAATCAAGTGGATGCTTATCCTAGACTAGAAGATAAGAACTGGATCTGTATGTTAATGTTTCTTACTGATATTACAAACCATCTCAGTGAACTCAATTTAAAGTTATAAGGTTCAGGCAAAACAGTTCTGGATTTATACGAATCCTGGAAATCATTCAAATTAAAAATAGATTTATTTTTCAGCGATATTACTACAAACACATATACATATTTTCCAAATTTAAAAACTTATATATCCAGTGTCGACGATGGTGCACTAATAGACGAAATTCTTAAATATATGACTAATTTAAAAGAGGAGTTTATCGAGAGGGGTCAGGATTTTGATAAAGATGGTCCTATGTTCGCTTTTTTAATCAAACCAGATTTAATGGATTTTTCCAGCAGTTGCTTTGACATACCTCTTTTCTCATGGATGGACATTAATGATTTTGATCTTCAATACATTGAATTTAAAAGCTCCGAGTTATGGAACACGAAATTTGTAGAATTAAGAAGGGTATTAGAAGGTGACTGCCAGAACCATTCAAACGAGATACTCAGTTGTTGGATGAGTTTACCAGAGAAATTTATTTGTCTTAAGAAAGTAGCGTTTGCCATGCTTACAGCTTTCGGATCATCCTATATCTATGAACAACTTTTTTCCCATATGAGAGTGATTTTAAACCCGTACCGAAACAGGCTGATAACAGCCACAAGCATGTGTGGCACTGAAAATAACCAGACATGAACCGGATATAAGAAAACTCTCTAAAGAACTTCAAGCACAGGGTTCACACTAGGTAGGGACTAGTATAATAAAATTATTTGTTAAACGTTAAAATTTTTTTGTAATTAAACCTTCTAAAAGCAATATTTTAAGTTAATTTAAGTTAATTTTAGTTGTAGTAAGTACCTATGTCGGCACGCAAAATGTTGTATAGATGAAAACTGGCACCCCTTAGTTAAAAGGTTGCCGACCCCTGCACCAATTTTTTTATTTCTATGCATAAAAAGAAATATTTTAAGAATTAAATTTTTCATAAATCAAATTAAAAACAATAGTAAATAAATCACAATATTTTTTTACTGTTATACTAGGACAAGCATAAAATCGCAATTAGACTGCTATCTTTAAATTTGTCAGTCGTGAAGAGTTTTTCCACAGTTTGATTATGTAGAACAAAAAAGTAAAAGTAATAATTTTTTCATTGTTTTTGTGCAAAATGGTAGAATTCATAAAAGATACGTATTTTTGAAAAGCTCATCATATTTTCTTTCTCGTTGAATGGTGTCTTAAGAAATACAGATGATATTATCATTAAGAAATGATATTTACTTCAGATGACCATTTGAAACTTCTAAGTAGTTCCCATTTAAATCACATGTAATCAATTCACGAAGGTTTTTGAATGCATCTTTATGGATGCATCTTAAAATAATGTATTAATAACCGGCCAAGTCCAAGTCGGACTTGCACAATTAGTATTCCGTATATGGATTGCTTTTGTTATGGAGGTATAAAATGATTAATGACTTCACAAAACACACTTCAAATGAGTTTTCAACAAAATTTTTTTTCCAATCTTTAGTGAAAACTGATGACCTTAATTATATACCAGATAAATTATTAAAGTGATAATTTTCGTTCAATTTCAAAATCAGTATTTTTCGAGATAAGAGGGGACAGCAATTTTTGGCAATTTTTTAAAAATAATACAAAGAAAAGTGTGCGCAAGTATTACATCATATATATTTTTGAACTCGTGTTTTTACAAGTTTTCATTTGACACCCCACTCGATGACTTGGTAAAAAAAAAATTTCACTTCCGATTTCACCCCCTAAAACTAACCCTTTAAGACAAAATTTAACTTTCAAAACTACATGGCTCTGATGAGGCCATCAATTCCTATATTTCCGCCAAATTTCAACTTTCTATGTCAAATAGTCTCTGAGAAAATCGGGTGTGACAGACAGACACCGAAGTGATCTTATAAGTGTTCCCTATGGAACACTAAAAAGAGAATACCTTCCGTAACTGAATTGTCTACCGGTCGGTTTTTTGAGCAGTTAGACCGTTTTTTCCCTGCGGGGCTTGTTGCAGGCTGAAATCCAATCCGCCAGAAATCGTTTAGGCATATGTATTTGGATATTTTAAGCAGATAACAGGAGTTCCATATCCTGTGGTATTCCGCACTTACATAAACAGTGTTTCTCGTTTATTAGACCTCATTTTATTTTATTTGATTTTACGAAGGCGACGCTTGTTCATGTTATTTCTAGTAGGGCTGTCTTGGGACAGAGGGTAATTTTTTTGTGGATTAATGGGCACATTTTCTAGGAAGCTTTGTCTGGATTTCAGTTTCTTTTTGGTATGCGAGAACATGACATTAATCTAACGTTTGTTTAAATTTTTCAGTGTGTTGGACCCCTGTTCTACGGGAGTGCCGTACTTCGCAGCTTTCTAAACAAGATTTAGTGGAGTGGGGTTCGTGCATTCGATCCCAATTCCTACCAAATTTATTCTGGGCTGTATCTACTATCTTTTTATGTTTGCCGATTCTACACTGCGCAAGTCTACGCTCAGTAAAAATTAATTTAATTCTTTTTAAAATTTCTTTTATCTATATCAGTGAACTAGTAACATCAGCGGATTATGATGACAGTTTATTTCAATGCAATTAAGACGATTCAAACAGTAGAATATAAATATAACTCATAAAATATTTTTTTAAAAGCTTTCTATATGTATAACTGTAGTATTATTGGACGTTATGGGATTAACTACTAAACTAATTGACAAACTTTCACTAAAATAGATCTCGACATTTCAAAATATAATTAATACTGTTTTTAGCAGGGATTTCAGCATTTTACCTGATTATTGAGGTGAATATTTATGACTTATATTCTTCTTTAGTAATCATGCTGTTATTATGACATCAGTGATAGAAAAGTATTATTATTATAAAAGATAATTATTTTATTCCATTTTTTAAATGGTTGTTAAGTCAACCGGAATAAAAATAAACCTTTTTCAAATATTTACCTTTCAAGCCATAGAATCTCAAAAAATTGCAATTTTGTGTAACCGCAAGTATGTAAAAAAACTTTTATTGATATGGAGAAAGTTAATACTCGTAAATATAGACAAAGTGAAACAGTATTATAAAAAAGTTAATACATTTTAAGTCATGAGGTTAATAATATTCTTATTTATGTATGTAGCTCCATTATTACATATTTAAAAAAGTTAGAGAAACTACTGGTGTCTACACCTTAGATCCGTTTATCTATTGCCACGACTACAAATTTCCGTATTCTAAGATATTAATTATTGTTACATAATCCTGAATAACCCTGATGTTGATCACAGTTCGAAAGTGTAGTTTTTAAAGTAGTATTACGTTTACTATGGTTTAATTTGAGAAAAAAAGTTATTTTAGTGCAAAAGGAGCTTACAGTGTAATTATTAAATTTATTAGGATTTCGAATGAAAACAGTTGTAAAATTTAAGTGATTGGTATTTTTATTGTTTCATACGGAACACTTATAAGATCATGTCGATGCCTCTCTGTCTGTCATACCCGATTTTTTCCGAAATTATTTGACAGAAAAAGTTAAAATTTGACCCTAATATAGGAATTGATGATTGATGTCCTCATCAGAGCAGTGTAGTTTCGAAAGTTAAATTTTGACTTAAGTGGTTAGTTTTGGGGTGTCACAAAGCTTGTAAAAACACGAGGACAAAAATATATATAATGTAATACTTGCGCACACTTTTCTTTGTATTATATTTAAAAAAATGCGAAAAATCGCTGTCCCGACCCCTTATCTCGAAAAGAACTGATCAAAAAATTTTGAAAAAAATTCTGGAATATTCTACAGGATGTAGTTTGAACGAAAATTATCACAAGTGCATTACCTTTAATAATTTATCTGTTATGTAAAAAAAAAAAACAAAAATTTCAAGGTCATCAGTTTTTAGTAAAAATCGGAAAAAAAAATTTTGTGGAAAACTCATTTGGGGTGTGTTTTGTGAAGTCATTAATCATTTTATACCTCCGTAACAAAATTTTTTATTTTAAAAGCAATCAGCGTATGGAACACTAATTGTGCAAGTTCAACTTGCACTTAACCGGTTATTTTTTTTTTAAATTAAATAAAATACAAATAAAAATTAAACCAAGTTCAAATTGCCGGCCACCAGATCGAATGTAAGCGTGGCATCTTCTTATAAAAATCTTCTTATCCGTCTTACACTTCCTAGGATATTGATTTCTTGTGCGGCTTCATTAATGCATTCTCTTAATTAATTTAAAATATTTATTTGTTTTGCATAGACTTTCTCTTATATCTATATCTTTAGAACATGTACCTTTGGACACACGAGGGGAAATGTAGCTTTAAAATGATGGCTGTCACACAAAGTGTGCGAAACTATTTGGACCATACTTGTCTACAGAGATGGATCGGCCAGCTTGGTCACATTTCGTGACTTCCTCGGTCACCGGATTTAAATCCACTAGATTTTTTCCGCTGAGGTTGCATAATGGAGAAAGTTTATTCTTCTTCTCGAAGTACCATATCCGATACGGACGTAAGTGACCTTCTCGCTTTTGCCTGTGGTTCGTACCTATTTTAAATGTTTCACAGACATTGGGGACCTACAGTTTAATGTCGGTTCTGAACTGCCCAATGAGGGGGCGTTACTAGGCATGGCACTACGGGTGGTTTGCTATTGCCTTCCTAAGAGAGGCGACTGTGGTGTAATTTTTTTTTAGATCTATTTCCCTAGCCGAACTCGGGTCGTCAGCGTAGAAGGCAGACACGGTAATCTCTACGCTATGATCGCCTCTAGAAAGTCGATGCCGAGCCCATAAGTAATTTAAACGAATTGGAGAACGTATTAATGAAGCCGCGCAAGAAATTAATGTTACAAGAAGTGTAAGACGGATCAGAAGGTCTTTAAGAAGATGCCACGCGTGCATTCCATATGGTATCTGGCAACATGAACACGTGGTTTAATTTTTATTGTGATTAACTTTATACGACGTATTATGTACCGGGACTCACGGTTGACCTTGCATTATGCTATGTATGGCTGAGCGCTGCTCGCTCTATCTCAAAAACAGTTAAGCGTATAAAAAAATATTTGGAACAAAATTTGTAGAGAATTTTATGCTCTATAATTTTCATAATAGATGCAAATATCATTGAAATCATAGGAAGCGAGATATTTGCTAAAAACCGATTTTTGTGACCTTTAACCTTGAATCTCTTAAAACGCGGACACGAGATTTTATGAGACTTTTGAGACAACTTTTAGAATGCCAAAATAAAGGTTTATACAAGTTTACAGTTTATTATTTTTCACTTGAACTTAATAACTGTTTCATATATACATATATATATATATATATATATATATATATATATATATATATATATATATATATATATATATATATATGTATATATGTATATATGTATATATGTATATATATATATATATATATATATATATATATATATATATATATATATACCAGGTGTACAAATATGAAATGCGGATTTCAACAGATGGTGCACCAATGCAGTTTGTGCAATAAAGATTTGACACTGCGCCATTTTGTTGTGTCATCAACAAGTGTCACACGCGCACGAGTGATAAATTGGAAAAATGTGTGCATAGTGTTGTGTTCAATATGGCGAAATTTATACCGAACAAAGAGCATTCGTGGACAGCATTAATTTTTTGTTTTCATTTGAAGAAAACTGCTGTTGAATCATACCGATTACTTCGAGAAGCTTATGGTGAACATGCTCCATCGCAAGATACGTGTGAACGATGGTTTTGGCGTTTCAAAAGTGCTGACTTCGATGTGGCAGACAAGGAACGTGGAAAACCGCCAAAAAAATACGAAGATGTGAAATTGCAAGCATTGTTGGACGAAGATGATTCGCAAACACACAAAAAACAACTCGCTGAGCAATTGGGCGTTAGTCAACAAGCTGTTTCCAATCGGTTACGAAAGATGGGAAAGATTCAGAAGCCGGTAGATGGGTACCACATCAGTTGAACGACAGACAAATGGAAAAGCGCAAAAACACGTGTGACATTTTGCTCGCTCGGTACAAAACGAAGTCGTTTTTGCATCATATAGTTACAGGAGATGAAAAGTGGATTTATTTTGAGAATCCCAAGCGTAAAAAATCATGGGTAGACCCAGGCGCACCATATACATCGACCGCAAGACCGAATCGCTTTGGCAGAAAGACGATGCTCTATGTTTGGTGGGGCCAGAGGGGCGTGGTCTATTATGAGCTGTTAAAACCTGGGGACACGGTTACTACTAAACGTTACCAACAACAATTGACCGATTTGAACCGTTCGCTGCTTGAAAAAAGGCCAGAATACCGAAAGAGGCAACACAAAGTCATTTTTTTTTCATGACAATGCTCCATCACATACGGCAAAACCAGTTCGCGACACGTTGGAAGCACTCAGCTAAGAAGTTCTACCCCATGCGGCTTACTCACCAGACTTGGCTCCTTCCGATTACCACTTGTTTGAATCGATGGGTCACGCACTTGCTGAGCAGCGCTTTGGTTCGTATGAAGATGTGAAGAAATGGCTCGATGAATGGTTCGCAGCAAAAGGGGAAGATTTTTACTGGCGTGGTAATCACAAATTGCCCGAAAGATGGGAAAAATGTATAACAAACGATGGAGCATACTTTGAATAAAGCACTTTTATCATTCTTCCGAATTTAACATGTTTTTTTAGAAAAAAAATCTGCATTTCATACTTGTACACCTTGTATATATATATATATATATATATATATATATATATATATATATATATATATATATATATATATATATATATATATTAACTCGCCAAATGTTAACTTTCTATGTCAAATAGTTTCGGAGAAAATCGGATGTAACAGACAGACAGACATCGAAGTGATATTATAAGTGTTCTGTATAGAATACTAAAAAATAAACTTTATCGAAAGAGACAACTAATTTGACACGTGTTGGCCAGTTAGTACAAAATAATTTTAAAGTAACCTTGGTAATATGATGCCATAAAATACAGCATAATTTATCGCTTTTAAAAACAAACACATTGTAAACGTACAGGTGTATATTAAAGAATCTACAACCTACATAACATACCGTTACGTTCAATACGCAACATTTACAAAGAGCCTTGGATTTTAAAGATCATTGATTTAATGGCGACTTTCATAATAAATCACAAAAATACAAAAATAATAGGAAGCCACGGTTTCACAAATAGTTTTTTTTTATTCTTCCTTTTAACATGATATACTCGTATTCAGTGTCATCATACGGTTCCTACATACATATATGCACGTTGTTCTATATATGGTGCCGAAATACCTACACATTATACAAATATAAATGCATATATCCATTGATGGAAAATCTCATTGTTTTTTCATTCGCCATATGCACTTTTCAATTAATAATGATTATTTAAAGGAGTGTTGATGATTACTTATAAGATGGAGGAGATGAAATATCCATTTTCTTATGAAGAAGGAAGAACATGATATAAAAAAATCACGATGTGTTGGTGTTACTTACATATGATGATGAATATAAAAGCGTTTACTTTTATGTCATCTGCAATTAATATATTTTATGATAAAATGCAGTTTAGTTTTTGTTATTTAACGTTAATCGATATGTGTCTCTAACAAGATCTTCATCTGGAATACTGACGTTGAAAACAACGTGTTCAATACTAGTAGCTCAAGACATCATTATGCTCCAATTTTATATTGACTTTTTTTGCTAAAAGAAAGTATTGTAATCGAGAAAAAATCATATTACGAAATTTTTGCTTTTCTTCACGTTTAAAGGTTCCTAGATCACGAAATAGTTAGTCACTAAGTTTCGTCGGTTTATTTGTCTGACTATCTATCGGTCTGTCAGTCTGTTGGTCTGTCGATTTGTTCGTCTGTTGACATAACCTCTCGAGCGAAATGAGTCTCAAACTTGATATATATATATATATATATATATATATATATATATATATATATATATATATATATGTATAAATATATATATATATATATATATATATATATATATATATATAAATATATATATATATATATATATATATATATATATATATATATATATAATATATATATATATATATATATATATATATATATATATATATATATATATATATATATATATGGCGCATTGGTGAGGCAACCAAGGTAAATTGAAAAATTTGCACCTGGTAGTACCCAGGATCTGGGAACCAAAGGCCTTGTGGTTGCTTCACCAATACGCCATCTATGCCTTCAAGCGGGAAGCTTCAGAAGAAGCGTTTCTGCAAAAATGCCAGTTGTGATCTGACCGCTCTGTTCGGATAGATTTTAAACAAGTCACCGACAGAGTGCAGTATGAGCATCTATCTTGTCATAGTTTTCCGTCAGTACCCGGATCAGGTCTGAATTGGTATTCTGTGTGTTTGCTGAACCTAGCCCAGCTGATGAGCCATGATACGACGAAACGCGTCTTGGGATGGTCTAGCAAATATTTTGGGAACTACCAAGTGCGAATTTTTCAATTTGCCTTGGTTGCTTCACCAATACGCCATCTATGCCTTCAAGCGGGAAGCTTGAGAAGATGCGTTTCTGCAAAAGTGCCAGTTGTGATCTGGCCGATCTGTTCGGATAGACTTTAAACAACTCACCGACAGTGTGCAGTATGAGCATCTATTTTGTCATATATATATATATATATATATATATATATATATATATATATATATATATATATATATATATATATATATATATATATATATATATAGGATGAAGCCTATAGTATTTGAGCGATATTACTTAAGGCGAAGGGTGGTAAAAGGAGAAAGGAAACATTATCTATAGTTTTCCTGCTTTTTGTTGAAATTATAAACAAATATGCATTGATGTTTATAATAAACATAGGGAAGGGCATTAGAGCAGTTGTTTTTTATATAGAGCATTGAATATCCTTTTTAAGGTTTCTGGAGGACAAAGAATTAAAACATTTGCATATTTTTTTTATTACTTTTAATTATTGTAATAATATTCAAGAAGGGAGTGAAAGGGGTGAAAGTCGTTAAACAATGGACGTTCTCCAAGTTTTTTTGTTGATGTAATTGATAAATTGTAAGGACATTATTTATAGTAAAATATATAAGAGGCTAATGGGGTGGGGTAGGGGGTTAGAGGGGGTTGCTTCACATATATCGTGCTATATGTCCTTTTCAGGGTTCTTGAACTGTAGAAATATGAAAATTAAGTTATTTTTTCATTACTTTCAATTCTAATAGGGAGGAGAGGAGGTGAAAGAGATGGGAGAATCTTGTATAGTTTCAATATAATTGTGGACAATTTTCCAGGTATTTCAGAGACAGACAATAATATATATAAGTGGGCAAAGGGGGTGAAGGAAGAGTGACTTCGTATTTATCACGTAATAGGTCTTTTCTGGTGTTTTTTCGGTCCAAGAATCGAAACAATACATTTTTTTTTCTTTATTATCATTGTTAACACGCATCTATCATTCAAAATATTTCCTATGGTTTCTGGATATTTTATTAAATTTTAGCTAATTATTTATATAAAAGATATATGAGTCAGGGGGCTTAGAAGGGTGGTTGCGTGTATATCATAATATACTTCTACTTCAGTGTACTTTTTCATTATTTTCGATTTTACCAAAAATAGTATGTAGAAAGGATTGAGATCTGTTTACAGAGTCACCCAAAAAATATTAAATTGCTTATAGAACAAGTTTTAGAGACACAATTAGTTAAATTGGCCCAAACTTACCTCTGACACTGTAGGTAAATTATTATTTTTTATTTCCTTTGCTATAGAGAAGTATTGCATTCGTAAAAAAATACCCCCACGATTATTGCGGTTACGGAAAATATATTTTCCGACTTCCGTTGGTGTGTCTATCTGACTGTCGGCCTGTCGGTCTGTCGATTTGGTGGCACCATAATTCTCAAGCAAAATGATGCTACTTGAAATAAAAGTAGAACCAATAATTTTTGAACGATATCGTTTTAAGAGGAGGGGGTGTAAGGAGTGAGTGTGGAAAATGTATGATTTTAAATGTATTATGGAAATTTACTTTTCCTTCACTTGAGAAAGTCAGATTCGCGCACTTATTTTACAACTGCATGTTTGCAAGAAAAGTATTGGGTACATTACTTTATGTTTTTAGTGTTCCGCACGTCTGTCTGTCCGTTCGTCTGTCTGTCTGTCCGTCTGTCACACCCGATTTTATCCGGAATTATTTGTCATAGAAAATTAAAATTTAGCCCTAATATAGGAATTGATGGCCTCATTAGAGCCGTGTAGTTGTGAAAGTCAAATTTAGACTTAAGGGGTTAGTTTTGGGGGGTGAAATCGGAAGTAAAAAAAAATCTTTTTACCATTTCGTTGAATGGGGTGTCAAATGTAAAAACACGAGTTCACAAATATATATATATATATATATATATATATATATATATATATATATATTATATATATATATATAATGTAGTAATGTAGTACTTGCACATACTTTTCTTTGATTTTCTTTTAAATTGCGAAAAATCACTGTCCCTCCCTTATAACGAAAAGTACCGATCAAAAAATTTTGAAAAAATTCTGGAATATTCTCCACAGTATATAAAAAATCAAAATAGTCATCAGTTTTCTGTAAAGATCAGCAAAAAAACTTTGTTCAAAACTCATTTGGGGTGTGTTTTATGAAGTATTTGATCATTTTATACTTACAAATCCGTACCAAAAATTTTTATTTTAAACCAATCGGTTATTTTAAATACTTTGAGAAAAATATTTATCAAATAATTAAAGCTCTTAATAAATAAAAATACTTAATATTTTTATTATACGTTATTTATGGCTTATTTATTTAATAAATGGCTAGCAGATACTGTTACCTTACGGGTTAGTTTAGATTGTAAATAAAGGTATATTAATTAAGGCTGCATAAAAATTTTTCACTATTGATAAAAATAAATTCCAGAATAGCTACTAATGAGAGGAAATTCAAATAACCACAAACCTGTTTAAATAAACATTATACTCATGTGTATACATTAGCTATGTAATAATCATATATGATGCTGTCATTATTACCGAGGGAATAAGTAAAAAATCTTAATTGCATAATTTAAAATTCTAGATATGTTAATAATTATATATTTCTAATAGTAAAATTGTTCTTTTACAAAATACTATATCGTGTTCTGTCTCTAGTATATCAAACAGACTTGCACAGCACTTATTAGTGTTCCGTACGGAACACTTATAAGATCACTTCGATGTCTGTCCGTCTATCTATCGGTTCGTCTGTTTGGCTGTCCGTCTGTCATACCCGATTTTCTCCAAAACTATTTGACATAGAAAGTTGAAATTTGGCACTAATATAGGAATAGAGAGTCTCATCTGGGCTGTGTAGTTTTGAAAGTTAAATTTTGACTCAAGGGATTAGTTTTGGGAGGTGAAATGACAAATAAAAAAAAATGTTTTTACTATGTTATCGAGTGGAATGTCAAATGAAAGTTTGTAAAAACATGAGTAGAAAAATATATATAATGTAGTACTTGCATACACTTTCCTTTGTATTATTTTTAAAAAATTTTGTAATATCGCTGTCCCTTATCTCGAAAAGTACAGATCAAACGAAAATTATTACGAGCGCATTACCTTTAATAATTATGGTACCTGATTTTTATAATTGCAAGGTCATCAGTTTTCAGTAAAGATCGGAAAAAATTTTGTTGAAAACTCATTTGCGCTGCGTTTTGTGAAGTCATTGATCATTTTGTACCTCCGTAACAAAAATGTGTTTTATATGTACCTCTATTCAATAAAACAGATAACCGACGTAAAGAGTTTGGGGTGTGGAGATGGCTTTCAATATTTTGCGAATATTCTCTGACAATAAGGTGTCATTGGCTTTTTAAAAATATAAAATTTGGTCATTATTTTTAAATTTACATTTCTAAAGGAAGTACAGTAAATAACTAACTAACCAATTTTTTTAACTATAGGAAATTTACAAGTTTGTTTTAGATATTCTTTCTAGTGTTTGGTAACAGTATTAAAAAACGGAACAATTATGGAATCACTGCGGTGTATATCTGTCTGTCTGCCACAGCGGATTTTTTTTCTGAAGCTATTTGACATAGAAAGTTGAAATTTGTCACAAATATAGAAACTGATGGCCTAATCACAGCTAGCAATTTTCGGGTGAAATCGGAAGTGAAAAAAAAAATTTCAAGGTCATCGAGAGGGGTGTCAAATGAAAGCTTGTGAAAACACGAGTTCAAAAATATAAATGATGTAATACTCGCACAAACTGTTCTTTATATTATTTTTAAAAAAATTTTCTCTACACCCTAGTTCAAAGAGTACTAATAAAAAATTTCGAAAAAATTCTGGCATTTTCTTCATAAGGTGTAGAATGAATGAAAATTATCACGAGTGCATTACCTTTGATAGTTTATCGGGTATATAAAAACAAAGATTGGTAACAAACTTTGTTTGTACAGAAGATGTGAAGCAAACATCAGCACAGCACAGTTTTGCTTTCCTAATGCTCTTGGTACACGAGAAGTCATTTTTAGCTTATAAGTGCTCATCCAACGCTGCAGGAATATAAAAACATATGCATTCTTATGTTTTTTGGACTCTGCTAAAACATTTGACAACGTCAGGCACGAACGGCTGATAGAAATTCTTCAAAAAGCTGATATTGATGTCAAAGATATTCGCATCATAGCAAATCTGTATTGCGGACAATTGGCAACATAAGAATAGATAAATCCTACTCTGACAACGTTGAGCTCAAAAAAAGGCGTACGGCGGGGCTGTGTCTTATCTCCCCTCCTCTTTAACTTACACTCCGAGAGGATACTTAACAAAGTACTACAGGGAGTTAACAAGGGCATTAAAATAAATGGCGAGATGATTAACAGCATAAGATACGCCGATGATACCCTCTTGCTGGCCAGTAACATCGATGAACTTCAAGACCTTGTTGAGAGGGTACAAAGGGTTAGCGAAGAGTCTGGTCTCCACCTGAATATATCTAAAACGAAGTGGATGATAATAAGCAAATCTCAACAAGCAGCAGGACAGCTTCGGTTAAATAGCCAAATAGTCAAGCCTGTGGAATCCTATATATACTTGAGGACAGTGGTTAATGCAAAGTGGGACCAATCTGTCGAAATAAAGTGAAGAGTCGAAAAAGCTCGAGCACCTCTTAATGGTATGAAAAGTCTATTTAGATGCGATGATTTGTCATTCCGACTAAAAGTTAGATTACCCAAATGCTACGTATTCCCTGTTTTGCTATACGGTGTAGAATCCCGGACGATGACGGAAACACTAATGAAAAAAGTTGAAGCCTTTGAGATGCGGGTGTACCGCCGGATTCTGAGGATTTGGTGGACCGACTATTTCACCAACTTAGAAGTTCTGCGCCGAATAAACAATAACAATGAAATTGCAGTCACAATTAAAGGGCGAAAGCTTGAATATCTTGGCCACGTCGTGAGACATCATACATACTCTTGCAGCTGGTAATATAGGGAAAGATAGGTAGCAAACGAGGTTCAGGGAGAAGAAGACATTCTTCTATATAACTTAAGACAATGGTTCGGACTTACGTCTGTTTTGATGTTTCGAAGCGCCGCCAATAAGCTCAGGATTGCGATGTTAATAGCCAACCTCCGAAACGGATAAGGCACAGGAAGAAGGAGAAAATATAAGTCGCCATCCTGTTTAATAAAAAATGTTATTCACTGTATAGATAAAAGTATAAACACATATACACAACAAGGATCTAAGATAATTATTGTGGGAGATTTTGACATACATTTTTTTGGGATGTGTTAACAATAGCCTATCCACCTATTTGAATAGCATTGGGCTTGTATAAATTGTAAGAGATACTAGTGTTACTAGAGATAGAACCTTGATAGACAATGTCAATGTTTAGAATTGTAGAAAGTTTTTTGGCCATCACAAACCACTTTGTGTCCGAATCCTAGTTGTGATTTTTAAAAACTCATTTGAGGTGTGTTTTGTCAAGTCACTGATCATTTTATACTTCTATAACAAAAATTTTAAAATCTCACGGTACGGGACACCAATTGCGCAAGTCCGACTTGCACTCACACTTTTTAAATACGCAGTTTTTGAAATGAGGAACACGAATTTTTTTATAGAGGTTTTATTGTTTTAAATATTGACATTGATTGTATGGGTTTTGAGCTAACTTTCAAACACGAAAATGTATCCTATTAGAAAGTAATAGAAACCGTTTATAATTTGAATAATGTAGCTTTTTAGTTTTTGATAATACTAATTGTAACTGCGGGTACATAATTATTCTAAATTAGTGACCTTTAGATAAAAGATAAATAAAAAAAACATTGGTATGATTAAAATCATGAGCAGTTTAATCATATAATTATAGTTATGTCTTTTTTTATGAAGTAAATTGCTTACTTGGCTTACTTTAGTAACAATTATTGGTTAATTAGATATTAAATTAGAAATGTTTTATAATTGTTTAATAAAGGCAAATGAAATTTAAAATATTCAATTAATCTTGATTGAAGTATATGCAATTTTACTATGTACTTTCACTTTTAAATTTAATACATCACATTTTCGACTGCTGGTAATTCTTAAAAATATTTTCAATGTAATTTTCTTTTTAGTGTCTGTGAAGTAAAAATTATTTGTATTAATACTGAGGCAAGATAAAGAGGTTGTACTAGTAAAATCTGAAAGTCAGAATATTACTCCACGCCAGGGTGCCGATAACCTCCCTTCATAGAATCCCCGAGAGGTTTTCCAGCATCTTACATGTGCAAATAAAGTGAAAGTGAAGGGACGTCTTCACATCGTCCAGACAGCCTAGACATGTCGGGTCGTCTTTTATACCCAACAGTGCTAAATCTCTTCTTAACTTACAGTGTTCGGAACAGATGCAAAGAAATTATCGACGAAACCAAGGAGGCACACAATCCGCAAATTAGGAACAAACTTCTCGCTTGTCCCAACAATTCCAGGTCCTTCTAGTCAGTCGCTAAGGTAGTTGATCAAAATTTCACCAAATCCACCATACCACCACTCACACGGCTAGATAGTTCTAGTGCAACGACACCTGTTGAAAAAGCAAACTTGTTGGCTGAACTGTTTGCTTCACATTCTACTGCCGATTTCCAAGGAAACACACCACCTACTATTCCCATAGTGCAGTCAAGGATGCCTGATGTTGTCTTCAGACAGCGTATCATAAAACGTATTTTAATGAAGCTAGATACCAAAAAAGCTTCTGGCTCTGACGGAATACCTGCCATAGTTCTCAAAAACTGTGCAAGGGAACTAACACCAGTTTTCTGTAGACTTTTTAACCTATCCTACAGAAAGGGAATATTTCCTTCCTGCTGGAAATGTGCCACAGCCGATACAATGCAAGAAGACCTTGCCAAACAACTACCGACCAGTCGCACTGCTTTTAATAATATCGAAAGTCATGGAAAAGGCTGTCAATCAGCATCTTCTAAAATACCTTGAAGGATTCAATATTATTAGCGATCACCAATATGGCTTTCGTAAACATAGATCAACAGGAGATCTTCTGACTTATGTGAATACTTCGGAGAATCTCGAGCGGTTGCTTTTGACATATCCAAGGCTTTCGACCGTGTTTGGCACGATGGACTGTTGGTTAAGCTACGCTCTTATGGTCTGAGAAGTTCTGTTTGTGGCTCCCATGTTTCCTCAGAGAGCGTTCTTTACGAGTCGCAGTCGACGGATTTCTTTCTAACACTCTTACTGTTAAGGCCGGTGTGCTCCAAGACTCCATACTGTCTCCTACTCTCTTTCTCATTTACATTAACAATCTGCTGGAAAAGACTGGCAATCCAATCTACAGCTTTGCAGATGACAGTACGCTTATCTCTTCATTCACTTTGAACGCTCGGACATCGGCTGCTCAGGCGAATATCCGCAGACAGCAGGAAGTCATTCAACTTAACAAAGACCTGGAAGAAATTCTATCTTGGGGTGACAGTAACCAAGTGGAATTTAAGGCTACAAAAACCCAGGTGGCAGTGTTTTCTACAAAAGTTAACGTTGCTGACCTCGACATAGTTATGTCGGGGCACTCCATTCCCCTAGCATCGTCACTCAATTTGTCGGGCGTTAATTTGGGAACAAATATGTCCTGGCATGAACATGTTGCGGGCATAGCAAGGAGAGCTTCTCAAAAGTTGGGAATATTATTTCGAACCAGAAAGCTTTACACTCCACAACAACTGTTAATTCTTTACAAAGCTCAAATTCGACCAACTATGGAATACTGCTCCCATGTTTGGGGCTCCGCTCTCAAACATACACTGCATTTGTTGGATTCTGTTCAGAGAAGGGCTGTTCGTCTGATTGGAGACCCAGAACTGACTGGCGGCCTTGATTCGCTGGAACATCGAAGAACGGTTGACGACTTAAGTCTATTCTACAAATATTTTCATGGAGAGTGTTCGAAGGTTGTAGCCCGCTTAATTCCTCCCAGAGCGGTGCATGTTAGAAGTACACGTCGCGCTGATACTTCACATCCGTATGAGGTTCAGCTTGTTACTCCTCGTACAACGCTTTTCAAGCAGCCTTTTATATGGAGAACATCATCCCTTTGGAGTGGCTTACCCAGGACTGTGTTTCCCATCGAGTACAATTTACAGCGATTCAAGAACAATGTGAATCGCTTTTTCTGCACACGTGCAGCTCCTATAGCGCTTTAGGGGCTTTCTCGCAGCACGTGTGCTAGACCCATAAAAAAAAAGAATCTCTACAAGGGGATTCAGGAGACGTCTGTTTCTCTTGAGCAGCCATTCGAGACGTGCCCTTCTTCCTTATATATATATATATATATATATATATATATATATATATATATATATATATATATATATATATATATATATATTATTATTATATATTTAAAATGACAAATACCAACTTAAAAAATGGTTTAGAACATTAAGTCGTATATTTAATACATACAATAATAAAAGCATTTATTTTTTTAGATGTCCGTCAGTACCGTTAGTACGAATACCAGACGGTATAGAAGTAGAAGATCTCCAAGTTCAGTTATGTCGTCGGATTCAGATATCAGATTTACTAGAAGAAAACTGACCTCACAAACGAGATGTGGATGTTGTATTATAGCTACCTTTTTGTTGTTTTTACTCTTAGCAGCAGCTTCAGTATATGTAGGATGTAAGTAATTGTATACTAAATGAAGTTTTGGGTTATCTTGTAAAAACTTATAAATGAAAAAATTAAGAGAAGTTGAAAGTACTTATACCGAAAACATTTGTAATTTAAGTGACATTATGAAAAATTATTAATAAGTTGTCTCGTATTTCTTGGAGGCTCAGAAATTAGTCAATTTCGTTCTTCTCATCTATTGGGAATATTCGCTTACTTCGCTTTAAAAATGGGACGGTGTATCCTTGAGGACAAAACTTTCTGTAGGGTGGAGATAATCCAGTAGATAATTTCAGTCATACGATCTGGGAATACCAATGAACTAATGAGCATGCCATTAATAACAGCAGCTCATTGTGTGTGTAATCAACAACGTTGTTGAAAAATTGATTGATGAGCAACTTGGGGGTTTTCCACTGTCAGTATGTATCAGTATTTCAAAAATTATATACTCGATTCATAGTAAAATTTTCGTTCATATTATTTATTTATAAGAGCTACGTGCCAAATCTGACTTTTTTATAATATTGTTGTTGGATTAACATCTCAAACGATACTGGTATAATTAGATCACACTAATTATTTTTTACTCTACTTTAGCGAATACTACAACGGAGTAAAATGCCTTCACATAAACAACATCCTAAATGTAAAAATTGCCGATCGCCTCTTTTGGTTTTTCTGTATTAGTTCCTTCTTTTTGGTTAAGTTCTGTAACTTGTTCCGGTATTATGTCTCTATGTTGTTTTTTGTATACTTTTCCTTCTAATTTTTTGCATCCATTTTCTTTCCTCTCTGTCTCAATGATTCCTACATAGTTCATTTGTTGTTCTTCTGTCAGTTCATCCTCCTTTCCGTTTATACCCTTATTATTCCGTGTTCTCAATCTAAAAACTCGATAATTATTTCCCATTTCTTTCTTCGTATCTATTTCTTTGATTATCTTTTTATTTGTATTCATTTTGCTAGTCTTGTCTACCGTATCCTTTATCTTTGCCAGGGTCGTCGTCAATCTACCTATCTCTCTCCTTTTTCTCAGTTTTTTGACTTGATGATCGTAGTATTCTTTGTTTGTTCTTTCAGTTTTTCTTCCTCAAAGTCCCATTTATATTCTCTTCCTTCGATTATGATTTTTTGATATCCTATTTTCACCCTTTTTTCATTCTTTCTCTCGTTCTCTTCTATATGCTTCAATTTCTTTTGAATTTCGCGTTCATCTTTTGTCGTTGTTTATATAAACTCTCTCTCTTAGGTTTCTCAGTTTGTTTTTATTTTTCATTACAGCTTCCTTATCTCCCGTGTTTCCAAGTTCTATCTTGTATATAGTCGCTTCCATTTTTATCACATCTTTAATCTGTACTTTTGTGTCCATATTCCTCTCCATAAAAAGTTCTACACCCATTTTCAGATCTGGTTGGCTATTCACTTTAAAACTCATTCCCGATATTACAATATTATTCCTTACGTTGTCTTTTTCCGGTCTACTCATCTTCAAATCCATACTTCTCCTGTTTTCTCTAATTATCTTATTTCCCTCTTTCAGTACTTCATTCTCCTTTCTTAGTTCCTTCAACTCTTGTTGGTATCTCTTCTGATCTTGTTTCATATCCTTTATATCTGACATTAGCTCTCTGATCATTTCTATCAAATTGTCTATCTTATCTACTCTTTCGTTTTTCTCTTTTTGTGGTGTTCTTCTTCCATTTTTACTCTTCTTGAATAATCCCATTGGCTCTTGTTTTTCCTCGACTCTTCCTCTTTTCGAGTCTCCTGGGGTATAGTCATCGCTATCCATTGCTCTTTCTGTTATAAAAACTTTACGTGTGTTCCTCGTATATTCCATTTTCAAACACGGGAGAGAAAGAAAAAAATTGTTGTTTATATTTCTTATCACCGTAAACAGTGAAATGATCAAGGTCGTCGCTTATCGTTTCGTTAGCTTCATATCATTTCACAAAATTATTCTTATAAATCTCCAAATTTTTTACTTATTGTCTTAATTTAACACTACACTCTGCTTTATTTCTAGTCCCTCTCGTTTGCAATAGACAAAATAATTTAATAGATCGAAACACTACCGTAATAATGCTCGTTGAATGAGTTGACCATTGCCGGGCGTTCGATTCACGTGTACACACATCGCTGTCTTGAATTAGTAAGATTGAGAGAAGAATTTTAAAATTTATTTTCAATTCCAAGCCCTTCTTTTAAAACTAATAATTATAAAATGTCGCAAGGAAAATTATCAAATATTTTTACCCTATAGCATGCAGTTTGGGTTCCTTGTTTTTTTTTGAGGACACTAGCCTCAAAATTTTAGTGTAAGAAAAGAAAAGAGAACTGGTGAATTAATATTTACTAAAGGTAACAAAGACATTATAACAGTTCGCAAATTAAATGAACAAAAAACCATAAACTTAAATTATCTAGTTTGCATTTATTCCTCTATGTTTTTCAATAAGTTATGACTCTAAAGTGTCCCTCAAAAAACAAAAACCTCAAACTGCCTGTAATAAGGTAAAAATATTCGATAATTCTCCCTACGACACTTGCGGTTTCATTAAAATCAGAATTTTTTAATTACTGATTGTCAAACAAATAAAACATAACGTGGACTTAGAAAATAAATGTTTCAATTCTTGTACTAATTTAACAAACATATTTCAAATTCAAAAAATAAAAATTTCCTTGTGATTATATTTTCATTGGCTCAAAACTGACCAAAATACAATTTTTTTCTTTATTATTAATATCACGCCGAACGATAAATGACAATAGCCACTGCAAAATCATTTTTTAGGTTTCAAGTGATGCAGAATCCACCTATAAACTCATTTTTCTTCTAAATTTAATAATAAAGAAAAATCTAATCTGTAAATATTTCTTATATTTTATATTAAAGAAAGCGTAGATCGTATTCTGGCGAATTTTCACAAAAAATAAACAAATACGGATACAAAACAACCTTAGTCTATATTTTTAGTGTTCCGTACGAAACACTTATGTTTGTCTGCCCCACCCGATTTTCTCCGAAAATATTTGTCATAGAAAGTTGAAATTTGGTAATAATATAGGAATTCATGGCCTCATCAGAGCCGTGAAGTTTTGGGGGGTGAAATCAGAAGTGAAAAAAATTTTTTTTACTAGGTCATCGAGTGTGCTGTCAAATAAAAGCTTGTGAAAACACGAGTAATATACATATATAATGTAATACTTGCGCACACTTTTCTTTGTATTATTTTTAAAAAATCGTGAAAAATCGCTGCCCCCCCACCTTATCTCGAAAAGTACTTATCAAAAAATTTTGAAAAAATTCTGGAGTATTCTCCACGGGGTGTAGATTGAACGAAAATTATCACGAGTGCATTACCTTTAATAATTTATCTGGTATATAAGAAAAACAAAAATTTCAAGGCCATCAGTTTTCAGTAAAGATTGGAAACAAACTTTGTTGAAAACTCATTTGCTGTGTGTTTTGTGAAGTCACTGATCATTTTATACCACCGTAACAAAATTTTTTATTTTAAAAGCAATCAACGTACGAAACACTAATTGTACTAGTTCAACTTGCACTTGATCGGTTATTTTATGACAGGAAATATATACGACACAAATATTTAAAGAGTTACTGTTGAACACTGAGTTCCAAACTTTCTGTCAGAATAAAGGTTTCTGGTAAATCTGAAATAACTGTTTTCTGAATAGAATCTAACAAACGCAGAGTATGTTTGTGAGTAGTGCTCCTGGAAATAATAAATGCTGAATTGAGCAGAGGAAAAAGAATCATATGGGAAATGTTAGTGATAAGAAGAAACAAGATGGGAGAATAATTTTTAATTTTAGTGTTTTGGCATTAATATAGGAATTGATGGCTTCATCAGAGCTGTGTAGTTTTGAAAGTTAAGTTTTGACTTAAGGGATTAGTTTTGGATGGTGAAATCGGGAGTGACAAAAAAAATTTTTTACCAGGTCATCGAGTGGGGTGTCAAATGAAAGCTTGTAAAAATGCGAGTTTAGAAATATAATGTGAAAAATCGATGTTTCCCTCCCTTATTGATTGAACGAAAATTTTCACTAGTGCATTACCTTTAATAATTTATCTGGTATATAAAAAAAAACAAAAATTCAAGGTCATCAGTTTTTAGTCAAGATCGGAAAAAACCTTGTTGTAAACTCATTTGGGGTATGTTTTGTGAAATCATTGATAATTTTATACCTCTGTAACAAAAAATTTTATTTTAAAAGCAGTCAACATACGGAACACTAGTTGCGTAAGTCGGACTTGCATTTGGCCGGTTATTTAATTTCATGTTTTATAAAGACGATGATAGTTAGGAAAAAATTTAAATATTTCAATCTTTTTTTCTTTTATGGGTCTAGCACACGTGCTGCAGGGAAGTCCCTAAAGCGCTACAGGAGCGACACATGTGCGGAAAAAGCGATTCACGTTGTTCTTGAATCGCTATAAATTGTACTCGGTGGGAAACACAGTCCTGGGTAAATTATTCCAAAGGGATGATGTTCTCCATATAAAAGACTGCTTGAAAAGCGTTGTACGAGGAGTAAAAAGCTGAACCTCATACGGATGTGAAGTATTAGCGCGACGTGTATTTCTAACATGCATCGCTCTGGAAGGAATTAAGCGGGCTACATCCTTCGAACACTTTCCATGAAAATACTTCTAGAATAGGCTCAAGTCGCCAACCGTGTCGATCGAGATTCTCCAAAGTGTTCAATTGCGTTGTTCCAAACATGTGTTACATAAGTCAGAAGATCTCCTGTTGATCTATGTTAACGAAAGCCATATTAGTAATTGCTTGTTGAATCCTTCAAGATATTTTAGAAGATGCTGATTGACAGCCTTTTCCATGACTTTCGATATTATTGAAAGCAGTGCGACTGGTGGGTAGTTATTTGGCAAGGTTTTCTTGCCTTTTTTAGGTATCGGCTGAACTGTGGCACATTTTCAGCAGGAAGGAAATATTCCCTTTCTGTAGGATAGGTTGAGAAGTCTACAGAAAACTGGTGTTAGTTTCCTCGCACAGTTTTTGAGAACTATGGCAGATATTCCGTCAGCGCCAGAAGCTTTTTTGGTGTCTAACTTCATTAAAATACGTTTAATGATACGCTGTTTGAAGACAATATGCACTATGGGAATAGTAGGTGGTGTTTTTCCTTCGAAATAGGCAGTAGAATGTGAAGCAAAGAGTTCAGCCAACAAGTTCTCTTTTTCAACAGGTGTCGTTGCACTAGAATTATCTGGCCGTGTGAGTGGTGGTATGGTGGATTTGGTGAAATTTTGACTACTAACTGCCTTAGCGACTGATCAAAAGGATCTGGAATTGTTGGGGATCAGCGAGAAGTTTGTTTCTAATTCGTTGATTGTGTGCCTCCTTGGTTTGGTCGATAATTTCTTTGCATCTGTTCCGGGCACGAACAAAGGTGTTAGGATTTACCCGCCATTGTCGGTAGGTAAAATGTTTAGAAGTAACAGCTTCTTTGCATTTTCAGTCCAAGGCTTGCCGTTGGAAGGGCATTTTTTCGAAAAAGGAATGCAAGCCTCCATTTGTATATTTTACCAATTTTTAATCTCACAGAAATAATCTTAAGTATGGTCGGCTGGTTGAAAATTAGTTAACCTATACGATAAGATAAAATTACAAGACAACAATGGTAAATTGTTGCAACATTATTTCGATCGTGATTAGGAAAAAAAAGTCTAAAACTAGATCTCGCACTCGTTTATGCGAGAATGACAGCATTTAAAATCGGACTTTTTTTTTATTATAGAAAGCAAGATAGATCTTATTACACCGAGTTGAGGTGTGTCAGTAACAAGGACGTGATACAGAAAAACAATAGAACGATATTGTATTTCCTGCATATTTTTTAAAAGTATTTAATTTATTGCTACAATTACTACCGTTAAACAAGTGTTAACTGTTTTAATTAATATACATATCTTCCCATCTTCTTATTATTTATTTATTGTCTTTACTTGTTTCTGTATACTGATAAATAAGTGTATTACACGATAAAATGATCCGTTTTATGCAGCTTGGCACTTGTTTGTGATTTTAGAAGATTTTCATGGGCACGTTCAAAAACAGGTGCGACTAAAATTTTTGTACACACCTAACTCACCTTAATGCTGAATAAATTATTTCAAAGCATGAAGCATGAAGAATTAATATATAATAAACAGTGGTGTAGCCAGATTCAAGGGGCGGGAGGGCATAAAAATACAAAGAGTGTTTCTTTAAGGAACAAAGAGAAGACTAAAGGCGGGGCTGCTTATAGAGGGGGAACCAATCTACATATAGGGGTGACAAATGACAATCGGAGGGCAAAAGTTCTAAAAACTCACACGTGGTATCGAAAAAATAATAGAACTATATTGTACTTCCTGCATATTTTTTAAAATTAATTAATTTATTACTGCAATTAATATCGTGAAACAAGTGTTAACTGTTTTAATTAATATATTTTCCCATCCTCTTATTATGTATTTATTGTCTTTACTTGTTTCTGTGTATTGATAAATAAATGTATTAACATGATAAAATGATCCGTTTTATGCAGCTTGGCACTTGTTTGTTATTTTAGAAGATTTTCATGGACACGTTCAAAAACAGGTGCGACTAAAATTTTTGTACACACCTAACTTACTTTAATGCTGAATAAATTATTTCAAAGCATGAAGCATGCAGAATTAATCTATAATATATATAAAATGCAACGTCTCTCTGTCTGTCTGTCCGTCCGTTAGTGCGCTTATCACTGGAGAACCACTTATCTGATTTACATACTTTTTTTTTTAAATATACATATGTTCTCTGGCCAGGTTATAGGCTATATTTTATTATAGGTAGCATAAGGAATGAGCAGCGACGATAATAGTGAATGAAGTCGGAAAAAAGTTTGCCGCTAACGCATTCTCTTGCAATACACAACCTAAACCATTAAATATGGAACAATAATATGTAGCAGAGAATATCTATAATCTACAATATATATTATATATGTATATATATATATATATATATATATATATATATATATATATATATATATATATATATATATATATATATATAATATATATATATATATATATATATATATATATATATATATATATATATCAAATGCAATGTCTCTCTGTCTGTCTGTCTGTCCATTAGTGCGTTCATACACTTCCTAAACTATTAAATATGGAACAATATCATGTTGCAAAGAATATAATATATAAACTGCAACGTCTCTCTGTCTGTCTGTCCGTTAATGCGCTTATCACTTAAGAACCACTTATCCGATTTACGTGTTTTTATAAATTTATACGTATGTTCTATATAATTCGATATAAGCCTAGATAATGGGAGGTAAGGTGAGATAATGGGAGATAAGTATAAATAATGGTAGATAAGGGGAAATAATGGGAGATAAGCAGAGATAAGTCTAGATAATGAAAGTTATGGTGAAATAATGGGAGTTATGGTGAAATAATGAGAATTAAGGAGAAATAATGGGAGATAAGGAGAAATATTGCGAGATAAGTCGAGATAAGCCTAGATAATGGGAGATAAGGTGAGATAATGGGAGATAAGGGGAAATAATGGGAGATAAGGAGAAATAATGGGAGATGAGCAGAGATAAGCCTAGATAATGGAAATTATGTAGAGAAAATGGGAGATAAGGAGAAATAATGGGAGATAATGGCAGATATTTTATTACGTTAGGTAACATAAGGAATAAGCAGTGACGATAGTAGTGAATCAAAGTCCACGCGAGCGGAGCCGCGGGCACTGCTAGTATATAATAAACAGTGGTGTAGCCAGATTCAAGGGGCGGGAGGGCATAAAAATACAAAGGGTGTTTCTTTAAGGAAAAAAGGGAATATTAAAGGCGGAGCTGCTTTCAGAGGTGGAGCCAATCGACATATAGGAGTGACAAATGATAATCGGAGGACAAAAGTTCTAAACACTTACACGTGGTACCGAAAGAATAATAGAACTATATTGTATTTCCTGCATATTTTTTAAAATTAATTAATTTATTACTGCAATTACTATCGTTAAACAAGTGTTAACTGTTTTAATTAATATATCTTCCCATCCTCTTATTATTTATTTATTGTCTTCACTTGTTTCTGTGTATTGATAAATAAATGTATTAACATGATAAAATGATCCGTTTTATGCAGCTTGGCACTTGTTTGTTATTTTAGAAGATTTTCATGGGTACGTTCAAAAACAGGTGCGACTAAAATTTTTGTACACTCCTAACTCTCCTTAATGCCGAATAAATTATTTCAAGGCATGAAGCATGAAGAATTAATATATAATAAACCGTTGGGTAGCCAGATTTAAGGGGCGCGAGGGCATAAAGATACAAAGGACGTTTCTGTAAGAAAAAAGAGAACACCAGAGGCGGAGTTGCATATAGAGGGGGGAGCCCATCGACATATAGGAGTGACAAACGGCAATCAGGGGGCAAAAGTCCTAAAAACTCACACCAACTTTTGAAATCTTCCCCACCACTATGTGGTGGGGAAGATATTTTACAAAAAGGTAGAGCTAAAAATTTATACTCTGTTTAAAAATCGATGTTTGGGAACGTAAACATATGAACATTTTTAACAAAAAGGAACACCCTATGAAAAATAAGTGATGGCTAGGAGATTTATTCCTCTACCGTTTACTAGCAGGATTGTAATACTTGTTTCTCTATCGCCTGATATGTAATTCTGGGTAAAGATTTTTGTTCATTAAGATTGTTGGTTGTAGAGTCAGTCTTTCTCTACCATATTTGAGCAACTCATTTGTAATACCGTCTTGGCCTCAACTTTTTCTATTTTTAAGGTTTTTCTCCATCTTATTTTTCGAAACTACATTCTTTATTACTATCTCTCATAAGTTTATTTCTGTCTCTTTCACTTCTTTTTTGCAAAAGTTCGGTAAACTATTTCATCCATGTTTCTATTCCTGTCTAATGAATGCTTATTAGGTCAAGTCTATCAACATCTTGAGCCAAAAATAGGATAATAGAAAAAATAGTTCTGATAGTACCTCATCTTTTTCTTGAAGGAATCAAAATGATCATTTTGAGGTACTAGGCAACTTAACATGATCTATTTTAGTACAGTTCCGTATGGATTACTATCTTAATATATATTATATATATATATATATATATATATATATATATATATATATATATATATATATATGTATATATATATATATATACATATGTATATATATATATATATATATATATATATATATATATATATATATATACATATGTATATATATATATATATATATATATATATATATATATATATATATATATGTATATGCAGTTTAGTTCTTGATAATATTGTATTCTTAATATGAATCGGCATCAAAACTTATGCCTTTTTTTAATTTTAGACACATATTTCTTACCAGAATATCCAGGAGAACAAGTTTACAGAGCTACATTTAGAGTTACAGAAGGAGATGCATTTTTCTACGGAGTTAGCTGATCCAAGTACAAAGAAGTTTAAACTCACTTCAAGAGACTATAAAGAAAGACTGAATTTATTATTTAGAAGAAGTTCTGTAAAGCATGGATATCGAGGCACTGAAATTCTCGCTCTAGATGGGTAAGTTTTCTCTATTTATTTTGACTTTCCTTGTTAAAAGAAAATATTGGATGCGTGAAAAAGTTATATTTCGAGATTTTTGCTTTTCTTGATGTTTTAAGGTTCTTAGATCACGAAAAACATGGTCACCCATTTCCGTCGTTCGAGAACTCCCAAATTTTAAGCATATTATTTATAGTAAAGTTAAAGGGGTGCAGTAGAAGCTAAAAAGGGTTACTTCTTATATATTGTGTTATAGGTCTTTTTCAGGGTTTTTGGAGTCGAGAACTTAAGTTATTTTTGCATTACTTTCGATTTTATTGGTGGGAGATTGTGAAATAGGTGGAGTGGTAAAATTTGGTATAGTTCTAATAGTATTATGGGAATTTTTCCAGGTTTTTGGCTGCGATAATGAACAAATTTTAAGCATCACCATTTATTTACCATAAATAATTATGCAACATAGAAATGGTAGAGAAGGAGTTAGAAGTGTGATTTCGTATTTATTGTTTAGGGGTCTTTTTGACGGTTCCTTGGGTCAAGGGGCTGAAAAAATGACATTATTTTTTCTTTATTTTTAATATTAACAGGGGAAGAGGGTGGGAATCATTAATCATTGGGTAGTTTCAATATTATTATGAGAATTTTCTTGGTTTTTGGTTGGGATATTTTATGAAATTTTAGCTAATTATTTACAGTAAAAGATATATGAGGTGAAAGGAATGGAGTAGAGGGTTAGAAGGGTGGTTGCGTATATATCATAATATGCTTCTATTTCAGTGTGGGTTTTCATTATTTCCAATTTTAAAAACAGAAATAGCATGTAGAAGGAATTGAGAACTGGTTACAAAGTAATCGAAAAAAAAATTACGTTCATTATAGAACAAGTTCTAGAAATACAAACAGTTAACTTGGCCGAAACTTACTTACCTCTTACACAGTAGGTAAATTATTGTTTTTACTCTCCTTGCTATAAGGAAGTACTGTATTCATGAAAAAATACCATCCACGATTTTTGTTTTTCTTTACGTTTTTAGGGTTTTTAGATCACGCCTAATATATTTTCACATTTCCGTCAGTGTGTCTTTCTGACTGTCGGCTTGTCGGTTTGTCGATCTGTCGGCACCTTAATTCTCAAACAAAATGATATTGTAATACTTGAAATAGAAATAAAACCTTTAGTTTTTGAGCGATATTGGGATAGGGAGCGATATAGCGAAGGGGGTGAAAGGGGTGGTTGCCAATATGTTGTATGGTTTTAATTGTATTATGAAAATTTATTTTAGAACTACATGTTTGCAAGGAAACTATTGGGTACATCACTTTACCGATTTTTTTTAAAAAATAAATTAAAAACGAAATAAAAATATTAATATTTTTATTTTATTGTAACTACACGATAAATAGAATTTTTACTTATATAATTTGCGAAAAAAGTAAATTTTGTTTTTATTGCAAAGTTAATCGTTGAAGTGAAAGCTAAATTTACTGGCATATTGGTTTTCGAGATAATTGACTAGATATCTATGTATGTAGGTACCATATGCACTGATGACTAACAAAAGGTTAATAACCAGTGACATGGGGAAAACCGGATACTTTCCTCTGAATGTCCGACATCAATATTCCATTAGTAAGAGTTTTTATAAACCCATCATTTGTTGCAGTTTTGTGAATGATCGCGAACTCTTTCACTTGCAATGATGCTTGTCACGATTAGGATCATGGGTCAGTTATAACGTTAGTTTGTTGATATTACAATAAGTTAAAAATAAAATATATTCTTGCATTATACAGTGTGTTTGTTTAAGTTGGGGCATTATTTTTAACTAGTTAGTGTACTCATTACATAAAGTCATTTCGTCAAATATTGCTTTCAAAAAAAGTTTTCAAAAACGGTCGAATTATGTATACCATTAAAATCTAGGAATTATTATTAACTCGTGTTATCACAAGCTCTTATTTGACACCCCTCTCGATGACCCGGTAAAAAAATTTTTTTCACTCTCGGTTTCAGCCCCCAAAACTGACCCGTTCAGTCAAAATTTAACTTTCAAAACTATATGACTCTGATGAGGTCATCAATTTCTATATTAGTCCTAACTTTCAACTTTCTATGTTAAATAGTTTCGGAGAAAATCGGGTGAGATAGACGGACAGCCACCGAAGTGTGTGTGTTCAGAACACTAAAAAATAAATAAACCTGTCTTAATAGTACCGACAATTTCAAAGTTCAATGAACAAAATGCACCTTTAAACTCGGTTTACAAAAAGCTTACTGATACAAATCGTTACTGATAACTCATACCATCATGCTTCTTAAAAATCATCGGTCATTTACTTGTTAGTATTTAGAGCTTTATTAATGTGTGACGCACATCCTATCTCGTCAGAAGCATATGAACTGGCCAATGCTATTTTTTTTTATGTTTCACATTTTTCATATCCTGAAGATATCGGAGATGTCGTAACACCCGTCAACGTTGTCCAAGTGCCGTAACATACATTTTTGCATTTCACGGTACCTTTTAGACAACGCGGTAGTGCTGCTACGGACGTTATTGCATTTCTGCAAACAACTACTATCCATGAACGTGGCCAGGCCATATATACTTAAATAAAAGTATACCGACCTATCGGGATTGAACCCGAGACCTTCTGCATCGCAAGGAACTACTACGCCACGGAGCTATTACCAGCTAGCTGACTCCTAGACAAAGTATTAATAAAGACCAAGTAAAATAGTACCGTTTATTGCATACATGGTACTACAGACAAGCTAGTAAAATTAGTGAATTCGTCAAAGGTCCAACTCGTGTAAGAAAACAGAATAGTACTTTACCCTCTTCTTTGCTAGCTGAATTTGTGTATAAAACTCTCTGTTCTGATAGTGTGGTGTATGGTAGTATGAAAGAAATTGGAACCACCACTAGAATTAGGAACTATGATTCTACACATCCATGGGGGCGGCAAATATAGAGATCTCGTCATGTTCAAACTCTTTCTAATCAACATTATTAATATCATTACATTTATTGCGAGACAATTAGCAATTATTATTTAGGGAAAATAGGATGGGGGCGGCCACAAAAAATTTCTGGAGGGTGGCATAGCGGGTTTTGTACGCGGGCGTTCAGGTGGCTAGCGGCAGGCGTAATTCTTCAATCAGCTGTAGCTGATCTACAGGACACATCATTAACGTAAGAGGAAACTTGGTCCAATCTCCAGTTTCTATGAACAAAAGATTAGCGAATCAGTTGAAATTTGCACTCACTCGAACAATATTAATACAGTTACGGTTCGTATCAGGAGTACAAACTGATTACTAGGTGAGGGTTCGATGGTCACCAGTTGGGGATAAATGCTAGACTTATGCCTCTTTGAGCTCAGTTACTGTTCTGATTTTGAAGAGTAAAGATCTTTGAAGATGCAAGCGTATCGAAAACGTGGAAAAGTCAATGTAATTTGATAAAGTCTAATCACAAGAACTATGATTTTTTATCTAACCAGACTATGGCAGCTCTCTTTACATGTGTAAAGTTTACACATACGAAGGTGGATGGAAAAGTGTTGTAAAAAACAAGGCAAATAATATTTTTGGCAAAAGAAATCAAAATTTCTCCGCATAATCTCAATTAAGCTTAATACATTCCAGCCAGATTCCAATTTTTTATTCTCTGACAAAAAAAAAATGGTTTTGAACCGTTGACAATACTCGTTTACATCATGGATAACCTCTTCGTTCGACAAATACTTCTTTTCTTCAAGTCAGTGTTTGAGGTTAGAAAACAAAGTAGTCACTTGGGGCGAGATCTGAGGAGTAGGGTGGGAGGGAAACTGTTTCGAATCCCAGCTGGTACACTTCTACCAATGCAACCGCCGATATGTGAGTAGGCGTATTGTCCCGGTGAAGTACCACTTTGATGAGCGATTATCTTGGTCGCTTCTGTTTCAACTCACTGTTTTATCCTTTTTCAAATAGTCAATGATGATGATACCTTGTAAGTACCAAAAAGCAGTTTGTCATCCCTTGTCCCGCCGATAAAAATGTTTTATCATTTTTCGGTGCACTTTCACCTTCACCAACTCATTGTTTGATTGCCGATTTTTCTCGAGGGCGTAAAGGTGGATCCACATTTCATCTACAGTCACAAACGAAACCGGAAGGAAGTCTTTCAGATTACGCTGCAACTTTCCCAAGCATGAGTTCTTCCTCGTGTGTTTCATTTGTAGAACTTTATGCAGGATATTATGTGCCCGTTCATATGTGATGCTTACCATGTCAGCAATCTCACAAACCTAAATGCGACGGTCTTCCATGACGATACCATGAATTGTATCGATCATTTCTTCTGAAGAAACCTCAATCGGGCGTTAGAAACTAGTAGCATCGGTAGTACTCGTACGGCCACGTTTAAATTCATTTATCCATTAATAAATGGTCTTGAGTGCTGGTGCAGTGTCCGCATGAACTTTCTTTAGTTCGGTTTCTATCAGGGCTGCTGTCCACTTTTTTAAATAACGTTTTATCGCTGCACGATACTCGGCTTTATTCATATCTACGAAACGTGTAATACCGATCACTTACGATAGCGTCCGACAAACAACCGCCCGTTGCATTTGTTTGAAATTTTGTACACAACCGTTACAAGAATCACTCTTACCACCAGTCAAGCCGCTTGACAAATTTTCCCGCCATTTCGAAGACTTATAATTAGCCAAATGTTAACGAGTTGACTAGCAGTGATGGAGATATCCTGCAAAATATATTAAAATTATGATAGTTCATCAAAGGTATACCTTAAAATGATAGGTATTGTTCCTATACTAGTAGAGATTAAGTAATGTACCTACAGTATCAGCCGTTTAATAGATGTCTTTTCATCAGAGGGATGACCTTAAATATATCGTGTTATACATCCTTTTTAGAGTTCTTCAAGTGAGAACTCGCATAATTATGTAATTTTTTCGCTATTTCCAGTCTTAACTAAAATAGTACTTAATATGATGTGATTATGGAGTGACTTCAAAAAAATATTTACCAATCTACAAACACCCAAAAATGATAAAAAACCTATGTGCCTCGGGTGTCGACTGCCAAGAGATCAACATCACATCCGGTTTGTATTGGCATCAGACATCGAAAGTAAAAATCGAAGAAAGCCTATCGGAGGACGCTTCCATCAAGAAAGGAGTGTGACAGGAATCTATTTTGTATCTGCTTCTCTTCAATCTCTATTAGGAGGCTGAATGATATCAAGATTAACAACTTAAGATATGCAGACGACACCGTTATTGTGGCTGATAATATACCCGATCTGCAGAGCATGATAAATAGTTCGTCGGAGTGAGCAATTTGTACTACATATAAATATAACAAAGACCAAACTGGTTGTGTTTTGAAAATCACACGTTGATGTGAATCTTATTGATAATGGACAGACAATTCAGCAGGTTTTGTCTTTTAAATACCTGAGAACACTAATTAATAACCAGTGTAATCTAAAAATAGAGATTAAATTGAGAATCGAGCAGGCCCGTGGGACCTTCATGAACATGAAAAATTTTTTCACTAGATCCGATCTTAGTCTAGAATATCGAGTGCGTATGATTGGATGCTATGTTTTTTCGGTACTCCCATATGGATGTGAAGGCTATAGTCTTGATCCTAGCACAGAGAAACGACCGAAGCTTTTAAAATGTGTGTTTTTAGGAGGATTCTACGGATATCATGGGTGGATAGAGTAATAAATCGTGAAGTACTTAGGCGAATGAACAAAGCCACAGAACTGCTGCTGACTATAGAGGAAATAAAAAACTAGTTATATCAGTCATGAGGGGAACAAAGTATGACTTGTTGAGACTGGTCATCGAAGGCAAAATACAAGGAAGAAGACTGATTCGAAGACGTTAAAATGGTTAAAGGACATCGGAAGATGCTCATCAATAAATATTTTTAGAGCTGCAGTTACCATAACATTTGGATCGCCAACTTTCGTCAGAAGCCGGCGAATTAAGAAGAAGATTTGCATTTGCAAGGAAATTATTGGGTCAATAATGTTTTCAAGTATTGCCTATATGAGGAATTCAAAATTCTACATTTATTTCTGTGTTACTATATTATAGGTATATTCTTGTATTTATTATAGGCGGTAAAGTCTCTTTAACTATCAGTTTATATTAACATATATTAAAGCTTATTAAAATCTTTTTTTTTTGTTTTTTTTTAGTACCGAGGATAAGGATCTGATAGTTCACTTCGACATAAAAATCGACCCATCCTACGTGAACATAAATGCAGATGATCTGGAAGCAATTCTTGCCAATGAAATTTCAGTAACAGAATCGTTATTTTTCAAGAACCTGACTATAGACGCCAGGAGTTTGGAAGTCAAACCAAGTGATGTTTTACCTCAGGTAAAATTTTTTTTATACTTACTTACTTACTTATTTAATCTTTATGCCTTTCTACCCTTTTAGGGGTGTAAGGCCCGTGAAGTTGAGTCTTTTCCATATTTCCTTCCATCTTTTTTAATCATGTGTGGCTCGTCTTGCGTGTTCCCACTCTATTTCTCTTCTGGCCACTGCCTCTCTAACATCCCCCAGCCATACCCTTCTATGTCGACCTCTTGTTCTTTTTGCTCACTTTGGCTTCAAACACTTGTCTAACTATTCTTTGTTCAGGCATCCTTTCAACGTGTCCATACCATCTTAGTTGTGCTTACTCAACTTTTTCCACCTTTGGTTTCAAGTTCAAATTCCTTTTGAGTTGTACATTTCTAACCCTGTCCATCCTTGCTTTGTCCTCTATTTTCCTTAGGAATCTCATTTCTGTAGCCGTTATCTTTCTCTTCTGTCTTTCTGTCATCGTCCATGTTTCTTCTCTTTCTTTCCTAGGAATTTCCTCTTTGTACTATTAGATAATCTTCCTCTTGTTATTATCCTCCTCCTCTTTCATCTTTCTATCCTCCGATATTGTTGATCCCAAATATTTAAACTTGGTCCAGCCTTTCCTCTCCTATCTTTACTTCAGGTTATCGTTTTTGTTTTCCTATTATCATAGTCTTTGTCTTTTCTTTATTAATTTTCATGTTTATTTTTTCCAATTCTACTTTATATATCCGTATGTTCTTATTAATCATTTTCTCGTCTTTTCCTATAATAACCATATCATCTGCATAACATAGTTCTGATATTTCTATCTTTTTCATTTTCCAATAACCTATTTGGTATGGTCTTACCCCTTTCTTCTTTGCTTCTTTTATTGCTTCATCTAGCATGGGGCTCAGAATGTATCCCTGTCTAAGGTCCATAGTTGTTTCAAATATATCATATCTGTCTTGTCTTGTTCTTATATAATTTGTTGATTCTTTGTATAAACTCTGTACGCCCTTTATTATTATTTTTGGTATTTCACTTTTTCTCAAAGTTTCCCATATGTCTTTTCTTTTAATCTTGTCGAAAACCTTTAGTAGATCTATAAAACCCAAGTGAATTTCCCTATCTTCCCCTATTGCTTTTTCAGATAACTGCTCCACTATAAATATTGCATCATTCACCCCTCTACCTGACCGAAAGCCAAACTGCGTTTCTTTCAATGTATGCTCAAGTTTCTTTCTTAGTCTTTTTTCTAGTATCCTAGTATATACTTTTGACACCGTGCTAGTTAGGGTTATCTCTCTGTAGTTATTACAATCTTTAGTGTCTCCTTTCTTATATATTGGGGTTATGATGCCGTAGGTGCATTCTTCATCATTACGTTGTTCATTATATTTTTAAGTTCTTCTATTGAGACCTCAGGGAACGCTTTCATCATATCTGCTGTGATCTTATCATGACTCGTCCTAATTTTCATTTACCGATTGCCTCTTTTATTTCTTCTGTATTAATCTCTTCTGTTTGTGTGAGTTCTATATCTTGTTCTGGTATAGTGTCCCTGTGTTAATATTTTTATATGCTATATCACTCCCATCCAGTAGTTCTTTATAATATTTTCTCCATCTTTTCATAATTTTGTCTTCTTCCTTTATGACATTTCCTTTTTTGTCTTTTATATTTATTATTGTGTCTACCTTTTTTCTTCTTATATTCTTAATTATACCAAAAAATAGCTTCTGATTATCTTTATAGGCTGTTTCTATTCGCTCTCTAAATTGTTTCCACGATTTTCGCTTTTCTTCCTGTATTAATCTTTTAACTTGTGTGCTTTGTTGTCTATATTCCTCATAATCAGTTGGATCTTTTGTTTGTAGATATTTTTTCCATTTCTTCTTTTTGTCTTTAATCTCTTCCTTGACCCATTCGTCCACCAGTTTGTCTTTTTAATATTTCTATTCACTATTTTTGATGAGCCACAGGTACTTTCTGCTGCTATTAAAACAGTATTTTTAAATTCTTGCCACCCCTCCTCTACTCCCATTCCTTTCTTATTTGTATTAATTTTTTTTTCACACATTCTTTGGTATTCTTCTCTTATTTCACTATATCTTGATTTATAACATTTAGTTTTTGAATCTATTATTTTGCGTTTATTTTCTTTTACACTTTTCCTAATTTTAATACCATTTTTAAAAGGAAGTGATCGCTTTCTATCTCCGGGCCTCTTTTTACCTCAATATCCTTTACTCTATCCCAAATTTTTTTATGTATTAAAAAGGAGTCTATAATCGACTTTTTATTTCTGGAGATCACTTGTCTAGTTATTTTGTGAATTTGTTTTTTCTTGAAATGTATTACCGACCTTTAATTCGTTTTCCAAACTTATCTGTATTATTTGTTCGCCGTTATCGTTTCTCGCTGTCACTTCTTGTTTTTTATATTAGCTGTATAAATTAAATCTGTCCCTTTATAGACCAACTTTGATATTTTGTTAATTAATACAATTGTTTCAGCCTATACTCGGTGGAAATTCATAATAATTATTATGATTTGATGATTAGATTCTAGTTCAGTTGTGTCTAACATAAACTTTTTAGATCTAACAATTCAGAGAGAGAATAATAAACATCAATTTTCAGTATTCCATAAACCGTCTCATACTGACACAACCATAAACAATTCTTCCTGTCACCCAGTTCAACATAAATTGGCAGCCTTTCACAGTATGATTCATAGGCTAGTATCTCTCCCCCTTAATAAAAAGAATTTTCAGATAGAACATAACATTTTCAAACAAATCGCTCTAATAATGGTTATTCATTAAATTTAGTTGATAAAATTCTACAAAAAAAGTTACATAAAAAAACCATCTATATGATTTATCCTAAAAGCAAATAAAAAGTAAACAATTACAAAGCTATATCATATATAGGTCACTCGACTTTAAAAATCGGTAAAATCCTCAACAGTGTAGACATTAAAGTACCATACAAAACAAACAATTCTTTAGGCAAATTTATTAAAAATAGTATAACTAAAATGGATAATCTTAAAAAATCAGGAGTTTATCAACTAAATTGCGGAGATTGTTACAAAACATACATAAGCCAGACTGGTAGATATTTTGGTAAAAGATTAGATGAACACTATAAATGTTTTATCAAAGGAAAAAACCGAATCCAATTATGCAAAATATCTAATCGAGAATGGTCACACCTTTAATAATAATTTCAAAATTCTACACAATGAGAACAAAAGCCAGAGATTAAACCTAATTGAGTCTCTAGAGATAAACAAACTTAAAAATTCCAACCGTCTATTGAACTATCAGGTAGACCTTAATAATTCACCTTTGTTAAATATTTTCTGCTAATATTTAATTAGTTAATGGTAAAAATAAATTTTCTTTTTTTGTTTCTACTTATATAGGGTGTTTTTTATAGAGGTATAGAACTTTGAAATGGAATAAAACCAAGATGAATTTTTTAAATTGACATGAAATTTACTTTATTCGAAATATAATCTTCTGGCATTATAATTTAAATATGACTTCTGGCATATGACCGCCACGGCTGGCTCGGACGTAGTCTAATCTGGAGGTCCAATTTTCGATGACTTTTTCCAACACTTGTGGCCGTATATCGGCAATAATGCGGCGAATGTTGTCCTCCAAGTGGTCAATCGTTTCGGGCTTATCGGCGTAGACTAGCGACTTCACATATCCCCACAGAAAATAGTCTAGCGGCGTTAAATCGCACGATCTTGGAGGCCAATTCACGGGTCCGAAACGTGAAACTATGCGGTTACCAAACGTTTCCTTCAATAAATCAATTGTGGCACGAGCTGTGTGACATGTTGCGCCGTCTTGTTGAAACCACAGCTTCTGCACATCATGGTTGTTCAATTGATGAACGAAAAAGTCAGTAATCATGGCTCTATAGCGGTCACCATTGACTATAACGTTCTGACCAGCATCGTTTTTAAAGAAGTACGGACCAATGATTCCACCAGCCCATAAAGCACACCAAACAGACAGTTTTTCTGGATGTAATGGTGTCTCAACATACACTTGAGGATTATCATCACTACAAATACGGCAGTTTTGTTTATTGACGTATCCATTCAAACAAAAGTGAGCTTCATCGCTAAACAAAATTCGCTTATGAAAATCGGGATCAACGGCAATCTTGTTTTGGGCTCATTCACCGAATCTACGCCTTGCTAGGTGATCGTGTGGCTTCAGTTGTTGCACGATGGCGGATAGACTGATTCGGGTCTTCCTCTACGCTACGCTCTACAGCAGCAATGACTTCTTCTGTACGCACTGTACGACGTCTCTGTGGATGCGTATTATCATTTAGAGTAAACGTGGTGCGAAAACGTTCCATAGTTAATCGAATTAATTGCTCTGATGGACGATTATGTTGACCGTAAAATGGACGTACGTATTTCGAACAGAACCATGATTTTCAAAATAAATTTACACAATTTGGAAGCGTTGTTCAGGCGTCAGTCTATTCATGTTGAAATGCCAAACCAAACTAAACATAAATCACTTGACAGCTGACAAAATGGCCGCCAGTTTAAAAAAGTGTTGCCAACTTAAAGTTTTATACCTCTATAAAAAACACCCTTTATATTAACACCTTTACTCTTTAATGTTCAGTAATTCATAATGTAACGTCTGAAGAAGCTACTGTGATAGCGAAATATGTTACGGTGTATTACAAATATAGTGGAAAGTTTGTGTAAATAAGTGTTTTATTATTTTTTCGCATTTCACATAATAATTATTTTGTTAATTAAAAAAAATAATAGTAATCTCCTTAATTGTCTACACATATTTCCAATTCATGGCCAAATGTCGAATTCTAGATCGCAAAAATGATGATTATTTCGATGCGATGAATTCATCAATTTCTTCTTTCTATTCAACTAACTTGAACTGACCAACACCCAGGTGCTGTTGTAAAGACCGGAATAGATTTTACTCTGCAGGGGACCAGTTTGGAGAATTTTCTATCCCAAATGGGATTTTTTCCTGTGTGTGGTCGAGCGTTATCCCTTAGCAGTATTACTGTCAGTAAATAGTATTTTGTGGCACTTGTCGATGGCTCACTTTAGATGATTTTGGCCTGTTAAAAGTAACAGTTGTGAGCAAAGAGTACTTTTGAGGAACTTATCGGGTTCCTTGCGGATACTCCTCAATTTTCTACGATGATAAAAAAATAGCTTGCTGGGTCACTTTGAGAGCATTTGCAAGTACAAGTTGAGTGTGGCAACGATTCTCGTCTAAAATTTGCTGTAATTCCTTGTCTTTCACTCTTTTTAGTTAATTAGGGCGTTCTTTATCCTAAGAGTTACAATTTTTTTCTCACGATTGCTGGGACTACTTTTTATATGCTGTACAATGCAACGTTTTCATCTAAAGTCAAAGAAATATGTTTTGGCATCTTAAACTAACTATAGAGCGGAAAAAAAAATTCAATATGACTAGGTTCCACAGTCGATGAAACGATTTAAAAATTATAATAATTATAATTATTGTGTTTAAGATTACATTAAACTAATATTAATTATGTGTATTTTTTTAATAACACGTTAAACACAAAACATTTTATTGTTATTATTTTTTATCCAGTGCATCTAACACCTAAATCATTCGATACGGTAAAGCACGATAAACTAATAGAGGCATTGAACAGTATTGGAATAAACCAAACGGACATGAGAATAATTAAAAACTTGTACTGGAACCAAACTTCATCTATACAAATGCAAGGAAAAGAGTCTGACAACATAACTATTAAGTGAAGAGTTGGACAGGGATACTATCACTATATTGTCACCTTTAGTGTCTAACATATATTCGGAAAAAATTTTTCAAGAGGCCTTGGAGGACATAACATATTACTGTTATCCAAAAATAGTAGGACTTTTAAATTTAAATCGCCCGGGTATTTCCAAATCGGATTAATTTTTTTTTCGTTAGGTTGGTAGGACCTTAAGACCATAGCGTCAGTAGTTAATAAGATTCGCTTGTATTCGTTCAACAACAAAAGTGTGTTTTTCGATTTTTAACATGAGGGAAAAAATTTAGCAAAGAAGTTGCATTAAATTTTGTTTTAAAAATGGTTCTTCGGCTTCCCAAACGTTCGAAATGATAAAAAAAAGTCATTTGGTGATGATGCTCTATCCAGAGCAAGTGTTTTTGATTGGTATAAATTGTTTAAAGCAGGCAGAGAACGTGTGGAGGACGATGAACGTCCAGACCGAAGAAACCACGCCAAAACAAGTCAAAAATAAAGGTGATGTTAACAGTTTTCTTCGATTAACGTGGTGTTGTTCATTATGAATTCCTTCCGCCGGGCCAAACTGTCAACAAGGAATATTATTTGAATGTTATGCGTCTTTTGCGTGGAGCTATTCGTCTCAAGAGGCCGAAATTATGGGTCAATAACTCTTGGTTTTTTCATCACGATAATACGCCTTCTCACACAGCACTGGTTCTTAGTGACTTTTTGATCAAAAAGTCAGCTCATATCATTCTGCAATCGCCCTATTCGCCTGATTTAGCTCCGTCGGACTTCTGGCTATTCCCTAAACTGAAAAAACCGCTTCGAGGACATCGTTTTGAGTCGATTGAGGAGATTAAAACCGAATCGAAGAAGGCTTTAAAGGCCATTCCAGAAATCGAATTCAACAACTGTTTCGAAGACTGGAAAAAACGTTGGCATAAATACATTGTATCCAAGGGGGATTACTTTGAAGGGGACGAAAAAATTTTGGGAAAATAAATAACCCGTTTGCGTTTTATTTCAAAAGTCTTACTATTTTTTAATCACGGTAGTAAGAAACGCTGACGATACGGTCGTATTTGCGGATAACAGATACATGGTTTATCACTCAATATTAAGAAAATTAAATACATGATAATATCAAAGAACAACAATCAATGAGTATGATCTGGAGTAGGAGATCATTTTGTAAAATGTCAGCTTATTGTATGCTGATAATTTACTGGACTTGTTAAGGAGGGGGTAGAGCTTACCTAGGAGCTGGTTAGCCTTTCTGGTGGTGGCTGCGACCTGGTCCTTTCACACTAGCCATCGGTAAAAATAGTTGAAAGAAAGAAATCTGTTGATTGTATGTCCCGTCTTTGAATCTTAACTCAGATACCTACCTTCTGTTTCTAGAACTGAGCTTTATATCTTTAATTATATATTTAAAGCTACGGTTAGTTAGTCACCCGATTTTAATTTATTACAACTATTACAGATTGATTTTTTGCAGTAAGTAAATGTTCAAGAAGGCTTATATCGCCTTATCTATCATTATTTCGCCTTATCTCACATTATTTTGCCTGTTCTCCCATTATTTCGCCTTAATCCTCCTTATCTCCCATTGCCTCGCCTTACCTCCCATTATAAAGGCTTATATAGTCTTATCTATCATTATTTCGTCTTATCTCCCATTATTTCGCCTTATCTTCCATTATCTCGCCTTATCCCCCATTATTTAGGCTTATATCGTCTTATCTATCATTATTTCGCCTTATCTCCCATTATTTCGCCTTATCTTCCATTATTTCGTCTTATCACCCATTAACTCGCCTTATCCCCCATTATAGACGTTTATATCGCCTTATCTATCATTATTTCGCCTTATCTCCCATTATTTCGCCTTATCTCCCATTATACCGCCTTATCTATCATTATTTCTCCTTATCTCCTATTATCTCGCCTTATCCCCCATTATCTAGGCTTATATCGCATTATCTATCATTATTTCGCCTTATCTTCCATTATTTCGCCTTATCTCCCATTATCTCGTCTTATACCCCATTACATAGGCTTATATCGCCTTACCTATCATTACTTCGCTTTATCTCTTATTATTTCGCCTTATCTTTCATTATCTCGCCTTATCCTCCATTATATAGGTTTATATCGCCTCATATATCATTATTTCGTCTTATCTCCCATTATTTTACCTTATCTTCCACTATCTCGCCTTATCCCCCATTATTTAGGCTTATATCGCCTTATCTATCATTATTTCGCCTTATCTCCCATTATTTCGCCTTATCTCCCATTATCTCGCCTTATCTCCCATTATCTATGCGCTTATTCAACGAAAGAAAACATACAGTCGGTCAAATAAGAAAGTGTCGCGCATTGTTTAATAAAAAATGTATTTATTTTTTACATCGTTCGACAGTAAAGGGCTGCCTTTGAAATGCTAATGATTCAGTAGTTCGCCCAGTCCCCATGAGCGTCGATGATCGCCTCCTATATTCAGGGTATACTTTCGACGAGATTTTACGCGTATTCTTGGGGCAAAGGTTTTCAGTTTGCTCGAATTTGCCGTGATAGCTGCTTCACTATGTATACTTTTTTACTACGAAGCTTCTGTTTGATGTATGACCACACGTTCTCGATTGGATTTGCATCGGGCGACTCGCATCTAGTCTGACGATACCGAATTCCCCTTTCCACTGGCTACAAGTTTTTACTCCGATGTTTGGGGTCATTATTTTCTTGAAAAATCTACTCCTTATTTTTTTATCGACAAACCACTGCTTGGCAGTCAGTACTAATGCATTCTTGTAATCTGGAGCATTTTTTCAGTGTTCAAATTTTAGGTAAAGATGATGTGATAATGTACTATTTAACCATAACTAAGGTTAGAAACGAATCTCTTTCTATAACGCATTTTTTTACAAAAGTGACAACAATAACCCAAAAAAAATGATTTTTTTTTTAAAGACTACAAGTTATAGACGACACGTTTTTTACTTGACTGACTGTAGAATATATCAGGTTAATTAATAAATTTTGAAAGAGATACCTATGGAGCATCACTTCAACTAAATATTGAACACCATTTCGAAGCTTCATCCGTCATATGAATTTGAAATTTCCATCTCTCAAGTCATTCATCGTTTATCAGCTGGTTAAAGTAGACGTGTTTGAATATTTTTTAAAAAAGGAAAAAATTGAATATCGTGCATTGATAAAATTCTTTGTTTTGGAAGGTTTATCGGCAACTGAAATCCATGCAAAGTTAGTAGAAGTGTTAAAGGAGTCTGCTCCTTCATTTCCAACTCGAGTTTAAACGTGGTCGTACAAGCGTCAATGATAATCCACGTTCAGGACGTCCAAAAATTGCAACAATTGCAGAAACTGTTGTGCAAGTACAAGATATGGTAATGGAAGACCGTTGATTAACTGTGGATGATTTAGCTGAGGTTATAGAAATCTCACATAGATCAGTATATGAGATCTTAACTTATGTTTTAGGTATGAAAAAGCTATTCACAAGATGGGCGCCGCATTTGCTAACATCGGAACAAAAACGCGTTCGAGAAAAATTTTCTTAGCCACATTTGGCTCGGTTCACAAAGAATAAAACTGATTTTGTGCGTCGATTTGTAACTATGGATGAGACTTCAGGTTACCAGTATGATCCTGAACTGCGACAACAAACCGCACAGTGGACTGAGCCCTTGTTCAGCTCTAAAGCTGCCAAAATAGTCAGAGTCATCCAAAAAAATTATGGCATCAGTTATCTGGGATGCAAAAGGAATTTTGTTAATTGATTACCTTCAGACTGGTAAAACAATCTTAGGAGAATATTATTGCAACCTTTTGGACCAGCTAAATCAGAAGATTCGCGAGAAAAGGCCCGGTTTAAAGAAGAAAAAACCATTTTTCATCATGACAATGCACCTGCTTTGGCAAAATTGGTCTGATTAAATTACGATTTGTTAGAACATCCACTCTGTTCGCCATATCTGACTTCCATCTGTTCCCAATCTCAAAAGATTTCTACGTGGGAAGCATTTTTCAAGAAATGATAAGGTGAGAGCATCAATAGATGGGTATTTTGAAGGTGTTCCGGATGGGGTAAATCAATTGGAAAATCGCTGGAAAAAATGTATTCAACTTAAGGGAGATGATACTGATGAATAAATATATTTCAGCTCATTAATTCATCTTGTTTCATTTCTGCTTTCAAAACTTATTGACTGATCTACAATATTGAAATCTATAGAAAAAAAAAACATACCTAAGATAATTGAAACACCAATTCGTCTCTTCTAAATGAAGTAGTCTAACAATGCAAATATTTTCAATGCAGATTGATTTTTAATGTCACTATAAATTACCATATTTTACTTTTTTTGGCACGAAGCCAGAAAGATGTCTTCAAATTTTATTGGTATAAATTTGTTGGTTCCTTGTTGTACATCGTGATCGATTTGTAAATTTTTGTATCTAGGATGCACAGTAATGTATTGTATGAATACTGGAAAAATGGAACGAGTCGGTATTTGTCTATGTTGTGTTTCTTTTTAGGTTACTACTACTTTTGAACCTACAGTTATATCAGAGGCAGTAGTGACCCAAGCTCCTTTTGTTCCTAGAAAATGTGCTCCTCTACATTTAAAATATTGTGACAACTTAGAATACAACATAACAACTTATCCTAATATTTTTGGACACCAGAGTATAAAAGAAGTACGAGAAAACGTTATTTCATTTAGGTAAGGAATGTTATTATATAGGTGGCGTATACTATACAAAAATAATTTATTTTTAGGGAGCTTGTTGATGCAGAATGTTATCGTCATGCATATGACTTTGTTTGTCAGGTCTTACAACCAGGATGTAAAGCTGGAGAAAATGAAGACGAAATGATTTTACCATGCAGGAGTTTTTGCAGAGAATTTATGGCAGGATGCGGTAGCAGGTTAAATGAAAAATTTAAAGGGTTAATTGACTGTAATAGATTTCCCGAAGTTAGTGGAATGGAGATGTGTAATTCAAAACCAGGTAATAGTCATAGATATATATCATTCATAATGGCAAGAATAAATATTCTAGTTAGATACAACTCCCTGATGAACTTAGAGACGAGAAGAGCGTGATGGATGTGATTATCTAATTTAATAGAACCTGTAAAAACATACTGTCCAGTCAAAATAGGATTTCAACCTCGGAATGAAAGTTAGAAAACTGAAAATGTGCATAAATTTTTGTTTTAACATTGTAAAAGTTAGCTCAAAAGTGTCACAGAATCTTGTGTCCGATATTCAAGGTCAAACATCGTGAAAACCTTTTTCTTTGTAAATATCTGGTGGTTTATGCTTCGAATGATGTTCAAAGTTATTACAAAACTTATAGAGCATAAAATTCTCTATAGATTTGGTTTTATATAATTAACCGTTCTCGAGATAGAACGCGAAGAATGGGAAGCGCCCACCCGTATATAGGATAACGCTATGTCAACTGTCAAATCAAATGCATAGTACAGTATATTAAAATAATTATTTACAAATATTATAATTATTAAGAAATTTGAATTATTTATTTATAAATATTATTAATAAATAAGACATCCGTATGATAATATTTAGTTAATTTATATAAATAATAAGATAGAGAGAAATGAAATAGTTTAAATACATTGTAATTACATTTTTATTTATCATAAAGTTTATTTTGAACTTATTACAATTTATTTAAATTGAAATATAAGGCAATTTTTTTTGACTCCGATTATCAATAGCAAACATGCAGCTTAATATTCCTCTTGTTTGTCGTCGTCTTCCTCTTCTGGCCGCCCAAATTGAATTTCCAGACAGTTATCATCATCCCCATTGTCTGTCATATTTGGCTCTGAAGCCTCAAGGACCTCAGATACATAATCACTTTCTTCATCAAGATCATTTGGATATGAAACATTAAGGCATGCTTGTCCGTTATATTGGTCACAAACTGAGGAGCATTGCAACCCTACTTTTCTACATCCACAGTTCGCGCCACAACTTTTCTTGTAGAAGTTCGTACTAAGTTCTTCTTTTAGTGCCCGTGGTAATAATGTTGTAGGTTCCAGGGTCTCGTGTTGTAATATCCACCAAACGGATGTCTTATTTATGAATAATATTTATAAATATCATTTATAAATAAATAAATAAGTTAGGTTTCTTAATAATTATAATATTTGCAAATGACTACACAGTTATCCTATATGCGAATCGGCGCTTCCCACTCCTCGCGGTCAATTTCGAGAAGGGTTAATTATATAAAGTATCGCCTGAACCAAATTTGTAGAGAACTTTTTGCTCTATAAGTTTTGTAATACTTTAAACATCATTTGAAGTATAAAAAACAAGATATTTGCAAAAAAAAAAATGATTTTTTTTTGTAGGTTTAGCCCAGGTGCTGCAGGGAACTCCCTAAGGCGCTCTAGGAGCGGCATGTGTGCGGAAAAAAAAGCGATTCACGTTGTTTTTGAATCGCTGTAAATTGTACTCGGTGGGAAACAGACCGCTTAAAAAGCGTTGTACGCGGAGTCGCAAGCTGAACTTCATACGGATGTGAAGCACCAGCGCGACGTGTATTTCTAGCATGCACCGCTTTGGGAGGAATTAAGTGGGCTACTTCCTTCGAACACTTTTCATGAAAATACTTGTAGAACAGACTCAAGTCGCCAACCATTCTTCGATGTTCCAGCGAATCAAGGCCGCCGGTCAGTTCCGGGTCTCCAATCAGACGAACAGCTCTTCTCTGAGCAGAATCCAACAAATGCAGTGTATGTTTGGGAGCGGAGCCCCAAACATGGGAGCAGTATTCCATAGTTGGTCGAATTTGAGCTTTGTAAAGAATTAACAGTTGTTGTGCAGTGTAAAGCTTTCTGGTTCGAAATAATATTCCTAACTTTTGAGAAGCTCTCCTTGCTATGCCTGCAACATGTTCATGCCAGCACATATTTGTTCCTAAACTAACGCTCAACAAATTGAGCGACGATGCTAGAGAAATGGAGTGCCCCGACATAACCATGTCGGGTTCAGCCACGTTAACTTTTTTAGAAAAAACTGGTTTTTGTAGCGTTAAATTCCACTTGGTTACTATCACCCCAAGATAGGATTTCTTCCAGGTCTTTGTTAAGTTGAACGACCTCCTGCTGTCTGCGGATATTCGCCTGAGCAGCCGATCTTTGAGCGTTCAAAGTGAATGAAGAGACAAGCGTACTGTCGTCTGCAAAGCTGTAGATTGGATTCGTGGTATTTTCCAGCAGATCGTTAATGTAAATGAGGAAGAGAGTAGGAGACAGTATGGAGCCTTGGGGTACACCGGCGTTGATTGTGAAGTGTGTTAGAAAGAAATCCGTCGACCGCCACTCGTAAAGAACGCTCTCTGAGGAAACATCAGAGCCACAAACAGAACTTTTCAGACATATCACAAGAGCGTAGCTTAGCCAACAGTCCATCGTGCCAAACACGGTCGAATGCCCTGGATATGTCAAGAGCAACCGCTCGAGATTCTCTAAAGTGTTCAATTGCGTTGTTTCAAACATGTGCTACAAAAGTCAGAAGATCTCCTGTTGATCTGTGTTTACGAAAGCCATATTGGTGATCGCTAATAATGTTGAATCCTTCAAGATATTTTAGAAGATGCTGATTGATAACTTTTTCCATGACTTTCGATATTATTGAAAGCAGTGCGACTGGTCGGTAGCTATTTGGCAAGGTCTTCTTGCCTTTTTTAGGTATCGGCTGAACCGTGGCACATTTCCAGCAGGACGGAAATATTCCCTTTCTGTAGGATAGATTCGCGACGTTTTACTTTGAATATCTTGACTCGCGGACATGAGATTCTACGAGACTTTTTAGCTAACTTTTAGAATGTCAAAACAAAGATTTATACAAATTTTCAGCTTTCCAACTTTGATTCCGAGGTTTACCCTTTTTTTCACCTTATGTTACTGCATAAATAGGCATGTTTAATTTGTTTTATTGCATTTTAATTCGCTTTTCTTCACCTCACGATGACAATTTGTACTTTCAGTTAGAATATAATAACATCCTAGAACGTTAAATCTACGTCGAAAAGACGCAATGTTGCATTTTTGTCAATAAGTGACGTTGAGTTGTCCGAAATTAAGGTGCTTAGCACCCGAATAAAACTTGAAATCAAGAATGTTGAACAAACCGTCATATTCGTTAGGAATTTTGATTTAATGTTGATTCAATGCTGAAAAACGGTGATGTGTTTCGGTGTGTTCCCCGATTTGAACTACAAATTTTTCGAAATTAGGAGCCATTATTCTGTGATCACCATGTACCATTTAATGCCATCGATGCCACAAACTAAGTACCGAAACCGAAGGTGGCCGTTGTAGAGGTACCACAACCTCTTATCGGAAGCTATTCCGTCAGAAATAGAGAGAAGATGTCTGCCAGTTATTTTGAAGCGCTATGGCGCATCCAGTTAACCGTTTGAAAAGGCCTTTTGTTAGTACTCAAAGCGTGTTGTCCTAGACGTGACGAAGAAAAGAGGTGGGTCTTTATACCGCGCGATTTGTTTTCAGTAAATAGCTACAGTATTAACGATCGAAGAATGGTTAAAAGAATGTTGACTAACATCAAATCCAATAAAAAGCTAACTGATATATTTCAACCTCCAAGCGTCAACTCACCTTGGACAATTATCTGTAATCACCAATAAGTGTAATACCAGGGGCCAAGTCCTTTGACGTAGTAGTACTTTAAATCATTAATGTAGACGAATAATACAAGGAAAATGTTTTAAAATATTAAAGTTATTATGTAGATGATTATTACATTATGATTACGTAAAGTTACGTGATAACAGGCCACCAGCCCTGAGAAACTTTACAGTTGCAGAAACATCCGCCTTATAGCCAAGATCTGCCATCCAAAAAATCCCCTGCGTACTCTCAACAATAATATCTTGTGACAAAAAATTAAGATATCTCTAATTAAAGACAGGCTAACCTGAACTAAACTGATGAAAAAAATTGTAATGAAGTCAACAAATTTTCCAAAATAAATCGCAACTCCAAATCCGAAAACTCTGAAAAACATTCTAGAAACTTAGTAGAGGCAAATGCCGTAATATTTACATGATTTTGGAAATTTTTGAGTACATCTTGGAAATCGATTTAACTACTTTGAAACAGTGCCAACATAATGTAAACAAGTTTTTTTCAGCCTAATTTTGACCGCAAGGTCACTTTTCTTCTACTTTAGTGCATTTGTTCACATTTTAACGCTTTCGGCTCACTATCTCTTAAATATCTCAGCTTCTGTTTTTTGTTATTCGACGGAAAAAAAAATCATTTTACTCGTCATAAAATTGTGTAGACTGCGGTAAAAAACATTAAGTACATAATCTAAAAAAAATATTTACTGTGGTAAATTGAAAAATGTTTTTTTTTTTTACGGGTAACTTCCGTTCAATTCGATATTACGGCTTCAAATTACAGAAAAATATAGCTTTTATATTAACAAAAAAGTGGGTCAAATTTCATTAAAAAATATTAAGAGGATTGGTCAAAATTCACATTTTAGTCCAAATCTTATTATGAATTTTTATTGTGGGTGTCGTAGGAAGCTTTTTTTAAATATGTAAAATTTTAAGCTCTTCAAGATAATTAGAAGAAAAATAAAGAATATAACAAAAGTATCTTATTTTTAAATTTTTTCGTTACGAGAAACTCAATTTTTTTTCGCTTTTGCTCTAGAAAAGGTCCTATTCATTCTCTTTATTTCTATTCAATTTTTATCTTAAATAAAACATGAAAAAGTAATTTTAAAACAAATACTATTTATTTTACGATAAAATTATGATTTAGATAACAGAAAATGAAAAAATACAACGTAACAAAAATGGAGTAGGATAATGTAAATAAAGAAACTGTTGAGAGTCTAAAATTTTTACATCAATCTTCTATAATATATATAAAATGCAACGTCTCTCTGTCTGTATGTCTGTCTGTCTGTTCGTTAGTGCGCTTATCACTGGCGATCCACTTGTCCGATTTACGTAATTTTTTTTTAAAAACATACATATGTTCTCTGGGCAGGTTATAGGCTATATTTTATTACGTTACATAACATAAGGAATAAGCAGTGACGATAATAGTGAATCAAGTCGGAAAAAAGTTAAATATGGAACAATGTAGCAAAGAATATATATATATATATATATATATATATATATATATATATATATATATATATATATATATAATGTAACGTTTCTCTGTCTGTCTGTCCGTTTGTGCGCTTATCACTCGAGAAACACTTATCCGATTTACGCGTTTTTTTTAAATTCATTCATATGTTCTCTGGCCAGGTTATATAATAATAATAAAAATCTATATAATATATATAAAACGCAACGTCTCTCTCTCTCTGTCTGTCTGTCTGTCCGTTAGTGTGCTTATCATTCGAGAACCACTCATCCGATTTACGTGATTTTTTTTTAATTCTTAATTTAATATATGTAAAAAAAAAATTATAATATAATATATAAAACGTAACGTCTCTCTGTTTGTCTGTCTATCTATTACTGCGCTTAGCACTCAAGAACCACTTATCCGATTTACGTGTTTTTTTTTTTTATAAAATACAAAGGGAATAAACAGAGACAAAATGCTAATATGTAGGAAAAAAGATGGAAGTTTAGCAGTAAGCTTGGCAGAAAGACTGAATAGAAACATTAAATAGAGATGAATGAGAAATAGGAAGCAAAATTAACTGAAGGGCAGGGGGGAAAACAAACCCTGCAAAGAAGAAATAAGAGAAATACTTAGAACCCAAAAAAAAATAAGGCCCCGGGTGGAAATTGTATAACAGCAGAACTGATAAAAGCTGGAGGAGTAGATCTGGAAAATAAAATATGCCGGTTGGTGCAAGAAATATGGGAAACAGAAAAGATGCCACTGCGCTGGAGAGAGTCGCTCATTTGTCCAATATACAAAAAAGGAGAAAAAATTATATGTGCTAATTATAGACCAATAGCCTTACTGGATGTCGTGTACAAGATAGTAGTAGTGGTGACTATAAGAAACAGACTAGAAGAGAAAGCCGAGTCTATTCTAGGAGAGTACCAGTGTTGATTCAAGAAAAATAGATCGGTTACAGACCAGATATTTTCGATTAAGCAAATCCAAGATAATGGCTTAGAACAAAATTTGGCACTACACTTGGTCTCTCTTAAAAAAGCCATAAGTAGGATAGAAGAAAGGGGAAGGATGAGAGAACTAAAGATAAATGAGGAAAAAACAAAATACATGGAAATTACAAAGAAGAAGGATAATAAAAACAACAAACGTTTAGATATAATAACCAACTTAGGGAAAAGATATATGTTTGAAAAAGTAGTAGACAAATTTAATTATCTGGGAGTAACAATAACAGCGAGTGGACAAAAAAGGACGGAGATACAAGAAAGAATAGCGAAAGTACAGAGATCTTTGGGGGCAATGAATCCAATATTGAAATCAAAGAATGTATCAACAAAAGCAAAAGAAAGAATATATATGACAGTTGTCAGACCCACGGTGACATATGGATGCGAAACGTGGAAACTGAATGCAAGAGAAAAGGAGACGTTGGAGGTATGGGAAAGGAAAGCTTTGAGAAGAATCTACGGAGGAAGGAAAGAAGAGGGACTGTGAAGAAGAAGAACAAATTACGAATTAAAATGCCTATGCCACGTCGAAAGGATGAAGGAAGAAAGACAGGCAAAGCCAGCCCTAATAAGAGGAGTGGTTGGAAGAAGAGGCAAGGGTAGACCTCGATCTACATGGATTCAGGCAGTAAAGTAAGAACCGGAGTTGATGGTAATCCCGCACTGGGAAAAGCTAACAGGAGATAAAAAGAAGTGGAGACAAGTATGCAACCAAGCCATGGGCCTCTAAGGCCCCTTGAGCTATATAATAATATAAACATAACGAATAAGCAGTGACGATAAAGGTGAATTAAGTCCACGCTAACGGAGCCACAGGCACGGCTAGTATTTGTATATTTAGTTATTTTTTACATGTAAATATTTACTATCACTTCCAATTTCATAGGTTTTGAAACTGTTACGAAATTTTGTAAATTCGCCCTAGTTGAATCCATTTCTGAGACCAATAATCGTTATCTTTATAAAATTGTCGGATTATACTATATATTAGACTAAGCTAAGTCATTTACAATCCCTAACCGAAAATCACTAAAGGATTTTTAATTAGTTGTCTCAAGTTGCTAAAATTCACAAATCTCGGAATCCAATCCATTACTTTGAATGAATTTTCGTAAAACCTTTTGGATGGTGTTGTTTTATCCATTAAAATATGTTGCTTTATATTTAATAATAAGATAAACGAATAAAATCAAAAATATTTATTTCTTCTTCTTAAAGTGCCGATTCGGTTCGAATGTTGGCAAACATTTTGGCTATTATTACTTTATCCACTACAGCTGTGAAAAAGACCGGTAGTATTTGTTGGAAACCAATTTCGCAGATTGTTGAGCCAGGAGATACGGCTGCGTCCTGGTCCCCTTTTTTCCAAAAACCTTTCCTTGGAGTATTTACTGTAGTAATCCATATATGTTCTAAGTACTCCCATTTTCTTACTTTAACAGTTTCCATAATTTCCAGTTTCTTGTTCATGCGGCGTAAGACATCCTCGTTGGTACTATGCTCAGTATAAGAAATTTTGAAAATTCTGTGATATAGCCATAATTAAAATACTTCAAGTTTGTTAGAAGTGGCTTCAGTCAGCGTCCAAGATTCCATCCCTTAAAGAAGGATATTGAAGACATAACATCTTAGGAGTCTTATTTTTGTGCTTAAGCTTAAGGTTTTGAAAAGCGATGTCATTTTGAGGAACACTACTCTAGCTTTTTCGATACGGCAACGATCCCACTGTTCGTTTATCATGGTACCTTGATATGAATATTGTAGAGTTCTTAGTATTTATTGATTGTTAACCATCAACAAGGTAGCAGGAAGTGGAGACTTACTGATTACCATGTACTTTGTTTTACTGATATTAAGTTCGAAGCCGTATCAATTACGTCTCAAACTATTAAAATCTCTGATTTTTTTGGGCATCGTATAAAGCCTGAATACTATACTAGCTTGAAAAATTTTGTCCGGATCTTCGTTAGCGTTTTTAAATACTTCAGCAACATCATGTAAATCGTTACATTTCTCAAAATTTTTAGCAAACTTGTTTTTCCCTTTATTGAAAAAGGCAGACGTCGTGTCACAACCAGTGAAAGCGTGAAAAAGAAGAATATGCTTTTTGTATTTCGGTAGTGGTTTTGGATGACAACAATTTGTGAAAAACTTTTCCTGGAGGTGGCTTTTAAAAAAAAGTTTCACGGTCTTTTGGAGTTAGTACAGTTAATATAACTAATACGTCAATGTCTTCAGACTCTATAGCAACATTTTCCGACAATAAATTTATTGCTGTTTTAACAATCAATCTATCGGCATCGCTTTCTGCTTGACACGTAAAAAGATTATTTAACTTTTCTATAGTCGACTTTTATTTTATTATTTGTAAAAAATCTTGCTTGGGCAATTTTAAGGAGCATATTTTCATCAAACTGGATATCTGCAAATCTATTTTTGAGGGCACGACGATTTCTTTCGGCTGATTTTATACTGTCTTTTTTTATATTCGTCAAATACTACGTACACATTTTGCCGTAATTATTCTTGAAATATTACATAGAGATTACATATTGCTCTCATCTTTTCCTCTAATTGCCATTTACTCATGTCTGGGTAAACCGATTTAAAAGAAAAAATTTCGTTGTAAAGTACCATTCGACGTTACCCCCTCCACTTTTTGCTACCTGCTCCTTGCCTCTACTATCTTTTTTGGATACCTGAAGATGTTTTCTAAGGTCCATTTTTGTTAAATGATAGTTATACTATGACAATTTCAAAGAAAATTATTTTCTTAAAATGGAAAAATTCATTTAAAGTAATTGAATTCCGTGGAGAAAAACCCTAAGGCCCTGCTCTAATAGGCAAACAAAATATTTTTTCGCAAGTCAAGTAGGTATCACGCCAATATATGTATGTACTAGAGACGGGAAATAATCTTGTCTTTACATCCGTTTCTAAATTTTTTTATTAATCTCCTTTACTTAATGATTAACCAAGATTGATTGGTATGGATAAATAATCTAATAACATATTGTTTTCATTGTAATTTTTAGGAACACTGCTCTAGCTTTTTCGATACGGCAACGAATTTCCTGCAAGTGAGCCCACTGTTCGTTTATCATGGTACCTAGATATTAATTATTGTAGACTTCTTATTATTTGTTGATTGTTAACCATCAACAAGGTAGCAGAAAGCGGAGACTTGCTGATTACCATGTACTTTGTTTTGCTGATATCAAGTTCGAAGCCGTATCAATTACGTCTCAAAGTATTTAAATCTCTGATTTTTTGAGCATCGTATATAGCCAGAATGCATGCTATACCAACTTGAAGTGAAATAAATATAAATAAATATAAATATTTCGGTAGTGATTTCTCCAAGCTTTTGGATGACAAAAATTTATGAGAAAATTTTCCTCGAGGTGGCTTTTAAAAATAAGTTTCACGGTCTTTTGGAGTTAGTGCAGTTAATAGAACTAATACGTCAATGTTTTTAGAAACTATAGCAACATTTGCCGACAATAAATGTACTGATGTTTCAACAATCAATCTATCGGCATCACTTTCTGCTTGACACGTAAAAAGATTATTACCAGATAATTTCTTCTTCAACCTTTCTATGAGTCGACTTTTATTTTTATTATTCGTAAAAATTCTTTCTTGGGCAATTTTAAGAAGCATATTTTCATTAAATTCTTTTTTTATGATCGTCAAATACTACGTACACATTTCTGCCGTAATTATTCTTTAAATGTTACATAGAGATTACATATTGTCCTCATTTTTTCCTCTAACTGCCATTTACACGTGGCTGGGTAAACTGAGAAAAAAATTTCATTGTACAGCAACATTTGACGTTACCTTTTCCAATTTTGCTACCTGCTCCTTGCCTCTACTTCCCTTTTTGGATGCCTGGCATCTTCAAAAGATGTTTTTTAATGTCCATTTTTGTTAAATGACAGTTACACTATCAAAATTTCAAAGAAAATTATTTTCTTAAAGTGAAAAAATTGATTCAAAGTAATTGGATTCCGCGGTGAAAAATCCTAAGTCCCTGCACTAATAGGCAAACAAAATATTTTTTTTTAAGTCAAGTAGGTATCACGCCAATATATGTACTAGAGACGGGAAATAATCTTGTCTTTACATCCGTTTCTAAATTTTTTATTAATCCCCTTCACTTAATGATTAACCAAGATTGATTGGTATGGATAAATAATCTAATAACATATTGTTTTTAAAAAGCATATTATCTCTAATAGGCTTTCAAAATATTGTAAAATAAGTTCGGTTTTCGCAGAATTAGATGAAACGGAAACAGGATCTTTACATTTTGTTTTGCGAAATATTAGATCTATAATTAAATACTTCCTCTATTCGTTTATTTTTTTTATTATTTTAGATTTTATAGCTGTAATACCATATAAGTCCTTTCAGGATTAACGTTACCCCGAAATGATTTAATGAAGAGGACGAAACTAATATTAACGATATGAAAAATTCTTTTTTATATTCCTTATTAAATTGTTCTAATGATCTTTAAATTTCTATATTTTGTTTTGGTAAAATGTACACTAGTGAGCAAACGATTTTGCTTCATTTAACACCGATCCTAGAATTTAATTTTCAAACAGTGGTATTATTTTTAGTATCATTAGAATGCTGATCTTCTACTCTTTTCAATAATAACGATTTTACTCAATAGAACCATTTTTGCTCTCTCAGAAACGTATTTGTTGCACGCTATTCATCCCTATAAAAACCCATGCAACTGCATTTTCCTATCATTCCTTTATCGTCCTATTGCAAAAAAGGGCAAAGCCAACGTATAGTCGCTGCGAAACTGCATCTGAACAAGTCAGCTTTCTTCAGAGTCTACAGACGTTACCAAGAGACTGGCGCCTTTACACTGAGATCAGGATCAGGAAGAAGAAGGTGTACCTTGGAGCGAGACGACCGGCTCATTGCCAACATAACTCTAAAAAAACGTTACTTGACCGGCGCTGAGGTCCAGCAGGTGCTCCGACAAGTTCGTGGTCGGACTGTCAGTCATTGGACAGTCAGAAGAAGACTTAAAGAAGCTAACCTAACTCTATAGAGACCAGCTAACGGACCCCAATTGACAGCAGCCCATTGAAAAGCGCTTCGTTTTATTCTTCGACGAGTCCCGAATGTGCCTACATGGCAGTGATGGAAGAAGACGAGTCTATAGGAGACCTGGAAAGCGCAATGCGTAGTGTTGTATTACCGAAACGGTCGCCTACGGAGTAGGTTCTGTTTTGGTGTGGGGAGGCATCTCACTGGAGGCGAAACCCGATTTGCTTTTCGTAACTCATGAGACACGTAGCGGTGGATTACCTGCTCATCGGTGCATCGAGGAGATCCTGCAGGAACATGTCGTTCCTTACGCGATGACGATAGCTTCGTACTGATGTAAGACAATGCTGCTGCACCGGTGCGGCAATACCTGGCGGAAGTGAGAATACCCACAGTAGACTGACCTGCGCGGAGTCCAGATCAATAAGCATCTGTGGGATGAGCTCGAAAGTAAGGGCTAGGGGGTAATAAAAAATATTGATTTTGGTTTTTATCAATAATTTTTCTTTTCTCTTGCCCCTTTTTTCAGTCCTTGTTTTCCCTTTCAATCATTTTAATCAATAAAAAGCATGAGATATGCTATGGAATTTAGTATCATTAGAAAGATAATAGAATCGGCTTTCAACTGATACTAAAATCCATAAAAATATATGAACACTAAATTTTAGGATCCGTGTTAAATGAAGCCAAATAGTTTGAGTCGATCTTTTTTTGCTTACCAGTGAAGTTGCATATCATTGATCACTGCGACACTTTCACTGAAAGTGAAAGAGTGGCAATGGGTGTGGCTAAAAAGAATGATGGTAGATGGACAACAAAATTGCTTAGTGTCGGAAGACCAATGAAAAGATGTACTGATGATTAAGTTGATAGTAGGCATTGAATGGTTCTATCTTGCATAGGAGAGAGACAATTAGAAGAAACTTGAAGAGGCCCATCTCTTGCAGTGGCGAAATTGTAGCTTATGAAGAAGAAAAAGCAGATTTATATATCGGTTTTTATATTAGAATTATTTAACTTTGATATTTTCTGGAAATAGTTAAGAACAAGGAATTGTTTTTCAGGATTCTGGTAGATGTAACTTTTTCTTGCTTATTTATTTTTGGGATCTAATGAGTTTTTGAGACATTTCTTCGATACCTCTTAATGCTATGCTATGCTATTTTTATTACAAAAATGGAGTTTATAATTTTTTTTTTTTACTAAATTGTTTGTTGGGTCATAAAGAACACAATATAACCCCCTTCTGCTTGAATGATCGCCTCCATTCTCGATCTGAAGCGGTCACAGGTCCGTTTTAATGAGTCACGGTCCATATCGGCAAATGCTGCTTCAATAGCGGCTCTCAGTGATGCGACGTTTGGATGTCTGAACTTGTTAGTGACCCTTTAAACCACGCTCTATACATAGAAGTCCAAAAGATGTAAATCTGGGCTGTTGGAGGCCAAAATTGTTTGGACCAAAACATGTAGAGGTTGTCTGACAACCAATTTTTTCCTTGCCGGTGTTGCAAAACATTCGTTGGACTTCTCCGACTCGTTATACTTCGCGACATCATCATACACAATCGATCTTAGGTACCCAAAGAATCGAATGATTTCTGTCGCCGAACGCCCAGCGCGAACACTTTCGATAATTGCAGCTTTTCGATTAAACTCCGCACTTGATTTCAACGCGGCGATTGTTTCAGGTTATGAATGTTTAGTACGTGCGTCAAGTTATTTGGACGCCAATCGCGACCTCTCGAAGTGGTATGGAACGGCGGGAAATTCAAATTGAATTGTGACCGGATTTTGGCGACGCACCCTGTATACCTTAAGTATTACAATAAATAAACCCTAAAATACCACTATGGTGTATAAACAGATTATTTCAACTGGTACCATAAACTAATTTATGTTTAACAAGGGGGAACTATTTAAATCGATTTGTTCATTTAGTAAATTACCTATATTTTTGTTGCATGTTGATTTCGATTGTTTCTAGAAGGTTTAATTGATGAGATTTATTTTTTAAATGTAAAATTTCAAAATTATCATCACATAGATAATTTTCATTTAAAATATGAGAAGCATAATTAGAATCAAATTTGTCTTTAAGATTTATGTTCTTAATACGTTTCTCGAAATTGTGGTATGATATGTACTAGGTGTACAAGTATGAAATGCGGATTTCAGACAACAGATGGTGCACCAATGCAGTTTGTGCTATAAAGATTTGACACTGCGCCATTTTGTTGTGTCATCAACAAGTGTCAGACGCGCACGAATGATAAATTGGAAAAGTGGGTGCATAGTGTTGTGTTGTTGTATTCAATATGTCGAAATTTATACCGAACAAAAAGCATTCGCCGACAGTATTAATTTTTTGTTTTCATTTGAAGAAAACTGCTGTTGAATCATACCGATTACTTCGAGAAGCTTATGGTGAACATGCTTCATCGCAAGATACGTGTGAACGATGGGTTCGGCGTTTCAAAAGTGGTGACTTCGATGTTGCAGACAAGGAACGTGGAAAACCGCCAAGAAAATACGAGGATGTGGAATTGCAAGCATTGTTGGACGAAGATGATTCGCAAACACAAAAAAACAACTCGCCGAGCAATTGGGCGTTAGTCAACAAGCTGTTTTCAATCGGCTACGAGAGATTCAGAAGACTGGTAGATGGGTACCACATGAGTTGAACGACAGGCAAATGGAAAAGCGCAAAAACACGTGTGACATTTTGCTCGCTCGGTACAAAAGGAAGTCGTTTTTGCATCGTATAGTTACAGGGGATGAAAAGTGGATTTATTTTGAGAATCCCAAGCGCAAAAAATCATGGGTAGTAGTGTTTTGGTGGGACCAGTGGGGCGTGGTCTATTATGAGTTGTTAAAGCCTGGGGAAACGGTTAATACTAAACGTTACCAACAACAATTGACCGATTTGAACCGTTTGCTGCTTGAAAAAAGGCCAGAATACCGAAAAAGGCAACACAAAGTCATTTTCTTCATGACAATGCTTCATCACATACGGCAAAACCAGTTCGCGACACGTTGGAAGCACTCAGCTGGGAAGTTCTACCCCATGCGGCTTACTCACCAGACTTGGCTCCTTCCGATTATCACTTGTTTGCATCGATGGGTCACGCACTTGCTGAGCAGCGCCTTGGTTCGTAAGAAAGGTGTGAAAAAATGGCTCGATGAATGGTTCGCAGCAAACGGGGAAGATTTTTACTGGCGTGGTATTCACAAATTGCCCGAAAGATGGGAAAAATGTGTAACAAGCGATCGAGCATACTTTGAATAAAGCACTTTTTCTCATTCTTCCGAATTTAACATGTTTTTTTAAAAAAAAAATCCGCATTTCATACTTGTACACCTGGTATTGAATTAGTGTGTGAGCGGCAGCCAGTTAAATAGAACAACTTTTGTGATTTTACATTAATTGAAAAAATTAAATAACGAGCAGTGAATGAATATTTGTTTTTGAAAAAGAAAACGAATGGTGAGATAAAAGCGGAACTCAGCGAAGTTTATGGGGACTCTGCATCTTCGTTATCGACCATAAAATATTGGGCAGCTGATTTCAAATGCAGCCGTACAAGCATTTTTGATGAAGAATGTCCAGGTCGTCCAAATGAGACATCAGAAATGATTGAAAAATTCCACGATATAGTGATAAGTGATCGAAGAGAGCGTGAGATTGCTAAGACTGTGGGCATCTCAATTGAACGGGAGCAGTACATTTTAACAACTCATTTGGATATGAGAACACTTTCCGCAAGGTGGGTGCCGCGATTATTTACAACTGATAATAAACGCGTACGTGTGTCAACATCAAAAGAATATTTGGCAATATTAAAACGCAATCGGAATGATTTTTGGCACTGATTCATAACTGTTGACAAAACATGGATTCATCACAGCACACCACAGACTAAAGAACAGTCTAAACCAGGGATGTCAAAGATACGGCCCGCGGGCCGCATCCGGCCCCCGGGACGTATCAATAAGGCCCGCGATCGCAATGTGTCACACAGAAAGAAGAATATTATATACTATATAATTAAATAAATAAAATGTTATAATAATTCAGTACATTTTTTTTATTTGAATCTGGCCCGCCTACACATTCTAAATTTATTATATGGCCCTCTACAAAATTGAGTTTGACACCTCTGGTCTAAACAGTGGATTTTCCGTGGAGAACCAGCGCCAAAGAAGGCTAAGCCGACTTTATCGGTCAATAAAGTCACGACTACAGTGTTTTGGGATGCACGCGGCATAATCCACGTCGATTACCTTGAAAAGGGCAAAACGATTAATGGAGAGTATTATATCAACTTACTGGATCGTTTCAACAATGCTGTCAAAGAAAAACGTCCGCATTTTGTGATGAAAAAAATTCTCTTTCATCAAGACAATGCACGCGGGCACACTTTTGTCATCGCTATGGCACAATTCCATGAGTTAGGATACCAAGTTCTTCCGCATCCACCATATTCGCCAGATTTAGCCCCCAGCGATTATTTCCGAATATGAAAAAATGGTTCGGCGGAGAAAAATTTGGCTCAAACGAGGAGGTCATTTCTGAAATAAACGCCTATCTTGAAGGGTTCGAGAAATCGTATTTTTTAGATGGGACACAAAAGATAGAAAAACGTTGGACTAAATGTATCGAGCTAAATGGAGACTGCGTGGCAAAATGAAATAAATTTTACACATTAAAATGTTTTTTTTTGTCAAGGCTAGGTACTTATCATATAACTGTTGTGTCTATGAAATTAAATAGAAAAAACGCATATTCGCTTTCTTTATCTACTTTCTTCATAGTAGGTCGAATGAAGATATTTATCCCGTACATATATAATGAAAATTGTAGATTATTTAAATGATAGCATGATACAAAGTTCATCTTCAGCTCATTGTTATAGACCTATACAAATTTTGTGACTGTTATTCTTTATTTGAAGTGTGATTGATCACATCACATGTCTGATAATTATGTAGGTTTCTCGGAATTTCCAGTAATATTATATACGTCTACGTCACTCTTTACATCAAAAAGTTTTTCCAGAATAACCTTATGTTAGTAACAGAATGTCATTAAATGATTAATGATTTTGAAGTATATAGATTCAACGTTGCATTTTTAAATTTTAAAAAAATTATGGCCTGCTAAAATGAATGTTAAGTACATAGATGACATGATTATAAGGGAACTTATTGCAATAATAATGAATTACTTGGCTACTTGTTATATTAAAAGGAAGATAAGCAATGTCTGGTTATTTTTAAATTTTGCCCGGAATTTCCCATGCCTTGTCGTGTGTATGTAAAGCAGCTTTTTTTGCATGTATTGGTAATAGAGGATTTTATTGTCTCTACGTCGTTTTATTTATTGTTTAGCTATTTTAACTTTTTACCCTGGCAGCAGCGTTTACTCATCACGGTATCCAAACCGATTTTAGAGTCGTATTATTATTTTAATTTGATATTAAATAAATTTGATATTAAATAAAATTGAAGTCCATATTTCAGCACTGTTCTCTCACTTCTTCTAGAACAGAACTCAAAGTACTCATTATAGTATTAGGGCAAAAAATTAGTAGGATACAACAATAAGTATTTCCGGCGGCTGTAAGCCTAGTTTTGAGGCATACCTGCCCCCTGTTGGGGTTTGTTTAAGTCCATAGAGAAATTGTTTAGCAACTTAATAATTGCCGCCTGCTAGTGGAAATTTTAAGGTGCTATCACACGTATATAAAAATCAATATTAATTAGTAAAATTGAACAAAGTACAGGGTGATTTTTTTTTTTATGGGTCTAGCACACGTGCTGCAGGGAAGAAATTCCTAAGGCGCTAGAGAAGCGACACGTGTGCGGAAAAAGCGATTCACGTTGTTCTTGAATCGCTGTAAATTGTACTTGGTGGGAAACACAGTCCTGGGCAAATTATTTCAAAGGGATGATGTTCTCCATATAAAAGACTGCTTGAAAAGCGTTGTACGAGGAGTAACAAGCTGAACCTCATACGGATGTGAAGTATTAGCGCGACGTGTACTTCTAACATGCACCGCTCTGGGAGGAATTAAGCGGGCCACATCCTTATTCTTCGATGTTCCAGCGAATCAAGGCCGCCGGTCAGTTCCGGCTCTCCAATCAGACGAACAGCTCTTCTCTGAATAGAATCCAACAAATGCAGTGTATGTTTGGGAGCGGAGCCCCAAACATGGGAGCAGTATTCTATAGTTGGTCGAATTTGAGCTTTGTAAAGAATTAACAGTAGTTGTGGAGTGTAAAGCTTTCTGGTTCGAAATAATATTCCCAACTTTTGAGAAGCTCTTCTTGCTATGCCTGCAACATGTTCATGCCAGGACATATTTTCTCTCAAATTAACGCCCAACAAATTGAGTGACGATGTTAGAGGAATGGAGTACCCCGACATAACTATCTCGGGTTCAGCAACGTTAACTTTTTTAGAAAAAACTGCCGCCTGGGTTTTTGTAGCGTTGAATTCCTCTTGGCTACTGTCACCCCAAGATAAAATTTTTTCCAGGTCTTTGTTAAGTTGAATGACTTCCTGCTGTCTGCGGATATTCGTCTGAGTAGCCGATGTCCGAGCGTTCAAAGTGAATGAAGCGATAAGCGTACTGTCATCTGTAATACTGTAGATTGGAATCTCGGTCTTTTCCAGCAGATCGTTAATATAAATGAGAAAGAGAGTAGGAGACAGTATGGAGCCTTGGAGTACACCGGCGTTGATAGTGAAGGTGTTAGAAAGAAATCCGTTGACTGCTACTCGTAAAGAACGCTCTCTGAGGAAACATAAGAGCCACAAACAGAACTTTTCAGACATACCATAAGAGCGTAGCTTAGCCAACAGCCCATCGTGCCAAACACGGTCGAACGCCTTGGATATGTCAAGAGCAACCGCTAGAGATTCTCCAAAGTGTTCAATTGCGTTGTTCCAAACGTGTGTTACATAAGTCAGAAGATCTTTAGGCGCCCGGCCCCGATTTATGGAAAATTGTTGGATATTTACTATTTTTTTAAAATGTAGAATAGAATAGTGCATGTCGAGGAGTATACTGACGTATTTGACATTTGGTAGTGAAAACGACGCTGGACCCCGCCATGCCAAACAACTTTTTTTTTCCATCGATACACCTTTTGTAAAACGGTATTCGAAAGCTTTAATTCTTTTTAAACATTTTTTCCTTAAACAATTTTTTTTTTCTAATTTGTTTTGCAAAAAAGTAATGCAGCAAAAACCCTCTAAAATATTAATTTTTGGTCATCGCGGTTGCTATGGATCGTATACCACGGGTGGCGTTTTTCAAATAATTTATCTAGTAGGCGGCTGTCGTCTTTAATCTGAGAGTAATTGTAATAATATTAGTTACTATGCTGTTGAGGTTTTTTCCTTTAATAAAATATTTTCGAATAATAAAAAACAAGAATACATTATTTTTATTAAAACCATAAAGGAACTGTATAACTTAACATTCCATAACTAATTACATATGTATTTATAAAATTAAATGTTTAAAAACTAAAATAAAAAAAAATATCAACCGAAATTTTCTGCATGTCTCCTTTCTTCTTTCATGCATTTTTCTATTCTTTTCATTAACGCTTGATGAGTGGCTTTGTAAATAATTTCTCCAGATATACTATTGCAGGCATCTGATATTTTTGCCTTTAAGTGCTCAATTTCATCTGTCGCAGTTTTGTATACAATATTTTTAAGAGTCCCCTACAAGAAAAAATTCAACGGCGTGAGGTCTGGTGACTTACGTGCCCATTGAATAACTGGGCTGCAAACCCCATCCATCTTCGTTGAAAACGCTCATTCAAATACTCTCTAACAGCAGTAGTTGTATGAGTCTCGTTGATACCACATATACCTTCTTAAAATAACGGTAACATTTTCTAAGAAAGCTGGAAGAGTATTAACCAAGAAATTAAGGTATCTATTTCCAGTTAGTGTTCCCTCAAAAACTATGGTCCAACCAAATGACTCCCAATTTTCCCACACCATACATTAACGCCATAATGGCCTCGATTCTGAATTTGATTAACGTTGTATGGATTCTAGTCAGGCCAGTAATGGTGATTTTTTCTGTTAGGTTTGCCGTTGCTGACAAATTGACTTTCATCTCTCCATAATATATGATTCAGAAAATCACGTTTCTCGATATATTTAATCATCATTTCTGCTAAAAAACTTAGTCGTCGTTCCGAATCAAATTGTGTTAATAACTGGAGATTATTCATTTTATAGTTATGGTATTTGTTAGCTTAGAGATTTCTAAATAGCCCTATAAGATACATTCGATTGCCTGCTTGCTTGTCTGATTGAATTATATTGATGGTTTTGAAAATATTGCATAATTTCTTCAACTTTTTCATCTGTTTAAAACAAGTTTTTTGTTTAGAAATATCTTTCTGCCTAGAAAATGCAACTATATTGATCGTCAAATTTTGTTCTAATCGACAAAACATAGTGCGATCCGGTATATACCTGTCGGGGTAACGTTCTTGATATAGTCTAACGTCTTCCCGAGAATTTCTTCTTACTTCTCCATTAATATGAATCGAACATATTTCATCACTTTTTTACTGTTCTCGTATGTGTCAATCCATTTCGGAACGCTTTTCATCGTTTCACGACTCATCAGCCGAGCTAGGATTGACAGAGAAGAGAATAAAACCGAAAGTACTTATCACAGCACTAATGCAAAAATCGGTAAGGTACAAAAATTTGTATCTTTTGTTGCTGTATAATATGAGACATTCTGAATGTATTGATTGGCATGGATACTATTCACCTTTCAAATTTATACTTCCTCCTTATCCGAAACTTAATTGCAGCTGTAGTCTTAATTTTAACGATTGTCCTTAATACATTAAAAAAATTAAAGACAATATTTACTTACTTATCAAATTCGGAAATAAGTATTTTAGAGTACGAGTAAGCACGTTTCAGGATGGCGTCTAATTCGAGTCCAGAAAGATTAGAATTCCTGCTAAAACACTACCTCTTTCCGAATATGACTCAGAGCATACTGAACTAGTACGGAAAAATTGATTTTCCGCCTTAGATCGAGAGAAATTATGTTTATTTTAAAAAATTATTAGAAAGTGATTTTGAGAAAAATATTTATCAAATAATTAAAGCTCCTAATAAATAAAACCGGCCAAGTGAAAGTCGGACTTGCGCAATTAGTGTTTCGTACTTTGATTGCTTATAAAATAAAAATTTTTGTTAGAGAGGTATAAAATGATCAACGACTTTACAAAACACATCCCAAATGAGTTTTCAACATAGTTTGTTTAAAATCTTTAGTAAAAACTGATGGCCTTCAAATTATTGTTTTTTTTTATATACCAGATAAGTTATTGAAGGTAATGCACTCGTGATAATTTTCGTTTAATCTACGTCAGAATTTTTTCAAAATTTTTCGATCAGTATTTTTCTAGATAAGGGGGTGGATAGCAATTTTTCACAATTTTTTAAAAATAATACATAGAAAAGTGTGCGCAAGTATTACATTATATATATTTTTGAACTTGCGTTTTTACATTTGACACCCCACTCAATGATCTGGTAATATTTTTTTTTACTTCCGATTTTACCTCCCAAAACTAACCCTTTGAGTCAAAATTTAACTTTCAAAATTACACGGCCCTGATGGGGCCATCAATTCCTATATTAATGCCAAATTTCAACTTTCTATGTCAAATAGTTTTGGATAAAATCGTCACAGACGGATAGACGGACAGACGGACAGACAGACACTGAGGGGATTTTATAAATGTTCCGTACGGAATACTAAAAATATAAACCCGTCTTAATAGTACCGACAATTTCAACATGGAATACTAAAAATACTTAATATTTTTATTATACGTTATTTATTGCTTATTTATTTAATAAATAGCTAAATGAACCTGTTACTTTACGGGTTCGTTCAGATTGTGCATAAAGGTATATTGATTAAGGTCGCATAAAAATTGTTCACTATTGATAAAAATAAACTCCAGAATGGCTACTAATGAGAGGAAATCCAAATTACCACACTGTTTAAATAAAGATTATGCTTATGTGTATACGTTAGTTACGTAATAATCATATATGATGCTGTCATTATTACCGAGGGAACAAGTAAAAAATCTTAATTGCATAATTTAAAATTCTAGATATGTTAATAATTATATATTTCTAATAGTAAAGTTGTTCTTATACAAAGTTCTATATCGTGTTCTGTCTTTAGTATATCAAAGAGATTTGCACGGCACTTATTAGATCACTTTGGTGTCTGTCACACCCGATTTTCTCCGAAACTACTGATCAAAAGTTGGAATTTGGCACTAATCTAGGAATTGATGGCCTCGTCAGAGCTGTGTAGTTTTGAAAGTTAAATTTTGACTTAGGAGGTTAGTTTTGGGAGTGAGGGGTGAAATCGGAAGTGAAAAAAAAATTGTTTTACCAGGTCATCGAGTGGGGTGTCAAATGAAAGCTTGTAAAAACACGAGTTCAAAAATACATATAATATATTTTTTTTTTTTTTTTTTTTTATTGGTCTAGCACACGTGCTGCAGGGAAGTCCCTAAAACGCTCCAGGAGCGGCACGAGTGCGGGAAAAAAGCGATTCACGTTGTTCTTGAATCGCTGTAAATTGTACTCGGTGGGAAACACAGCGCTGGGCAAATTATTCCAAAGGGATGACGTTCTCCATATAAAAGATTGCTTGAAAAGCGTCGTACGCGGAGTAACAAGCTGAACCTCATACGGATGCGAAGCACCAGCGCGACGTGTATTTCTAACATGCACCGCTTTGGGAGGAATTAAGCGGGCTACATCCTTCGAACACTTTCCATGAAAATACTTGTAGAACAGACTCAAGTTGCCAACCGTTCTTCGATGTTCCAGCGAATCAAGGCCGCCGGTCAATTCCGGGTCCCCAATCAGACGGACCGCTCTTCTCTGAACAGAATCCAACAAATGCAGTGTATGTTTGGGAGCGGAGCCCCAAACGTGGGAGCAGTATTCCATAGTTGGTCGAATTTGGGCTTTGTAAAGAATTAACAGTTGCTGTGGGGTGTAAAGCTTTCTGGTTCTAAATAATATTCCCAATTTTTGAGAAGCTCTCCTTGCTATGCCTGCAACATGTTCATGCCAAGACATATTTGCTCCCAAACTAACGCCCAACAAATTGAGCGACGATGCTAGGGGAATGGAGTGCCCCGACATAACTATGTCGGGTTCAGCAACGTTAACTTTTTTAGAAAAAACTGCCGCTTGGGTTTTTGTAGCGTTAAATTCCACTTGGTTACTGTCACCCCAAGATAGAATTTCTTCCAGGTCTTTGTTAAGTTGAACGACCTCCTGCTATCTGCGGATATTCGCCTGAGCAGCCGATGTCCGAGCGTTCAAGGTGAATGAAGAGACAAGCGTACTGTCATCTGCAAAGCTATAGATTGGATTCCCGGTCTTTTCCAGCAGATCGTTAATGTAAATGAGAAAGAGAGTAGGAGACAGTATGGAGCCCTGGGGCACACCGGCGTTGATAGTGAGGGTGTTAGAAAGAAATCCGTCGACCGCCACTCGTAAAGAACGCTCTCTGAGGAAACATGAGAGCCACAAACAAAACCTTTCAGACATACCATAAGAGCGCAACTTAGCCAACAGTCCATCGTGCCAAACACGGTCGAATGCCTTGGATATGTCAAGAGCAACCGCTCGAGATTCTCCAAAGTGTTCAATTGCGTTGTTCCAAACATGTGTTACATAAGTCAGAAGATCTCCTGTTGATCTATGTTTACGAAAACCATATTGGTGATCGCTAATAATATTGAATCGTTCAAGATATTTTAGAAGATGCTCATTGATAACCTTTTCCATGACTTTCGATATTATTGAAAGCAGTGCAACTGGTCGGTAGTTATTTGGCAAGGTCTTCTTACCTTTTTTAGGTATCGGCTGAACCGTGGCACATTTCCAGCAGGACGGAAATATTCCCTTTCTGTAGGATAGGTTAAAAAGTCTACAGAAAACTGGTGTTAGTTCCCTTGCACAGTTTTTGAGAACTATGGCAGGTATTCCGTCAGCGCCAGAAGCCTTCTTGGTGTCTAGCTTCATTAAAATACGCTTTATGATACGCTGTCTGAAGACAACATCGGGCATCCTTGACTGCAATATGGGAATAGTAGGTGGTGTTTTTCCTTGGAAATCGACAGTAGAATGTGAAGCAAAGAGTTCAGCCAACAAGTTCGCTCTCTCAACAGGTGTGGTTGCAATGGAATTATCTGGCCGTGTGAGTGGTGGTATCGTGGATTTGGTAAAGTTTTGACTAACTGCCTTAGCGACTGCCCAAAAGGACCTGGAATTGTTGGGACAAGCGAGAAGTTTGTTTCTAATTCGTTGATTGTGTGCCTCCTTGGTTTCGTCGATAATTCCCTTGCATCTGTTCCGGGCATGAACAAAGATGTTTCGATTTAAGGTGTTAGGATTTTCACGCCATTGTCGGTAGGCAATATGTTTTAGAAGCAACAGCTTCTTTGCATTTTCGGTCGAACCAAGGCTTGCCGTTGGAGGAGCATTTCTTCGAAAAAGGGATGTAAGCTTCCATACCAGCCAAAATAACATCGGAGACCTCCCTGGCGCAGTCAGATGGGTTATCGGATCGAAAACAAACGTCCATCCAAGGGAAAGTTCGAAAGTATTCCATGAGATCTTCCCATTTAGCAGATTTGTAGTGCGAAATCTTGCGCGGCCTAGGCGCCTCTCTGTCACTGATTGGCAGGATACTCGATGTCGAAAGCAGTTTATGGTCGGAAGAACCTAACGGCGGATTTACGGTGACCGTGTAAATCTCCGGATTGGTGGTTAAAAAACAGATCAAGAAGACTGGCGAACTCCCCGTCTCGATCAGGAATCCGTGTTGGTTCGTCAATAAGCTGAGTTAGGCCATAACTGATTGAGAATGATTCAGCTTCACGACCTTGTTCGTCGGTAGTATTTGAATATTTGAGCCAGTTGATATTGTGGACATTAAAGTCGCCCAGGATGGCAATTTCGGCACTTGGATAGTTACTTTGTAAATGATCGATGGTGTCTGCAAGAGAAGAGAAAAGTGTTCGAAAATTGGTATCATTTGGTGGTCGATACAGGATACAGATAAAACTGTAAAAAATGTAAAATGTAATACTTGCGCACACTTTTCTTTGTATTATTTTTAAAAAATTGCGAAATATCGCTGTCTTTCCTTTATCTCGAAAAGTACTGATCAAAAAATTTTAAAAAAATTCTGGAATATTCTTCACAGGGTTGAATAACTAGGCTGCAAATCCCATCCATCTTCGTCGAAAACGTTCATTCAAATACTCTCTAACAGCAGCAGTTGTATGAGTTGTGTTGATACCAAATATGCCTTCTTAAAATAACGGAAACATTTTCTAAGGAAACTGATAGAGTATTAACCAAGAAAATAAAGTATCTATTTTCAGTTTGTATTCCCTCAGAAAAGTATGGCCCAACCAAATGTCTTCCAATTTTCCCACACCATACATTAACGTCATAATGGCCTTGATTCTAAATTTGATGAACGTTGTATGGATTCTCGTCAACCCAGTAATGAAAATTCTGTTAATAATTATAGATTTCTAATAGTAAAGTTGTTATTATACAAAATGCTATATCGTGTTCTGTCTTTGGTATATCAAAGAGCCTTACACGGCACTTATTAGATCACTTCGGTGTCTGTCCGTCTGTCACACCCGATTTTCTTCGAAACTATTGATAGAAAGTTGAAATTTGGCACTAATATAGGAATTGATGGCCTCATCGGAGCTCTAAAAACACGAGTTCAAAAATATATAATGTAATACTTGCGCACACTTTTCTTTGTATTATTTTTAAAAAATTGCGAAATATCGCTGTCCCCCCTTATCTCGAAAAGTACTGACCAAAAAATTTTCAAAAAATTCTGGAATATTGTTCACAGGGTGTAGATTGAACAAAAATTATCGCAAGTGCATTACCATTCACAATTTATCTCCCCTCAGGGGCTAGTGGAGATTCTCCACTAGTACGGGGAGTGACGTCCCCGAGGATCCCGAGTCCTGTTTGTCTTGTCCGGTGTATGTTTAACTTGTCTGTCTTGTCTTAATTGTCATAGCGCAATCCCAACGTGACTGATCTCCGTGCGGAGGGGATGCATGGCCCAGCGCTCAAAGTGGGTCTCTAACGGGTCCATCAGATACCGGGCGTCCTCTGATGAAAAATAGCCTTACCCCAGTATCCGGGCTCTACTGGGGTGGACCGAATGTTTCCCAGGCGACTCGTGGGACCAATTTATGGCTCAAAATTTTAATTTTCCTCCTCTTACCGGTCACAAACGGCCGCGAATTGATTTTGACACGAATTCTCCAAAAACTCTAGCGTATGATAGATTCTTTAAAATTACAAAAGTTGATGGATCCTTTGCCAATACCTCTCCATTTTTGTTGCATAAGGCACTGACTGCTAAATTCGGTTCTCTAGCTGACACCAGAAAGCTTGCTGACGGTTCAATTCTTATTGAAGTCAGCAATGAAAAACAATCCGACATCGCTAACAAATTGATTAAATTACACGACTTTGATGTGCAATCTACACCCCACAAAACTATGAATACGGTGAAGGGAGTTATAACATGTAGAGACTTACAACACTGTTCCGACGAAGAAATACTTGAAAATTTGAAAGATCAGGGAGTCACCGATATTTATAGAATTCCACAAAAAAAGGCTAATACAAATCCCTCCTACACATTTGTCATTTCCTTTAAGCTTCACCAACTCCCACAAACTCTATACGCAGGCTGGTATCACCTTCGAGTACGTCCCTACATACCATCCCCAATGAGATGTTTCTCTTGTCAGAGGTTCGGACACACAGCTGTAAAATGCACTCAAGAAAAGATATGCCCTTCTTGTGGACACAGTAACCATGAGGATACTCAATGCACTGAAACTCCGGTGTGCATAAATTGTCACGAACCTCATTCTCCTAGATATAAGGGATGTAGTAAATTCAAAATGGAGTTAGAAATCCAAAAATTCAAAACCTTAGAAAAAATCACATATTTTGAGGCAAAGCGTAAATATCATTCTCTACATCCATCTTTTCCTGCCACATTCAGCTCCGTAACGCAGGGAATCAAACCAAAAATGGTAAATATGGCCACTCAATGTGACATATTCCAAAACCCAATACACCCCAAATCTCCTCCACTTCTCCCTTCCAATACCTCCCCTCCCTCCCCCCTTAACATTCTCCCCACAAAACCCTCCCCTCCCTCCCAAAACCCCCCTCAGTAAAATCCCTCCCACACCAAAATCTTCAAAAACTCCATCCCAAACTCCCCTCCCAGATCCTAAAACTCTCCCCAAACAAGATTCAATATCCAAGACCTTTCCTCCTAAACCCTCTCTCTCTCGCCCAAGATCCTACTCCAAGGATCCTCCCAAGAAAAATAAAAATCGCTCAACTAAAACTACTCCCACTTCGTCTAGTGAATCTATCCTAGACATAAACACCTCTGAGCATTTTATGGAGTTAGATTCTGTTACACCTGCAAATCACAGCTCCAAGAAAAAGTAATCCTCTCTACCCTTCACATTCTATCCACTAATCCAGTGGAATGCTAATGGTATAAACCCACGGAAAGAGGATCTCTCCTTAATCATTAATATGTACAATCCAGCAATTTTAGCTATACAAGAAACAAATTTTAAACCAACATCTCATCATCAAATAAGAAATTATAATGTCGTCTACACAAATAGACCACATCAAAATAAGGCCTCGGGGGGGGGGGTAGCTCTGTACTTTCACCGGACCCTTGACTACTCACAAATTCCTTTATCCACTCAACTAGAGGCAGTTGCCGCCAGATTAAATCTGCACACCCAAATAACAATATGCAACCTATATCTCCCTCCCTCAATTCAAATTACCTTACAACTCCTAACTGACCTCGTCTCCCAACTTCCCCCACCTTACATTCTAGTCGGTGATTTCAACGCCCATAATCAACTTTGGGGCTCTGTCAGTAACTCCACTAGAGGTGACATAATAGCAGACCTTTTGTCCGCTAAAAACCTCACACTACTAAATCATCCAGCAAAAACCTTCCTAAGTTCCTCGTCCGGATCCTTCTCTTCCATCGACTTATCCATATGTTCACCATCCATTGCTGCTGATTTGGAATGGGACATTTCCCCTGACACCTACGGCAGTGATCATTTCCCAATCATCATCCGCTTCCCTCATCCCCTCCCCTCTTCCATTAATAATCAAAACCAACTTAAGTGGCACATATCAAGAGCAAATTGGGACAAATTCTCTTCCCTAGTCATCCCTCCCTCCCACACCATTCTAGACATTGATTATCATCTGCAGCAATTTACTACCTCCATTTTAAATGCCGCTCAACAATCTATCCCTTTCTCCTCCTTAACTCATAAGAAATTCCCAGTACCATGGTGGTCTCCTGCTTGCTCTAAGGCAATCCAAAATCGCAAAAAGGCGCTACAACTATTTAAGAGACATCCTTCAACTGAAAACTTCATTGCTTTTAAAAAAATTAGAGCTATTGCACCTAAAACCATAAAGCAAGCCAAAATTGACTCATGGATTAAATTTGTCTCTGCTATAAAGAAACCCATTCCTTCTGGAGCTCTGTGGAGATCAGTCAGAAGGATGAGAGGTCACCCTACAAACTCAATCCCCTCCCTTATTATCAACAATTCCCAATTTACCGATCCGACAGACATAGCCAACAAACAGGCCTTTCACTACCACGACAAATCCAACCCTCTCTGTATCCCTTCTTTGTCCACTAACTTATCCTCCTTCGATACGAAACAAGAAATTCACTACAACTCTCCATTTTCCATACAAGACCTCCTCTCTGCTTTACAACTAGCCAAATGCACTGCCCCTGGTCCAGATACGATTCACCTTGAGATGATCAAAAATCTACCTCCATCCATGCTAAACTCCCTTTTACAAATATATAATCACATTTGGCTCCAAGCAACTTTCCCTCAAGATTGGCTAAAATCCCTCATTATCCCTATACACAAACCAGGTAAACCCAGGTCCTCTCCTGATAGTTATCGACCCATATCCTTAACTAACCATTTATGCAAACTATTGGAAAGAATGGTAATGTACAGACTCACATGGTTCCTGGAATCAAACAACCTTCTCCTTCCCTTCCAATACGGCTTTCGCAGGGCTAGATCGTCAATCGACTACCTGGCATCTCTTGACACTGACATAAGACGCTCCTTTCACCATCAAAAGGGGGGGGGGGGGGGGGGGGGGGGGGGGGGGCCACACCTTCTGCTAACCTCCCTAGACCTATCCTCAGCCTTTGACAAAACTGACAAAAACATAATACTTTCCCAATTAATGACATTTGGATTCAAAGGTGCTCTTCCTAAATTCATTCACAACTTCCTTCAACCCCGAACTTTTCAGGTAAAAGTTCTTTCCACGAAATCTTCTCCTTTCTCCTCCTCTCTGGGAGTCCCTCAAGGATCAGTCCTCAGTCCTACCCTTTTTAATATAGCCATCACCACCATTTCTAATTATTTACCAACAAACGTAAAAACAAAAATATTTGCGGACGACATTATATTATATACCTCTTCCTCCTTCTCTCAAAGCTGTTCTGATCTTCTTCAGACTGCTCTTCACTCTCTTGGCACGTGGGCTAAAAAATATAATTTCTCATTCTCCCCAGCAAAATCCACAGTTGTGCACTTTTGCAAACGCAGAACATGTCCCAGACTTAACTCCCTATATCTTGCAAACAATCAAATCCCTACTGCCGAATCCCTTAAGATCCTAGGCCTTACATTTGACTCCAAACTCACATGGAAGGCCCACATCAAATCTCTAAAAAAACAAAAACCTCCTCCGACTTAAACCTATTACGATTATTGTCTCACATGACCTGGGGGGCTGACTTTCCTTGCCTACTACAAATATATAACTCTCTCATTCTTTCCAAACTGACCTACGGTGATTTTATATATGGAGCCGCGACTCAAAGCTCTATCAAGACCCTCGATCCAATCCAAAATCAATCCCTCCGACTCTCTACGGGTGCTTTTCGCACTACCCCCATCCCTACTTTACAATGCCTTACATCTACCCCTCCCTTACATCTTGTGAGACAGCTGTCTCTCCTAAAATTTTATTCATCCTCCATATATAAACCTCTTTCCAAAACCACATTGAACCTATCAAACATACACAAACCCAACCAACTACTTCCACAAAACTCGATTCCTCAGAGAATCTCGGCCTTACTGTCACTGCACAATCTCTCCCCCCCTAAATATGACTACCCTTTACAAACCACCTTTCCCCCATGGCTCTCTCCTATTCCAGATATTGATCTTTCCATGCGACAATATAACAAAGTGGACTCTCCAAACTCTTTCCTCAATAAATCCTTTTTACAAATCGTCGCCACAAAATACCCCAAACATACGCTCTTTTATACGGATGGGTCCAAATCAGAAAAGGGAGTCGGTTCCGCCTTCACATCGCCCTCCACCTCCAGAAAGTTCAAACTTCCTCATTATGTCTCCATATTTACAGCTGAACTCCTAGCTATCAAAGAGGCAACCAGATTCTCTCTAACCACAAGCTCCAAACTCATCCTAATTATCTCCGATTCTCTCAGTGCCTTATCATCCATCAAGACCAGAAATCTATCCTATAATTACATCCGACAAATCCTAGATCTCCTCTACTCCGCAAAACTGAAACAACGTTCCATCTCCTATTTCTGGCTTCCCAGCCATATAGGCAACCAGGGAAATGACAGAGCGGATAGACTAGCTAAACAAGCTATAGATAACGGTATTTCCATCACGGCCGAGAATTTCTACTCAGACTTTAACTCTTACCTTAAATCTATCCATAATTCCTTATTTCAATTACAATGGGATCTAGAAAATCCAAACAACAAATTGTGGCCACTCAAATCCTCCGTATTCCCCCCCCCTACATAATAACAACCTTAATAGAAAAGAGAACGTGATTCTGCGAAGACTGGCTGCTGGACACACTTTCTCAACTCATCGCCATCTCTTGGAAGGAGCACAAGACCCTAAATGTCAAAGTTGCGGATCCAACCTTACAGTCTCGCATATATTTACAGCAAATCACCTTAAAGACATCCGACTAAAGTACAACCTACCCTCTACCATAAGTAACATAATCACCATCTTTGCCGCAAATAAAAATAACATATGTGACTATCTCCGAGAAATTCATTTTAAAGTCTAAACCAATTTAATCAATCACCTTATGGGCGCTAAATAACCTCGTAGTTGATGCGCCCCGGCTCCAAAACATCATCATCATCATAATTTATCTGGTATATAAAAAACAAAAATTTCAAGGTCATCAGTTTTCAGTAAAGGTCGAGAAAAAAACTTTGTTGAAAACTGATATGTATGTTTCGTGAAGTCAGTGTCCATTTTATACCTCCGTAACAAAATTGCATTTGCCCGTTTTTATTTTATAAAACATACACTGTTCGAAATTTCTTTATTGAAAATGTCGATTTTTCGGGGTAAAAAAAAATGGAACACTTATGGGATCACTTCGGTGTCCATCTGTCACACTTAATTTTCTCCTAGACTGTTTGACGTAGAAAGATGAAACTTGGCACAAATATAACGTGTAGTTTTGAAAGTTAAATTTTGATTTAAGGGGTTAGTTTTGGGAGGTGAAATCGGCGAAAGGCTAAAAATCTCTGTCCTCTCCTATCTCGCAAAGTTCTGTTCGAAAAATTTTGAAAAAAAATCTGAAATAATTCTCCATAAAGTGTCGATTAAGCGAAAATTATCACGAGTGCATTATGTTAGATAATTTATCTAGTATAAAAAACACTTTTGTCTTGATAATATGGTGGAGGTTTTTTAATATACTTTTAATAATTTTATTTTATTTGTTTATAATTAAACAAATATTTTGGTAGTAAATATTTGTTTCCAACTGTTACTACTAGATTTTATATTGAGGTATATTGATTTATTGGCTGTTAGATAGCTAACTATTATACAATATTGACTAAGAAAAAACCTGAAAATCGATTATGGATCTTAAGATATTTATATATTAAGAAGCTAACTATTATACATTATTGACTAAGAACCAAACGTAAAAATCCATATTGGATCTTAAGATTAGCCTAGGTAAGGATTCGGAGCACTAATTGCGCAAGTCCGAAGTTTTTTTTTATCGTAAAATTTACAGGTTAATAAGGCTTTTAAATGGTAGAAACTTATACTTAAAAACAGTCACTATTTCGAAGACTATAAAATCAATAAGAACATATTATAAACTGTTATTCAATTGTGTTTTAGGATGTGTAGACGAACTTAAATCTAAAGCTCTCTCTCCACGAATTTGCGATGGTGTTTTAGATTGTCCAGATCTTTCAGATGAAAAATTATGTACTTATTGTCCTGCTAATTCCCTTCATTGTGGAATTGGAAGAACATGTATTCGACCAGACCAACAGTGCGATGGTAGAGAAGACTGTCCAGATGGTAGCGATGAAAGAGCTTGTTGTAAGTAAAGATATATTTGGAAAACTATATGAAGTTACTATATGAACAGTTTTGAAAATTTTATAATTTTTTTTCTTTCCTTAGAATCTTTAGATCCGAAGATTGTATCAACTTAATTGCTCCCTGTTTTTAGTAACTTTGTGATAGATCTTTTTATCCCTATAGTTACTAGTATCTAGGTACTGCATGTACTGTGTAAACTAAGAATTACCTGTCACCTGCGTTAGGCCGGCATGTCTGTATCTCCGATCACCTTATTTCCTTCCTTAAAAGGTATCCCCCGTACCTACGGGAGCTACCTTTTAAATTTTTATAAAAAGAACGAAAGAAAAAATTTTTTTTGGTAAAAATTGTTTTATTGTTTCTCAAAATATTCGCTTTTAAAATTTATACACTTGCATGTGTTCGACCAATTCTCGAAACATTTTTTCCACTTTGAAGCTGGTACCTCAAAAACATGGTTTTGGAAGCATTTAACAGCTTCTTGAGGTGATGATGTTGTCCACGCATTTTTTATTTTGACATTCAGGAACAAAAATAACTGAGACACATAAACATTAATTCGATGTTTTTCTCCGTCAAATAACCAATTGTTTGACGTGCTGTGTGAGAGCTGGCACTGTCATGATGAAGAATGATTCGACCTTTTCGGTTGTTTTTCTTGATTTCATCGATGACTTCTGGCATTCTGGCAAAGAAATTGTTGTATACCATTCAGCATTGACTATTCTTTGATCCTCTAAAGCAATGATTGCAACATGTTCAGTATAACCAAGGAAACAAGCGATCATTTTCTTGGAAGTACTTCGCAAACGAGCCACTTTTGTTGGATTCGGTTCATCTTAGAACACTCAAACAGTTGATTGTTGCTTAGTTTCTAGTTCGTGCGAATATATCGTTTCGTCTCCTGTTACGATGTTGTATACGGATTTTGCATGTCCTCGGTTGAAGTTTTCAAGCATTTCCAGACACCAACTGACACAGCCTGTTTTAAAGTTTCGGTCAAATTATGCGGAATCCGGGAACAGATCTTTTTCATAGCTAAATGTTCGTGCACAATCGAATCTACTGCAATCTTCGACATGCCTAAGAATGCCTCTACCTTACAGTAAGTCACATGCCGATTTTGGTTGATTTTCACGAAATTCATCGCTGACGGAAGCACGACTATGACGAAATTCTGGAAACCAGTTGTAAAGAGTCTTTTCTTATGGCGATTCATTATCAAAAGTTGAACGAAGCGATTCGAGGCATTGTTGTTGAGTTAGGTCTTTAATGAAATCGTAAAAAAATCATCCAACGAAAACCTTCTCGTGAAATTTCTATTTGTCCACAAAACTATATTTTTTTTAAATGCTCACTGTAAACAAACTACTCGGCCAATTTCTGAGCTGCCACTGTTTTAACAATAATAAATGTCAAATTTTACAACAATGGTAATGTCAGATCTCAATAGCGCCGGTCGTTTGTAAAAACTTAAAACGCGGCCTTCGTATTAACATCGAATCTTTTTGTCCCAACAAGATTGAGCACTTTACCAATTATTCGCCAAGGGCCCAATAAATAAGGCAGCGACAGCATGAATACTATCTACAATCAGCACGTATATGTTAATTCCGAAATAAGAAAATAATTTATTTTTAGTAAGTCTGGTGACAAACATTAAGACACTTGTAAACTCGAAGAAAATAACTCCACATCAAAATAGTTACTACTCAGAAGGATTTGTTAGTTTTACTGAAAAGGGGGAGATTGGAAAACTTTGCGTAGAAAATTTAAATAAAACATTACCGGCGAATAAAACTGAGGATTTTGTAAAAACTGTGGCGGTGTCCTTGTGTAAATCATTAAATTATCAGTAAGTATATTCATAGCATTAACATTTCTTTGTCATAGCGCATATATATATATATATATATATATATATATATATATATATATATATATATATATATATATACATATATATATATATATATATATATATATATATATATATATATATATATATATATATATATATATATATATATATATATATATATATATATATATATATATATATATATATATATATATATATATATAACTGGCAAAGTATATAATTCAGGTATTCTCTACAATGCCTAGGAATTCTATAGAATGCCGATAAGAGATTAGGCAAAGTATAAAATGAAAGATAAATTAACATAATACCTAACGTATAGCCGGTAATGTGTATAATAGACACTGTAAATAAGAGGCATTAACTGTTACTCGTTTTGCGGGTGGGCGGGGGAACGCGTGGTGACATTAACTAATCAGAGCTAACCTGAACTAACCTGCACTAACAGGTACTTATGTGTTTAGAAAAAATAAATACCGAAATTGTTTGAAATGAAGTTAGGGATTTCGGTAATCTTGGAAAAATGAAACGCTTGTTTTATTTGTAAAAGAAATACTTATTATTTTTTTTTAACTTTTAAAAAATTAATGAAATTATGACTTTAATCAAATTGAATGTCAATTAGTTTCGGTATTTATTTTTTCTTAAGATATAAGTATTTGATAGTTCAGGTTAGTTAATGTTATAAAGTGTTGCGTCCCCACCGCGCTCCTCCATCACCCGCTACTCGAGTAACAGTTAATGCTTATTGTTTTCAATAACTATTTAATATATATATGTATATATATATATATATATATATATATATATATATATATATATATATATATATATATAATACGGGAAATTTCCAAATTTTCCGGGCTGTAAAAGTGCAATTGTCAATTTTATTTTGTTCTGTTGGTATTGCTGACTGTCGAAAAGGTCACACTTGCTTTCGTGTGTTCTGTGATTTTTAATGGAACGAAAGAATTTGTATAAAATTTAGTTTTAAGAATGGAATATATATATATATATATATATATATATATATATATATATATATATATATATATATATATATATATATATATATAGTCAGTAGGGTTATATTTACATATTCTGGTAAGTTATAGGCTGGCCTATCCGTCCTGGAAGGGAATACGTTGGTTTTTAGGGCATATTTTGGGGTATATACATCGGGTATGCTAAATATTAGACTTCAAGATCGTATTCCTAACATCGAGATTCGAAGAAAATCAAAAGTGACAGACATAATACAACGAATATGTAAATTAAGGAGGGATTGGGCGGGGCATATTGCAAGGATGAATGATAACAGATGGATAGGTCGTATGGTTGAATGGAGGCCTAGAGAACATAAAAAATGCAGAGGTAGACCACATATAAGATGGATGAATGACATAAAAAGATTAGCGGGACACGATTGGATGCAAAAAGTAAACAACAGCTGCACAATGAAAAAATACTTAATTTATAATTATATATATATATAAGTTTTTTAGTTGTTCCGGATAGTAACCATAAGTCGGGAGTTATTTCTAATTAGTCACACATTTTAGGGATGTTCGATCATATCAAATCGTCCGGGATGATGAGGACAACGTGAATTACGTGAAAATTAAGGATCCATTTGCAGATGACCTCAGTTTCCTCAAGAGTAAATGTCTGTCTAAACAAGTCCTCAAAGTTTCATGTGAAGATTTGGGTATGTGATATTTCTGTATATGAGATGTTTTTTTTTCAATACATATAAAATTTTATGTTGGTATAATTATTAACTTTAAAGTTTCATTTATCAACCTCAAAAGTAAATTGAGAAAAACGATAACTAGTTCAAATTAACAAAAATTATTTTCATTGCTCCAAACTTTTTAAAGTTAAATATTTTAATCAACAAGAATGATTTTTATTTATCTGTATTATCTGTCATTTTTCCTAATATTCTCAAAAGTACTTTACTAGTACGAATGAAAATTCGTACATTTTATAGCTATGCTGTAGTTTTCTTCCCATTTTCATCTGGTTTTGTAGATTGTGGTCTTCAAAGTACTCATACCAGTACTACAAGAGTGTTACAAAAAATGGCAACTCACGGTGACTGGCCATGGCAAATTGCTCTATTTAAAGACGATACTCACCTATGTGATGGAATATTAGTATCTTCTAATTGGTTAGCAACCAGTTCTTCGTGTTTTCAAGGTCAACCTAAAGCTGAATGGAGAGCTAGATTTGGAATTGTGAGGCTGGTTAGTTCTTCTCCTTGGGAGCAAGAAAGGAGGATAATAGGAATGGTATGAATTGTAACATAATATTATGTATAACATCCTATACAACTCAACAACCTATTCTTGAACTATAAAGATCCTTCAGTCTATTAAATATTACGAGGAACTTTCAATAATTAACGAGACAAGCGGCACTAGTGGAACAACTACTAAATATTTTTAAATGAAACTTTCTGAAGATCAAGTCGGCAACGTTGGCGACTGATTCAATCATCTGTTTAATAAGAAATAGCATATTCTAATTTATTCATTTCGAAATATCAGCTCCGCTCGAAACGTGTACGCCGGAAGAGCAACGTTCACTGATAAGATTTTTGTTATCTCAAGGCCAAAATTTACTCGGGAATGTTAAAACAGTATGAAAAGTGATTAAGGCCGTTCTCAAGAAAATAAATTTTCTTACGATTATCTAGAAAATTTGAACATACATATTTATTAGTGTCCTTTATAGGTAGAAAAAATTTTAGTACTCCTTACGGTACTAGATTTGTAAATATTGGCTCTTAAAATTTGCCTCGTGTCTCGATCAGAGTAAGAATGTAACGTTGCCAGATCCGAAAAACGACGCAGCGGGATTATTTTTGTATTTCTGCTCATATGGGACGGGACGCACTGCGCCTCAACTATTTTTTATTGTACGCATGGTAGTTTACATAGAAGGGCTTTTTCTGTAAGTTGAGTACGACTGCTCCTTGGGAACGTCCTTGAGCCGTGAAAACGTATATAAGCAGATCGAACAGTGGCAGAACAAATGTGACCGATCTTCATAGCTCGGGAAAAATAGTTAACGTTTTTACCGACACGCTTTAAAATCGCATAAAAGACCTTATCAGGGATGAAAGTTGTATAAAAATTGTAACAGTTGTTGAAATACATCACATTCGTATGAAGTTTCCCTTGACACTCCTCGTACAACTCTTTTTAAGCAGTCTTTTATATGAAGAACCTCATCCCTTTGAAATGATTTGCCCAGGACTGTGTTTCCCACCGAGTATAATTTACAGCTATTCCAGACCAATGTGAATTGCTTTCTCCACACACGCGTCGCTCCTGTAGCGCTTTAGCGATTTTCCTGCAGCAGGTGTGCTATGCCCATAAAAAAAATCCGCATGCTTGTCGTTACTCGTTCCGCCCTTTTCAGAATTTACTTGAACAATCCCATATCTTTAGAATGAACTACCTAAGATTGTCTGTTTCACCAGGTGTAACCTGTTGGGATTCGAGACCAACGTGAATAAATTCCCATATGCTTCCCTTTTGTAGCGATAACCCTGCAGTGCGTGTTAAGCGCCCATAAATAAAGTTAAAATATCGATTTTTACTTTCCTTGCTAAAGGAAAGTATTCTATTCGTGAAAAAATCCGAGATTTTCTTGTTTAATTCCTACTAAAATTACAAATCGATCTTTTTCTTATATTATCCAGATTATTTAACATTTTAAAATGCTACTTTTAATATTAAACAAGAAAGAACAGAAAAACTAGCAAATCGAGCTCAAAGTTTTGATATCGATAAAATTCCGCTTATACACAAGCCAAGATACTTAATGTGCATGTTTTATTAATTTTTTGATATATCATGATAAAAATAAAAACAAAATATTACTATACAGTCTGTCGAGTAAGAACATGACCGCTTGTATTCTTGTAAAAAATGTATTCTTTGATGTGCTAATAACAGTACAATTACCTTAGTAGGTTGTTCAATCGCCTTTTGCATCAATAATCGCCTGGAAACCTTCGAGGACAGCATGCATGACAAGATTTTCTGCATACTCTGCAAGTTTTTCGAATCTCGCGTGATAACTGAGTCAAAGTTCTCAGAGTTTTTCCTCTGAACTTTCTCTTTACAAGGGACTAAACGTTTTCAATAGGGTTGGCGTCCGGCGATTCTTAGGGCCATTCTAGTGCCGTATTGTGGGCCCAAGCGAGCCGTTTCGCGACATGATTTTCGCCCAGCAAAGGTTTCTTCAACGTGCTTTGGAATTTGACATCATGAGCACGAAGATGTTGGCGAATGATTTTATGGGACATATTCAAACCCGATTATCTTGATTTTGCCGCTCCTTGACGCAGCGTCAACTTCGGGTTCCGTAAAAATAAAGACTCGATTCGTGTTTCGACTTTCGGAGTGACTTTACCTACCGAGCCACGTTTTGGCAAGTCATCGAGATTTTCCACCTTGTTAAAATGATTGACCTACCTCTTCACAAACGATACCGACATTTTATTATATTTAGTGGCCGCGGAATGTGTCATTTGTATGGGAATAAAGAAAGACTGCCCGCGATCGCTAGAATCACATCTACCAAAAATAAATTATCGCGGACACGTTCTTACTTGACAGACTGTATATATATTATATTGTTAAATGTCATGATATGAATACAAACATTGTTTAATATTAGATATTGCCACTTGACAATGAAAATTATGTACACATGAGTTTAGAGGGGGGAGGGAAATGATAAGACTACAAAAAACCCAAGCTTAAATCTTTAATCCCAATATTTTTTGAGACTTGATATTACATCCATTTTATTGATATTTAAAAAATCAGATCTAAAGTTCAATTTACTTTAAATATGATTTTTAAAATCTTTTGCTCGTTTTGAGATTAGAATCAAGGGTTTTAAAATTTAAGACTTTTTTTTGCAGTAGGAACACTAAAATTACACGGTAACTTAATGCGATTGTTTGGTATCCATGCAAATTGTTTACGTAATCTACCTGGGTCTTTCCTCCAAAATATTCACTGATTACTTTAGATGTTTTTTTTTATGGGTCTAGCACACGTGCTACAGGGAAGTCCCTAAAGCGCTACAGGAGCGACACTTGAAAGTGATTCACGTTGTTCTTGAATCACTGTAAATTGTACTCGGTGGGAAACACAGTCCTGGGCAAATTATTCCAAAGGGATGATGTTCTCCATATAAAAGACTGCTTGAAAAGCGTTGTACGAGGAGTAACGAGCTGAACCTCATACGGATGTGAAGTATTAGCGCGACGTGTACTTCCAACATACACCGCTCTGGGAGGAATTAAGCGGGCCACATCCTTCGAACACTTTGCATGGAAATACTCGTAGAATAGGCTCAAGTCGCCAACCGTTCTTCGATGTTCCAGCGAATCAAGCCGCCGGTCAGTTCCGGGTCTCCAATCAGACGAACAGCTCTTCTCTGAATAGAATCCAACAAATGCAGTGTATGTTTGGGAGTGGAGCTCCAAACATGGGAGCAGTATTTCCATAGTTGGTCGAATTTGAGCTTTGTAAAGAATTAACAGTTGTTGTGGAGTATAAAGCTTTCTGGTTCGAAATAATATTCCCAACTTTTGAGAAGCTCTCCTTGCTATGCCTGCAACATGTTCATGCCAGGACCTATTTGCTCCCAAATTACGCCCAACAAACTGAGCGTTCAAAGTGAATGTCGGGTTGAAGAGATAGAAAAAAGTGTACTGTCATCTTAAATTCCACAAAGCTGTAGATAGAATTTCTTCCAGGTCTTGGTTAAGTTGAATGACTTCCTGCTGGGACTTTTCCAGTAAGATGTCCGAGCGTTCAAATATAAGATGAGTACTGTCATCTGCAAAGTGCAGAGATTTCGGTCTTTTTCAGAAGATCAGTATGGAGACAGTATGGAGGGGTACACCGGCGTTGATAGTGAAGGCGTTAGAAAGAAATCCGTCGACTGCCACTCGTAAAGAACGCTCTCTGAGGGAATATAGTGAAGAACTGATACGACTTTTGGACTTTCGAACTTAAAGTCATGAACTTGAGTTATAACATCATTCCCCACCTCCTATATATGTGACCATAAATTACCTTATTTCGTCAACAAGAATAAGTCAACAGTCCAAAGATTTTAATAAAACCATACAAAATATACCATCCTGCTGTCTTTGAGCGAAATTGCCCAAAAAGTTATTTTTTAACCTATTAAATCATTCCTAATGTGCCGTCAAGGATGTTCGATATTGTCTTCAGACAGTGTGTCATAAAACGTATGCTAATAAAGCTAGATACCCAAAAAGCTTCAGAAGTTGATGAAATACTTGCTATAGTACTCCAAAAATACGCAAGCGAATTAACACCAGTGTTCTGCAGCTTTTTCAACTTATCTTATTGAAAGGGAATATTTCGTGCTGGAAATGTGCAACACTTTAGCCCGTACCCAATAAGACAAGATGACCTTGCCAAACAACTACCGACTAATCGCACTGCTTTCAGTTATATCGAAAGTTATGGAAACAGTTAACTCAGCATGTTCTAAAATATCTAGAAGGATTCATTATTATTAGCGACTCTTAATATGGCTTTCGTAAGCAAAGGTCTACAGGAAATCTTCTAAGTTATGCCATATACGTTTGAAACCACGCAATTAAACATTATGAAGAATCTCGAGCAGTTGCACGTGATATATTCAAAGCATTTGATATGACGGATTGTTGGCTGAGTTACCTTTTTCTGGTATGTCTGAACCGTTGGATCTCAGAAAGCGTTCTTTACGAGTGGCAGGTGACGAGCTTCGTTCTAATACCTTCACTAACAACGCTGGTGTGCCCCAAGGCTCCATACTATCTCTACACTCTTTTCTTTCTTTACATTTTGGATCTGCTGGAAAGGACCAATAATCCAATCTACTTGCATATGATAGTACGCTTACTTCTTCATTTACTTTGAACGTTCTAACATAGGCTACTCAAGCAAATATTCGCTGACATCAGGAAGTCGTTCAATTCAATAAAGACCTGGAAGAAATTCTATTTTGGAATGATAGTAATCAAGTAGAATTTAACACTTCAAAAACCTTGGAGGTTCTAAAAAAGTTAACGTTGAGGAACCTGACATAGTTATGTCCGACCACTTACTTTCTTTAGCATCGTTACACAATTTGCGCGTTACCTTGAGTGTAAATATGTGTTGGCATGAACATGTTGTAGGCATAGCAAAGAGAGCTTCTCAAAAGCTGGGAATATTATTTCTAACTAGAAAGCTTTACATTTTACAGCAACTTTTAGTTCTGTCCAGAGCTCAAATTCGACTAATGATGTGTTATTAGTGTTCCGTACGGAACACTTATAAGATCACTCGGTGTCTGTCTGTCTGTCACACCCGATTTTCTCCGAAACTATTTGACATAGAAAGTTGAAATTTGGTACAAATATAGGAATTGATGGCCTCATCAGAGCCGTGTAGTTTTGAAAGTTAAATTTTGACTTAAGGGGTTAGTTCTGGGGGGTGAAATCGGAAATGCAAAAAAAAAATTTTTACTAGGTCATCGAGTGTGGTGTCAAATGAAAGCTTATGAAAACGCGAGTAAAAAATATATATAATGTAATACTTGCGCGCACTTTTCTTTGTATTATTTTTAAAAAATAGCGAAAAATCGCTGTCTCCCCGCCTTATCTCAAAAAGTAGTTATCAAAAAATTTTGAAAAAATTCTGAAATATTCTCCACGGGGTGTAGATTGAACGAAAATTATCACGAGTGCATTACCTTTAATAATTTATCTGGTATATAAAAAAAAACAAAAATTTCAAGGTCAACAGTTTTCATTAAAGATTGGAAACAAACTTTGTTGAAAACTCATTTGGGGTATGTTTTGTGAAGTCACTGATCATTTTATACTTCCGTAACAAAATTTTTTATTTTAAAAGCAATCAATGTACGGAACATTAATTGCGCAAGTTCAACTTGCATTTGACCGGTTATTTTTTTAATTGTGTTCCTTTAGTCGGCTTTAGTCGACTTTGGCCGACTTTAGTCAACCACCTTCTCTTCTTAACTACCAATATAAATCGCTAATGATATTTATGTCATGGATGTTCGGAGGGTGGCGTAAGTGTCGTCGGACTACCTCCTTAAGTTGGTTAGTTGTAAGATCACCACTTTATCCAACAGCAAGATTCCAAAGCCTCTCTATTTCGAGATACGGAAAGAATATCCTGACTTACTCTTTCAGAAAGGTTTAACCAATCCTTACAATCGTTGCCCAAATTTTTGAGTCAATTTTTCTCAATTCAGCAACTTGTTGAGTTGCGAGAGTCAATCATCGCTCCTGATGAAGCTAACATGGTTAGCGAAACGCGCGTCGAGTGTAAAAATAAAGTGTTTGGTGTAGTGGTGATATATTCTGAGTACAATCATTACAACTAATTTTATAAATTCCACTTTTCTCACAATTAGGAATCTTATCTTTGGGATTTCCTAAGATATTCCTCAGATTGTCTGATCACTTATAGACTAAGGTGAGGCCTACCTTAGTAAATACCTTATTGAGTCCCCTGCTATATTTTGTATTATATGGTATGGAGACATACTTGGTGTTATTTTCTTCGCGTGTAAAAAAGGTGGAATTCTGAATATTTAACCTGAACTTATATCTATTTATTAGCTTGTTTACTAAGTCATCGTCATAACCATTAACTTTAGTTGCATTTCTAATACGATTCTTTCATTAATAAAGTTTACTCTATTCAGAGGAAAAGTGACCAAACGATGAACTAAAAAATGCAATGAGGCTAATTTGTGTTGTTTGCAATGAAATGAATCATTAGGAATATATCTATTTGTTACTGTATCTTTCATATAAATATCCAATTCTAATCTATTATTATTTTTAATAATTTAAAATATTTAGAAAAGGCAGTTTGTCCTTTGTTCAGATATTTTTATTATTAGCGTTAGCGAAACGCGTGTCGAGTGCAAAAATAAAGTGTTTGGTGTAGTGGTGATATACTGAGTTGTGTCATTGTGCCAAAGATTCCACATTCCCAACTTAGATATATATATATATATATATATATATATATATATATATATATATATATATATATATATATATATATATATATATATATATATATATATATATCATATTCCAAGGAGTGTACTTTGATTACAATAAGGCTTTTTTCCATTATCCATTTGTTTCTTACTACAAATATTTTATTTTATTATATTATTAAATTTAAACTTTCATCGAGCATCTTGAAAGTTCTATATTCATGATGATATCTTTTCAACCGAAATTAAGTTAACGCTTTTTGATTTCCTTATTTTAATAACGTTACCGTATTGTGGTGTTATTTATTTGACAGTTTTTAACTTGCCTGAAAAGAATAAATACTCTATGGACATTATAAAATCTCTATTAAAGTTCTGTTAAAAGTTTTGAAATATGATCAACTCATTCCCTTGTTTGAGGCTTGATTAGCCATGGTCAAGTTTAAAATATGTAGTTTCATGACATTAGTTGAAGATGGAGGTCCATGAAAAGTAATTTATATTTTAGGTAAAGTCTCCGGTCGAGGGTAGTACTGTAGCCTTGGTCCGCCTTGATCAACCGGTAATACTCAATGATTTTGTGCGACCAGTGTGTTTGCCTCAAGAAAACATGGTGTTGTCTCCCACTGTGCAGTGTAATACATTAGGATGGGCGAGAAATAGGGAACAACTGCAAAGAGTCCAAGTAAAAATAACCGATAAAGAAAAATGCGAAAACATCAGTATTTCTAGTGTAAACAGTATTTGTACAGAAACCATTCATGGACAAAACGACTGCAATGTAAGTTTATATTGCTGTATATTATTAGATCTTCTTCTTGAAGTGTCATATCCGATATGGACGTAGGTGACCCTCTTGCCTTTGTCTGTAGTTGGTGCCTTTTTTTTAAGTGTGTCCATAGACAAAGCGGACCTACATTTTAATGTCAAGTGACTAGATCTTGTATCTGACAAAATCAAATTGGATTTTTCTTATATAATTTTTCGCAGTAAAAACAAATAAATCAAATATCACCAAAAAATGAATAAAAAATTAACATACCCTTTTTCAAACAAAGAAATATATAAAAATCAATAAAAATGCGATCGGAAATGATTAGAGAAATAGAATAAACACTAGGTAAACTTACCAAAAATGGCTCAACATCACGCCTGCTAAAAGCAACAAATTAATATGCACGTAATTGTATATTGTATTTGTCATAGACTAAGTTAGTAAGTAAGCCTATTATTGTACTGATTTATGAATAATAAAGAAATATTTGATTTTGATTTTGTTATTAAAGCAAAGAACTGAAGTCAGTTTCGTGCGTATTTTAATATCGAATTCAAATTTTATTAAATTAATTTTATTTTCATGTTAATTCTTCTTCTATTTCAATTAGGAAGAAGAATTTGCCGGTAGTTCAATGGTCTGTAAGATGCCTAATTCAGAAAGGTGGACCTTGATTGGTATTACCAATTGGCGAATAGCCTGTGCAAAAAGTGGGATGGAACGACCAAGAATGTATGATAAAATTTCTCCAAATGTAGACTGGATACGAGAAACAATTGCTAGTTCGAATAATACTTGAGTTATTTGTAGAAGAATAATTTTAAAACGTGCCAAATTTAAGAATACGTAGAATTAAATAGAGAAAAAGAAAATAGTTATTTTGAATGCCAAATAAATCGATAATTTAATTAGTTGCTTTAATATACCAAGGCAAAATTCTTAACTGACTTTGACAGATTTGATTTTAACATCTCAAAACATAAAATTACATAATATGTAACCGCAAAAATGAAAACAAAGGAAAAATATAGAAAACTAATATTGTATTCATTCTTAGTGTTCCGTACGGAAAACTTATGGGATCATTTCGGTATGATTTTCTCCGAAGTAAAAAAAAAAAAATTACGAGGTTATTGAGTGGACTGTCAAATGAAAGCTTATAAAAATATAAGTTCAAAAATATATTTGAAGTCATATTTTAAATAGCCCAAATCGCCGTTCCCCACCCTATCTCAAAATTTTTTGATAAAATTCTGGAATATTCTTCATAAAGTGTAGATTGAGATAAAATTATCACGAGTGATAATTTATTTGGTATAAAAAATAAGTGCTTTGACAATATGGTGGACGTTCTTTAATATATTTTTCGGTACATTACTGTTACCGAGTCGCGCGAGACAACCGAGAAAATAATTTTATTTGTTTATAATTAAACGAATATGTAGGCAGTAAACATTTACTTTACACTTTTATTACCAGATTCTAGATTGAGCTAGATTGATGTATTGGCTATTAAGTAGTTAAGATGCTATACCTTATATACATTACTGACTCAGAAAAACATGAAAACACATACTGGATCTTAAGGTACCTGTCAGGGACCTAATTAACTTAGTTTAGGTGAGGATTTTCTTTTATTTTAAAAGCCATCACCGTACGGAACACTAATTGCGTAAGTCCGACGTGCACTTGGCCGGTTTTTTTTATCTGTTAGAATGTGTTTTATACACGTGAAACCAACCAGAACTATTTAGTCCATTTTTCATAGTTGTTCAAAAGTATATTTATACAGGATGTTTGACTTTATTTTTACCTGGCATATTAAATTCACAAAATGTAGAAGTTTTGTAAAAGCTGTATAAAATTGTACTTCAAATACCCTTGTATGCATTTTTGCTCTTTAAGGACTGTATATTTTTGAAAATAGTGGAAATATTGCAAAAAGTGTAAATGTTTAATTAGGTTTATTGGTAAAATTTTTTATACTATGTTATATATTGTAAATAGAGAGAAAAAACACACTTTCGATAGTGTTTAAGAAATTATATAAAATTAATTTTTTATCAAATTATTTTACTTTGTAGATAGATAGTAAAAGTAGCTTCTCGATTTATAATGTTTATAATATTTTTAATATGGAGATATAATTATATTTTTAGTAAAGTTATAACTAAAAAGATGTTTTATTATATCTTATGTTCTTTTTTGCTTTTAATTTTCAAAAGTCAGAAAAAATCATCAATCAAGAAAGTATTAATACAAAAGTCGGAAATTATTAACTTTTAAACTCGGTCTATGCCATTTAATCAATTCGAAAAGGAAATGTTTAGTTATGGTAAATTGTTATTGTGTTAAAGACTTGTCCGATGGATTTGTTAATAAACTTAAGGAAGAGACGTAAACATAAAAGTGCGGCATAAAAGATAGCAGCGCCTGGGCGACGTCATTTTTTGTTCTTCTTAACTAACCTGAACCCTCGGCTATATAAGTCAATCTAGAATAAATCTAGTAATACAGTCCACTTTTAGTCAAATATAATTTTTTTATTTAATATAACATTAAGAGAAAATACAAGGGTAAAGCAAGTAATCCTAATTCGAAGAATGTTCAGTCGTAGCGATTCAAAGTTGGAGAAATATGTAGAAGAGTTCATCCAGGAATACATTTGTACGTTTGTTACATCTCTGGTGGAATTTTGCAAGGTCTCTCTTGGCATTTTGAATACTGACTCGTCGGAGTTGAGTGGCTTACTGCGATTACTCATCGCATTGAAAGTGCCAAGTGAGACCTCCGCGAAACGTCTGCAAAATATCACCCAGAATGTGACGAACGGATATATTCCAAGATTAACTCTTCTACACACACACACACACACATACATATATATATATATATATATATATATATATATATATATATATATATATATATATATATATATATATATATATATATATATATATATATATATATATATATATATATATATATATATATACTTTTAAACATTGTTGACATATTTATAAACGCTGCTTCTCCAATGGAGATAGGTCTCTTCAAGTTTCTTCGAATTGTCTCTATCCTGTGCAAGGTGGAGCAATCTACTGCCCGCTATCACCCTGATATCATCACTCCATCTTCGTTTGCTCTCCCATTGCCACTTTAGTTTTGCCACTCCTTGACTGATATCTGTAATTCTTATTGTTCGTCTGATATCCTCTCTTTTAATGTGCTCTTGTAAACAAATACCTAACATCTGTCTTTCCATGGCCCGTTGGGTACGTTGGAGTCGACAAAGACCATTTATTTTGTTTTTTTTTTTTAAATTTTTTTTATGGGTCTAGCACACGTGCTGCAGGGAAGTCCCTAAAGCGCTACAGGAGCGACACGTGTGCGATTCACGTTGTTCCTGAATCGCTTTAAATTGTACTCGGTGGGAAACACAGTCCTGGGCAAATTATTCCAAAGGGATGATGTTCTCCATATAAAAGACTGCTTGAAAAGCGTTGTACGAGGAGTAACAAGCTGAACCTCATACGGATGCGAAGTATTAGCGCAACGTGTATTTCTATCATGCACCACTCTGGGAGCAATTAAGCGGGCTACATCATTCGAACACTTTCCATGAAAATACTTGCAGAATAGGCTTAAGTCGCCAACCGTTTTTCGATGTTCCAGCGAATCAAGGCCGCCGGTCAGTTTCGGGTCTCCAATTAGACAAACAACTCTTCTCTGAATAGAATCCAACAAATACAATGTATGTTTGGGAGTGGAGCCCCAAACATGGGAGTAAAATTCCATAGTTGGTCGAATTTCAGCTTCGTAAAGAATTAACAGTTGTTGTGGAGTGAAAGCTTCTGGTTCGAAATAATATTCAAAACTTTTGAGAAGCTCTCCTTGCTATGCCTGTGACATGTTCATGTCACGACATATTTGCTCCCAAATTAACGCCCAACAAATTGAGTGACGATGTTAGAAGAATAGAGTGCCCCGCCATAACATGAGAGCCACAAACAGAATTTTTCAGACATTCACCAGTTTTCTGTAGACTTTTCAACCTATCCTACAGAAAGGGAATATTTCCTTTCTGCTGGAAATGCGCTACAGTTCAGCCGATACCTAAAAAAGGCAAGAAGACCTCGCCAAATAACTACCGACCAATCGCACTGCTTTCAATAATATCGAAAGTCATGGAAAAGGCTATCAATCAGCATCTTCTAAAATATCTTGAAGGATTCAACATTATTAGCGATCACCAATATGGCTTTCGTAAAAATAGATCAACAGGAGATCTTCTGACTTATGTAACACATGTTTGGAACAATGCAATTGAACACTTTGGAGAATCTCGAGCGGTTGCTCTGGACATATCCAAGGCATTCGACCGTGTTTGGCACGATGGGCTGTTGGCTAAGCTACGTTCTTATGGTATGTCGGAAAAGTTCTGTTTGTGGCTCTCATGTTTCCTCAGAGAGCGTTCTTTACGAGTAGCAGTCGACGGATTTCTTTCTAACACCTTCACTATCAACGCCGGTGTACCTCAAGGCTCCATACTGTCTCCTACTCTTTTTCTCATTTACATTAACGATCTGCTGGAAAAGACCGAGAATCCAATCTACAGCTTTGCAGATGACAGTACACTTATCTCTTCATTCACTTTGAACGCTCGGACATCGGCTACTCAGACGAATATCCGCAGACAGCAGGAAGTCGTTCAACTTAACAAAGACCTGGAAGAAATTCTATCTTAGGGTGACAGTAACCAAGTGGAATTTAACGCTACAAAAACCCAGGCGGCAGTTTTCTCTAAAAAAGTTAACGTTGCTGAACCCGACATAGTTATGTCGGGGCACTCCATTCCTCTAACATCGTCACTCAATTTGTTGGGCGTTAATTTGGGAGCAAATATATCCTGGCATGAACATGTTGCAGGCATAGCAAGGAGAGCTTCTCAAAAGTTGGGAATATTATTTCGAACCAGAAAGCTTTACACTCCTCAACAACTGTTAATTCTTTACAAAGCTCAAATTCGACCAACTATGGAATACTGCTCCCATGTTTGGAGCTCCGCTCCCAAACATACACTACATTTGTTGGATTCTATTCAGAGAAGAGCTGTTCGTCTGATTGGAGACCCGGAACTGACCGTCGGCCTTGATTCGCTGGAACATCGAAGAACGGTTGGCGACTTGAGCCTATTCTACAAGTACTTTCATGGAAAGTGTTCGAAGGATGTGGCCCGCTTAATTCCTCCCAGAGCGGTGCATGTTAGAAGTACACGTCGCGCTAATTCTTCACATCCGTATGAGGTTCAGCTTGTTACTCCCCGTACAACACTTTTCAAGCAGTCTTTTATATGGAGAACATCATCCCTTTGGAATAATTTGCCCAGGACTGTGTTTCCCACCGAGTACAATCTACAGCGATTCAAGAACAATGTGAATCGCCTTCTCCGCACACGTGTCGCTCCTGTAGCGCTTTAGGGACTTCCCTGTAGCACGTGTGCTAGACCCATAAAAAAAAAAAAATTCATAAGAGCGTAGCTTAGCCAACAGTCTATCGTGCCAAACACGGTCGAATGCCTTGGATATGTCAAGAGCAACCGCTCGAGATTCTCCAAAGTGTTCAGTTGCGTTGTTCCAAACATGTGTTACATAAGTCAGAAGATCTCCTGCCCATTTCTCTCCTGCCCAAGATTTCCAGCTCATACGTACTTACTGAAAGTATACAGCTCTACTTTTCTTTTTAAGATCATGGGGATATGTCTGTTTTTTAGAAGGAATCCCAGTTTTTGAAATGCAGTCCAGCTGAGACCAATTCGCCTTGGTATTTCCGCTGTTTGATTGTCCTTATCCAATAAAATCTTATGTCCCAAGTATATAAACTCTTGCACTCTCTCTATCTCTTCCGTGCTGATCTTATTTTTTGTGTTTTGTGGGCTTAGAAGTTATGTTTTCTTGATGTTCATCTTGAGTCCAAGTTTCTGTGGAGCTTGATTAAGTTGTTCTATCACGATTTTGAGTTCTTTTAGATCTTCACTAATCAGTACTACATCATCTGCAAATTGCGAGTGATGTAAATATCATCCCATTTTAATTCCCTTCTCTTCCCACTCAAGACTTTTAAATACATCCTCCAAGGCCAGGGTCAACAATTTTGGTGAAATTTTGTCGCTCTGCCTAATACCTTTCTTGATCTTTATGGGTTCTGTTTTTCGATCTTCATCTAAGTTAATATATGAATTTTGGCCGTTCGGTACATCTTAAGTTTATTCTGGCATGAGCTAAGGACTGCATAATTGCCCAATGTTCTAGGGAGTCGGAAGCCTTCTTATAGTCGATGAAAGCTAGGTCGCTTTTTCTATTAAAATGCGAAGCGTCTGGATATGATGTGTTGTTCCAAATTGCTTGCGAAAGCCCCCCTGTTCAACTGGTTGGTAGTCATCGAAATTATTTGTTAGACGGTAAGTGACAATTTTAGTAAGAAGCTTGTACAAATGTTATAACAAGCTGATGGGGCGATATTTCTCAAGGTCTTCGTGATCGCATTTCTTGAATAAAAGTATGACCTCACTGTCTTGCCAATGTACAGGTATTTTTGTTCTTCAATACATTTATTGAGTAATATCCGCATACCTTCAAAAAGTTCATTTCCTCCCATGTTCAATATTTCAGATGTTATTTTATCTTCACCTGTAGATTTTTTTATTCTTCATCTGTTTTAAAGCAGTTTCCAATTCACTTCAGCTTACCTGAGGAATTTCTTCCGAGCCAACGTTAAGAATACGTGCTTGCTGCTGATTTGGATTTGGTATAGTCGAGAAATAGAGTTTTGTGAAGAATTCCATTATTTCATCGTTATTTCCTTCCTGTCAGTTATTATTTTACCTGTTTTATCTCGTAATCTTGTGACATCTTGGATTTCAATACCTTCATATTTTTGTTTTCTTCAACGGTGTTAATTATTAAGGTTGTATTGTATTTTCTAACGTCTTTCGTTGTTGCTTTCTTTATGGCTTTGTTCAATGTTTCATACTCATGTGTACCTCTTTACAGGTACTATGACGTAAAGTTATATTGCAGAATCAAAGATCTGAATGACTGCTTAAGACTACAGGATGGCTTTAATGGCATGAATGATTGGTGTAACGACAGGCTGTTTTCAAATATATCCAAATGCATCTTTACCAAAAAACTTAGTACAATACATTGTAACTATAGTATCAATGGCCAAGTTCTCAAGGGATATCAGTCAGTGTGTGACTTCTGTGTTGCGCTGGAGACTACATTATCTTTCCGAGAGCATATTGCAAAGGTTAAAGTGAATAGTTTTCAACCATAGGGTTTTATCATACGTTATGTCGCATAGTCTGCAGAATATGACACACTGAAATTGCGTTTTAATAGTAATCGTGGCTGGTATCCAGTGGTTGTTTTTGTGCCTTTTTATCCATACACATATTTGAAGTATGGAGAATATTGAAGAACATTTTTCAAGAAAGTAAGTTTTAAACTTGACGGAGTATAACAGGTTATCCTTATGAAATTCTCTCGACTAGATTTACAAGGGAAAGTCTAGAGGCATGGCGAAATAAATCACGAATTACATTTATACATAAAATAATCTCTAACAAAATTGACAAAAACAAAATTCTGCGGTGTCTGTCTTTTGATGTGCCTAGACGTACGGCCCGTAATTTACTAATTTTTAGTTTATCCACTCTCTCAAATTTTCGAGAAATATAACCGAATGCAGAACCAATTGGATATTTTCAACAACAGCGTTGCTACAATAAAACGAATGCCATTTTAATATAAGCTGTTAGTTTTAAATCAAATAAGTTATCTAATATGAAAGTGTTTAATTCAGACAACCAGCGCTCTTGTAAAAAAAAGATGAAAACAAATAACTAAAGATCTGTATATATATAAGTGAAATATCTTAGTAGCGACTTTAAACCCAATACTGTATACATATATATATATATATATATATATATATATATATATATATATATATATATATATATATATATATATATATATATATATATATATATATATGGAGTGTTATGGAATTCACGACATATATTGGAACTGGCGGGTCCTTGCAGCAAGACTGATTGCAGAAAATTCACCTTAAATAGCGGATTTCAATAATAAAGGAAAAAAATTGACCCTAAAGAATGACGGCATGAATATTTTTTTCATACCGCCACTGATATACCATATAACAGCATAATATCGCGGAGCGTTAACCAGAATATCAAATTCAAATTTAAAAAAGCTTTATGAATACTTAATAAAGTTAATAAGGTTGGTTTACAGTTTTTGAATTCAGTGGGTACATTGTGCTTTTTAGTATATTCATCCACTGTAAGGCCTTGCGGCTTGCTGGTGTTCTGCATAGTTGATATACCAATCCTGATCCTCCCATAATCTTCCAGTAGTTTCCGGATGTTTATCCTTTAATGAATATTATTATTTGTATTTTTTATAAAGATACTTTGGCTATGATCATTAAAATTAGAGGAGAAATTTTTTAATTTAGTCTTCTGCGGTAATTTTTTAATAAAAACCTTGAACCAGAACATAAGGTTACTACACACATTAGTAGACATTTGAACAAGTTCATCTGACTGCGCCAGGGAGGTCTCCGATGTTTTTTTGGCCGGTATGGAAGCTTACATCCCTTTTTCGAAGAAATGCTCCTCCAAGGGCAAGCCTTGGTTTGACCGAAAATGCAAAGAAGTTGTTGCTTCTAAACATCTTGCCGACCGACAATGGCTTGAAAATCCTAACACCATAAATCGTAACACCTTTGTCAGTGCCCGGAACAGATACAAAGGAATTATCGATGTTATGAAACCAAGGACGCACACAATCAATGAATTAGAAACAAATTTTCTGCTTGTCTCAACAATTCCAGGTCCTTTTGGGCACTCGCTAAGGCAGTTCAGTTAGACAAAATTTCACCAAATCCACCATCCCACCACTCACACGGCCAGGTAATACTATTGCAACGACTCCTGTTGAGAAAGCGAACTTGTTGGCTGAACTCTTTGCTTCACATTCTACTGTCGATTTCCAAGAAAGACACTACCTACTATTCCCATATTGCAGTCAAGGATGCAAGATGTCTTCAGACAACGTATTATAAAGCGTATTTTAATGAAGCTAGAACCAAAAAGGCTTCTGGCGCTGACGGAATACCTGCCATAGTTCTCAAAAACTATGAGAGGGAACTAACACCAGTTTTCTACTGACTTTTCAACCTATCCTACAGAAAGGGAATATTTCCTTCCTGCTGGAAATGTGCCACAGTTCAGCCACTACCTAAAAAAGGCAAGAAGACCTTGCGAAATAACTACCGACCAGTCGCACTGCTTTCAATAATATCGAAAGTCATGGAAAAGGTTATCAATCATCATCTTCTAAAATACATTGAAGGATTCAACATTATTAGCGATCACCAATATGGCATTCGTAAACATAGATCGACAGGAGATCTTCTGACTTATGTAACACATGTTTGGAACAACGCAATTGAACACTTTGGAGAATCTCGAGAGGTTGCTCTTGACATATCCAAGGTACGATGGACTGTTGGCTAAGCTACGCTCTTATGGTATGTCTGAAAAGTTTTGTTTGTGTCTCTCATCTTTCCTCAGAGAGCGTTCTTTATGAGCGGCGGTCGACGGATTTCTTTCTAACACTTTGACTATCAACGCCGTTGTGCCCCAAGGCTCCATACTGTCTCTACTCTTTTTCTCATTTACATTAACGATCTGCTGGAAAAGACCAGGAAACCAATCTACAGCTTTGCAGGTGACAGTACGCTTATCTCTTACTTTGAACGCTCGGACATCGGCTACTCAGGAGAATATCCGCAGACGGCAGGAGGTCGTTCAACTTAACAATGACCTGGAAAAAATTCTATCTTGGGGTGACAGTAACCAAGTGGAATTTAACGCTACAAAAATCCAGGCGGCAGTTTTTTCTAAAAAAGTAACGTTGCTGAATCCGACATAGTCATGTCGGGGCATTCCATTCCCCTGGCATCGTCACTCAATTTGTTGGGCGTTGATTTGGGAGCAAATATGTCCTGGCATGAACATGTTGCAGGTATAGCAAAGAGAGCTTCTCAAAAGTAGGGAATATTATTTCGAACCAGAAAGCTTTACACTCCACAACAACTGTTAATTCTTTACAGAGCTCAAATTCGACCAACTATGGAATACTGCTCCCGTGTTTGGGGCTCCGCTTCCAAACACACACTGCATTTGTTGGATTCTGTTCAGAGAAGAGCTGTTCGTCTGATTGGAGACTTGATTCGTTGGAACATCGAAGAACGGTTGGAGACTTGAGTCTGTTCTACAAGTATTTTCATGGTAAGTGTTCGCAGGATGTTGCCCGCTTAATTCCTCCCAGAGAGGTGCATGTTAAAAATACACGACGCGCTAATACTTCACATCCGTATTCAGCTTGTTACTCCGCGTACAACGCTTTTCCAGCAGTCTTTATGGAGAGCACCATCCCTTTGGAATAATTTGCCCAGGGCTGTGTTTCCCACCGAGTACAATTTGCAGCAATTCAAGAACAACGTGAATTGCTTTTTCCGCACACTTGCCACTCCTGGAGCGCTTTAGGGACTTCCCTGTAGCACGTGTGCTAGACCCATAAAAAAAACAAATTTAATTATAAGAAAAACTATTCTAAAAATTATTACCTTTTAAATTAATTACTTCCTGACATACATACACAAGTTTAATATTTGAATATTTTATTCCTAATAAGTAAAAAATTTTACACTGTAATTCTCTAAAATTTTATTTGCGTGATTACAAAACTGACCTAATGAGTCTAATAAATTGGGGTAGGTTGAAAGTCATTCGCCTTCTTCGGCTTCTTTTGTTCCACACAAAAAATGCTTTCTTTTGATAGGCGCCCGCCGTGAGCGGTGGGAGCATCAAAGAGTTTTTTTTTTCTACAGCTGAGTGTGACTTTTTATTTGAGGTTTGTAGGGGAGGCTTAGTTATATCGTATTACTTGTGTTATTGGTGGTGTCTATTTTGTTTTTTTGATTCCTTTTTTTTATTGTCTATCTATATATCTATTTTAAGATGTAATTTCCACAGTTTTTTGGGCAGTATTTTTTGTAGTATTAAGAATAAAGCTTTTACATTTTTCTTTAAAGCTTTAGCGTTAAATCTCGAAGTTGACGGTTCACTATTTAAATGCGGTAATCCATTCGGAGATATCGGGTTGCTCAGTAATTTGCTTGTTTTCATTATTGATAATAATAGAAACGTCTTGTAAGATCGATGTGCTTTCATTACTTGAATTTGTTTGAATGAGAGAACATTTATATTTTCAGCTGCTTTAAACAAATGTTCGGGAAAGACGTTTTTGTCCACGGGCCAAACTCCAGCCGCTTTAAATCGGTTTACAATAATGCCAATAATAGCAGCTATTTGGTAAGATTCTGCAAATAAACTTGCAACTTGATGTTGCGTTACCTGACGACCTGGATTTATCCTCAATATTTTTTCTGTTACTTGAATATAACAATTGCTCATAGGTTAAAGAAAAGGGACGTCGAGTGGCTGGTCGTGAGTAGTAAGGCCTAATAGTTGTAACATTACTATATCCCATTAGCCTTTGCTATGTTGAACGTTTCCAGCGTTGTATTTCCATCAAGTAGAAGTAACACTTTATTTTCAGAGTTTAGCTTTACGACGCTTATAAAATATTTCATCCATTTAAATCAGTTTGAGCCAGTATTTGGAATTGTGACAACATTTTCAGAAGGCGTGCCATTCTCCAGTTCGGGGTTTTGTCTCATTCTTTTGGATCTAAGCATTAGTGGCACAAACTGTCCAGCCACACTGGCCCAACACAAGCCCTCTTTCTCCGCTTACGATTGCGCCGATTTGTTTCTGCCTATTTAATTCTAACACTTTTTAATATAGTTTAAGGTTCGATTTGTATTACTCTCCTCTCTCAGCTATTCTCGCCCGGTACCAACAAATTATTTCTTTTTTTGGCCTCTAAAATTTTATTTCTTTCATTGTAAATAGCCGCCTTTCATGGTGCTTCTACATGGCCACACGAGTCACCCATATATATACACACACACACACACACACATATATATATATATATATATATATATATATATATATATATATATATATATATATATATAACGAATTGAGTTTCAGATCGCGAAGTGTGTACATGTGAATCGAACGCCAGGCGATAGTCAACTCGTTCAACGAGCATTATTATAGTAATGTTTCGATCTATTTAATTATTTTGTCAATTGCAAATGAGAGGGACTAGAAATAAAGTATGAAGCTAACGAAACGATAGCGACGACCTTGATCGTTTTACTGTTTACGGTGATAAATAATATAAACAACAGTTCTTTTTTCTTTTTCTCCCGTGTTTGAAAATGGACTATACGAGGAACACACGTAAAGTTTTTATAACAGAAAGAACAATGGATAGGGATGATTATACATCAGGACACTTGAAAAGAGGAAGATTCGAAGAAAAAGAAGAGCCAATGGGATTATTCGAGAAGAGTAAAAAGCTGATAAGAACACCACAGAAAGAGAAAAACGAAAGAGCGGATAAGACAGACAATTTGATAGAAATGATTAGAGAGTTAATGTCAGATATAAAGGATTAAAACAAGATCACAAGAGATACTATAAGAGTTGAAGGAACTAAGAAAGGAGAATGAAGTGTTGAAAGAAGAAAATAAAATAATTAGCGTAAACATGAGAATTATGGATTTGAAGATGAGTAAACTGGAAAAAGACAACGTAAGGAATAATATTGTAATATCGGGAATGAGATTTGAAGCGGATAGCCAACCAGATCTGAAAATGGGTGTAGAACATTTTATGGAGAGGAGTATGGACACAAAAGTACAGATTCAAGATGTGATAAAAATAGAAGCGACTATATACAAGATAGAACTTGGAAATACGGGAGATAAAGAAGATGTGATGAAAAATAAAAACAAACTGAGAAACCTAAGAGAGAGAGTGTACATAAACAACGATTTAACAAAAGATGAACGGGAAATTCAAAAGAAATTGAAGCATATAGCAGACAACGAGAGAAAGAATGGAAAAAGGGTGAAAATAGGATCTCAAAAAATCGTAATCAAAGGAAGAGAATATAAATGGGACATTGAGGAAGAAAAACTGAAAGAACAAACAAAGAATACTACTACCATCAAGCCAAAAAACTGAGAAAAACGAGAGAGATAGGTAGACTGACGACGACCCTGGCAAAGATAAAGGATACGGAAGAGAGGATTAGTAAAAGGAATACAAATAAGAAGATAATCAAAGAAATAGATAGGAAGAAAGAAATGGGAAATAATTATCGAGTTGTTAGATTGAAAACACGGGATAATAGGGATATAAACAGAAAAGAGGTTGAACTGACAGAAGAACAAATGAACTGTATAGGAATCACAGAAACAGAAAGGAAAGGAAATAGATGCAAAAAAATTAGAAGGAAATATGATAAAAGAAGAAGACAAAATTATGGAAATATGGAGGGAATACTATAAAGATCTATCAGATGGGAATGACATAGCATACAAAAATTAACATAGAGACCTAATACCGGAACAAGATACAAAACTCACACAAACAGAAGAAACTAATACAGAAGAAACCAAAGAGGCAATCGGCAATTTAAACAGGATAGAAAGATATAGAAGAAAATATGGAAAAGACAAATATAGAATAACTCAAATCCACTGGCCTTACACTCCTAAAAAAGGGGTAGAAAGGCATAAGAATTAAGTAAGTACGTAAGATATATATATATATATATATATATATATATATATATATATATATATATATATATATATATACACATATATACATATATACATATATATATATATATATATATATATATATATATATATATATATATATATATATATATATATATATACATATACATATATATATATATATATATATATATATATATATATATATATATATATATATATATATATATGTAGAAGGACTACACTTTTAGTGATATGTTATTTGTAGACATTTTCGTTGCACCCTGAATAGAAACATTACCAGACAATGTGTGATTAATAAAAAATCTAAATAGAACCTTTTTTTTACTGTTCCGTACGGAACACTTATAAGATGACTTCGGTGTCTGTCTGTCTGTCACACCCGATTTTCTGCGAAAAACTATTTGACATAGAAAGTTGAAATTTGGTAATAATATAGGAATTGATGGCCTCATCAGAGCCATGTAGTTTTGAGAGTTAAATTTTGACTTGAGGGGTTAGTTTTGGGGGGTGAATTCGGAAAGGAAAAAAAAAAATGTTTACTAGGTCATCGAGTGTGGTGTCAAATGAACGCTTGTGAAAACACGAGTAAAATATACATAAATATATATATATATATATATATATATATATATATATATATATATATATATATATATATATATGTAGAAGGACTACACTTTTAGTGATATGTTATTTGTAGACATTTTCGTTGCACCCTGAATAGAAACATTACCAGACAATGTGTGATTAATAAAAAATCTAAAGAAGTATTATCAATATTTGTTTTTTTATAGAAATGCAAGTCGCGATTGGCAAGACATAAATCCTGATTAAACATAACCGCCGAATAGCTTAGATAAAGTATTCGTTGGGGTTTATCAATCGATGTAGTAAAGAATTCTTATCAGTTGTGTAAATTTCCTCAACGGATCTAAACAGATCTTCTAAATATCAACATTATATTGTACTTATCTACTGTGTTTAATAATATAGAATGCCTTTACAACGTCACAGTCTACAAAGTTGCATCACAATTCAAATGTTTTGATAATGGGTCATGGTTGTTCCAAACGACCAAATCGTGTTAATAGTATTCGGTTATCTTCTAATGTAATAAAGAACGAAAAATTTCCAATGGCCCCTAACGGTGATATTCAGTTCGGTAATAGTGATATAGAAGTGGAATCTACTCACCAGGATGATTTAAAGAATATTAGTGTAGTAACAAAAGAATTTAAAGACAATGTTGAAGTTTTTATGTTAAATAATATACTTATGTGTATACAATTTTTCGCGGACTATAGAGAGTAAGTAGTGAATTTTGATAATTCTAACATTTTTAGACTCCGGCGCTTTTTTAGACTTGTAAGAATCGGCAGGCGCGGCGCGTTGATAATTTAGTATAAGCACCCTGATTTAGTTAGTAACTAAGAATAGTTTTGGAAATTCTTTAAAATTGTTTATTTCAACTTATTTCCACGTAGAATGTTCTAGATTTTCGTGAAAATGTGTCGATTTTGTATTTATTCTCGCCATGTTTCACCGAAGACTTTTTAGAAACTAAATAAAGCGTCTGGTTTACTAAAATGTAGAATCTTTTACATGAACATTTATATTTTCTACTTTTAAAGGAAACTCGGAATACCCACTAAGTCTGTTCCTATTCTATCTATTACGTCTCCCAAATCGTTAGAGTTTACGTATCAATAACTTTGAGTTGTTTTCTTTTATTGTTAGTTAATTTAAGTTACATTTAGACGAATTAAATGAATCCAGAGTGTTTTATGGTAGTAGTATTATTGTATATTTCGAATATATTAATTGAATTGTGAAATGGAAATTTCAGAAGTTAAACAATTTTCCTTTTCCCTTTTAAGGGTCTTTGATGTTATAGTTTACTTTTAAAAAAAAAGTAGTGATCACTATTTACATGACTCACAAGTTTAAGGTATGGGATTTATCAACTAACCAAAATAAATTAGGACTTTTAATAGAACGAAAAGTCCTCGAAACTCCATATCGCCATGAGTACCAATTTCTTCTTAGATTCTTTAGAATTATCTATAAAAATTATCGACATTAAATAACTCCATAGAAACAGTAAAACTCAATTCATCTTTTTTTTTTAACAATTCGTTTGCAAAGATAAATATTGCATTATTAATGTTATCAATGTATATCTAAATTGCAATATCGACATAATTACGGTATTACCTTTTACGTAAACTATTATATACTGAATTGTATCAGTATTTATAGACGCACCTCTTGTTTTTTGCCAATTTTATATATTTCAATTATTTAAAGCAAGCACTACTTTTACCTGTCAAACGCAACTATCCTGTTTACTCTATCATATCATATTTTTCTTAATTCTATGATTCGTTGATTTTTTACTGATAATTCATAGAATTCATGTCTATATTTATATATATATATATATATATATATATATATATATATATATATATATATATATTATATATATATATATATATAGGGTATATATATATATATTTATATATATATATATATATATATATATATATATATATATATATATATATATATATATATATATATATATATATATATATATATATATATATATATATATATATATATATATATATATATATATATATTATATATATATATATATATATATATATATATATATATATATATATATATATATATATATATATATATATATATATATATATATATATATATATTATATATATATATATATATATATATATATATATATATAACTTTCTTATCATTAGTAACCTCATATAAATCTTTGCAAAGGTAGTTGGTATTAACTGATAATACCATTTTTAAAACAGATTTTTTTTTAGTTAATCTTATTAATCTGCAATGAGCGATTGCCCAATACTAGATTAAAAATTGTTAAGAGGTCTGATAAAACAGTTTGTCAAAGTTTATCTATAAACCATTTATTAAATTTCAGATATTTGTAAACATTTTAAAGAAATAAGTCATCTAGAACGTAGCGATAATTTTCGTGTTACGGTATTAACCTGTTCGATTCCATTCTATTAAATTTATATATTCTAAACAAACTGTTATGCCCTTGTGAAGCCACTGATTTTTATAAAGAATATTAATGACGTAATGATGGGGAGCAAGTGCTCTAAGTCCCATAGTCGGAGTAGCCATTTTTCGCGGATTAAAACTACAGAGATGCGGCCTCTTGGTGATCTTGGTTTAGGCGAAAATGACATTACAGTAGAGTCTATACATAGAGACGATTTAATGATTATTGAAGTTATAAAACGGGAGTGTGAAGAGCATTTGCCAGTGTTTTTATTAAACAATATTATTATGTCTATGCAGTTCTTTCAAGATCATAGGGAGTAAGTAAAATATTTTAGTTTTGCCATTAAATATTCGTCACCCAATAGTTTTCTGGTATAATTTGTGATTATTATTTCTTTGAACTTTATTCTTTTTTAAGTTTCTTTCTCTTAGATATTGTACTAATAATAGAATAATAATTATTTTGTTCCCTTGTACCGCAGTTACTTTTTAAATTTATTTTACTCATTTCATTTCTCAGTTTTAATTTTCGACGACGTAAATTTATGATCCTATAAATTTTCATTGATTTTTGTTGAAAAATTACTTATGTGTGTGTAACGACAAAGAGTTGTTCTTGGGATTAAACCATACCAATGTGATTTTCCCATCGCACGACTAGACTGGACTAGAGACTCAAGCTAGAACTTTGGTTTCTTTTACATCGATTGAACGTCTAACTGATTGGTCTCCTAATTTCTCGTACCTTATAACACAGGGAATTTTATAGTGAGCTTCAGTTCGTAAAATAATTGCATCTTTTGTTGATCTCAAGCATTGTCCAATTGTCTTAATAGTGTTAAAGATTGTGTGAATGTTGAATCTTTTAAATAATTTGTATATTTTGTTTGTAGAACTGTTTATTTGCTTCTGATGAGGCAGAATGTTCATCACATATTGATAAATTTCTAAATCCTGGTGAGTATGTGACAGAAAGTTTTTAAGATGATGGTAAAGATGATCTGTAAAGTAAATGTGGGTATCTAGGAAAGAAAGGGCGTCATTTCATTCGGTCTGAAAGTATTTTCATTCAAAATGGCATTTAGGTTTTGCTTTAAAGAAAACAAAAGCAGAATTTCAATGTTAATATTTTATTATTAGTTTTAACAGAGTCGTATATAGAGTTTTTGGGTATCTGATATTTGTATTTTAACACATGTTATGTCCTCTATGAAATTTCATTACATTGGACTTCTTCGGAGCCCTTTAGTTTAACAAACGTCATATTATACAGAAGTTCTACTGAACATATTAGGAGATAATGGTTAGTTTATGTAGTTTCTGTTAAGAAAGAGTAGAGAGATTTTTACAGTTTCTGTATAAAATCTGTATTTGAAGTGCTTATGCCGTGGGAATAAATTTTAGAAAATGCTTGATGCATGCATTTTCTAAAATAAAAGTAAAAAAGGAGAAAATTTGCAATTCTTACAAATTAGGTTGTAATTTTTTCTTACCATCCATTTTTTTGGCAATGAATATCTTTTCTTATTAGACTCTAGATACTTATATACACAGTGCGACAATTAATCTTCTGGACTGGAGCTGCATATCATAAATTAGTGGCGTCACCTTCATTTTAAAACTGCGTCCTGTTCCATTATTCGTTTTAAATATCACCACGAATTATTGACATATTTATTTAACAGTAAGAACTCATCGTAGAAATTATAACACAAAACAAAGAGTTGTAATTAAATTTTACGCAAAATTTGGTATCAATGTCATAGCAACTTTCAACATGAGAAAAAGGGTATAACAATGATCGCTAATTAAGAACACAAGTTTTTGAATGACATTGATGAGGTTTGGATGGACGAGAATAGTTTCAAAACCCGAAATGATTTAAAAATTAAATTCTGCAATATTTTACTGTACAGTCTGCTCATAGTGCTTGTAACGCATATACTTCTATAATTATTAGGGTCTTTTCTATTTCCTTTCTTATAGATTGATGAAATGTAACTTTTTTCCATTCGGTAGGTGTTCTTCCTTGTGATATACAATTAATAATTAAGCTAGTTATTGTTCTGCACATGGTTATACCTCCATTTTTAATCATTTCTGCAGAGATATCACTTGGTCCGGGCCGCTCTTCTATTCTTCATCGTGTTTTAGATTTGCTTGTACTTCCTCCATGGTTATTTCGTCCCAGTCCTTTCCCTCTGTCTTCTGATTCATTGTCCTCTATACTAAGGAATTCTTGTCTGTTTTCAGTTAGTAATATTTCGTAATAATTTTTCCATTCTTCCAGAGGTATTAAATTTACGTCCCTCTCTTTGTTGTTCGTTTTCATATTTTTGATGGTTTGCCACACTTCTGTCGATTGTGTCGTTGAAAATGATGGAAGAAGCGATAAACATAAACAAACAAACCGTTCGAATTATTTTACAACAAATCTAAGCAAAGGAAGGGTTTATGCAAGATTTGTCTCGCAGACTTTCAATAAAGATCAAAAGTTATTAAGAGTGCAGCCTTCCAGGTAAAACGTACGTTTCCCTAGGAATAATCAAATCTTCTTGAAATCATTTGTAACTGGTAACAAGGTATGGTATTTTCAATAAAACCCAAAAGATAAGCGTCAAAAAGCAAAACGGAAGTTAGTCTTCACCATAAACCACTAACAAAAAACACGAAAAGTTTTATAAAAGATCAAGATAATATTGATTGATTGGTCAAACTATCAATGGGGAGTATTATATAGAAGTATTGTAGCGTTTAATAAGAATTCGTGCCACATCAAGTAATATTTCATTCAATGTTCGCCAATTTTTAACTCGAAATGAAGTGTGTTTGTTGAACCATTCATCGCATTCTCCTGATTTAGCAACGTTTGCTTTTTCCATATTTGTAAAAAATAAAAACGAAGATAAAAAGAGGCTTTTTCGAGGACCTAGGGATGTTTCAAAATGCTTTTTATACGTGTATTACATATAATCCTATAAGCTAGAAAATTCATTTGAAACACTATAGAACCAATGTGTAATGCGTACTGGGTTAGAAAAAGGATTTGTCACTAGTTCGGAAAATAATTTTCGCATTTTGTATAAACAAATTAACAAGTAACATATGATTAATATTTAAAAAAAATAGTATGACAAAAGCATTCTACTCCCATAATTACTTTTTCTAATAATAAGTAATACAATACCGAGAAACACATGACTCTCAGGTATGTCTGATTAGGTGTTCTATAACTATACTATAACTATTCATATTATTTGAACTAATCTTCTATAATCCACGTTTCTAAAAGAATAAAGTAATGAATTGATTGAGAATGAAACTTAAAATAGGTGATTGTAATTTCTACAGGGCGAAGCTTAGACTGTATTAAATTGGAGTAATTTTCCGACGTCATACTGGATGTATCATCTTTAGAATTGTTTATTTTTTGATTTTAGAAGACACACTTATACAAAATATCGCAAATTTCTCTAATTTGACAAAGTGTCATCTTAATTTTAAACCCACTTCACAAAAAGTTGATTAGATATCTATATAATTCAATTTCCATTTTTTTTTAGTGTTCCATATGGAATATTTATAAGATCACTTCGGTTTTTGTCCGTCTGTCTGTCTGTCCATCCATCTGTGTCTGTCTGTCTATCACACTGGATTTTCTCCGAAACTATTTGACATCGAAAGTTGAAATTTGGCACTAATATAGGAATTGATGGCTCCATCAGAACTGTGTAGTTTTGAAAGTTAAATTTTGACTTAAGGGGTTAGTTTTTGGGGTGAAATCAGAAGTAAAAAAATTTTTTTTTTACCAGTTCTGTCTGTCAGTTGGTACTATAACGCTCGTACAAAATGGGGTATTGATTTCAAATTTGGTGAAGTAGGAATAAACCACTTATAGTTTTAGAGCGATGCCGCTTAAGGAGAAGCGAATGGGGACCGATGAATTTATAAATTTCATTCCAAGAATTTTTCTTTATTTTTGATCAACATTAATTATTTTTTATTAAACATGTAGGGGTTACAGGAGCGGCACATGGTATTAAAGGGTTTGTTTCATATATATAGTTTTATATGTCGTACTTAGGATTCTTAAACCTTGAAGAATCTGAAAATTGTGGTATTACTTCCCTTGTTAAATAAAAATATTATATTCTTAAGAAAATCATTCTTCGACATTTTTGCATTTCTTCAGGTTGCAGAGTCATAGTTTACAAAATATTCCTATTTCTGTCAGACTGTCGGTCTGTATATCTGTCAGTCTTTGGCACTCTCACTATGCAATGGAATAAAAAATTGATTTTAAATTCGGTACACTTATCATTCTGAAAGCAGCAATGGAACCTATAGTTTTTCAGTCATATCACCAAAGGGAAAAGAGTGGGTGTCGATCATTTTTTCTTTATTTTCAATGTTGGTTGATATACTGAGCAAATTTTAAGTGTTAGAATTTGTAGACGAACCTGTAAAGGATCAAAGAGGTGGGGAGGGGTCTTAGAGAGGTTGCTCTATATACCTCTTTTCAAGGTTCTTGAAGATAATGAATCCGAAAATTGTATTATTTTTTTATTATTTTCAATCATTTATAATCAAACATATAGAGAGTTAATGAGGTGGGAGAGGGAGTTTAGAGAAGTTGCATTGTATGTATATATATATATATATATATATATATATATATATATATATATATATACACATATATATATATATATATATATATATATATATATATATATATATATATATATATATATATATATATATGCATGTCGCTGGAAGTTACCCCTCCATCGCGCCTGCTGTCATCCAATACTTCTCTTTGTCTCCTTGAGTCTCCACCGCATTAGGGTTTTGGTCCATTTAGAATCACTTTTGTTCATGTGTTCCGCCCAACGCCATTTCAGTCTGGTCAGACGTCGCAGATTCGCATTCTTATTGTTATTTCATCGTTCAGGATTTTGTCTCTCAGCTTTACCCTAAGTATCGCCCGCTCCATTGTCCTTTGACAGGCTCAGCATACTTTGCGGTGAGTGTCACCGTCTCAAGTCCATATGTCACCACTGGTAGGATACATGTGTCATATACCTTCCATCTTTTGAAGTTCAGAGGGATCGTAGGGCAAAGGAGGATGCAGCTGAGTCTTCCGAACGCTAACCAGGTGAGGTCAATTCGCCGCGTGATTCCCGCCGTCTGATTATCTGTCCCAAGCTTAATATTTCCCCGATAGTTATATTCGTTGACTATTTCTAAAGCGTGATTCTCGTTGGGGAGACACATATATATATATATATATATATATATATATATATATATATATATATATATATATATATTTATTTACATATATATATATATATATATATATATATATATATATATATATATATATATATATATATATATATATGGTGTTTCGGGTATCCCGTGTTAGCTTAAAGTCCATTAATGGACGGTTTCACTCATCCATCTTTTTCAAAGCGTTGATCACTGGACGGTGTCTTGGCGTTGAATGAATATATATATATATATATATATATATATATATATATATATATATATATATATATATGTATATATGTATTAATTTTTTTGAGTCTAAAATCGAGGAAAGGTTAGAGAGGTTCATTTCTTTCTATTATGTTATAAATCCTTTTGAGCGCGCGAAAAGTATTTTTTTTATTATTTTCGATTGGTCAAACATATAAGGGATTAATAAGGTGGGTTAGAGTAATTGCCTCGTATATGTACGTCTTATACGTTCATATCAGGATTTTCATAGTAGAGAAAACTGCAAATTGTGTTATTTTTTCATCATGAGTCAATGGTGTGAATGAAGTAGGAGGAGGAGGATAGAGAGGTTATTTCTTATATATTGTGTTATTCGTTCTGTTCAGCCAATAAGTCTTAAAATTGTGTTATTTTTTTTTTATTTTCAATTTTAACAGAAATAGTATGTAGACGGGAATAGTAGATTTCTGTTGAAAACTCTCCTCGATTCTAGTTTTCAGTGATTAATATCTTACCATAAAGTGCACATCGTTTAAAAAAATCGACTATTTTTTAGCTATTTTAGAACTTCATGTTTCTAAGAGAAGCACTGTGTGAATGCCTTCACTGATGTTTAATTTTTTAGAAGATTTAATATAAATATATATTATTGGCTTCACGATGTTTAATTTTTTAGAAGATTTAATATAAATATATAAGTAAATTTGTAAGAATTGTTTTTTTAGGGTTGTAACAAGATTACAACATGTCTCAGCTAGTCCACAAGAAAAAGAAATGAACAAAACTTTACTCAAAGACGAAACCATGGAATGCACGTACCCCGACGTCATCATGGAAGAAGTTAATAAAAATGTAATATTTAGAACAGTGGAGGAACACAGTAGTTCAGAGAATCTAGTCGCAAAACGAATATACGTCATAAATGATCTCATTGAAGTTGTAAACTCAAAAGAAGTACCCCAGTATACGTCTATAGATAAGCCGTTATACCAAGTAACAATGGAGGAATGTGATAGAAAAGGTATGTAATAATTAAAAAACTGTAAATATTTACAAAGTCGATAATTACGAGTTAAAAAAAGGTAGAATAATAAAAAGTTTGGACTATAGAAAAGCCGGATTAAGTCTAAATAATATGATTTTAACTAAAAAAATTTTAATCGAATTATTAGAATATAATAAACGATAACATAAAAGTTTATTTTTAACCAACTTTTAAAAAGAAACTTCCCAATTCTATATGTTTGGATGTAATTTGGCTTAAATATCGTAATATGTACGAAGGTAGATCTTTATGAAAAATCTTGCCAAAGCAAAAATTTATTTCTCAACATAATCTCCATTGACCTCAATATAATTGGTCCCGCAAGCTTCTAATTTTTTCATTCCCACAGAAAAAAAAAAAATGTTTCAAACTGTCCATAATATTCGTTTACAGTAGAGATAATCTTTTCATTCGAGTAAAATTTCTACCTCCCCAGTCAATTTCTGAGCGTAAGAAACAAAAAAAAAGAGTCTGGTAGGGCTAAATCTGGGGAACAGGGTGGGTTTCTCCTATACCGATGCCCAGTTTGTGCGCTTTTGCTGCCGATGGATGAGCAAGCGTATTATCCTGGTGAAGGAGAACCAGGAGGACCAGGCAGGGAGACGTGTTTCGTGGCTGGAAAACCTGCGAAAATGTTTCTCAACAACAACAACGGAACTATTCCGGGCAACTGTAAACAAAGTCCTAATAGCCAGGACGATCGCCAATATTCGATAACGGGTCGGCACAAGAAGAAGAAGAATAAGAGCCAGTCACTGCGTGCCAAATAGTCAATCATGATGATACACTGTGAGTCCCAAAAAACAATTGCCGTCACTTTTCCTGTCAATAAAACTATTTTCGCTTCTTTGGGAGCACTTTCACTTTCGGGAACCCACTGTTTTGACTACCGTTTTTGTTTCCAGAATGCAATGACGAATCACGTTCTTGGTGTGTTTTTGGTCTGGAGTCAACAAACGTAGCATCCAGCGAGGACTCAGCTTTTTTGTTTTTAGAACTTCATGCAGGATATTATGTACCCATTCATATGATATGACTACCATCTCAGTAATTTTACGAAACTTTACCGACGATTTTTCCAAAACAAACCTCAATCGAATGTGTAGCATCTGCATTGCTCGTAAAGCCACGTTTAAATTCATTTATCCAGTAATAAAGGGTCTTGAGTGCTTGTACAGAGTCCCCATGAACTTCATTCAGTTCAGGTTTTATTTAAGCCGTAGTCCTCTTTTTGAAATAAAAATGTTTTATCATTGCACGATATTCGGTTTTACCCATTTCTAAGAAACATGTATTCGTAAAATCGATCACTTACAATAGCTTCCAAAAAACAACAAAGCGTTGCATCTATCGTAAAATCATGTTACTCTATAAAATTTTCCGAAATGATCTGCAGTTCGTAAATATATTTATGTGATCATAGTTTATTTATGTTTCGGCAACACATTCCCCTCGTTAGAATAAAGATGAACAAATTTTTATGGAAACATCAATTTAGAAGAGAAAATTACGTTTTTATGATACACAGCTAAAGGAGATCATGTACTGTACATAACTGTTGTGTATAGTACACGATCCCTTTCAGCTTATAGGTAATCGAGAAACATACATAAAAACATATCTTACAAAAAAACATTAAAATTCGCTCAGATTATTTCAATATTTGAAAAAATTTCGACTGTTGCGAAATGTGCTTTGTTTGAATATTTTTACCATTTTCTCCACTGCTGTCAAAAGTGTTTCTCAATATTTTGCAGAATTTGTTTACCATTTAAAAAAGACCTTGGCGGGATGCCAAAAGATTAGAATTCGGCTCTAAAAGATTATAGCTATCTAAAATCAACAACCGGCCAGGCGCAAGTCGGAGCGCAATTATTGTTCCCTACGTATATATATATATATATATATATATAATATATATATATATATATATATATATATATATTTGAGCTCGTGTTTTTACAAGCTTTAATTTGACGACTAACTCGATCACCTAGTAGTTTTTTTTTTTCACTTCGATTTCACCCCCCAAAACTAATCCTTTAAGTCAAATTTTAATTTTAAAAACTACACGGCTTTGATGAGGTTATCAACTCCTATATTAGCGCCAAATTTCAACTCTCTACTTCAAATAGTTTCGGAGAAAATCGGGTGTTACAGCTAGACAGACGGACGGACAGATAGACACACACCGAAATGATCTGATAAGTGTGCCTAACGGAACATTAAAAATGATTGGGCCGGAAGAACCTTAAACAAATGTGGTCATATTTAATTAATTTGAAAAATCAATTTTCTGTAACTTCAGATAAAGGAATGATGAAATTAATTTCAATACAAAATTTAACACTGTGCGATTATTGTTTTATTCCTAATGTATTATAAAAAAAAATTAAAGAGATTAAAACATTTTAAAACAAAAATATTCAGTACAAATCTTTTGTTAAATAAATATTGATTTAATAGATTCATTGGAAATTTTAGACAATAGGATGATTAAGGTTGAGCTAATCCCCTGTAAGGAGGTTAGTTTTATCGCTGCGTCAAAACAGTATGGGGAAAAACGTCTAAAAGTCGATACTTTAATGAAAATTTGTCATAACTCTTTAAGAATAGCAGATCTAAGTAATATTTGCCATAATGGAAAATCACGTAATTTTTTCACAGAATGGAATTGTCGTTGCTTATTAAATAGTAAGTAGGGATAGGCCATAGCGTAGTGGTTAAGGTGGCTGATTTCTATGCCAGCGACCCGAGTTCATATCTCGACTCGGGAAATAATAATAATAAAAAAAATAAATAAATAAAAATGAAATTTACATCGTGGCGGTCGTCTCTCTCGTAGTATCACACCAAGTAAAGCCCTCTCACATTGGCCGTTTGGAAGAGGCGTTAAACTATAGATTCCTTTTGTCTATGGAAACACTTAAAAAAATGGTACCAATCACAGCTAACGTCCGCATCGGATATGGTACTTCAAGAAGAAGATTAAATAGTTGTGGTATCATTAAAATTCAATATTTCTGTTTTTAAGTGTCTATGAATCTGTTCTGTGTATTATTTGAATATTTATTTTACATTAATCTTATTTACCTAGAAAAAACTTCTTTTTAAGACCTAAACAATACTTTATATAAACTAAATATTTGGTTATAAAAAGATTCTTTTAAACCTTACAATATTATTACGGCGTTACTATATTACTTAAACAGTGTTACCTTAACTTGTAAGATAATGGAGTCATAATATCTTTAGTAGTGCTGCTATTAAAACGATATAAGATCAAAATAGTAGTAAAGCACAATTTATTAAGTAATATACTTTTAAGAAAGTCTAATTAATCTAAAATAAGTAAAAATATAATAAAAAGTAAAGATTTCAACCAGTTATAGAGTAACTTCTCGTAATTATAACAATATTTTTCTTGTCGGCACCGCACACACGTCTCTTTTATATGTACTACCATTTCTGTGGAATTACGTTTTTTGGTTACAGAAATGGTGGTGATATTTCCAGATTGGCGGGATTGCCTCATCTTCTGTATATATAATATAAACCTTTTAAAATATATTCATCATAAGGTTATAGATTTCAACCAATTTTATTTGATGCATCACTAATGACGCAATAGTTAAAATATATGCATGTTAATAAGAACTACAAATATAAAGGTTTGGCAAATGTGTATTAAAAGAATATTAAGAATTTAGCATTGAGTAGTCAGATTCTAAAATTATTTTACTCATAGATCACGTCTCATGTACATGAGTGACCACGTGAACACCATAAATTCATATATGTGTCAAAATCTAAGCGATGTGATTGACTGAAATTAAAAAAAAGACAGAGCTTACACGGAAATATTCCTTTCTCTCTTTGTAATTCGCTCAAATAAAAAAGTGTTTTTGTAATTCTTTTTTCATGTGGATCTAAAGTCCGTTTGTTTGGAGTTGATAGTACACAACATGGGTTATAAACATTAAAATGTCATAAGCCACAAGTGTCCGAAATTTCTCTAGCAATTATTTGCATTTTTAGTTTTAATCACCTTTATTTTCTATCTCTATACAATAGTGCGAGCTTTTTCTAAAAAATATTTTATTACATGCCTTCTAAACATTACAATAAGCTATATAAATCAACGCATTTCAAAGTTTATTTTAATGAGTAAATGATAAAACTAAATATCTTTTTTGTATTATAAAGGCCTAAACGAGTACAATTAACAATTCTTAAGAACTAGAAATCTGTGTGCCGAAAAGTTTAATGATAATTGGCGCAATAAAATTATTTGGGATTTTAGCAGTTATTGGAATATAATTAACCAAAGTACTTATCGGTATCGGTGCAATAAGAATATTCTATGTAAAAGTATACAAATAAAGCAAAAACCTATAATACTCGTATGCTTAGTTCAAATTAGAACAGCGATGGTTTCAACTTTCAGTATTGCCCCGATCAAACTTCGCGGAGTGTGTAAATCTGCATTTTCCCTGCGAGAAAAAACAATGATACTTAACATCCACGATGCCCTAGTGCATCATCAGCCAACAAGCCAAGTCCGTGAAATTGTTGAAACCTGTGCCAACCATAAAGGGAGTTAGATCAGCAACTATTTATAGATTTCTAAAAGAAGGAAAACGCGGTCATTGCAACGAACCTCAGAATCACAATGGAAAGGAACCTCCAAAGGAAAGAGCTCTTAGAGGTCAATGAAGACTTTAAAAACGCAATAAGAAAAAAATTACATTATTTTTTTATTATGAAAGAAATACCTACACTACATAAAGTTTTACAAGAAATCAGGGAAGATCAGGACTTAGTAGTATTAGACAATGTCCCCTACCATTCCCGATTATTAGAACGACTCCTGACAAATTCATGGAAGAAAGCGTATATTCTTCAATAGCTAAGAAATAAAAATCCTAAACATAAAGATGGTATGTTAAAAGCGGAACTTCTCAAAATTGTGAAACAAAACAAGACACAGTTCAAGAAATACGTAGTCGATGAGATGGCAAAGGAACGGAATATCACACAATGCTTAGATTACCTCCATATCATTGCGAATTGAATTCTACAGAGCTAATTTGGACACAAATGAAAGGTTTCATTGCAAGGGAAAATACCACGTTCAAACTTCAGGACGTAAGGCAATTATTACTCGCCGAGAGGATCAAAGATGATAATTGGAAAAATGGCATTTGATGTTATAGAGTAAGAAAATAAAATGTGGAAACTTGACGAATACATCGAAGAAACTGTGGAATAGAACCCTTAATTATTAATTTAAGAGAAGTCGATTCTTCAGATTTTGAAAGATGTTTTTGATTGTAATTAAAGTACTTATATATCGTGAATTGTGAATTTGGACTCTTTTGTATAACCATATTCAACCATAGATTTATAGATCCAACCAAAAAAAATTTTCGTAATAAATCGTATATTTCTATAACTTTATTTTTAATATATATATAATTTTATATATATTTATTAAACACTAAAAGCAGGTTATGCTATAATTTTATTTATTCACTAAAAGCAGGACGGTCGGATGGCTAAGCTACCGATGAACCTCATTTACATTTTATGACTCTATTGTATAGCAGAGGTTTTCTGTCTAAAATAAGTCAAAACAGGTAGCAAAACCAAATAAAATGCATAAAAAATCTCTTTATTTTTGGGCGCACTCTAACATGTATTTGTATCTACAATGAGAGAATTCTGCTATCAACTCCAAACAAATACACTTTAGTAATATTATTCCATATTAATTCAGGCAATGTTCCATTAATTAACTTAGTTAATCACAAAGCACAAGAATGATAACCACCAGGTGAAACTTTTTATTAACTAGGTTAACTGAATATCTCAAAGATCTTGTGCATGATGACCAAAAAGCAATTAGTATAGAGTTTTACTTAAATGTTCTTTTCTAATGAGCTATTAGGAGCATGTATATTTCTATGTATTCTGATTAACTGAGCTAATTACATAACTGAAAACTAAATTTTACTTGATGAAATAAAGAATAAAAAATAGTGACATCTTCTATTCCACCATACTTCATCAATGTAATCTTTTAACATCTTCATCTCAGGAAGTAAGTAATAAAGTACAGAAATGTTTTGAGATTCCTTTAGTTCATTGAAGGAAATATAACATTTATCTCGGTTTTCTTCAAAACTAACTCATCATATCATTTCGGACTCTGAATTTGCGACAATTTCAAGATTAGACGTACATTTTCGATGTGTGTATTATAAATGCTGTCCAACAAAAGAATTTACAAATTCAATAAATAATATTTATAATTTATTGTTGATATCGAGAAATAGGCTATCAATTACAAAACAAACATATTTGTTTATTTCCAAGTCGTTTTCTTGATGTAGTGATGAGTAATTACTGTTGTATTTTAAATAATTCTTCTTTAGTACTGTTTAGAAAATATTGCTTCTTATCTGTTTGTATCCTTTCAAAAGATACCAAAAAAAAAACATGGAAATTTTTAAGAACATTAAGAACAAATAAAACTCATGTTAAAATTAATCCATTAAATATTAACCGATAGAATACTTACTTCGAGAATATGCTTACAGAAATAAGAACCGAGTTCAAAACAAAAGAAAGTAAATATCTTCAAATAACAGACAAACCTGTACAAATAGAAGACAGACGTCAAAAACCTAAAAAAACAAAAGTGCACCAAGTCAGAGTGAAATTTCCGCTGAATTAATCAAATATGGTTCATATATATTAATCTCAATAAACATACTTATGGAAAGATGCTTGAATAGAGAAGTTTGAATGGAAAGTAGCATGAATTAAGAATAAGAAAGGGACACAAGATAGCTCCTCAAACTATAGACGTTTGTCTGTAATTTGTTCAACTAGCCGCTTGTATGGCAAAATATTGAACAGCTAGTACTAAATGATTATCAACATTATCAGTTAGAAGAAAAATCAGGTTTTCGGGCGGAAAGATCGATCACTGATAATATCTTCTGCATTACCCAACTAATTGAAAAAAGAACAACACTTATGGAGAAACACATTTAGTTTTTAATAATTTGGCAAAGGCGTATGAAACGGTACCAATTAATAGATTATTTGCCACTATAGCAAAAACCCTACAAGAATAATATAAAGAAATGGAATCTCAAGTAAGGTTAGGCGAAAACCTCTGTCATATTACCCCTTCACAATGAGATGTTAGAAACACTACACTACGCGGGTGATCAGGTCGTTATAGTATAAGATCAGGAAGACGCAGAATTTATGGCAAAAAAAACTATACCAAGAATATCAGAAGTGGGGGCTAGAAATTAATCTATAAGAACACACATCAGTGTGTAACTGGAGAGGTTCGAAAATTAGATGTACGAGGCTGGTTTGAAAAGTCCGTGCAAAGTCCCAGAGATGGCACCACCGGCGCGTATCGAGGTTATGTTTAGTTAGTAGCATCTCTTGAATGAACGCACACCAAGTTTCAGCCATATTGGTCTATTTCTTTGTGTTTGGCATTCGTGTGAATCAAGGAAGTCGAGTGATTTTCAAGAAATTGACGAAAAAGAATTTCGTGTGGTGATTAAACATTACTTTATGAAAGGCAAAACGCCTCAGGAGACTAAAGAGAAGCTTGATAAACATTATGGTGACTCTGCACCTTCGATTAGAACAGTTTATAAGTGGTTTCAAAATTTTCGGACTGGCCATATGGGCACAAGTGACGCTGAACGTTCTGGACGGCCTGTGGAGGTTACGACTCCAGAAATCATTGATCAAATCCATGATATGGTGATGGATGACAGAAGAGTTAAGGTGCGTGAGATTGCTAGTGCTGTGGGCATCTCGACTAAACGGGTACATAATATTTTGCATAAACATTTGGACATGAGAAAGCTATCCGCAAGATGGGTGCCGCGATTGCTCACGCTTGACCAAAACGGAATCGTGTGAAGTGTTGCAAGGATGGTTTGCAGCTGTTCCAGAAGAATCCGGAGGACTTTAAGCGTCGTTTCGTCACTGTGGATGAAACATGGATACATTACTATACTCCTGAGACCAAACAACAATCTAAACAATGGGTTACCAAGGGGGAATCTGCATCAAAAAAGGCGAAGGCGAAGACCGTTCCTTCGGCCGGAAAGGTTATGGCGACTGTCTTTTGGGATTCGCAAGGGATAATCCTCATCGACTATCTGGAAAAGGGGTAAAACTATTATAGGTGAATATTATTCATCGTTATTGGACCGTTTGAAAAACGAGCTGCAAGAAAAACGCCCGCGATTGGCCCACAAGAAAGTCCTTTTCCATCACGACAACGCACCAGCACACACCTCAGCAGTTGTGGTCGCAAAATTAATGGAAATAGGATTCCAACTCGTTTCACATCCCCCCTATTCTCCAGACTTGGCTCCCTCGGACTACCATTTGTTCCCCAATTTGAAGAGATGGCTGGCTGGACAAAGATTTTATTCAAACGAGGAGGTGATTACAGACACTAATGGATATTTTGCAGACTTGGACAAATCCTATTATTCGGACGGGATCAACAAACTAGAACATCGTTGGACGAAGTGTAAGCCTAAAAGGAGACTATGTCGAAAATAAAAAAGGTTTACCCCAAACACATAAGTAGTTTTTATTTTTGCATGGACTTTTCAAACCATCCTCGTAGGGGCAGACAGCGTAATAAAACCATGCGATGAGTGGCGCCCATACCTGGGCGTTAACGTATCACAAGATGGTGGGTATGACAAACCAATCTAAACAGCAAAAAAGATAATTGGAATGCTCAATTCCAATAAATTGCTTAATCATTTTCTTCAGAAAACATCAGTGTTGGAAAAACACTTCTAATCCCTCTCTACCTTTAATCTATATACAAATCAAAACTAAGTATCTGTAAAATGATTTATTGAGTTTACCTTTTTGTAATACAACTAATAAAGTATAAAAATTATTATTATATTACATGACTACCGATCAATTACACTTATCAGCTGAAAAAAAAATATTTTTTTTTATTCATAACTTACATATGAGTAATATCTATATTTATATTTATTCTTAAAAACAATATATGTCACAAGACTGTGTTTAATTTAAGAATATTTTAAAATATTCGGTTTTATAGTTCCTTATATTTAACACATTTTTATTGTTCCAGGCTTTGTAAAACTCTTACAACTTGAAAACAATACACCATTACTCTATTCTCGAGAATTCGTAGAAAATTATGAACCTCTACCGGGACCATCCACACGTTCAGACTCTGAATACGACTACCTCACTATCACCGCTTTAAGAACACCAAAACCTTTGGAAGTAGATTCAACAATTGAAAGAAGAGATACATTACCAGAATCATGTTTCAGTCACAGAAAAGTGAAGAATTTATCACTACTTGATGAGCTGAACAATGAAGATGAAGAATCAAGAGATGACTTTATGGAAGAAGAACTGTTCAAAGAAGTTACTTACATAAATTCTAATGGTTTCATGAAATACTTTCAGAATACTCTGTTTCCGGTATCACTAGGAAAGTCTCTTGGATTTAATGAAGATGCTATTGTCGTAGCTAAAGCTATTCCTGGAAAAGTCTTTTGTGATGATCTTGATATGGAGACCAACGTTGTTGTGAATTGCCAGGTTAGACAAACAAAGTGAAATTTATTATTTCTTAAAATGTCATACATACTTTCTACAGTTTGAAAATCGTGGACATTTTGATTGATATAGGTCACATATAGTAAAAAGTTCACATAACAACATATAGTTCACTATAAAAACAGTTTCTTAAGAATGATTAAATCTGAGCATTTTAGATCCTCCATTTATGTTGACCTCGAATATATTGTAGAACTATTAGCGAAATTTTAATAATCTCTCTCTTTCCTTATTTCGTTAACCCTTGTCAGGACGTGGTGACACTCTACGCTTTGTCATATTGTTCTGTCCATAATTCGCGGTCTTAAGCCAGATGTACGGCCTCTGGGAGATTCTTGCCCAATAAGCTTTTCAGTTGGTCCTCGGGGTTTTCAACCCTCCACCTTTTCTTCCACCACCAGGTTTTCCATTGTGCCAGCACTTCTTGCGATATGACTGCATCGAAAAATTAAAATCTAGTAAGTTGAAATCTTTCGGAAGTTGATATGCTCTTCGCAAGGAAGGACATTTATCCAGAAATTATTAAGCTGTACAGAAATTGTCCGGATCGTATTAAACATGCAATAATGCATCAGTATTTAATTTAATGAACAAATTTTGATGTGTAAATATTTATAGTAAATCATGGGGCGAAAGGAGTGGACGAGAAGATTTCATTGCTTTTAATTTTAACCTAGCAAGGGCTGAAAGAGGAGGGAGAAGTTTATTATTGTATAATTTTATTTTATTTTTATTTACAGGTTTTTTGGTTGATAAGTAGTAGTTAAATATGTAAGGGATTTAAATGGTGGAGTGGGGGGTTGAAGGGGATGCTTCCTGTATATGGTGTTTTAGGTCTTTTTCGGAGTTTGTAGAGTCGAGGAATCTGAAAATTTAGTTATTTTTTTCATTGCTTTCAATTTTTATTGGGAAAGGGTGAGAGAGAGTGGTTAAATATTATATGATATCAATAGTATTATGGGAATTTTTTGAAATTTTTGCATAATTATTTATTTACTATAAATTATTATGTAACGTATAAGTGATGATTTCGTATTTAGTGTGTTACAGGTGTTTTCGGAGTTCCTTGAGTCAAGAGTTCGAAATTTTACATTATTTTTTTGTTATTTCAATATATCAACAGGGAAAGAAGGTGTGGAAATCGTTAAATATTGTATAGAGTCAATATTATTATAAGAACTGTTCCTAGTTTTTGGATGGTAATTTAGCTAATCATTTATAGGGAAAAATATGAGGTTAAAAGAATTGAGTATGTTAAGAGTACTAAGTAAATTTTATAAAAAATTGTACGAAAACAAACAGTTAAATTGGCCTAAACTAATTTACTTCTGGCACTGTAGGTAAATTATTGTTTTGACTTCCACTACTAAAAAAAATTCCCTTTGCGATTTTTGCTTCTCTTCAAGTCTTAGTGCGATCACGAAAAATATTTTTCTTCATTTCTGTGAGTCTGTCTATTCGGCTGTTGGCCTGTTGATCGCGAACAAAATGATATAATACTTGAAATACGGTTGAAACCTATAGTTTTGACCGATATTGTTTCACGAGAAGGTTGTGAAAGAGGTGGGTGTCGATATGTTGTATGGTTTTATTTGCTTTATTGAAATTCACTTTCTCTTTACTCAAGAAATTCAAATTCAGTGCTTATTTTAGAACTCCATAATTGCAAAGAAAGTAAATCACTGTACCGATTTTTTTGCAGATAATTCCGGCAGTAAGTATCCGTTGGCCAGATGATCAGACAGTTGAATTTATTCTTAGAGAAGATAGACCAACTATTCTCGATAGAAGAACAGGAATAAGGTACAAATGGCCCACGGACGGTCCTGGTGGTATGATGGAAGAAATAACCAACATGACTGCGGTGTTGGTGCCGAAAGGTTACGCTAAAAAGAGAGGAGTTAACAGGGATGCAAGTAAGTTGTAATAGAAGACATTTACTATATATAACATTTACTATATATAAAATGGTACCATAGAAACTTCGATATTTCGTAATTCAATTGCACCGATTACTATGAGGGTTGAGGTTAAAAATAAAAAAAAAAACATTTTTTAAATTTCTTAACCTCAAAACCCTGGAAATGACAATTACCATCTCCTTCCTTGCTATGAGAAGTCAATGCAAATGAAAAAATATGTATTTCGAGATTTGAGGACCCTTAAACGTAAAATTTTGAAGGGCGACTTTTTTACGCTTACAACACCTCTGGGGGGTAATATATTACCACCTTAGATATTCGTATGCTACATTCGGATGGTATATTGTTGGATTCTGTTGCTGTTCGTCTGATTGGAGACCTTGATTGGACGACCTTGATTCGCTGGAACATCGAAGAACGGTTGGCGACTTGAGTCTGTTCTACAAGTATTTTCATGGGAAGTGTTTGAAGGATGTAGCCCGCTTAATTCCTCCCAGAACGGTGCATGTTAGAAATACACGTCGCGCTAATACTTCACATCCGTACGAGGTTCAGCTTGTTACTCCGCGTATAACGCTTTTCAAGCTATATGGAGAATATCATCCCTTTGGAATAATTTGCCCAGCGCTGTGTTTACCACCGAGTACAATTTACAACGATTTAAGAACAACGTGAATCGCTTTTTTTTCCGCACACATGCCGCTCCTGGAGCGCTTTAGGGACTTCCCTGTAGCATGTGTGCTAGACCCAAAAAAAAAACGATGACGTTGTCAGACTACCGTATCTTCCGGGAGAGATTAAGTCGGTTGTAGAAAATAATAAGTGCTTCATTTGCTGGAATTTTGCATTTTCGAAGGCACTTGCCTGCCAACAAACCAGATATAGTACTTTTAGCAATTTATGTAATTGACTTGTCGTCACCTGCAGAAACAAATATAGCAATCAAAGCGGAGGATAAACATTCTAGGTAAAAAGATTTAAACTACGAACTTCGCTCTATGTTTCCTCGACAATCAGTAACAATGGTGGTCTTAGTCATCGGAGTTTTAGGAGGAATTAAGAACACATTCATAAAGAACCTTAAAAAATACCAGCTTGCCGTGCCTCTGCTGATTCAACTATCAGTAAAGATGCAGAGGGGTTCTCTCAGATTGCCCAGGTAGATAAATTGAGTCGATGGTCATTAACCAAACGGACGTGAGGCATGTTCTTCATTTTCGGACCACACCGCGTGAAAGACTGTGTGTGTTGGAGCTCCCGAATTTCCCGCGTCGGATTCTTTTTTTTCTCTTTTAGATAATAATAGTGTTTAATTTGCGAATTTGTGCAATGTTAAAATATAGATAATAATAATAATAAAAACATTATTTATATATACACACACAAAAGACAATCGATCAAGTGAAATCGAAAGTGGAAAAATATAAATAATGTAATACTCACGCAAGCTTTTTCTGTATTATTGTTAAAAAGTCTCGAAAACTCGCTGTCCTCCCACCCCTCTTATGTCGAAAAGTACTGATTAAAAAAAATTGAAAAAATTCTGGAATATTCTCCACAAAGTGTAGAATGAACGAAAATTTTCTTTTAATAATTCATCTGGTATACAAAAAAAACCAAAAATTTCAAGGTCATCAGTTTTCAGTAAAGATCGGAAAAAAGCTTTGTTAAAAACTCATTGGGAGTGTGTTTTGTGAAGTCACTGATCATTTTATACCTCCGTAACAAAAATTTTTATTTTAACGTACGGAACACTAATTGCGTAAGTCCAACTTGCACTTGACCGGTTATTTTTCTTTATAAAATTACATGAGTTTAAAGTCACTGTGCATGTTCCTCAGAATTTAGCAAGAACTTTTTTAACTGATAATTAAATGGTGTCACTGATAAAATTTTAAAACGTTCAGGAATATTGTTGTAAAGTTTATAAATATTGTAAGAAAAAGATCTCTGATAAAAACTAGTACTGTGAACGGAGGGAAAATGTAGCCACAATACCTTAAATTAAATGTTTGAATCTCACTTTAGTCGCGAATTTTAACTGTTAGATACGGGGGATGACTAAAGAGTGTTACTGACTGAAATAAAATGGCTGCATGCAGTTTTCTACGATTTTTCATAGAAAGCCATGGTGTTTCCTTTAACTTGTAAGAAATAGGATTATTTCGATGAATATTGCATATAAATTTTCTTTAAGACTTTTGAACGTGTTGAATTCTATCGTTATCTTCTTTTTCAATACAGGGACCGTAAACAGCGTCAGAAAAATTGAAGTGGCTAAGAACTGGAAAATCTGCAAGGCTTATTTTCTGAGATTTAGATAAAAGGTCTATTTGGAAACAATCTCTTTAAATTTGCTTACATTTGATTACATTTATTTATTTGTGGTTTGAATCTTAAGATGTTATCAATAAATAACCCTAAATTTCTACAGGATTCACAGGGTGAAACTTCATCTGTAGCGTTTTTTATTTTAATACCGTGTTGTAATAAATCATATTTTTTCCGAAATCATAAAAGTTGTTTTTGATACATTTACGTGTCCGCGACAACTCATTTTTAGTAGATGCGATTCTAGCGATTCTAGCGATTCAACAAAAAATCGTCTACGACGTATTTTAGTAAAAGCCGCTAAATATATTAAAAAGTCGGTATCGTTTGTGAAGAAGTTCGTTTTACAGAGACGAAAAATGTTGCCAACTTGCTGAAACATGGCTCGGTAAGAAAAGTTATTTTGAAGGTCGAAAAGCGAATTGTGTCTTTGTTTTTACGGGAGTCGAAATTGACGCTGCGTCAAGTAGCGGCACAATTAAGAAAATCGGGTTCGAATGTATCCCATGAGATCATTCGACACCATCTTCGTGCTCATGATGTCAAATTTCGAATCACGTTGAAGACACCCTTGCTGGACGAAAACCACGTCGCGAAGCAGCTCGCTTGGACCCACGATAACATACTAGAGTGGTCCTCACAGTCGCTGGACGCCAACCCTATTGAAAACGTTTGGTTTCTTGTAAAGAGAAAGCTTAGAGGAAAGATTCTGAGGACTTTGACATAGTTGTCTCGCGAGATTCGAAAAATCTAGAGATTATTGCCGCGCGAGTATGTAGAAAATCTCGTTGACAGCAGCCTCGAAGATGCTAGATTATTAATGCAGAAGGCGATTGGACAACTTACTAAAGTAATTGCGCCGTTGTTATTACATCAAAGAATACATTAATGGCAAAAAATTTTCTCGAAATACATTTTCAGTGTTGTGTTCGGTGTCCGTCCGTTTGTCCGTCTGTCTGTCTGTCCGTTTGTCACACCGGATTTTCTCCGAAACTATTTGACATTGAAAGTTGAAATTTGGTACTAATATAGGAATTGATGGCCTCATTAGAGCTGTGTAGTTTTGAAAGTTAAATTTTGACTTCAGGGGTTAGTTTTGGGGGGTGCACACTTTTCTTTGTATTGTTTTTAAAAAATCGCGGAAAATCGCTGTCCCCTCTCTTATTTCAAAAAGTACTGGTCAAAAAATTTTGAAAAAATTCTGAAATATTCTCCACGGGGTGTAGATTTAATGAAAATTATCACATTATTTTATTTCATAATTTATCTGGTATATAAAAAAACAAAAATTTCAAGGTCATCAGTTTTCAGTAAAGATTGGAAACAAACTTTGTTGAAAACTCATTTGGGATGTGTTTTGTGAAGTCACTGATCATTTTATACCTCTGTGACAAAATTTTTTATTTTAAAAAGCAATCAATGTACGGAACACTAATTGCGCAAGTTCAACTTGTACTTGACGGGTTATTTCAAGAATACCAGCGGAAAATTCTACTAGCCGACGCAAATCTTCGTTAATTTTTTTTTGCAGCATGCAATTCTTGCGGGAAAAACGTGACGTACAGTTGTATGTCATCTGCCTATAAGTGTATCTTCAAATAATTAGATTTTAAAATTTAAATTGCGGAGTACAACGTATTTTATACATAAATAAGTAGTAGAATAAGATTAGAAAGAAACTGAGGATATTAAGCAATATTATGGTATACTTAATACGTATTAAATACTTGATCAATAAAATTAAATGGATGCTCTTGAAATTTTTTTAACCTAAAGTACTCACTTAAAAAATTTTGGTAACGAAACTATTTATCTTGTTATTCTTTCGTGATAAATATAAGTTAATTGTCTCTATTCTATGGTTAAATATATTCTATCTTTCAATTGACAGGCTGATAACCTCATAGTAATTGTTTATATTATATATAAATGGGGAAAACCCTTAATTATGATTATCAGTAAACACGTAGAAAACTATAATAAATAAATGGGTTACATACACCTGGGCGTTGCAAAAAGCATGTATATTAAAAAAAATATATAAAGATTATTAAGTGAGTAATACAAAAGAATGACGATTATATATTTTTATTGTACTTTAAATTAAGGATTTTTTTTTTAAATATGTTTTAAATGTCAACATTATTTTTTATCCGGTAAAATGGATCACTAATGAAAACTATGGCGTCTTCTTGTCCGCAGGATAACTTCACAAAAAATAATCCAATCTGCAAAAATAAAAATTAATCTTGTAAAATAACGCAGTAGGTAAAAATTGTCGAAGGGTTTTTTTTTTTTTTCAAAAATCAAAAATTTACGGTGTTTCAAATTTTAGTATGCAATTTTCGATCAAAAAATTTATGTTTGAATATTTATAAAAAATTATCTATTAGAAAAATTTAAAAAACCTCTCGACATTTTGTAGAAAAAGTAATTATTAACATTTAAAAAAAATTATAAAATATTAAAAATTGACTGAGTAATATTGTAGACAGTGTCTGAAGACAGGTAGTGGTCCCAATCCGCCTATAACTTTGTAATGGAATGGAATATGCTTAAATTTTCTTTTTTGAATAATTCTTAAAAGTATAGAGAATATACCAGGTGAACAAGTATGAAATGCGGATTTTTTTTATAAAAACATGTTAAATTCGGAAGAATGATAAAAAGTGCTTTATTCAAAGTATGCTCCATCGCTTGTTATACATTTTTTTGTAAATACCACGCCAGTAAAAATCTTCCCCTTTTGCTGTGAACCGTTCGTCGAGCCATTTTTTTACATCTTGGTACGAACCAAAGCGCTACTCACCAAGTGCGTGACCCATCGATGCAAACAAGTGGTAATCGGAAGGAGCCAAGTCTGGTGAGTAAGCCGCATGGGGTAGAACTTCCCAGCCGAGTGCTTCCAACGTGTCGCGAACTGGTGTTGCAGTATGTGATGGAGCATTGTCATGAAGAAAAATGACTTTGTGTTGCCTCTTTCGGTATTCTGGTTTTTTTTCAAGCAGCGAACGGTTCAAATCGGTCAATTGTTATTGGTAACGTTTAGTATTAACCGTTTCCCCAGGTTTTAACAGCTCATAATAGACCACGCTCCTTTGGTCCCACCAAACACAGAGCATCGTCGATGTGGATGGTGCGCCTGGGTCTAACCATGATTTTTTGCGCTTAGGATTCTCAAAATAAATCCACTTTTCATCCCCTGTAACTATACGATGCAAAAACGACTTCCTTTTGCAGCGAGCAAAATATCACACGTGTTTTTGTTCGTTTCCATTTGCCTGTCGTTCAACTCATGTGGTACCCATCTACCAGTCTTCTGAATCTTTTCCATCTCTCGTAGCCGATTGGAAACAGCTTGTTGACTAACGCCCAATTGCTCGGCGAGTTGTTTTTGTGTTTGCGAATCATGTTCGTCCAACAATGCTTGCAATTCCACATCCACTTCCTTGTCTGCAACATCGAAGTCAAAACTTTTGAAAACCATCGTTTACACGTATCTTGCGATGGAGCATGTTCACCATAAGCTTCTCGAAGTAATCGGTATGATTCAACAACAGTTTTCATCAAATGAGAACACAAAATTAATGCTGTCCGCGAATGCTCTTTGTTCGGTATAAATTTCGACATATTGAACACAACACCACAACACTATGCACACATTTTTCCAATTTATCACTCGTGCGCGTCTGACACTTGTTGATGATACAACAAAATGGCGTAGTATCAAATCTTTATAGCACAAACTGCATTGGTGCACCATCTGTTGTCTGAAATCCGTATTTCATACTTGTACACCTGGTAAATCCGCAAAAAAATAGAATTTTTGAGGTGTATGTAAACCATGTGAAATTTACAAAAAAAACTATACGAGTCGAATTTTTAGAAAGGGCAAACGAAAAAATAACTATTTCGTTTACATAATTTTTTTATTTTGTTTTATTCGTAATTGATTTTTAATTTTCAGATCTTGAATGGGAAATAAACTTCCCCAAAGCAGAACGTTTTCTCGAGGCTCGCATGTCTCACCCTCAAATGAAATGTTTTCTTTTACTTCTCACGTTACATAAAACGTATATTGCTCCAGTCACAAAACAACATGGCCTTTTACCAGAGCATATACGTTCTCACATGTATTGGGAATGTGAAAGAGACTACAGGAACTGGCCAGAGCATCGATTGGGGACCAAAATTCTGCGCGTTATTAAGATTTGCAGCATCGATTATTTTTAGGTAAGAACCAGAGAGAAATAAAGAAGTCAAAGTACAAAAATAGTTTATATCTGCTCCCCTAAATGTTTCAAATCTCAAAAAGTTATTTTTTTAAATTATAGTTGGCACACCGAGGTCTCTGTGTTATTGGTTATTTCGCATGAACCATGGAGCTCTTGGGATCGTCCTCAGGCCTTGTTCTGCACTGCCTGGACTTATGCTTTCCTTGTCTTTGAGAGCTGGCACCATGTGGGGCAGGCGTAAGTGAGGCCTGCCTTCAGAATTGTGTTGAAGACCATGAGCTTCGTTTGGGGGGCAACTTACTGGAGCATTTTATGATTGGGAATAATTTGCTCAGCAGTTGCTTAGCTTTCTTGGTGGTAGTGTAGACCTGGTCTTTCCAGACGCGCTGTTTGTCGTACTGGATTCCCAGGTGTTTGTCCATTGGATGCGGGAGTTTTGTAGTTGGAGGTGGCCATGAGGAGTTTCGTTGCCCTTGGCGAAATGGTGGCTTGGGTCTTGTTGGGGTTTAGCTTGATCTTCCAGTGTTAAATCAGGAGTCAAAGTTGTCCAGGTGGTATTGGAGTCTGCTAGTAATGTTTCGGCTGCTTCTCTAAGATTGAGTGATAATAGCGGTATCATCAGCATAGGAGGAGGTTAGTCTGATCCGACTTGGGAACGTCAGCAGTGAAAATATTGAAGGGGTGGGGAGAGACGACGGAGTCCTGAAGGACTCCGGCTCTGATGGGCTTTACCTCGGATTCTGACCTGGAAGGTCTGTTATAGACGAAGGACTGTACGAGTTTAGTCATGAAGTGGGAATAGCCATGTCGGATCAGTTTCAGGATGAGACATTCGTGCCAGACTCGGTTGAAGGCTTTGGATACATTAAGGAAAACTGCTCCTTTTTTATGGTGTTTGTTGAAGTTGTTGGAAATGGTTTGGTTCTTGAGTATATAAGCTAAAGAAAGACACTAATTATGTCTGCTGTTTTTAAAATAATACAGCACAGAAGTAGTAATACAGAAACATTGTAATTATGCAAATATTTTAATATTTTCTTTTATTTTTAGGTTCATTACCGGACTATTTTATTAAAGATAGAAATCTGTTTGACAACATTCCTAAAAAATATCTTCAATTTGCCCAAAAAATACTTCTAGACATTTTGAATAACCCAGTACCTTACTTTATCAAAGCACTTAGAAATCTCCGATACACTAGTGGAAAATTTTATCCTCCTCTTGATTTAAAGGAATTGTATAAAGGACTTACCAGTAAATCAGGCGCAGGTAAACATAATTTTTTTCTATTTTATTGGTTTTATCTATTGTTTTATTTTAATGAAGCTAGACACCAAAAAAGCTTTTGACGCTGACGGAATACCTGCCATAGTATTCAAAAAATAGGCGGGAGAACTAACACCAGTTTTCGACCTATCCTATAGAAAGGGAATATTTCCTTCCTCCTGGAAATGCGCTACAGTTCAGGCGATTCTTAAAACAGACAAGAAGACCTTGCCAAATAGGTACCTACTAATAATATGGAAAATTATGGAAAAAGCTAGCGACTATCAATATCATAACAGAAGATCTTCTAAGTTATATCACATATGTTTGTAACAACGCAATTAAACACTTTGGAGAATCTCGAGCTGTTGCACTTTATATATCCAAGGCATTCGATCGTGTTTGGCACGATGAATTGTTGGCTAAGCTACGCTTTTATGTATGTCTGAAAAGTTCCTCAGAGATAGTTTATTACGAGGGGCAGTTGCCGGATTTCTTTCTAACACCTTTAATATCAACACCGGTGTACCCCAAAGCTCCATGCTGTCTCCTCCTCCCTTTTTTCTTTACTTTAAACGATCTGCTGGAAAGGACCAGGAATCCAATCTACAGCTTTGTAGATGATAATACGCTTATTTCTTCATTTACTTTGAAGGCTCGAACATCGATAACTCATGCAAATATCTGCAGACAGCAGGAAGTTGTTCAACTTAATAAAGATCTGGAGAAATTCTATTTTGGGGGACAGCAATCAAGTGGAATTTAACACTACAAAAGCCCAGGAGGTAGCTGAACCCGATACAGTTATGTCGGGGTATTACATTCCATAGCATTGTCACTCAATTTGCTAGGCGTTAATGAGAGAGCAAATATGTCTTAGATAAACAAGTTGCAAGCATAGCAAAGAGAGCTTCTCAAAAGCGAGGAATATTATTTCGAACTAGAAAGCTTTACACGCCACAACTCTTAATTGTGTACAAAGCTCAAATTATCCCAACATGGAATACTGCTCCTCATGTTTGGGGCTCTGCTCCCAAACATACTTGCATTTGTTGAATTCTCTTCAGAAAAAAGCTGTTCACCTGATTGGAGGACCCAAAACTGACCAGTAACCTTGGTTCCTTGAAACAGGGAAGAAAGGTTGGCGACTTGAGACTTTTCTACAAGTATTTTCATGGAAAGTGTTCGATGGATTTGGCCAGCTTAATTTCCCCCTTTTCGAGTAGTTTTATATATGGACAACCCTATCCCTTTGAAATAATTTGCCCAGGATTGTGTTTCTCACCGAGTACAATTTACAGCGATTCAAAACCAACGTGAATCACTATAGAGTTTTATATTTATGGAAGATTTTTTACTTTGCAGAGATGGTAAATCCCGAACTGCTAGGTCATCGTCCTTTTCTTAAGAAAAAGGCATTTAAGGACCAAGAGCAGCAATTTAGGCATTTAGTGGATATGAAGAAACGAGAAAAGATATTAACATTACGAAGGAAGGAAAGAGAGGAGGCACTAAATGCCAAGGCACAAGAGGAAATGTTAAAAAGAAATGGTGAGGATATAGATCTGGAGGTTAGTATCTATTGAAACTTATTATAGGTCGAGTGTCCGCTACAAAGATTTTTGTTTTATATGTGATTTTTTTGAATTTACTTTTTTTATAAGCAGTCTGAGAGGTAGTTTAACTAATATGAATTATTTTTTAGGCTCCGATGGACAAAAAACTAGATATGTTGAAAACCAAAGCAATTTTAACAATATTTATACAAATTTACATAGAGATTGCAAGAAAAAGTGGTACACTTGCTACCAAGGAGCAAGTTCTGTTTTATCTTAAGCAAGCTTTTTACTTAACAAAAATTTTAGAGGACACATCTAAGTCATATTTGGATGAAGTTAGAGAGTACAGAGAAGTTATTGCCGTAGAAGAAACTCGTATAAAGAGAATGAAGTTAAGGTAAGGCTTTCTTTCTTACGCAATGAGTAATGTATTCTTTTATTATTAGACTAAGGGAAGAAAATACGAACACAGAATCTTGCATTTTTTTTGTCATCAAATCTCTAAAAAAGATAATTAAACCTTAAAAACACAGAACTGAAAAACAAACTGTTTTAAACATTTCTCTTTACTCCCTATTTTTGTTGACATAATTCGTGGAAACAACCAAAATCATAAAGTCCCTTAAGGACTACCTGTGCATCTAAAACAGATGGAAAACCACTAGTAACTCGTCTAGACTGTTTTTAGTGTTTCGTACGAAACACTTATAAGATTACTTCGGTGTCTGTCTGTCCGTTTGTCTGTCCGTCTACCACACCCGATTTTCTCCGAAACTATTTGACATAGAAAGTTGAAATTTAGCACTAATATAGAAACTGATGGCCCTATCAGAGCTGTGTGGTTTTGAAAGTTAAATTTTGACTTAAAGGGTTAGTTTTGGGTGAAATCGGAAGTGAAAAAAGAATTTTTTATCGGATCATCGAGTGGAGTATCAAATGAAAACCCGAGTTCAAAAGTGTATATAATGTAATACTTGCGCACATTTTTCTTTGTATTATTTTTAAAAAAATTGCAAAAAATCACTGTCCCCTCTTATCTCGAAAAGTACTGAACAAGAATTTTTGAAAAAATTCTCGAATATTCTCTACAGGTGTAGATTGAATGAATATTAGTACAATTACCTTTACCAATTACCTGGCACGATGGACTGTTGGCTAAGTTACGTTCTTATGGTATGTCTGAAAATACGAATGGCGATCGAATTTTGTTTCAACACCTTCACTATCAACGCCAGTGTGCCCCAAGGCTCCAATGTCACCCACTCCTTTTCATTTATATTAACTATCTGCTGGAAAAGACCAGGAATCCAATCTTTGAAGGTGGTATTCACTTTGAACGCTCGGACAAGCTACTCAGGCGAAATCCCGCACAAGGAGGTCGTTTTAACAAAGACTTGGAAGAAATTCTATCCATCATCTGGTATATAAAAAAAAACAAAAATTTTAAGGCTATCAGTTTTCAACAAAGATTGGAACAAATTTTGTTGAAAACTCATTTTGGGTTTGTTTTATGAAGTCACTGATCATTTTATACCTCCGTAACAAAAATTTTATTTCAAAAGCAATCACCGCGCAAGTCAGACTTGCACTTAGCTGGTTATTGTCACTCTACAGAATAAAATCAAAGTCATAAAAATCGCTTACATTGTTCGACATTTCGCTAAAAAACATTTACTTTTATTTTAGGACACAATCAATGTCAGAAGAGAAACCACCAACACCACAACGAAACTCTGTATCATTCCAATACAACGATATTACTATTACGCAGCAAATGAAAACAGGATCAATAAGACTCAATAATTTACATTCATCCTACATGAATGGGATGCAAGCTCCCGCACCAATGCGAAACCTAAAACCGACGGTTGAAAGAAGTGAAAGCTACAGACAGAATGGTACCATTGGTCCTATCAGAAGAAAAACTGTTGCATTTGATTTATAACAAAACTTTATACGGGGTACAGCTAGGATTTTAAAATTACTGATAGAATTCGAACGTTATTTGTAAATTGTACGGTAATTTTTTTTAATTCTCAAATCTGTTTTTTTTTGTGGGCTCGTCCAAGCCTAAATACTTTTTATTTGACTTATGAGAATGCGTGCTTCTATTTAATATACTTGTAACACGCCAATTTACCTTACATTACACAAATTATGATTATGAAAGTCTGGCAATGTTTCAGTACAAAATATAAATTTTAACAAGAATAATATTTAAAAACAAAAAAATACAATATAAAAACAAGGATAAGTAATAATATTCTGTCAATAGAGAGATTTTGCAATGCTTATTTTACACATGCCTGTGTCCTTATCGTTATCTCAAGTATGCGTACTATTAACGCGAAGGAATTGCAAGGTTAGGTTAGTATTCATTTTCTATAAACTTAGGGATTTTTTTTTGTCATTCAATTCATGGTTAAGCACACCGGTTATTAGTATTTGATGGGTCAAAAAAAGTTTCTAAATTAAAATTGTGTCTAGCTATTTAAATTTAGTCTAGCAGGTTTCTATTATTTCCTTCATTATTTCCAAGGTAATACGAATGCGCGATAAATAAAATCTCATTTGATATTAGTGCTACACGCACTGTAATGCCGCAACATAATCTGAACACTAATTAATTATTGCCAGTGTTATTTACAATAAAAGATTATCATTTAAATTTTATTGTATTTTCTTAGTGGCTTGTATACCGTAATAGGAAAAAAAACAGGCCATACCATAATAGCGATAAGAATAACGAACTTCAAATAACTTCTCTTATAAGTTCGTAAATAAGGGTAATCGTTATCCTTAATAAAGGTTTGTCTTATTTTTGTTTCAATACAGCTCAAGCTCCAAATGGTGGTCGCATGCTTGAAATAACGATAACACTTGAGTCCTTGTATTTAATTTCTTCCCTTTACTCACTCCGCAAGCTCCATGGCCTGCCAAATAAAGATAAAGACAGTGGCCTACCAAAACAAGCGGTGCAAAATCTCTCTAATGCTTCGATTAATTTTTTTAATTTTATCATTAATTTTGACTTTAATTTTACCGGTAATTTACCAGAATTCCGGTAAAATTACTGAAAAAATTATCGCCTTTCAAATATATTATGTAAATCCCAAAAAAGGGTGATTTTAAAAAGTAAGTTTTGTTGTTTTAAAACGGTTTTTAACGAGTTTGATTCCATTTTTTGTAGGATTGCTATTAAATTAATTTGCTATATTTTTAGAAAATAAAACAAAGATGTGCAGTATTACTTATTTAAATGAACAGTGTAAAAAATGTATATAAATATTTTTAAAATATAACTTATTAATATGTAATTAGGAAATCTAATATATAAAGATAGCAATTTTTAGGTGTTTGATTTGAATTTTTCGTTATTCCAGAGTTACAGATTTTCGGAACTTGCGATTTATAGGTTATGTTAAATTCGCGGGTTGATACAAGATTCCAGCAGTGCACTCAAAGTTTCCACATTACTGTTAACTTAACATGTCATTTTGGCTTCAGTACTGGCGTTCGTACCTTAACGCAAATTTTTCATGCGATCTCAGACGGTTAATCGCATCTAACACAATACAAGTTTTTGTACTATTTGGCGGGTACGCGCTGTTGCTAAGTTCAGTTTTTATTTGCCTTTTATCAAGGTCATGCATTCCTGTTTGTTTGACTGACTCCCTTATCAAGTTTTCTCTACTCTACCTTCTGCGTAAGACTACTTTAGAAGTAGTTTTTCGTTTCAGAGAACAAATATATTTTGGTTATTTGGAGCTGCTTCTATCATTTTGTATGTTAACAATCCTCAATATTATCGCATCATTCTTTATCCTGACTGAAAAATGTTTTCATTATTTTACCAGTAGTTTCTAGGAGAGTAGAGGTAAAAAAATGTCCTTAATGTTGGAAAACTTTTTAATTTGATTCTAAAAAGGGTAGGAGAGAAACCTCTGAGCTTCAAGTATTATATTTAAACCGTGCCAAATTCAACTTAGATAATAACTACTGCCTTTAGATTACAAGCACTCGAGCCGAGGCTCGGTCGAGGTTGCGGAAGTTTCCTCCATACCTTATCGATGTTTTTCGATATTTTTCAGTCTTCGAACAATACGGATACGATTAAACCCTTCTACCATTTATCGGTTAATAAACAGTGTACATCATTCCGTCAAAACTATACAATGGTTACATTCAAATTAGGAACTTAAATATTGTGCATATAAAACAATAAAGTCAAACATTTTCTTTAATAATATATTATTTTTATTTCAAATATATCCCTTTTCACCTTAATGAAGTAACCATTGATGATCTTATTTATATCCAGTCCGTCAACTAAGAACGGGACCACTTGTATTCTTGAAAAAAATGTGTTTCGAGACCATTTTTTGCCATCAATGTATTCTTTGGTGTACTAACAACGGCGCTATTACTTTAGTAAGTTGTCCAATCGCTTCCTGCATCGATAATCGCCTTGGAGGCATGCTGTCGACGAAATTTTCTACATACTCTGTAATTTTTTCGAATCTCGCGAGACAACTGAATCAGAGTCTTTCCTCTGAGCTTTCTCTTTACAAGGAACCAATAGGGTTGGCGTCCGGCGGTTGTGAGGGCCACTCTAGTATCTAATCGTGGGCCTCAAGCAAGCCGCTTCGCGGCATGATTTTCACTCAGCAAATGTTGCTTCAGCGTGCTTCGGAATTTGACATCATGAGCACGAAGATGTTGTCGAATGATCTTATGGAACTCATTCAAACCCGATTTTCTTAATTTTGCCGCTCCTTGACGCAGCGTCAATTTCGGGTCCTGTGAAAACAAAGACACGATTCGTTTTTCGACTTTCGGAGTGATTTTGCCTTCCGAGCCACGTCTTGGCAAGTCGTCGACATTTTTCGTCTCGTTATATACCCATTTCTTCACAAAGGACACCCCAAGTTCCCTCTACCGATTTTTTGTTGAATCGCTAGAATAGCATCTACCAAAAATAAATTATCGCGGACACGTTTTTACTTGACAGACTGTTTTATATTATATTTTTTCGACTCCAAGAACTTCGAGAAGGATCTACAGCACGAGATATAAGAAGTTGTCATTCCTACTCTTTCTCGAACATTTTTACTTTTTAGACACATACGAATGTGTTGAAATTATAAAAATAGTCTAAATAAGGACCGTGGTCCCATTTCTTATCGTTTTTTATAGAGGTTACCCGACCGAACCTAGACCTCCGACGTTGATTGGTCGGTCCCACAAGTAAATTACAATTTTAGTATAAATAGCCCAGCTTTTAATCTTAGATTTAGTCAATCATCGCTATTGATGATGCTAACATGGTTAACGAATCTCGTTTCGAGTGCAAAAGTAAAGTGTTTGATATAGTGGTGAGTACTGTTGTGAAGTAAACATTTTCAGTAAGTCAAATTTAAAAAAGAGTTTTTTAGAATTCTGCTTCAAAGCGCAAACGTAAGTAAACTTCGAAGCCTCGTTCCCCAAGTTCTCGGTCTAACAAAGAAAACGCAAGATTAAAGATTTTTTTTTTATTTTTCTATAAAGTCACCTTGCAAATCAATTCATTTAGTACAACGACCTTCTAACTTTTTAATCATCAACATCATTAGCGTATACTGTCCACTGCTGGACGAAAGCCTCCCTCGAGTCTTGCCACTTTTTCTGTTTTGGGCCGCTGGTACCCAATTTCCAGCCACTCTTTTCAAATCATCAGTCCACCGACTTGGTGGTCTACCTCTAATCCGATAGGCTTCGGATCTTGGACGCCACTCTATGATTCTCTTTGTCCATCGCCCATCCTTAAATCTAGCAACATATCCAGTCCAGTTCCATTTAAGATGTAGAATGAATTTTACTGCATCTTTTACCTCCGTTCTGTTTCTGATAATGTGATTTGGGACGTGATCTTTAAGTGTAACACCTAACATTGACCTCTCCATCTTTCGTTGCATGACATATATTTTATTGATAGTTTCTCTTCGTCATTGTGAGAGTATCGGCTCCGTACGTAAGAACAGGGAGTATGCATCTGTCAAATACTTAAACACATAGGAAGGTTAGATTTGAATACTAGTCGACTAGTTTGCCATAAGCAGCCTAGTAGAGACTTATTCGCCGCTGAATTTTATGTGTTTGGTTATCTCGTCCTATGCTGATTTCATATCCCAGGTATTTATATTGGGTCATTTATTTTATCTCTACGTTATTCAGTTTTATAGTGTCGCTTAATACAAGATTTGTCATAAACTGGGTCGTGGATAGATTGATTTTTAGACCAACCTTTTCTGAAGCTTCCTGAAGCATGTGTAGCATAATTTGTGCTTCTTGTATTTTGTCTGTTATTAAGACAATGTCGTCGGAGAAACAGAGGCGATTTAAGTTTTCACCATCAATGTTAAGTCCCATTCTTTCCCAGTTTATTGATTTTAAAATACTTCCTAGAAGTGTTACGAAAAAAGCTTGGGTGAGAGCGTATCACCTGCCGCACTCCTCTTTCGATTCGAAATTTGCTCGGTGGAATGTTTAGTTTGTGTTTTAACATGAGCGGTGGCATTTTCATATATGTATTTAATTACATTGGAATATCGATGATCAATACGACACTCAACAAGCGCTTCCAAAAGTCTCTGCTGATTTACAGAATCAAAAGCCTTTTCGAAGTTTACAAATATGAGTACAAGAGGCTTATTATATTCTATACATTTTTCAATGAGGATTTTAACTGTAATCAAATACCCTCATTATAATACGATATCTTCATCTCTGCACTTTCAGCTTTAATTTCATCATTAGAAGTGCCATTTTTTCAGTTTGGAAAAAAAATAGCTAAGGGCTAAATCTGTCGATTACGGTAGATGTGGAAGCACTACAAAGCGAAGATCATGCAATTTTGCAACAACAATCCAAGGCGTGTGTGTAGACGCATCATCGTGATAAAAAAGCACTTTCTTTTTTGCGAAAGCGTTTCGAACGAATAGCACCCTTCAGTGATCCAATAGTGAAGCATATCACTCCCATCCACTGTTTCGACTGCTTCTTCATATCTGGCGTATAATGATGAATTCATGCTTCATCTACTATTATGAAACGGCGAAGAAATTCACTGAAATTATGTTTAAACAAGTCCAAACATTCTGGGAAATGTTCATTCGCATGCATTTTTGATCGATTGTTAACAAACGCGGCATCCATCGAGCGGAAGGTTTTCTCATACCCAAAATATCCTGTAAAATATAATGTACACGGCATATCGAAATGTTTACAATGTCTGCAAGCACGCGTATCTTCAGTCGGCGATCATTTAATATGCTGTGAATTTTTGTCACAATCTCGACGCTCGTAGTTGTTTTCGGGCGTCCTGAGCTTTTATCAACGCATGTATGACAACGTTTAAATTCAACAGATCACTTTTCTAATCATCGAAAACAAAGGGGAAGAACCATTTAATGTGACATTTAGTACTTTTTGAATGTCCGTAGGAGTTGAAGGAGTTGAACCATTTAAAATTCTATAATAGCTCAATTTTCAATTCTATAAATTTTTAAGAAAACTTTAAGCTAGTTTTTTTGCATAAACGCTACAAAAAGACAACTAATCATACGCGTTTGAAACTTTATAGGATGGAATCTAGTGGTAACACTTCACAAATATCATAATATTTTGGCGCCATATCTGTCAGGCCTAGAATTTTGGAAAGACCCTCGTATAATATTAAAAGTCCCTTTTTAAGGCCCTATTTATTAATTATTGTTTATTTTTATTCCTATTTTTTGTCTGATACAATTTTTTTTTAATTAATCCCCAAAACTTAAAACACATTTTATCAAAATTGAAAACAAAGATGTGAGAACAAATCATATTAGAAAAATTTTGCACGCACTATAAAAGAAAATAATCTAAATTAGATTTGCTAAGGACATACACTCATTTAATAATAATAATAAATTAATAATTATATCAAATTTATGTGTCAAATTTAGATAAGCAACTAACAAACAATTAAAAACATAATGATTGAATCATTTGGTTAGTTGAAAACACACTGAAATTAAAAAAAAAAAAGTGAAAATAAAAGTAAGTCAAAATAAATGTGAACCCAGCCCTATTTCGATAAATAAAAAACAAAAATACATTCTCTAGTAGTAAAAGGAAAAATAAGATTAAGAATTACACAGGTATACAAACAAATCTCGGTTTTTTAAGTGAGACAGATGTTTTTTTACGTATTTTTTTTATGCTGAATCCAAAACAATCATAAATAAAGACCGTAAAATTTTTTCAGAAAACACACTTAAAGTTTCCAAAAAAACTATTAAATTGAAAAAAAAATGCATTTTAATGAATGAAATCATAAAAGAAAATCAAACATTCAGTCATTTGAAGACAAAGTGAAAAGACCAAAAAAGAAAAGGAAAAAATTATCCCCAATAAATAAAAAATTTAAAAAAAAAAAACGAAAAAGAAAATAATCTAAAAAACCGGTCAAGTGCAAGTTGAACTTGCACAATTAGTGTTTCCGTACAATAAATAAAAAAAAATTTGAATAGTATTTTTAAAATAAAAAAATTTTGTTAGGGTGGTATAAAATGATCAGTGACTTCACAAAACACACCCCAAATGCGTTTTCAACAAAGTTTGTTTCCATCTTTACTGAAAACTGGTGACCTTGAAATTTTGGTTTTTTTTATATACCAGATAAATTATTAAAGGTAATGATAATTTTTGTTCAATCTATACCTCGTGGAGAATATTCCAGGATTTTTTCAAAATTTTTTGATCAGTACTTTTCGAGATAAGGTAGGAACAGCGATTTTTCACGATTTTTTAAAAGTAATACGAAGAAAAGTGTGCGCAAGTATTACATTATATATACATTTTTTACTCGTGTTTTCACAAGCTTTCATTTGACACCACACTCGATGGGTGACCTAGTAAAAAATTTTTTTTTTCACTTCCGATTTCACCCCTCAAAAACGAAACCTTATGTCAAAATGTATGTTATGGTGATATAAAATGATCAGTGACTTCACAAAACACACCCCAAATAAGTTTTCAACAAAGTTTATTTCCAAACTTTACTGAAAATTGATGACCTTGAAATTTCTGTTTTTTTTTTTTTATATACCAGATAAATTATTACAGGTAATGCACTCGTGATAATTTTCGTTCAATCTACACCCGTGGAGAATATTCTAGGATTTTTTCAAAATTTTTCGATAAGTACTTTCCGAGATAAGGCGGATGTGTGGACAGCGATTTTTCGCGATTTTTTAAAAATAATACAAAGAAAAGTGCGCGCAAGTATTACATTATATATATATTTTTTACTCGTATTTTCACAAGCTTTCATTTGACACTACACTCGATCGGAAGTAAAAAATTTTTTTTTTTTTCACTTCCGATTTCACCCCCCAAAACTAACCCCTTAAGTCAAAATTTAACTTTCAAAACTACATGGCTCTAATGAGGCCATCAATTCCTATATTACTACCAAATTTCAACTTTCTATGACAAATAGTTTCGGAGAAAAAATCGGGTGTGACAGACGGACAGACGGACAGACACCGAAGTGATCTTATAAGTGTTCCGTACGGAACACTAAAAATATATTTACAATAGAATTTATAAACGAAAGATTTAATTTTAATTTAATAGAAAACAGTTAAAATAAATAGTAAATAAGTAAACCAATCACTCTAACACTCACATACTCAAATACTCACATACTAACTCACACATTCACTCACTCGCATATCATCATACTCACTCACTCAATCACTTACCTACCAACTAACACACTCACTTACTCACTCACTCACTCGCTCGCTTGGTCACTCACTCATTCACACACTTACGCATTCACATACCCCCATATTCAATAACTCACTCACTTCTACACTCATTCACTTACTAGCTCACTCATTCGCTCACTCACTCTCTCACCCGCTCACTTACTCACTACTTCACTCACCCATTCACTTTTCCCTATATTCACTTGATCAATCTATCTACAAAATTGACTTCTAAAAAACTGACAAGGGGATATACATTATGGGCCTTCCACACGACAGCGACTTGCCTGCACGGTATAGTTTGCGCAAACTATACGGAAAAACCGTGTCCTGTCCACACGATGCAGACAAGCATGCGCAAACCTCAGTGCAGTCCCATCCTTCCGGCCTGCATGTACTTTTCTGTAGTGTATTGACAATGTCGCCTGATGATGAGCATTGTTTGTTAAAATTTTTTCTTTTTTGCTTGTTGAAAAAAAAGTATAAAAAGAAAGATTGTCGTTCCGCTTGGATTAAAAAGTGGTTGCTGAAAAGAAAGGTTTACTCTCACATAAATCTAATGAATGATTTGCTTCAAGGCCTCAATGACTGGAGGAATTATATGAGAATGGATGAGACTGTCTACTCTTAACTACTGACATTAGTGATACTGGCAATTTAACGACAAGATACCGCGATGCGTGAGGCTATATCACCTCATGAGAGATTGAGTTGTACGTTCAGATTTTTGGCTACGGAAAGATCATACAAAGACTTGAGGCATTCGACCGCTATTTTTACTCAAGCTATATCTGTAATTATCCCAGACACATATAAAGCAATCATTGGTGCTTTGAAAGAAGAATATATGAAGGTAAATTATTTATTTAAACTATTTATTAAGTAATCAAAATATTAAGGACAAAATAAAATTACTGTTGTGTTACATCAAAGGAATTTAAATAACTTGCTGTGCTGCTTGATCCGGCAGGTTGAAGTGTTGAAGTCCTAGTGTTTGGATAGGGCACAGTGGGATGGACATAGACATAGCAATTTCCTGATAAGTTTCCTAATTCCGCTTCAAAAGTTGCGTCATTTATCAACTTTTCTAAATAAATTCGCTGATCATTGGGTAAGTTTCTGAACTAACTCGCAATACTCCTCCAAAAAATGTCATGTAGATCTTCATTTTTTACCGGTCGGAATATTCTTTGGTTTTTACCTTATACAGGGTGGCCCAAAATTACCGAAGGGGTTTGAGTTCATTATAACTTTTTATTTAAGACATAATTTATAATTTTTTTTTAAATACAGTATATTAATGGAGAATATTTTTAATTTAATTATGAAAAAATTATATCTCGCAAAGTGGTGGTCATTTTCTGCTTCGCATATTCGTGCTCTTTCCAAAACATTTTCCATAACCTTTTGCAAAACTTCAGGTGTTATGTTGTTGATTTTGTCGCGTATATTGTTTTTTAATTGCTGGATGGTTCTAGGCTTATTAATATAGACTTTTCCTTTCAAATAACCCAAAGAAAAAAAAGCCTGGAGCGGTTAAATCCGGTGAACGCGGAGGCCAATTAAAATCGCTTGTACGCGAAATAATTCGTTCACCAAAGATGTTGCGTAAAAAAGCCATTGTGTCCCTCAGGTGTTGCAGTGTGCGCTGTGGCTCCATCCTGTTGGAACCATACTTGCGGATGGTTTTCCACGGTTGGCCTTAAAAAATTTTCCAACATTGTCCGATATCGAACACCAGTGATGGAAACGGCGACACCGTGCCATTTTCAAAAAAATAATGGGCCAATTATCCTTTCCGACGAAAATACCGCACCAAACAGTACACCTAAGGGGGTGTGGGTGTAATTGTCGCTGTTGAACTTACTCTTGGATTTTCCATAGCCATATCCTGTAGTTTTCCCTATTAACGAACCCATTTAATTGGAAATGGGCTTCGTTCGCTCATAATTAAATTATGAATAAAATCATGATTTTCTTTTGCTTTTTGCCGGAAATAAATTGCATAATCATAGTCGTTGCTGGTAATCTGTCGGTTTCAATTCTTGGACAAGCTGAATTTTGTATGGAAACATTCTTATTGTATGCTAAATTCTCTGCAGCGACCCTCGTGAGAGGCCAAGTTGTGTCGAACGT